>CM043865.1:53898932-55098932 GCA_023846275.1 Vanilla planifolia | reverse complement strand
TCTTACAAAGCATTTATATCATTAAGTTTGTTTATCTATTTAAGAATGAAATACTATGCTAAATCTTAATTGAGTACTAAATGCTTCGCGTATTATTTTTTCATAAATACAAGGTGAATTTAGAATCTTGATTAAGTATAATTTCAAACAGTACTCTATGTAATCTTATAATTTGATCAACTTAAATATGTACTAACCTTTCAATTATAATTGTCCTTATAACATCATATTTTTGAGTAATTTTTGGTAACATACTATAACTTTACTGATATTTCTTCTTATTTTTATATTGAAATAGGAATACGTTGCAACATCCCACTTGGTCTTTATTGCTTCCCTTTCACCAAGTGACATATCATATACTTGCTCACAAAATCATATATATCATTTTTTATGTTGTTCCTCCAAAATCTCTTTTTTAAGTCATGATATATTTTTTTTTATTCTTGGATGCACTACATAACATGTTCCATGAGCCTTTTTAATAAAATTTATTTTCATATATCTATTGTAGGAATACATATTCTATTTGTATAAAACAAAACTCCTTTATTTGCATTAAAATTTGTTTCCTTTCCTTCAAAAATTTTGGTCTTGATTTGTTGGATTCATCATCCATAATTTTTGAAACATTCAAAGCTGTAGCCACTCGATTGTAATAGCTAACTGAGAAAAATTGCTTATGACAACTATTGATATTACATTTAATTCCAATTGATTCATTTCAATTATTGACTTGCTTTTTCCAAGCTTGATATTATGCTATGAAGACTAGCTCTTTAGCTTAATGCATTAACTATAACATTAACTTTACTTGGATGTTAAACAATATTTATGTCATAATCATTAAGTAAGTTTAGCCACTTTTGCTACTTTAAGTTTAACTATTTTTTATGAAAATATACTTCAAACTTTGGTGAATAATAAATAAATAGCTTTTCACATCATAAAAATAGTATCTCTAAGTCTTTAATATAAACACACTTATAGTAAACTCAAGGTCATTTATAGGATAACGTTTTTTATGATGACATAGATGGCTTGAAACATATATTACAACTTTGTCATTCTGTATTAACACACATCCAAGTCCTTACAAAGATGCATCAGTATATACCTAAAATTTTATTTTTCTCTCAAACATTAAGACAAGTGCTGAAGTTAATTTCTCCTTTAAAGTTTGAAAGTTTCTTTCACAGTTTGAATTTCATTCAAAAGTCACTATCTTTTACATTAATCTTATTAATGATATCATAATCTAAGAAAATTCTATTATAGATTTTTAAAATACTAATCTAAACCTAGAACATTTTACATTTTAATTAAGTTACTAGGCATAGGCCATTGAACAATAACTATTATTTTGTAAAAATTTATAATTTTCTTCTACATTGACTATAAGCCTTAATATTGAAATATTAGATAACCAAAAATTATGTTTTGAATACTTTACATAAAATTGGTTCTTTCATAGCCTTTGTAACACTAGATGCAATTGTCTTTTATGTTATGCTTCATTTGTAGAGTAGATCAAAATATTATTAATAAAAATAATAACAAAAAGATCTAATAATTACCTAAACACTCTATTCATCAAGTCTATAAAAGTTGTTTGAGCATTTGTTATATCAAAAGACAATATTAAAAATTCAAAATAACCATATCTAGTTTTAAAAGTAGTTTTTGAAATATCTTCTCTTTTATTTTCATTTGATGAAATCCATATCTCAAATCAATCTTTGAAAATAAGCTCATTGTAATTGATAAAATAATTTATCTATTCTAAACAAAAGATATTTTTTCTTAATTATTATCTTATTCAATTCTCTATAATCAATACACATCCTTAAACTTTCTTAATTCTTCATAATTAATACAAGTGTACCTTAAGAGGATATATTAGGCATGATAAATCTTTTATCAAATGGATCCAATAATTATGTTTTTAATTCTTGTAATTCAAGCGACACCATTCTATAAGGTATTTTTTAGATTAGTTTTGCTCTTGATATTAAATCAATCATAAATTCGATCTTTCTATTAGGTGACATTATACGTAAATCTTCAAAGAAAATGTTTTATTTAAATGCTACTAAAACTTCTTATAACTGTAGTTGTTTATTTTCAATTTTTATATTGATGACACATAGTGTTTACAACCTTTCTTTACCAATATTTTAGCTTTTAGAACAAATATTATAAAAAAAATTTTATCTTTACCAAAAGAAACAGTATCAGTATCACCTATTATTACAAATCTTTAATATATTTTTCTAATAGTTAATAATGGCCTAATAAAATGTTAACTTTTAAATAATAACATTTAATTTTGATAGTTTTATAAATAATCAATTGAGATTTATAAGATGTCCAATTCATTTTCACATTTTATTTGATATATTTATATATTTTTATCTCCTCTCTTTTAAGTAGCTTTATTAAAAGAGGAGTTTTTAAAATATGCATTTCAACTAATAGTCATGTATCAGATCAACCAATATAAAAGAATACGATATGTCATAATTGAATAAAGCTATTATAGGTATATCATGTAGAATAAGAGTATTTATGATAATAATAGGTGATGCAAAAGCCTTTATTTGGATGATGGCATAGATTGCAAGCTATGCAATCTATTGTATAGCTATAGAAGCATGTCCTTAAAAAGTAACATATGTATCCTAAGGTGTACTAATAGGTCTTATTGTTATAGATCTTGTGTTAGTTTTCATTCCACCATCAACCTTTTAACTTTTTTTCTCTTCTTCAACATTCAGAAGATAATGTACAACAATATGGTCGACTTGTTAACCCCTGTGGCATTTAATTGGCGTTGAATTATGACACTCTTTGAAACAAAACTTTGCATAGATTTTAAATTGTGGCCTATGGTTGAACCTTGATTTAGCAAGAGCTGTAAGAGATCGTGATCTTAATTCATTTACAATTAGTTTATTGAATTTTGATACACTTTTAGATGCAAAATTTAATCAACTATTCAACCATTATGTCATTTAAAAATAAGTCTATAGCACTTCGAATGTTTTAATACCAACATTGTGATGTTCTAATTTCTTTCATCATAAAACTTTATAATTTTTCTTAGTTGAATTGATGCTCTGATTGTTTTAAATTAAATCATATTCTAATACTACAAATATGGTGTTTCGTATTTTTGTCATATATTTAATTTATTATTTTCTTAAATTTTAGAATTCTAAGGGACAAATCTTCCTTAGATTTTTTTTTTATTTTTTAATTTACAAATACATCAATATAATATTTATATCTATAACATAATAACCACATAATTTATATCTATAATTATTAACTATAATTAATTGAATCCAATTACTGTAAATAACTAAAATTATCACGACTATCACATATCATAGTTTCTTTAATTTCTTACAGTATTACATCCAATTTTCGAACCAACACACACACACGCACACACACACACACACACATACACACGCACACAAATAAGTTAATCAACTCAACTCTTAGAATGCAAACTTTTATAACTTCAATTTTTCTTATAGGCTATTTTTATGAATGATCTCATTATTGTTGGGATTCTAATGTACCTAAATATTAGTATTGAAGAAAGACTAAGTCAACTATTATTGGCATAATAGATTATCTCCAAAAATTAATAAACATATAAGATAAGTAATAATTTAGAACAATCACATATAAGGTCTAATCATAAGTATCAACAATAACATATAAGTAAGCATAGTCTCGTAAATGTTAAAAATGTAAAAGAGAAAATATGATGTGCTATAAAAAAGTATGTTATCTTTTTTAAAACAAAAAACAAGCACATACAAGTGATCGACAATATGTGCAATACATGTAAGGTTGGTGACCCTTATTGCGAGCACCAATGCATGCAAAAACTATGTGTGAGAGGGGGCAGTTAGCTCGCCAAAGCCACTAGCAAGGAGAGCTTTAGCGCTCAAGTAGAGGGTCAGTTGACCCAAAATTTGTGGAATTTTTTACTATTGGGAAAATAAAAATGTGATTTTTATGACTTAGTATTATATCTTAATCTCTATATAAATGGGACAGAATCATATATGAAATTATTCAAAAAAGTTTGAAGCAAATTTAGAAGATTTTAAAGTGAATAAAATTTAATTCAAAGTTAGGTCAAAATAATTTAAAATTTGAGATATTTAAAAAATCCTTGGAATTAGAACTTTGTAAATTCAAAACCTCATAAAAAGAATCTTCTTAAAAAATTCAATCTCCTTTATAACAAAACACTCTTCTCCTTCTCCTTCTTGCTTTGCTTCTAATCATTATCATGCTCCACATCTACTGCTACTACTTTGAAAAGTATGTTTACTAAGTTAAGCACATGGTGAAAACACCTTACTAACAGATCAGTTGGATCATTGAGAGAGTTAGAACTACTTCTAAGTCTTACACTAATCTTTAATATAAAGGAATTGATCGTAAAAAAAAGTAGTTTAACAACTCACACCTAAAGTGCTCATGTTGGTAGTGAAGTGACAAATTACATACACAATTGAAGTTCTTAGAATGCTAAATAGGAAAATCACATTTTACTTGCAAAAACAAGAAAGTTGGACGTGATGATTAATTTTCCTAAAATATGAAACAAAGTGGTTAAGTACTTTCTTGGTAATTTAATTCTCTTGTTGATACTGAATAATGGGTCAGGATTTCCCTTATTTTAGCATTTTGCTCGCATTACCAAAGCCGCTTCTGAATAACATCGTCGAATTGATCACATAACATACACTCATGTCAAACAAGATTAGCAACAATACTTCATTATTTTATTCCAAGTTTTTTTATTTACGACATGGTGAGTTTTTTTAATTAATAGAGACTTTAAGAGTAGAATTATAATTTGCTAACATAGGAATACAAAATAGTATTTAGGTCAAAGTGATTGCTGGTTCATGAATCATAAGTCAAAGTGGGTCAAAGTGAATAATGCATGTCAAACGAATCAGGAAGATTCAACAAGTCAACAAAGGTCAATCAGGTCGTGCGAGCAACAATAAAAACCGTTAATGATGACAACAATAATAACGGGTGGTCGACCGCAAAAACAACACCTCAAAACTCAATTTTAAGCTTTTTAAATTCATTTTCAGCCAAACTATGCATTGGTATAATCATGCGACTATTATAGGAATATCTTAGATTGAATTTATAGATAAAAATATCTAAAAAAATCATTAATTGATCTTCACAAGACTTAAACAAAAGTGTAAATACAAATAATTTGACAAAAATAAAACAAAAATATGTAATAAATAAGGGTTGACTGTAATTGACCATTGCATTGACTATGATAATGAAGAATAATGAAAAGTTCAAGAGCCAATAACAGCATAGATCTAAGTCTAAATAGGATTAACATGTCATTAAGTGAAACTTTTATGTGATGTATGGGATGTTACTACATCACTTACCCTCTAATAATTACTTCAATTGTATAAGTCTAACTAGGTTATAAATATATTATTTTATACTTCAACTGACATCTAGAGCCCTTCTTAATAAAGGGAAAACCCCTTTTTTAACCCTTGTTTTCACTATTATCACAATGGTTTACTTCCTTAAGATCTTTTATGAAGTTTCCTAATCTGAATTGTTATAATTTTAGAATCAATTCCAATAATAGGATTTTTTTGGTGATAATACTAATCGTAACAACAATGGCTCCATTTTTCAAACACATTCTTCCTTGAGAAAAAAGTATAGCCCAACCATGCATGCTTTTATCATTAAGCTAGCTAATTTAGAGTTGTAATTTGAATATATTCCCCATCATTTTGTGTTTTCATCATCATCCATTTTAGATATTCCTAAAATATTTCACCCTACTTGACCATTGTTAATTATGTTGATGATTCCTACATTGGTTATGAAGTCCTCAACAAGGTACCTTTTCAATTGTATCATGGCCTTTCAAGTCACTCGAATCTTATAATATCTATACAATGAAGATGGTGAAGTTAAGAAAAAAACCAAGAAAGAATGTCTTTTCTTTCTATTCCTTTGTTATTCTCTCTTATATGTCATAGAGGCATGTACTTTCATTATACAATTACCTTTATGCAAAAATAAAGAAAGAATTAGGAAATTAATTTCTTGAAATCAAAAGAAAAAAGAAAAGTAATAAAAGCTTTACATTAATAAGTGTCACAAACTAGAATCTAATAGAAATAAAAGGATTCTAATAATCAAAGGATGCTAATAAAAAATATTCTCATATAATGTCTAACTAATAGGAAGGTTTTAATGCTCCTAAAGTTAGAGCATACAAATGTTTTATACCTAATTTGTCAATAAGAAATTGAAATTAAGCACATCATAAAGGTATAGTAAAGTTAATAAACCATGGTTGATTATAAAGAACATGAGTTGTTTTAAAATGTCCTATTTCGCTAAATTGATTTGTATCTTTTATTTTCTTTATTTCATTTAATTATAAAAGACTTTGTTCTTCCTCATGCTCAATGCAAATAGCACAAAGCAAATTCTAAACTTGTGAAAAGCGTCAAGTTCCTCCCAACTATTTTTTAGCGAATTGCGATAAGTAGATGCACTAAGACCATGGTGGTTTTCCTCACTTATAGCCTTTCTCATGGTGAATTTGCAAAGAGCATTACTTTGCCCAAAATATTGTTGTAAACCTTCCCAAATTATTTTAGCTACATAGAGGCAAGACTTTGTCGAATAACTTAAGAAATAGAATTACAAAAGTCAAAAGACAATTATAGACTTATACTTTTTCAAGATATAATATTCAATAACAATAGAATCAATCATATGAATGCTACCACATAAAAAACAAGTTTTTGATTATGCATCAAATTTATTAAGCATATTAGAATATCACATACAAAATAATATGTATCAATGAAAGAACATAGGCTAAATTTAAATAGAAGGCAATATTCAAATCAAATAAGAGAAAACGAAGTAACAATATCTTGTTGTAAAGAAGACTCAAGAATGTGGATCAATAGTGTAATAACATTTAAAATAATAAATAAAATAAATGAAAACTGAAGGAAAAGGAAAGCAAGAAAAATGGCATTTCTTTACACTCATTTGCTAATATCTATTACTACTTTTTAGAGGCATATGTCTTAATTTATACAAATGGTTTTATAAAAAAACATAAAGAAAAAACTAAAACATTAATTTTCTATCATTAAAAGAAAAAGAAAGAAAATAATAAAATCTTTATAATATCAAAAATCAAAGCTAAGAACTAATAGCAATAAGAAACTCCCAATAATAAAAAGATTCTATTGTACTATTCTAATATTAGGATGATTAAATAATAAAAAATTGTTAAAATATTTTTAAAGTTTTTAATATTCATAAAGACTAAAACATTTCTAATTGTTTTGAAAGATATAAAAAATATAAGAACAAAATCTTTTTTTAATGAATTGAAAAAATTAAAAGAAAAGTGGTGGGCCATATAATCAAGTTTAATCACCTCACTCACCTTTCTAACCTTATCCCATCTTACTCATCTTTTTTCTTAGTGAATCATATGCATTTTAACCAAGCCCTTATCTTGAGGTAAAAGACAACCTTGCTCAACTTAGTTATTTTCTTCTCACTTTCTTGTTAGTCAACGACTTTGTACAGTGCCACATAATCAAGTGTAATCCTCTAGGTTCTCCAATTGGTTGCCATTGATAACATTTTTAGTTGGTCATTTAGTGTGTACCCATTATCTTTTTATGAGTCTTCGATTGAGTTAATTTAATAAAATTTCTTAAATGTTAATTATGAGATTTGACTAGAGGAAGTCATATGATTTTTTATGAAAAACTAAATGAAAGTGAAAAACATGTATAAGAAATAAAAGTTAAAAATAATAAAGTGTTGCAAACTAAATAGGAAATATCATGAACAAGAAAAGATTATGAAATAATAATTGGCTATAAATAATGTAGATGCCAATACTAATACAAATACTTTTTTTCCTTTCAATTTTATGCTTGCTATTCTTTTTTATTTTGTAACCTAACCCAAACATGGGCACTATTGCAATATGGGTTTTTTGAGTCTCATAGCTAAGATTTTATTTTGTTATAGGATTTTTTCTAATTACATATTTTTTATATCATATTAGGTATATCTTATTATGAGATTATTTTTAGTTATGTACATTTTAAAACAAACCTTGTACAAATTTTTCACTTACTAACTATATATAGTCATATCATATGCTCTAGCATATAGATTAGGAGTCAATGAAAATCTCATTCATCATTTTTTTTATTTCATGTTATATTTTATTATTCAACGAAATTATTATATTTAAAATTTGATCTATTATTTTTATGCTTGCATATTGTAAGTTAAGCTAACAAATAATATCATTAAATATATATGTAAGCTTCTTATGCATTAACTATAACAATATATTAAATAAACTAAAACACAACTCAGTAATAATGATATCACTTAAAACATGTCAATATTTCAAAAAGCTACAATTTTTTTGGAAGTATAGAATAAGTGACATAACATTATAATCTCAATATTATAATATAGAAGATTATTATATTACTTTTATCTATTATCAATTAGCAATTCAATTTTTTTGTTATAAATTTTAAGAAATTATAGTATTTGTTATAATTAGAACCATTTGCACTAATTTTTTTTGTCAAAACATTATAAATTAGATTTTATAAAAATTGACTATATATTAAATAATCTGGTTAGAAGTTGAATTGTCTAATACATCTATCATACAATATGATTAGCTAATCAGATTGTCTTATTTGCTATCATCACCAATTTCAAGCCATAATTTGATTTGAACATCAGCTATAGTGATTGCATCATAAACTTTTGCAATAGTAAAATATGACAATTGAAAATCTCATAACTCCCCTGTAACAGCCTTACTTTTTCTTTATTTTATTTTTTTTGTTGAAAAGAGCTCTTTGAGACGAGTCTAACAGTGTTTAGTTTGTAATTTTTCGAGTTCTAAGGAATAAATAATGAATTTTTAAGGATTTGGATAGATTTGTAATATTGAGGATATATTTGTAATTTTGTAAATGTCAGCATAGATTTGTAGGTATATTTGTAATTTTAAGGTTGTTGGCTTCGCTAGGTATATATGCAATTTTAGGAATTTCGGCGCAGGTTTATTTCTTTGGGCGGAGGATATATGTGCAAATAAAAAATTTGGAAGGGGTGATATGCAAAATGTGGTTCACAAACTGAGGGCTAATCGGTTTCTACCGCGGTTATAAAAGACAAAACCCGGGTGCGTTTTAAAAGCACTTCTACGAACTTAGACTGCGATGAGGTTGTCGGAGTGCGAGGGCGAGATTTCCAACGACTGTCGCCGTGCTCAGTGAGGTTCCGGCACGCTACAGTAACAGCCAGAGAGGATTTCTGTAAGGTAAGAAATAATTTCTTTGTCGACGGGTTGTGTAAAGCATTCCGGTGAGCGGCGAAGACCGAGAGAGCTGAAGCCAAGCCAGATTTGACCGATTTAGTGTGTGAAACGGCTGATCCAGAATCGGTGAAAGGTTTTGGTTTCATCGGACGCACAGGAGAAGAATAGGAACTGGTTCAGTTGGACCGGGTTTGCACTGCTGAACCGGGCGCGCCAGGCGCGGGCGGTCCAGCGTCGCGGAAGAAATTTAAGGATTTTTGGGATTATTTTGTTGTTTGGGAAAGCTTTTAGAAAAGCGAGATTTTTGACTTTTTGGGAAAGCTTTTAGAAAGCAGGATTTTTGGTTGCTTGGGAACAGCTTTTAGAAAAGCAACTTTTGGCTAATAAACATATTTTAACTTGACTATGTTTGCAATATGGCCTTGTAGGACATCAAGAAAACAAACTAAAAGTGGACAAGAAAATTTAGTACAGCAAATCCAAGTAGATAAATTCCTAACCCTGTGATGTATCACAATATTATATATTTTTACATGATTTCTTACTATCACATGGTGCTTTGGTTGTTACTTATGTATTTACATGAAAAATTGAAAAGGAAGAAATAACATGGTATGATAATGAAATAAAAAGGAAGAAACAATATGTAAAAAAAGGTCTTTTGATATAACATAATTGTTTGGAATTATGATTGAAAATAATAGTAAAAATGGATTCCCAGAGAACAATATCCTCACCATTAGGTCCAACATGTGTTGCAGGGTATCGATCTTCGGATCAGATATCTGCCTACTGTCTACACCAGGCCCAGCGTAAAATGAGATTTGACATAGATTTAATCTCACTCTGAACGAGACACGTTCATAACTATCCTTTCCGATCTCAAGAAAAACAATTTTTTTTAATACCTTAAACTTTTCTTACATATTTTTTCATTCTCTGAGAACTTAAGCATACCCATGAGAACTTGAACAAATGGTGCCTGAGGCATGGACTGAGTACATAGACATAGGACGCTTGGTAATGACAAGCATGACTTATTAAAAGCTAAACAGCATGGGAAGCATGCATGCGTAGAATGATTAATTTAGTTCGGCAAAGGTGCTGGTGCCGGAGCAGTATGTTGATCTGCCGGGAAAAGTGGAACTTCGTCGGTCAAAATGAAGTTGGATGCTTCGTATCTTAACCGACAGCTACCCGTCACAGCAACACAGCCTATTTGGTAGGGGCAACCTTGTTTCAAGCTACTGGACATTTGTGTCAAACATCAGATGCAGACTAACCCTGAGAGGTCTTGCGTGCATTGTGCCATCCCACAGATTGTCATGTCTTGGCTTGCAAAGTTTATCTTCCCAATTCCAAATCTATTGCTCTTTGTTGCAGCGGACATCTTAACCCATTCCAATAGTTGCCAAACTGTGTCATGGAAAGCTTCTTGATCATCGGCAGTTTTAACGTTTCGATATGTTTTGGTGATCGAAACATCAGCTGTCCCAAAGAAGTTGTTCGAGTCAAAGCGCATAGAACAGAAGTCGTACCATATTTTACCGGAGGCCGCATTGACGCAGTCTGCTTGCAGCTTCTGTGCCGCGGTCATGGCGCACTCCGAACAACCTTTAGAGTGGTTAAATATGTCTCCTCGACACTGTGCGAGACCGTAGACCGTGTTTTTCCATCGCCGACGGTGGACATGATAGAGCCATTTGCAGACACCTTTCCTATCATGTCGGCCAAAGTTTTGTACATGTTGTCGTGCAAGACATTGTTGTTGGCAAAAGCTTTGGTGCAACTCTCATAGATTACGCCGTCACAGCTTGCCAAAGGGAGAAGGATAACTAAGATGAAAAATTGATACGTTAGGAAGGCCATTATTTAATCCAACCCCTTCGCTTGGATGGATGGAGGGAAGGATTAGATGGTTTGGCTTCCAAATTTCTCTGCTTCGCATTTATAGGCGAAGGAAGAGTTTGTCTGATCCAATCCTTGGCTCTCTATTTTGGATCCTGTAAGTTGTGTTAAAATATTTGAAGAGTTCAATTGATTGTAATTTTCCAATTAAGAAATAATATATGAATATCAAAATTATCATTTCAATTATAATAAATAAAGTATCATTGTAAATAAACTTTTTTACCACCAAATATTGATAAATTATCATCAAATTAATTATTTATCTTTAGATCATACTTAAGACCTAAAATAAGTTGTAGTAAAAAAGCTTTTTTTATAATTGAAAAGAAGAAAATATCGTCTAAACTAAAAACCAATATAATAATAGACATAAAAATAATATGGTATGAACGCTTAGCATACAATAAAAGACAATAACATGTCTTATAAATAATTCATTATAGCTAATAATTCACAAATATTGAATAAGGTTTTATTTTTAGAAATTAACATCCTATAATCAAAAGAAAAAAAAAGAAAATAATAAAATCTTTACAATATCAAAAATCACAATCTAAGAATTAATAAAAATAAGAATATCCAATAATAAAAGATTCTAATATACAATCCTAATAATAGGATGATTCAAATAGTAAATGTTTTGTTAAACTTTCTTTAAAATTTTTAATGTTCATAAAGACTAAAATATCCTTAACTTTTATGATATAGAGCATGTAAGAACAAAATTATTTCTTAATTAATAGAAAAAAAAATAGAAAAAGTAGTGGACCCACATTAGGACCTTCCACTAACATTTAGCAATTTTATTAAGCATCTCAATAATTTATTGCATGGTTGATTACACTGTCAACCAACGGCTTAGACCTACCAATAAAGAGTATACAATCAACATGTTATATTAATAGATATAAAATTAAATTATGCAAATACATGACAATATGGATATAATAAGGATATCCATGAATGATTTCCATCGCAAAAGAATTTCGAAGGACAACATAAAGTAGAAAGTTTATACAAACCTTATTAGCATATCAATATGTTTCAACCATAAGAAAAAAGATAACAAAAAATTAATACACAATAATTAAGACAATCAAATAGCTCATCAATCCACCCTTTTAATTCTTCTAGAATATGAATTACAAAGAAACTATCTAGAGCCAACAAACATAATATTTTATGGAAAAAGAATGATTCAATAAATCTATAATTTTAGTTAAGCACCTGATATATAAGTAAACCTCCACAAAGGTTGTTTTAGTTAGAGTTACATGGCATAGGTATCACATCACACCAAAGGACCAAACGAGAATAAAAAAAACAAAGAAGAGTTTTATCGAAAAAATAAAGAAACTTTTTGACTCAAAAAATGTGTTGAAAATATATCTATTGATTGTTTCCTTATGCAAGAGTATTATTACATCAGGATAACTATAAAACTAAAATAGAGATCTCGATAAGAATGTTATACAGATGTTGCTCTATGGTTTGGACTTCCTAACCTGATGCTTTCGAGTGGCATAGAAAATCTGACTTTGTTCCTGAGTTAACTGCCTTAGGAAAGGAAGCAGTTAACAGTAAGATCAATGTCGAAGAATTGACTCTTGCTTTAGCTTAGATTGAATGATTGAAAATAAGCGAGAAATTGGTGGAGAAGGGGGCATGTTTTTTTATTTAACATAAAAAACATAAAAAAAATATCATGTTTTCACTTCTTTCATTTAACATATTTTAAGTTTACTTGAGTTTCAACTAACTCCCTCCTATAACCTTTAAGAGCCTAGAGAAAGTGAGATGTAGGCAGGCTTCCAGTAGCAAGAGAATAAAATAAAGAAAAAAAAAAAAAAGTTGCCAATTAGAAGTAGCCTCCTCTTTGTTTCGTTAAGAAGAGCAAAGCTATGGTTCTTTTACAAAATATGCTGTTAACAATATACCCTCCCATCCCATCTCATCCTTCAAGTATAAAGGGGACAATTCCCAAATTGTTAACTTCACATCTACCTGGGGGTCACTTTTGATTGGATGAGGAAGCAATGTGCATGCTTTTTGCAAGAAAAATATCATGAGCATTCAGTGGTCTAACCAGCATTTTTTTTTTTAATTTGGGTTTAGTTCAATCGATATGTAGATTAGTGCAAGAATTGTCTTGTATTCGATAGAAAGGATGATTAGTCTAATTAGGCCAAATCAGATGATGAGTTGTTGAAAAAGAGAAATGCAAGATTGAACTAACACATTGAGCTATTTAAGCATTGATTTGTCATTGTATTCATCTTTCAATCAATCCCATTGCTATTTATTGTTTACTTGATTCAATAAAATAATGGGATAATATGGTTGACCCAAATCTCCCATCATAAACTATCATGATCTTGAGGGAGAAAGCTAACCTTTGATGAGACAAAGCTTAGATGAAATCTTGTAGGTGAGACGTATCTGTATATAATCCTATTTTCTAGTGAAAATCTTCTAACTGTGACAATGTGTTTATTTAGATTTGGGATTTTTCATGCAAAATATAATATACTCATTTCTTGATGTTCTTGTATATCAAATTTTTTTACAAGTCTTGGTGAATTTTAATGATTAGTGTTAGCATTGGTAGACAAAAAATAGTTTCATGAAGAATAAATATTGAGTAGTCATCTTAAAGGCCTTTTTAATCTTTTCCCAACAACTTATCAAACATACAAAAAAGTTCAACTAATTTCAAAAGCACTAGATGTAATAACCAAATATAATTATAATATAGAATATCTCAATTACAATTATGCTATCTTAAATTAACCCCACCCCAAACCAAGTGAGGACTACCAAGTAATAAAGGGACAAAAGATTTTCTCTTCAAAGGAAATCTAAAAAGAAAAAAAAACAAAACCCACTAGAATGAAAGAAAGTTAAACTAACACTAATCCACTAATTTAGGCTTTTAAGTTGATGAGTGCCACTTGTGTATTCGGGCCAACTTGGGCACCCAATTAGTCAACAAGTAATCAAAGTCAATGATCCCAATATAATATTATTATTGATGGTGATGATATGGCACAATAAAGCCAATTATCTAGGTGAAATTTAATTAGGATTAGGTGATGTGATAGTGTTGAAGAAAGAATAGATCTAATGGTGATAGTTTGACAATGCCAATGGAACAAAAAAATTGATGGTAACGGTTCAATATAGCCAACGATGGGAAGTAAAGTTGATGGTGATATTTCAAATAAGCAAATAATGATGGTTTGATGAAGCCAATAATAAAAATAAAACTAATAGTGATAATTCAACAAAGCCAATGATGGAGGCAAAGACAACATGCTAATGACGAACAACAAAGATAATGGTGATGGATTAACAGAGCCAATGCTGAGCACATAGTAGATTTTCATAATTTGAGACAATGGCGATGATTTGGTGGAGTCTATGATGGTAACAGATATGATAAGTAGAGCTCGGCAAAGCCAATGATGCGACAGATCCAATGTTGCTTGCACTTGGTGGATTAAAAAGGCTTCCAATGGAGATGTAGTTAATCTACTATGCAAGGATTCTTATATGATGGTTCACATGTTGGATACTTAACAAGTAATGGTATTGATATAGAAAATGGTGAAGCCAATCTATACATGCAAAGCACATTCTATAATATGCATAATTGAATATTGCAATGACACATGTAATAGATGGGAATATATGGAAACAATAAATGAAGTTATTAATTAAGGTAAACTTGTGTTTATGGAAAGTGTCGCAAAGCATGCTTTCCTAAAACCACTAATGACTATTTTGATAATCTGAATACTCACAAAAATAAATAATAAAAAAATACAAAAATATGTCACAATAGTAATCTTATAAAAGCTCATCAAATATATTATATATGCATTAAAAATTCATTAATATTCATAATATTTGCATAGATATGCTTTGCTACTTTACCCATTCTGTTAATTTCTCAAAGATTTTTGGTATACAATTGTATAATGGGTAAACGATTTAAGCCAACAGTCACGGTATAAGCAAAATAAAAAGAAAAAACAGAGAAACGCTAGTATTTCCTTCAAGGTTGAATGCAAGCGAACCCTCATTCAATTAGCTTAGTCACCACAGAGACTTGAAATATCCCGTTCTTATAACCTTTAACAGTTTAAACAGTAAAAATCGAAAGTGTTTCAGCAGACATTGCCAAAAAACAAGGGGCATGATCGTATTAAACTTTATGAGCGTTCAAATAAGCGGCATATCAAACCTAACGATCAGACAAACTCACCTTTTGCTCGTTTCTACGAACTCCTAGCCACTCTGACACATCTGGCCGACGAGCACCTGCATCGCAGCACACAGTTTGCCAAAACTTCCGAAAGCGGCACGCCACCCTCGCCTGGCCCCCGCCAATGGCTCCTCAATCAACGGAAACGCCGTCTTGGAGTCGTCCTCCTTCTAGGAAGACCAGCGATATCCACAAAAGGCGAATGGCTCGGATCTATACGAGGCGAGGCGCGTCCTTGAAGCACCGGGCTCCTCCTGATTGAGTATTGGAGGCGATGATTTTCTTCAGCTTGCATTCGTGTTTGCTCCTAACGGGACATCTCCATAATTCATGACATACATCTCAAGATCAACCCTTTTATAATTAATACGCCACTATATCTAAATGTCTATTAAAAACTATTCTTTTTTTCATTATTTCTTTCTTTAGTATATCACTTGACATTTAAACATTACTATTTTCTATCCTTATTTTTATAGACTTATTAGCTTACATTTCATTCGTCTTCAAATTAATCAAACTAAAGAAGTTATCACTCTAATATTGTTTTGTAACTCCTAAACTTTCTAATGAGATATTGTCCCAAACTAATCTTATTCTATTCTTTGTTCGATAATTTTCTCTTTAGGATATCACTTGATGATTATATATTGCTATTTTCTATCCTTATTGTTATAGGTTTTCTAGCTTACACTAAATTCATCTTCACTATTAGGGTCGTTGGTTTCTAAAGACCATTTAGAGATTTGTAGAAGTGCATTTTGACGACAATTATTTGGTCGAAGTAATGTGTTACAAAAGATTAGATAAATGAATTATTTTTTATTCTGCACATGCTTAATGTGATCATACCTAAGGAGAAGATACATGAAAATTATAAGGAGAAGCTATGGAAGCGTTGAGAAAGATTTCCTATAACTTAATGAGAAGATCATAAGCAATAAGAGGAGGAAAAGAAAAGTTACAAGAAGGAAATAACTAAGAAATGGAGAAAAAACTAATTTAAAAGAGGTAATCATCTAGGTTGATTCTTTTGTTGAATTTATTTTAGTTTTATGCAAATATGGGTTTTATTTGGTTTCTATTTGATCAAAATTGGTATTAGATTGTTTGGAATGAAATTTAATAGGTTGGGAACAAATTCAAAGTGAAATTGAAAGAGATAAAAAGCAAATTGTCTGCTACTAATGTATTTCATATAGGTGTGTTGGTATACATCATACGATACAATCAGTTTAAAACCAATAAAAAATAAGGTGTCAAAATGCTATGTTGAAAGGTTGTATGAGAAAATAGTACTCTATGATTTTACTTGATTTTATTAGTATGATAAGAATTAAGTTATAGTTAAGTTGTAGTATTTATCACACAAGGATGACATGAGTATTATACTGTATGATTGCTTACATTGTTAGTTTCATCGTATGAAGGTGATTATGAAGGTCATACTAAATGATCATTCATGTTCTTAAATACATATTTGGTTAAGTTGGGTTCGTGACCATGTGAGTACAAGTTTGGTCGATTGTACTGGATAATCGACTTGAGCTTAAGAGAAAATTTAACTAAGCCTGATAGAATAAATTGGTCTGATGTATATGATCATAAGATATGATGGTTTGGATTTTAGTTTACAATAAGATTGTATGACAAAGATCATATTGAGTGATGAGTAGAAAAGCTAAAGAATTGAATCGTATAGTATGATGTTCATATCATATCAATACAATCAGTTGATGAGGTTAGCAAACTAGTGAAAAAAAATTAATTATTTAGCATTATGTGATTAAAATATTATAAGATCACTAAGAAATGAAAGCAAAAGATATATTTGGAACTAAATTGTATATGTATGGTACATGAAATTATATTATACGAATGATATAAAAGTTTACTTGAGGCATTGAATGAGTCAGTTAGAAGGATCGTACATAGGGGTTTATACGGAATATCATACAATATAACATAGTCAATCATACTAACTGATCAATTAGAGATATGGATAGAATAGCCAAATCTAAAGAGAGAAGAGTCTATAATTAAAAGTGAGAAAAATTCTATAAATTTGGAATTAAAAATCATAGGCAATTAGGAGATTAGTTCTAAATAATCAAGAATGGATAAAAAAATCAAGAGAAGAGACAAAGCAATGAAAATCAATGTGCAAAATAGAATAGAAGGGTCGAGTGCTGAGTTGCTTATGGAGATTTTTTATAGGCATACTAGAGTGCATGTTGCAACACATTGGTCAAACATTCCATGTAGATGCATGGATGCGACATCAATAGATCTAAACCTAAAAGAAGAAATTCTAAAATAAAAAAGAAAAAAAGAATCCCAAAATGTTGCCTATGCATGTAAGCATGCATGCCTCTGTGTCACATATGTGGTTGGTGTTACTTATCACAAGTGCACATGCAAACAGAATTGCACACATGGTGGAGAAGCTGGCACTCAAAACCCATTGACATATAGAGCTTCCACGTGCGGGTATTGTACCGGTTGTTGTGATGTCCATATTTTTTCACAGAAAACTCTATTTATTTTATAACATGACTTCATAATTTGATTCTTTTTAATTAAATTATGCTTTGATACTATAAGTATGACGTCCATTATTTTGGCAAATATTCAATTTGTTTTTCTCCCAAGTTTTAGAATTCAAATAAATAGAACTCTTCCAAAATTTTGTTTATTTTTTAATTTACAAATACATCAACTTAGTATTTATCCTTACAACATAACAATCACACATTTTTATCCACAATTATTAATTATAAATAACTAAATCTAAAACCTAAAACTAATTGAAACTATCACAATAACCATATGTCATAGCTTTTAGAATTTCTTAAAATATTACATCTAGTTTTTTTATGCATAAATAATACTAAATTTATCATATAATTAACAAGTCATTAAGCTTAAATTTAGTAATGTAAACTTTTATAATTTTAATTTTTCTTATTGGTTATACTTATGGATGATCCTTTTCTTATTGGAGTTCTTATGTACATAAAATATTAGTTTCAAAAAAATGCTAAGTCAACTATCACTAATTTAATAGTTATCTCAAACAATAAATAAATATATAAAATAAATAACAATTTGACATAATCATATGTAGAATCTAACTAATCATAAGTATCAATAATAATATATAAGAAAACAAAGTCTCATAAATATTAAAATATAAAGAGAATCAATGATATGTTATCAAAAGAATAGCATATTATAATCTCTAAAAGGATAACAAGCATATGTAACTTTTTATTCTATTTTTAATCTTTTTCTTAATATGGTCTTGCCTATCAATACTTGTTTCCACTTGTCTAAGTAAACCTTATGCAGGTCAATGCTATATTTCCCTCTATCTCTTGGGATAATCAATAAAAAAATATACCTTTTAATTTTCTTAATTTCAATAAAAATCTTATTTTTTTATTTAATATCATATTTTCAAGAATAATCAAGCTTATTATTTTCATATTTCTGATATACATATCTGATTTTGGATAAATTTAAATTTTTATCAGGATTTAATTTAGAGCTCACAACACTAGAAATACTTAATAGATTATTAAAAAAATATTATATACTAATAAGGATTATAAGATGCAAGTGATATTTTAAAATTACTCAAAGATTAGCATTCTAAAGTTATAACATAGATTATTTAGTTGAGTAGGTAACAAAATCTTAAACATTAAGCATAAAATCTTATAAATAATTTTTATCATATTTAATTTCATATATTTAAAATAAAATATTTAAGATAAACTCTATGTGGAGTACTTTAATAAAAAAGAACAACTTTAACATTAATTACTACATAAAACATAAAGTTACTGAAGAAGTGTACCTTCTTTATGATGATTTAGGTATAGTAGAAGTAAGAATTTGTTTGATTATTGACTCTCTCAAAGGAAGGTCTCTCACCTTTGATTATTGTCTCTCATAAGGGTTTAATTTTTGACTCTCTTGGTGGAAGTCTCTCACCTGCGATCCAAGTTTCTGACAGGAAAAGTTAGAAACTCTCCAACTAAAGTTAGATGCATATTCCTTGTTCACAAAAGTGAAAGTATATAAACAAAAACAAAATTCATTCCAAAATTTTTATTTTCATCTTTTCACAGCTTAGTGAGCATCTCTATTTATAGAGACCTTAAGGGTATATAATAATTTGCTAACAATGTATTTCAGGCAATGATAACAACAAAAGATGAAATAATAAGGTGTGGTTAGTGAGGCATAAGAGAAGATCTGGACGTGGGTTGTCGTGGGTATAGGTTGGTGTGGGTTGAGCGTATCATCAGCTAGGTTCCTAGGTCTGTATGGGTCACGTAAGTAAGTGGATAGGCATGGATAAAAATGAGTGGTGGCTAAGCTGCTAATGGAGATAAGATGACAAAAACAGTCAAAAGTTTAATTTTAAACCCTTTTGGAAGTAATTTTTAATCAAATTTTTTACTGATGAACTTATGAAACTGGTGCAACGCCAATGAGTGTATGTTTGTGAGCTAATATTTAACTCTCATGCATGATCCTTCCTAGGTCGTAAAGAGCTTGGCTTGGTGGTATCGGGCGAATGTGAAATATAGTGCTCTAACAAGTTTGGTGCAATATGGTGAAGGTCATCACAGAGAAGCAAAGAGTTCTCGATCGGAGGCTTGTCTTTTCAACAAACTAAAATTTTTTAAGTTTATAATCTTTAATTAAAATGATCTCATTATCTAAATATTCTTTTACATATCATTCTTTACTTTTAAGGCTAATATAGTAGTATGAATGGGTTCACTCAACATAAGAGAATCAAGCTTAAATGACACACTAGATATTAGATGTGATGCTCTGTAAGATGTTAAATCATAAATGTTAAAGATTGTACTAGTCTCATACTCTATTAGTAAATCCAACATATACACATTAGTTTTCAATTTTTTAATATTCTTAAAAATTTTAGTTTCACACATTTGTAATTTCTTATAAGATCTAAGAAGCAATTATTCTGATCTAATTCTAATTATAACATAGTTTTCTTCATAAAATTTCTTAACCTTTCTTTAAGCATTTACTTATTTCTTATATCTTTTATTACTTAGATTAATTTTTCAAATATTATTTTAGATATTAAAGAAATATGAGCAAAGATAGAAGTTTGAAAGTTCACTAATAAAGGAATAAGAATAATGAGAGACATTAGCTTATTATTATGAGCCTATATAATAAGTGTTGGATCTAGTAAGGTGGTGACTAACTCTTTAATTACAAGAAATAAAACTAAATCTCTTTTATCAAAAGTCTTCTTAACTTTGGGTAACGTGATCAAGCTTAAATTTTATCTTTCTTATTTTTTATCCAAGGGCTTAGAATGTTTTATAGATTTACTAGGCTTAAGTAATTAAGATTTCTTATGAGATAGAATAGGGTGTAATGTGAGGGTCTTTCTTTCATAAACAAAAGAACAAATGTTAGTCTTTCCCTTTAAAGTTACATCCCTATAAAAAATCTATGATCTTCTAAAGATAAGATAATCTACTTGCATAAGTATGATATCACAAAAAATCTTATCATTGTATTTACTCAATTTCAAGGGTATATAATATTATTAATTATTAAGTATAGAGATTTTATCTATTGATGACTTAGGATAGGAGTTTGGGTGTTCTAATAAAGAAGCTCTTATTGGCTTAATAGTCTTTGAGGATATTGTATTAAACTACTATTATCTATGATCATCCTATATGATTGTTCCTTAATTTTTATGTATGTTGCTAAAGTATTGGTGATATTCTAATCATTGTGTAACTATGGGGTTTAAGAGTACACCTAACCATGAAAATTTTCATATTTTTTAATTCTAACTTAACTTCTTTATTAGGCATTATATTTTCTTCGAATTCTGACTCTTTCTATTCATTAACACTTTTTAAGCTCATAGTCATGGATCTTTTTGGGTAGTTAGCAACTACATATCTCTTTTTATGATGCTTAAAATAGGTAATTCTAGATTTGGTGGATTAACTTGAAGAAGTGGGTTATAATGTAATTTGAGAGATTTAAAAACTATGGTGGATATGATAGACAAAGCACAAATATGAGTGGGTTAAGAAATTATGATGAGGGCCTTTGGAGGGTCTGGCTTATCATTCCTTTTTAAATAGAGAGTTTTATTTTTTATATTTTTAGCTATGTGAAAGACTTTATTTATGGTAGTAATTTTTATCAAGTAAAGTTAAGCCTATGTGTATTCCTTTAAACTTGTCATAAAATAAAAAAGGTATTACATGCTCGAGTTTATCTATATTATACTTAAGTTTATAATCCACAATATTGTTAATATACTCTTCAATTGATCTGTCATATTAAGAAAACTTTTTTCATTTACATGACATTTTGGCATTATAGGTTATTAAAAAAACCTATTATATAACTTAACCTTAAGGTTTCTCCAAGTTTAGAATATGACTTTATAATTGTTAACATATTATTGTTCTAAGTTTCTAGAGAATCTACGAGCAGTATCGATGAGTTTAATCTTAATAAATTGATACTTTTTTTACTCACTCATTTGGTGCCAGCTGAAGTAATCAACCATAATAGTTTATCAATTTATGTAATCCTTAGAATCAAAACTACCTTCAAAAGTTAGGGAATCCAGATTCATATTAGATATATGCTCTCTCACAATGTTGCTTAAGTTCCTGCTTATTGTCATTTTGGTCTAATTGATCTAATAGTTCATTTCTATTTTTATGATCATAATTTCTCTAATAAATATCTTGATTAGATTCACTAGACAGATCATAATGTCTTCTATAATTCTTATTTCTTTTAGAGTTTTCTTTTCTAGACTATTAGTTATGATTCTTCTTTATTATCTATTTCTTTTTTAAGATTTGGTTCACATTTTTACTTAGGAGGATTTGTATAACAATCTGGGTGAGTTAAGCTATTAATTAGGATATTTCTTGCATGAAATATTTGTTTAATTTTTTTTAGTTTTGGATTGATTCTTGACTTTGATTTATCATTTGATATGACCTACCACATCTTTTGGACATCAAAAGATTTGTCACATAAGAGAATATCATGAAAGAAAATAATATGAGATATCTTCTTTTTTTGGACAAATTTAGACTTCTACTAGGGTTTATTTTAACTCTTATAACACTAAAAATGCTTAATAGATTATTAAAAAAATAAGAAAAGATATTATTCACAAGTTAAGGTTAAATGACATGTGATGTCTTTTAGAATTGTTAGAAGATTAGTGTTCCAAAGTTGTAGCATAGATTATTAAATTGAGTAGATGTCAACACCTTAAACATTAATCATAAAATCATATAAAATGGTTTTTATCACATCAAATTTCACACATATAAATAAAAAATTTAAGACAAATTTTATGTGATAGAAAATAATAACTCTAACTTTAGATTAATATCTTGAAAATAATAATTACTGAAACAATTTACCTTTTTTATGATTATGTGGGTTAGCAAATGTGAGAATTTGTTTGTTTATTGACTCTCCTTGTAGAAGTTCTCTCTCAATGGGGTTTCATTGTTGGCTCTCCTGATAAAAGTTCTCTCATCTTTGATCCTCATCTCTTACAAAGGAAGTTGGAATCTCTCTAACTAAAGTTGAGAGTACACTCTTTTTTTATAAAGAAGAAAGTACACAAATAAAAGAAATTTTTATTTCAAAAGTTTTATATTCATTTTTTTACAGTTTAATAAGCATCCCTATATATGGATCCCTAATGGTACAATAATAATTTGTTGATTCTACGTTTCAGGCGATGGTAATAGCATGCAGTGAAATGATAAGTGGTGAAACAGTCGGGCATGATTGGTGCAGCGTGGACGTAGGCCTCAACATGTTTAGACCAGCTTTGGTAGGTAGTGGTCAAGAAGAATAGCATGGGTTAGCGAGTTAGTGGCGGTTGGTGGGTCGTCAAGGGTCAATGCATGTCGTCACAGGTGATCAGTGTGCCCAGGTTAGTGTAGGTCATGTGGGTTAGTGAGCAGTCACGAGCGATGGCTAAGGCTATTAACAGTAGTGGTACGACTGTAGACAATGATGGATGATGACAAACGGTGGTAAAAATAACTAAAAATTCAATTTTAAGATCTTTTAAAAGAAATTTTAAGCGATATTTTACATCAGTAGACTTATGGAATTGGTGCAACACTAATGAGTGTGTGGTTTTGAGGTTAGATGCTCGTGCATCAATATGTTTACAATAATTATAATAATGTTGCCTATTGGATATTAACTGCCTCACGATAATAATGTCAATCATTTGGCACATTGTCCACTAGCCATCTCATAAAAAAAATTCTTTTAACTTATTTTCAAATGTATAATCCTTAACATCTTATAGTATTCAACTAGATGCATATTTTTTACATCAGCATCTTAATGTCGTACTTACAATATTAATCATGTCAAATAATTTCACAAAATAATTTAAAAATATTAAAAGAAACTCTAAAACAAATTAGAAGCACATTTAATTTTTTTATTATATTTACAATCTTATTCTAAATATGATCTTATTTATTAAAACCTATTTTCACTTAACTAAGTAATCCTTACGTTGGCTAGTGCTGCCATTCTTTGTCTCTCTTAAGATAGTCAATCAATATCTGCTTTTTAGTTTACTTAGTAATAATAAAAATCTCATTTAATGATTTATTATATCTTATTTTCATGTACAAGTATACTCACTTTTTTCATATTTTTTATGTGCTTATCTCTGTAGCAAATTATAATAATGTAACCCACTGGTCATTAGCCAACTCATGATAGTAATGTCAACCATTTGACACGCTGGCATCTAGCCACCTCAAAATGATAATTTCCTTAATTTATTTTTATATGAATAATCCTAATTTTTCATATTATTTATGTAATAACTTATCAAATATTATGCTTGTATAATTAATTAAATCAAATAATTTTACATATAATTTATGAATATTAAAAAGGTATACATCTAATTATAAGTACATATTTTCTACATCAATATATTTATATCATATGCTCTGTATAAGATTCACATGCAAGAACTTAATTTCATCAATCAATAATACATCAAACATGCGCATGTATATTTAGTTAGGGAGCCTAGTTCACATGCTAGCTCTTAAATTCAATATTCAGCACTACATGAAATATCTGCATATAATATTTATACTAGAATGTCTACTTCACATGTGAGATTTTAATTTCAATGATCAACATTACATCAAACATATGCATATAATATTTGAACAAGATTACTTCAAGAGTTTTTTTTTGTGCTTAACCTTGTTGTCAATCAAATTCTTTGTTTCTTAATTTTAGCCTATTAAGCAACACAAGCCTCAACTTAATATAAAAAATTCAAAAATTCTATTTTGCAAGATTTGTAATTTCTTCATTGTAAAACTTATTTCAAATTAATAAATTTTTCTTTTCACTTTTTTCAAGTAATTTCTTTTTCTCAATTTTTCATTTTTTTTGAAATCTTAGCTTGTGAAACTCAAGGGATTTTGCATACCATTAATCTAATAGCTAAATAAGATCTTGCTTAGAATCAATCATTGCAATCTTTAATTTTTTTCCCAAATCTTCCAAATGTATAAAACTTTAATTTCGATATTATATAATGACTTTTATTTAGAATCTCATGAATTAAAAGCTAAAAATTATGAAAATAGAAATAATTTTGGGTTTTAGTATTTTTGACTTACGCTAGGTCCTCGACAGTGCAAATTCGTTTCAAGTTTTTTATTCTCACAAAAGGATGATGGTAATCAATGTTTCATCATTAAGGAAGCTATGGATGAAATTTTAATCGGTTGGACAAAATTCCTCTCTCAATGTTTAGTTAAGCACAAGAACAAGGTTGAGAGGAAATGCTATTTTTAGAAAGGTCCAATATACCATGGCTATAGCTTCCTACCTTTACTAAATTGAATTATATCTTTCATTTAACATTTAAGAATACATGATCTTCTTCTTGGAACTCTTTCTTTCTATGTTTCATGTCAAATTTCTTCTCTTGATAATCTTGTACTTTTGATATTCCCTCTTGAATCATTTGAATATTCCATGTTATTTCATTTATCAATTTTTGCCCCAGTTAACCTTTGTCACCTGCTTCATATGATTATAGTAGTGATTGATATTTTTTATCATATAGTAACTAATATGACACCAAGCTTATGGTAGATTGATAACTATTATAATAAGTGAATTCAATCAATACTAGATGATTATCCCAGCTTTTACCAAAATCTAATATATTTAGTCTCAACATATCTTACAAAGCATTTATATCATTAAGTTATTTTATCTATTTAAGAATGAAATACTATGCTAAATCTTAATTGAGTACTAAATGCTTCGTTTATTATTTTTTCATAAATACAAGGTGAATTTAGAATCTTGATTAAGTATAATTTCAAACAGTACTCTATGTAATCTTATAATTTGATCAACTTAAATATGTACTAACCTTTCAATTATAATTGTCCTTATAACATCATATTTTTGAGTAATTTTTGGTAACATACTATAACTTTACTGATATTTCTTCTTATTTTTATATTGAAATGGGAATATATTGCAACATCCCTCTTGGTCTTTACTGCATCTCTTTCACCAAGTGACATACCATATACTTGATCACAAAATCATATATATCATTTTTTTATGTTGTTCCTCCAAAATCTCTTTTTGAAGTCATGATACATTTTTTTGATTCTTGGATGCATTACATAAATTGTTCCATGAGCCTTTTTAATAAAATTTGTTTTCATATGTCTATTTTAGCAATATTTATTCTATTTGTATAAAACAAAACTCCTTTATTTGCATTAAAATTTGTTTCCTTTCCTTCAACAATTTTGGTCTTGATTTGTTGGATTCATCATCTATAATTTTTGAAACATTCAAAGCTGTAACCACTCGACTGTAATAGCTAACTGAGAAAAATTGCTTATGACAACTATTGATACTACATTTAATTCCAATTGATTCATTTCAATTATTGACTTGCCTTTTCCAAGCTTAATATTATGCTATGAAGACTAGCTCTTTAGCTTAATGCATTAACTATAACATTAACTTGACTTGAATGTTAAACAATATTTATGTCATAAATCGTTAAGTAAGTTTAGCCACTTTTGCTACTTTAAATTTAACTATTTTTTTTACCAAATTATACTTCAAACTTTGGTGAATAATAAATAAATAGCTTTTCATGTCATAAAAATAGTATCTCTAAGTCTTTAACGTAAACACAGTTACAGTAAACTCAAGATCATGTATAGGATAATGTTTTTCATGATGACATAGATGGCTTGAAGCATATATTACAACTTTGTCATTCTGTATTAATACACATCCAAGTGCTTAAAAAGATGCATCAGTATATACCTAAAATTTTATTTCTCTCTCAAACATTAAGACAAGTACTAAAGTTAACTTCTCCTTTAAAGTTTGAAAGTTTCTTTCACAGTTTGAATTTCATTCAAAAGTCATTATCTTTTGCATAAATCTTATTAATGATATCATAATCTAACTAAATTCTTTTAGAGTTTTTTTAAAAACTCATCTAAACCTAGAAAGTTTTACACTTTAATTAAGTTACTAGGCATAGGCCATTGAATAATAACTATTTTTTTTGTAAAAATTTATAAATTTCTTCTACATTGATTATAAGCCTTAATATTGATATATTAGATAACCAAAAAAATATATTTTGAATACTTTGCATAAAATTTGTTCTTTCGTTAACACTAAATGCAACTGTCTTTTATGTTCTGCTTCATTTAGAGTAGATTAAAATATTATTAATAAAAATAATAACAAAAAGATCTAATAATTACCTAAACACTCTATTCATCAAGTCTATAAAAGTTGTTTGAGCATTTGTTATAACAAAAGACAATATTAAAAATTCAAAATAACCATATCTTGTTTTAAAAGTTGTTTTTGAAATATCTTCTATTTTATTTTCATTTGATGAGATCCGTATCTCAAATCAATCTTTGAAAACAAGCGCATTGTAATTGATAAAATAATTTATCTATTCTAAACAAAAGATTTTTTTCTTAATTATTATCTTATTCAATTCTCTATAATTAATACACATCCTTAAACTTTCTTAATTCTTCATAATTAACACAAGTGCACCTCAAGAGGATATATTAGGTCTGATAAATCTTTTATCAAATGGATCCAATAATTATGTTTTTAATTCTTGCAATTCAAGTGATACCATTCTATAAGGTATTTTTTAGATTAGTTTTTCTCTTGATATTAAATCAATCATAAATTCAATATTTCTATTAGGTGACATTATACGTAAATCTTCAAAGAAATTATTTTATTTAAATGCTACTAAAACTTCTTATAACTATAGTTGTTTATTTTTAATTTTTATATTGATGCCACATAGTGTTTACAACCTTTCTTTACCAATATTTTAGCTTTTAGAACAAATATTATAAAAACTTTTCTATCTTTACCAAAAGAAACAGTATCAGTATCACCTATTATTACAAATCTTTAATATCTTTTTCTAATAGTTAATAATAGCCTAATAAAATGTTAACTAATATATTTAAATAATAACATTTAATTTTGATAGTTTTATAAATAATCAATTGAGATTTATAAGATGTCCAATTCATTTTCACATTTTATTTGATATATTTATATATTTTTATCTCCTCTCTTTTAAGTAGCTTTACTAAAAGAGGAGTTTTTAAAATATGCATTTCAACTAATAGTCATGTATCGATCAACTAATATAAAAGAATATGATATGTCATAATTGAATAAAGCTATTATAGGTATATAATGTAGAATAAGGGTATCTATGATAATAACAGGTGATGCAAAAGCCTCTATTTGGATGATGGCATAAATTGTAGGCTATGCAGTCTATTGTATAGCTATAGAAGCATGTCCTTAACAAGTAACATATGTATCCTAAGGTGTACTACAAGGTCTTATTGTTATAGATCTTGTGTTAGTTTTCATTCCACCATTAGCCTCTTAACTTTTTTCTCTTCTTCAACATTCAGAAGATAATGTACAACAATATGGTCGACTTGTTAACCCCTGTAGCATTTAATTGGCATTGAATTATGACACTCTTTGAAGCAAAACTTTGCATAGATTTTAAATTGTGGCCTATGGTTGAACCTTCATTTAGGAAGAGCTGTAAGAGATCATAATCTTAATTCATTTACAATTAGTTTATTGAATTTTGATACATTTTTAGATGCAAAATTTAATCAACTATTCAACCATTATGTCATTTAAAAATAAGTCCTTAGTACTTCGAATGTTTTAATACCAACATTGTGATGTTCTAATTTTTTTCATCACAAAACTTTATAATTTTTCTTAGTTGAATTCATGCTCTGATTGTTTTTAATTAAATCATATTTTAATACTACAAATATGGTGTTTTTTATTTTTGTCATATATTTAATTTATTGTTTTCTTAAATTTTAGAATTCTAAGGGACAAATCTTCCTTAGATTTTTTTTTATTTTTTAATTTACAAGTACATCAATATAATATGTATATATATATATATATATAATACTAAAATTACTACATTATGAATAAGTTAATCAACTCAACTCTTAGAATGCAAACTTTTATAACTTCAATTTTTCTTATAGGCTATTTTTATGGATGATCTCATTATTGTTGGGATTCTAATGTACCTAAATATTAGTGTTGAAGATAGACTAAGTCAATTATTATTGGCATAGTAAACTATCTCCAAAAATTAATAAACATATAAGATAAGCAATAATTTAGAACAATCACATGTAAGGTCTAATCATAAGTATCAACAATAGCATATAAGTAAGCATAGTCTCGTAAATGTTAAAAATGTAAAAAAGAAAATATGATGTGCTATAAAAAATATGTTATAATTTTTAAAAGAAAAAACAAGCACGTAAAATTTTTATTCTATTTTAAATCTTTATCTTAACTTGGACTTGTTCATCGACTCTTATGTCTACTTAACTAAATAAATCTTATACAGATCAGTGTTGTTGCTCTCTTTTCTCTCTTAAGATTGTCAAATAGTATCCACTTTTTAATTTACTTAATTATAATAAAGATCTTATTTATTGATTTATTATATCATATTTTTATAAAAAATCATGGATAGTCTTTTCATATTTTTGTTAAGCATATTTTGATCATAAATTAAAAAAGTACGGCCCATGGGGCACTAGCCAGCTCATGTTGACAATGTCAATGATGTGACACACTAGTCATTATCATCTCACAAAGGTAATTCTCTTAATATATTGTAACATGTGTAGTCTTCATTTTTTTCATAGTATTTAATTAAAAATATATTTTTATATCTACACTTCAACATCATACTTACATAGTTAATCGTGTTCAGCAATTTCACATATTGATTTAGTAATATTAAAAGGAATTCTATAAGAAATAACAAATACATACAATTTCTTATTATATTTTTTAATCATTTTCTTATTGTGATCATATTTATTGACTTTTATTTTCACTTAACTAATAAATCTTATACTGACCAGTGCTATTAATCTGTCTTTCTTTCTCTCTCAAGATATTTAATCAGTATTCATATTTTAATTTACTTAATCACAATAGAAATATCATTTATTTATTTATCATATCATATATTAATGTATAACCATGCTCACTCTTTTCTTATTTCAAACGTGCATACCTTTGCAAACAATTACAATGTTTACTAAATGGAAAAAATTAGAAGGACAAAATACTAGGAGGTCTAAGTATAAGTTCAAAAATTATCAACAAAAGGAAGAAAATTTTTCAACAAAGTTTATTATAGTCACATCTAATAACATGCATTATATCATCGAAAAAAAATTATTGTGATTATTGCAAAATGATAAGACACATAAAAAATGTTAAAAATTATGCCACAAACTTTTTCTAGAAAAGTTCAAAAAGGATAAAGCATTTATTACAAAGTTACTATGGTGACTCCAAAAGAAATATCACATGAAGCAAAACAAAGAGACTAATTCTTCCCTATTAGAATACAAGTAAAGAAAGAACTTATCAGTGCTATTATCGACGTTGAAAGTAATAAGAACCTTATATAAAGAAGTATCATTAAAAGACTAAAGTTGAAGACTACACCACATCCAAGACTATAATTTAATGAAGAGTATGATGTGAGAGTTGAAAAATAATATAATATAAAGTTTGCTATTATCAAAAACTATATTGATGATGTAATGTATGAAGTCATATCTTTTTATGTCTGTCAAATAATATTAAGGAATCCCTACTTATGGAATCAAGGTATTATCTACTATTGACAAGTATAATGATGATAATTTATGAAGGATGGACAACTCTTCCTTCAAACTTGAGATAAAGAAGCATTGAAAAAAGGTGTTATTTGTGTGGACTAGATGAAGAAGCTAGTGAAGACTTGCCAAAACTATGGCTACTAACAGAATAAAAAGAACTACTTCATGGGACCCATGGAGGTTTTCGTCTCCCAAAGAAGATAGTTAAACTAGATATGTAAGACAATCAATTCGACAAAGAAGATTTGATGAAAATTAAATAAAAAAAGAGAGCTATGATTAGGAGATCATTTCCAAACTCATTGAATCCAAAATGGATGAAAAATCAAGGGAGAAGACAACGATAAAAATTGATGTGCAATACAATGTACCAGGACTAAGCCCTGTGTCTCACGTAGAGATTCACTGTAGGCATTCCAAAGTGCATGTTACAATGCGCTAATTAAGTGTCACATGCGGATGCATGAATGTACCCTTGTGAGATCTGAACCCAGAGAAAGAAATGCTAAAAAAAGGAAAAAAGGTAAAGCAAAATGCTACTCGTGTGTTTAGGCATGCACATAACCATGTGTCTCACTTCAAGCATTGCACACATGGCATTGGCTCAGCCACGTGTCTTGCACATGACTCTTAGATGCAACGATGCCGACATGCATTGGCACGTACAAGTGATCGACAATATGTGCATTACATGTGAGGTTGGTGACCCTTACTGCGAGCACCAATGCATGGAAAAACTATGTGTGAGTGGGGGCAATTAGCTCGCAAAAGCCACTAGCAACCAGAGCTTTAGCGCCCAAGCATAGGGTCAATTGACCCAAAATTTGTGGAATTTTTTTACTATTGGGCAAATGAAAAATGTGATTTTTATAATTAAGTATATATCTTAATCTCCATATAAATAGGTAAGAATCATATATGAAATTATTCAAAAAAGTTTGAAGCAAATTTAGAAGATTGTAAAGTGAATAAAATTTAATTCAAAGTTAGTTCAAAATAATTTAAAATTTGAGAAATTTAAAAAATTCTTGGAATTAGAACTTTGTAAATTCAAAACCTCATAAAAAGAATCTTCTTAAAAAATTCAATCTCCTTTATAACAAAACACACTTCTCCTTCTCCTTCTTGCTTTGCTTCTAATCATTATCATGCTCCATATCTACTGCTACTACTTTAAAAAGAATGTTCACCGACTTAAGCACATGGTGAAAATACCTTGCTAACAGATCAGTTGGATCATTGAGAGTTAGAGCTACTTCTAAGACTTACACTAATCTTTAATATAAAGGATTTGATCCTAAAAAAATAGTTTAATAACTCACACCCAAAGTACTCATATTGGTAGTGAAGTGACAAAATACATACACAATTGAAGTTCTTAGAATGCTAAACAGAAAAATCACATTTTACTTGCAAAAACAAGAAAGTTGGATGTGATGATTAATTTTCCTAAAATAAAAAATAAAATGGTTAAGTACTTTCTTGGTAATTTAATGCTCTGGTGGATGCTGGATAATGGGTTAGGATCTCCCTTATTTTAGCATTTTGGTCGCATTCCCAAGGTACCTTCTGAATAACATCGTCGAATTGATCACATAACATACACTCATGTCAAACAGGATTAGCGACAATACTTCATTATTTTATTCCAAATTTTTTTATTTACAACATCGTGAGTTTTTTAATTTATAGAGGCTTTAAGAGTAGAATTATAATTTGCTAACATAAGAATACAAAATAGTATTGAGGAATACTAACGAACACATTTTTGAATTTTAAAAGACATCTTTAGAATTTCAAAAATCATCGCAAATTAGAAAAATTTTTTGAATTCTACAAAAAATAATACATTGAAAAGCAGAAAAAATTAATTGATATAAGCATTTCCCAAATAGGCTTATGCATTCTGAGCAATGTTCAACAAACCACGAGAAAACAGGTAGCTCGATAAATATGGCATCGACATAAAGGCATAGTGACTGCTTGGGTTGGTGGGTTAGTAGGGGTTGATAAGTGATTACTGGTTCATGAATCATAGGTCAAAGTGGGTCAAAGTGAATAATGCATGTCAAACGAATCAGGAAGATTCAACGAGTCAACAAAGGTCAATCAGGCCGTGCGAGCAACAATAAAAACTGTTAATGATGACAACAATAATAACGGGTGGTGGACCGCAAAACCAACACCTCAAAACTCAATTTTAAGCTTTTTAAATTTATTTTCAGCCAAATTATGCATTGGTATAATCATAGGACTATTATAGGAATATCTTAGATTGAATTTATAGATAAAAATATCTAAAAAAATCATTAATTGATCTTCACAAGACTTAAACAAAAGTGTAAATACAAATAATTTGACAAAAATAAAACAAAAATATGTAATAAATAAGGGTTGACTATAATTGACCATTGCATTGACTATGATAATGAAGAATAATGAAAAGTTCAGGAGCCAATAATAGCATAGATCTAAGTCTAAATAAGATTAACATGTCATTAAGTAAAACTTTTATGTGATGTATGGGATGTTACTAAATCACTTACCCTCTAATAATTACTTCAATTGTATAAGTCTAACTAGGTTATAAATATATTATTTTATACTTCAACTAACATCTAGAGCCCTTCTTAAGAAAGGGAAAACCCTTTTTTTAACCCTTTTTTTTAGTATTATCATAATGGTTTACTTCCTTAAGATCTTTTATGAAGTTTCCTAATCTGAATTGTTATAATTTTAGAATCAATTCTAATAATAGGATTTTTTGGTGATAATACTAATCGTAACAACAATGGCTCCATTTTTTAAACACATATTCTTCCTTGAGAAAAAAGTATAGCCCAACCATGCATGCTTTTATCATTAAGCTAGCTAATTTAGAGTTGTAATTTGAATATATTCCCCATCTTTTTGTGTTTTCATCATCATCCATTTTAGATATTCCTAAAATATTTCACCCTACTTGACCTTTGTCAATTATGTTGATGATTCCAACATCTGTTATGAAGTCCTCAACAAGGTACCTTTTCAATTGTATCATGGCCTTTCAAGTCAATCGAATCTTATAATATCTATTCTATTTAGATGTGTTCAATGGTCAGAGTCTATTAATTACTAATAGCTTCATATAGATTCTACATTAATTGCTCAGATGACATAATTCTTGTTGTCATCAAGGTTAATTAGTAGTTTTACTTGCCAATTATGTGTCCCTTCAAATATAGAAAAAAAAATAATGATAAAATCATCGATGCTCAATGAAGAAAGTATTTAGGGTGCTTTCCTGTTGCTAATTTTTGTTGCTTCTCTTGTATTGCTCTCCCTTTTCTTTTGCTCTTTTTGTTTTCTCTTATTCTAACTATTAACTTGAGCTGCCTTACAAGGATCTCCTAAAATTAACGATAAGACTCTTGTTATGCTTGGTTGAGAATATTGAAAATCTTCTTACCAAAAGGCTATAGATATTTTGTTTGTTACCTTGCTCTTTTTTTTTCACTAATTGTGGCTGTTTTTTATCATTATGCTCTATCATGTAACTTTTTATGCCTTTGAGACTCTTTTATAAGCACCTTGTTATTTTGTTGAATCTTTTATTTTTTTATTTTTATATTTTTCATGTATTTTAATTATGAAAAATAGAAAAATTAAGTTATTTTGTTGATCATCATTATTCCTCCATCAAATATATTTTTAAATATATTAATATTAGATGCATTATTTGTCATCTTCCTCCTTACTGAAATAGCATATTAAGTTAAATTCTAAGCATGCTCAAACTAGTGTTGAGGCTATACCAACAAAACAAAAGCAACTTAGGCTAGACCACAAATGGAATATATTAGTATACTTGATAACGAATATTATTTTATGATGCCTATAAAGAAGTTTGATAAATAAACTATGAGAGAAATAGTTGAGTTTACACAAATCAACGCATGACAAACATACGATGCTTTGCCTACAAAGAAATATCTTTTGGTATATTATCGTTCGAAAATAAATGACAAGTATAAAAAATAAGCAAATAAATATGCAAAAACTAGACATAGGAGTTATGTGCGTGTTTTTTGTAATTTGAAAAGGAGTTGATGAGAAGAAATTTCATAAAATGGATTATCAAAAAGAGTTTTTAAATGTGTTTTCAAAAGGATTTTTTTTTACAGAATGCTATTATGTAAAAAAATGAAGATGGCAAAGTTAAGAAAAAAACCAAGAAAGAATGTCTTTTCTTTCTATTCCTTTGTTATTCTCTCTTATATGTCATAAAGGCATGTACTTTCATTATACAATTACCTTTATCCAAAAATAAAGAAAGAATTATGAAATTAATTTCTTGAAATCAAAAGAAAAAAGAAAAGTAATAAAAGCTTTACATTAATAAGTGTCACAAACTAGAATCCAATAGAAATAGAAGGATTCTAATAATTAAAGGATGCTAATAATAAAAGATTCTCATATAATGTCTGACTAATAGGAAGATTTTAATGCTCCTGAACTTAGAGCATACAAATGTTTTATACCTAATTTGTCAATAAGAAATTGAAATTAAGCACATCATAAAGGTATAGTAAAGTTAATAAACCATGGTTGATTATAAAGAACATGAGTTGTTTTAAAATATCCTATTTCGCTAAATTGATTTGTATCTTTTATTTTCTTTATTTCATTTAATTATAAAAGACTTTGTTCTTCCTCATGCTCAATGCAAATAGCACAAAGCAAATTCTAAACTTGTGAAAAGTGTCAAGCTCCTCCCAACTATTTTTTAGTGAATTGGAAGAAGTAGATGCACTAAGACCATGGTGGTTTTCCTCACTTATAGCCTTTCTCATGGTGAATTTGAAAAGAGCATTACTTTGCCCAAAATATTGTTGTAAATCTTCCCAAATTATTTTAGCTACATAGAGGCAAGACTTTGTTCAATAACTTAAGAAATAGAATTACAAAGTCAAAAGACAATTATAGAGTTATACTTTTCCAGATAATATTCAATAAAAATAGAATCAATCATATGAATGCTACCATCTAAAAAACAAGTTTTTTATTATGCATCAAATTTATTAAGCATATTAGAATATCATACAAATAATTTGTATCAATGAAAGAACATAGGCTAAATTTAAATAGAAGGCAATATTCAAATCAAATAAGAGAAAACGAAGAAAAAATATCTTGTTGTAAAGAAGACTCAAGATTGTGGATCAATAGTGTAATAGCATTTAAAATAATAAAGAAAATAAATGAAAATTGAAGGAAAAGGGAAGTAAGAAAAATGGCATTTCTTTACACTCATTTGCTAATATCTATTACTACTTTTTAGAGGCATATGTCTTTTACAAATGGTTTTATAAAAAAAACATAAAGAAAAAACTAAAACATTAATGTTCTATCATTAAAAGAAAAAGAAAGAAAATAATAAAATCTTTGTAATATCAAAAATCAAAACTAAGAACTAATAGCAATAAGAAACTCCCAATAATAAAAAGATTCTATTGTACTATTCTGATATTAGGATGATTAAATAATAAAAAATTGTTAAAATATTTTTAAAGTTTTTAATATTCATAAAGACTAAAATATAGAAGATTGTTCTCAATATTATAATATAGAAGATTATTATATTACTTTTATCTATTATCAATTAGCAATTGAATTTTTTTTGTTATAAATTTTAAGAAATTATAGCATTTTATATAATTAGAATCATTTACACGAATTTTTTGGTCAAAACATTATAAATTAGATTTTATAAAAATTGATCATATATTAAATTATCTGGTTAGAAGTTGAATTGTCTGATACATCTATCATATAATATAATTAGCTAATCAGATTGTCTTATTTGCTATCATCACCAACTTTTAGCCATAATTTGATTGGAACATCTGTGTCAGGCACCCCACCTTACCAACTACAGTAAATTAAGGATGCTGCATAAGAAATAATCTCGAGTGAGGACAAACCATGCCTAGGTGGGGACCCGACGGTGAGACAATTCTAACCCTCGAACCAATCTGGTATATTTTGAAAACATTTTAACCAAATCCATACCATGGAGCTGAAATGAAAACATGTGTATATTAAACTGTATATATATACAATAAACCACAAAACTGAAGTACCAAAAAAAATACCAAAATGAAACCAAATCCACTCCCACCATAAATCTATCCCCTCTCACATGTCAGGAGTATAGTCCTCTCCTGTACTATTATAATCCCCAGCTCTCGTTGTAGTGGATACATGACCTGTGATGAAGCACTAATGAGACATATATATCTCAGCAGATAAATCCATTATGTAACCAAGTAAAATAAATCTCCCGATATAAAAGACAAGCCGTGAAACATGATAAAACAAAATCCATCTCATAAGCGGTGAAAAATAAACCATATGAATACCTTCTTATCAAATGTCATGCAGTATCAAAAGTAAACCAGATAAACATGTATACCAAATTTCCATTTCCATTATTTTATATGTTATATACTTGCTGGGCCCGATTTCCTTTTGAATCATCATCCTCTGGATCCAATCATCATATCAAATGACCTTCAGCCGGCATCCATCCAGTTCATAACACTAGGCAGATATCTGATCCGAAGACCGATACCCTGCGATCTCATCCGCTAGGCCTAGTGCCACCAGGCAGGTATAGTACTGATACCCTGCGATCACATCCGCTAGGCCTAGTGTCATCAATATATACGGAGGTCATGGTACACATACACACTAGGCAGATATCTGATCCGAAGATCGATACCCTACGATCTCATCCGCTAGGCCTAGTGGTGAGGACAATGTCTCCAGGAATCCAATTTTCAATTTTTATTTTCCAACTATGTCACACATGTGATAAATATGCCAAAACCATATCAATATGTCCAACCAATTATATTTTATCTCATATTATGCTTTTTGTTTCAATTTCCTTTTTGTCATCTTTTATGCTTTCAGTTCAATCAGAAAATAACACCATAAAACATATATCAAGCCATGAGATAAAAGTCATGTAAAGAAAAACTGTAATGCAGCCCGTAAGAAACCATGTATCGAAATATAAATAAATACTATTGTGCTATATCACAAGTTACGAATTTATCTACCTGGATCTATTATTGCAGGACCTTTATTCTCAATTTCTGGAGTCCCTACAAGGTCACATGTACAAAATAATTAAAATAAATAAAAAGGTTTTAAGTCACAAAAACAGTTTTCTAAAAGCCCTGCCAAATACTTCCCGAAATCCCCAAAAAAAATCCCAATTTTTCTCCTTGTTTCTCGCCGCGCCTGGACCGCGCGTCCGCTGAACCGGCCTGCGGTTCAGCTCCGTGGTTCAGCCGACTGAACCTCCCCTCTCTCCCTCTCTCTCTCCTCCGCCTCAGCCCGAACCAGGTCTCTCTCTCCTCCGCCTCAGCCCGAACCGGGCGCCTTCCGGTTCGGTTAACCCGAACCGGTTCAAACAGGATCATCCCTGTTTCTCACCCGACGCTGCTTCCCTCTCTCCTCGCCGCCGCTCGCGTCCGGCGGCTTCTAGCCGCTTCCACGGTAAATTTCTCGTTTCCCCGAATCCCTCTCCGGGAAATACCAAGCTCCTCTCGACTTCTTTCGCACTCCTCGACGACCAGTTTGCCGGAAAAGCATTCCGCATCTCGCGGCCGACAACTCCGGCCACTCCTTCGGCAACCCAATACGTCTCCGGCCGAAAATAACCATTCGGCCGGCCTCTCTTACTCTCCCCCCACTCAACAGAACCCCAATACAGCAAAATAAAACGAACCATCTTACCTTGCCGCAGTTTCTCCGGCGAGCTTCCCAGCTTCCGTTAAATTTTCGGCAACTTTTCGCAATCGCTCAAAATTTTCCAAATAGCTTCTGTGCTTAAGAGGATTAACTCACCCGGGCTGATATCCTCGCCCGGGTGGACACGTATGTGTTAATTATGCCTTGTACCGACACGTTCGTGATTGTTTTCCAGAACACCCCCTGAACTTTTCCAAATTACAAATCTACCCTGGCCTGGCCGACAATTCCATATTTACAAATTTACCTTCCACCATCCGATTTTAAACTAAATCGGAAATCCTAAATTGCAGATATATCCCGGATCTGAAATCCTGAAATTACAAATATATCCAAAAATTTTAAAAATTCATAATTAATTATCCAAAATTCCAAAAATTACAAACTTACCATCGTTGGACTCGTCTCAAAGAGCTCTTCCTATTGGAATGATCAAATTAAGCTTTTTTTTTTTTTAAAAAAAGGCTGTTACAATCTACACCTCTTACAAAAATTTCGTCCCGAAATTTAGAAAAGCTCCGGATACTGATTGATCATATCTGTTTCCACTTCCCAGGTAGCTTCTCTTTCTGTTTGACCATTCCATAGGACTTTAACCATAGGAATGATTTTATTTCTGAGCTTTTTCTCCTGCCTATCAAGTATTCTCACAGGTAGTTCGGGATATGTCAAATCCATTTGAATTTCCATATCTGGGTCCATATAACTAACAACATGGGAGGGATCTGAAACATATCTTCGCAAAGATGAGACATGGAACACATTATGCACACCTAACAATTGAGGAGGCAAAGCAATTTGGTATGCCACTTGTCCAACCCTTCTTAGGATTTGGAAAGGACCAATGAATTTAGGCTTCAATTTTCCTGCTCTTCCAAACCTTATGACACCTTTTGTTGGACTTACCTTGATAAGAACATGTTCCCCCTCGTGGAACTCAACCATTCGATGTTTTGCGTCATAATACTTCTTTTGTCTGTCCTGAGCTGTTTTTATTCTGTCTTGAATAATTCTGATCTTTTCTGTTGCTTCTTCAACAAATCCAGGACCGAGCAAATTTCTTTCCTTCCCTTCATTCCAGCACAAAGGTGATTGACATTTTCTCCCATACAGCGCTTCATAGGGTGCCATCCCAATGCTGGACTGATGGCTATTATTATAAGCAAATTCCACCAAAGGTAAGTGGCTTTCCCAATCTCCACCAAAATCCAAGATGCAAAGTCGTAGCAAATCTTCCAAGGTTTTGATAGTTCTCTCTGTCTGACCATCTGTTTGAGGATGAAAGGTTGTGTTGAAACGAAATCTCGTACCAAAAGCTTGATGCACATTCTTCCAGAAGTGAGAAGTAAATTTAGGGTCTCTGTCAGATATAATGACTTTTGGAATCCCATGCAATCTGATAATCTGACTCACATATACCTGAGCTAACTTCTCTGCAGAATAAGTAGTTTTAACAGCTAAAAAGTGAGTAGATTTTGTTAGCCTATCAACAATTATCCAGATTGAGTCATGACTTGCAGGTGACCTAGGCAAACCGATCACAAAATCCATTGCCACTTCCTCCCATTTCCATTCTGGAATAGGTAATGACTGCAACAACCCCCCAGGTTTTTGTTGCTCTCCTTTCACCTGCTGACAAATTAAGCATTTTTGAACCCAGTTAGAAACATCCTTCTTCAATCCTGGCCACCAGTATTGTTGTCTCAATTCTTGATACATTTTATTCTCGCCTGGATGTATTGAATATCGAGAGTTATGAGCTTCCTTTAATAACAAATCCCTAAGTTGTTGATGTGCTGGTATGCATAACCTGCCTTGAAATCTAAGTAAACCAGCCTGGTCCAATTGAAAAGTAGATTCCTGTCCTTCCTGAACCCTCTGTATTATCTTTTGCAATTCAAGATCTTCTCCCTGATCGTCTTTAATAGAGGCCAACCAATCTGGTCTTACTGATAAGTGTGCCAGCAAAGCCGTATTTCTTCGAATATCTACTTCTAGTTGTAATTTATCCATCTCAAAAATTAATTGTTTTTCTTCTGTGATAGTCAAAATGCTACTAATACTAGCTTTCCTGCTAAGAGCATCAGCGACCACATTCGCTTTCCCAGGATGGTAAGTGATTTCCACATCATAATCTTTAATAAACTCCAGCCACCTTCGTTGCCTGAGATTTAGTTCCTTCTGAGTAAAAATATACTTTAAACTCTGATGATCAGTGAAAACCACACACTTAACTCCATACAAATAATGCCTCCAGATTTTTAAGGCAAAAACTACAGCTGCTAACTCCAAATCATGCACAGGATAATTCTTTTCATGTATCTTAAGCTGTCTAGATGCATAAGCAATTACTTTCTTATTTTGCATCAATACACAGCCAAGACCTTGCAAAGATGCATCACTGTATATATGATAACCTTCTGTGCCTTCTGGTAATGTTAGAATTGGGGCTGAAACCAATTTATTCTTCAATATTTGGAAGCTATCTTCACAAGCTGCATCCAATTCAAACTTTATTGCTTTTCGCATCAAATTTGTTAAGGGTGAGGCTATTTGGGAAAAGCCTTTCACAAACTTTCTGTAATACCCAGCCAAACCCAAGAAACTTCTAACTTCTGTTACTGTTGTAGGCCTTGACCAATCTACAATGGCAGAAATCTTCTGAGGATCAACTGAGATTCCTTCTGCACTCACTACATGCCCCAAAAATAAGACCTTGGACAGCCAAAATTCGCATTTAGAGAATTTAGCAAATAGCTGATTTTCTTTCAAAGTCTGCAATGTTAAATGTAGATGTGCAGCGTGTTCTTCTAGGGATTTAGAATATATCAATATATCATCAATGAAGATAATGATAAACTGATCTAAATATTTCTTGAACACGCGATTCATCAAATCCATAAAAGCTGCTGGTGCATTTGTCAGTCCAAAAGGTAGCACTAAAAATTCATAGTACCCATACCTGGTCCTGAAAGCTGTTTTGGAAACATCTTCTGTCTTAATTTTCAGTTGATGATATCCAGATCTCAGGTCAATTTTTGAAAATATTGCTGCTCCTTGCAACTGATCAAATAGATCATCAATCCGCGGCAAAGAATATTTATTTTTGATAGTAATTTTGTTGATTTTCCGGTAGTCAATACACATGCGAAGACTACCATCTTTCTTCTTCACAAACAAAATAGGTGCACCCCATGGGGATACACTGGGTCTGATAAATCCCCTGTCTAATAATTCCTGAATTTGCACCTTTAATTCTTGAAGCTCGGCTGGTGCCATACGATAAGGAGCTTTGGAAATTGGCTCAGCGCCTGGAATCAACTGAATTTCAAATTCTATTTCTCTATCAGGAGGTAATCCAGGCAACTCTTCTGGAAAAATGTCTAGATATTCCTAAACAACTGGTACCTCTGTGGGTTTACAAAATTTCATGTCCAAATCCACAATAGATACCAAGCATCCTTCGCATCCTTTGCCAAGTAGCTTTTGTGCCTTGAGCATAGATATTAAAGGAATTTTCCTTCCTTGGCCGAAGTAAATTAATTTATCTTCCCCAGGGATTTGAATTTCAATCCGCTTTTCATAGCAATCAATTTTCACTTTATGATCAAACAGCCAATCCATGCCAAAAATTACATCAAATTCTGTAATAGGAAGAATATGCAATAATGTCAAGAATTTTCTTCCCTTGATGTATATCTCTTCTTCAATAAAATTCTCCACTCGGATATTATTTCCATCAGGCATTTTAACCATTAACAGGTCCTTCACAGGTTGCAACAAAATATCTAGCTGACTCAATATACGAGTCGAGAGAAAAGAGTGTGATGCCCCACAATAAAAAAGAACAGAGACAGGTAAACTTTGCAAAGAGAGCATACCAGTGATAACATCTGTAGAATGTGGAGCTTCCTGCTGAGTAATAGAATAAATGCGAGCCTGACCTTCCCTGCCTGCTGCCCCACCATGGGCTGCACTGCCTGAAGTTGCCATAGATCCACGGCCTCTACCATGGTTCGCACTCCCTCTGCCTCCACTGGTTGGGGTATTGGCAGCTTTCATGTCTGATACTTTAGGGCAATCTCGTGCCATGTGCCCTATTTCATTACATAAAAAACATTTAATTGGTCGCACAAAATCAAATCTGCACTCCCCTGTATGCCATCTACCACAACGCCCACATCGACTGGTCCCACTAGAACCAAAACTAGTCCTACTGGTACTAGGTTCATAAGGTCTGAACCTACTGAATCTGGCATAACTAGTACCCCCTCCTCGGGAAAAACTGGGACCACCTCTCCTCCCTGTGAGTCTGGATGTAGATCCTGAAAAGCTTCCCTTTTCTCTTCCTCTACTAGTCTCCAATATGCCCAACTCCAACTCAACTGTACGGGCACTCTCTAATAATTCTATATAGCTCGTGGTCCGTACAGCCACCAATGCTGCCCGGATATCATCACGCAGACCTCTTCGAAACATATAACATCGCTGCTCTTCTGGTGTTACCAAGTGAGGTACGTATCTGGCTAGATGTGCAAACTTATGTTCATAGGCAGTGACTGACAGATTTCCTTGCCTGAGATTACTTAATTCCTCCCTCATCTTGGCTTTAATAGATACTGACATAAACCACTGTTCAAACTCCCCTGTGAATTCTTCCCAGGATATTTCTTTCATTGGCCGACCCATAAATCTGGTTCTGTGGCACGAACTCCACCAAAGTTTAGCAGCATCTTTCAGCATAAGCATCGCTAAAGCCACCTTCTTGTCTTTTGGGCAAGACATGCCTTCGAATATAATATTCATTTGATCTAACCAGTTCTCAGCAATCATTGGATCTTCCTCTCCAGCAAAATAAGGTGGATGCATCCGCTGGAACTGATCCACCACCAGGTCAATAGATGCCTCAATGACTTGATTACTGGTGCCTCCGATAGATCTCAGCAACGAAACAAGGGTTTGAGCCAACTCTTGTTGTGTGTCCCCTTGCTGCTCTTTACCGTTGCCCTTATCCATGTTTCCTGACTCAGATCTCTCCTTGGCCTGATTATACTGCAATCCTATAAAACCAGGAAGGCATATAGAAATTTATAGCATAAATAGAAGCTAAAAGTACATATAAGACTACAATGCATGTGCTGTGTAAGTATCCTCACTCACATTTTCCACCTAATCCTGAACCAAGGCTCTGATACCACCTTGTCAGGCACCCCACTTTACCAACTACAGTAAATTAAGGATGCTGCATAAGAAATAATCTCGAGTGAGGACAAACCATGCCTAGGTGGGGACCCGACGGTGAGACAATTCTAACCCTCGAACCAATCTGGTATATTTTGAAAACATTTTAACCAAATCCATACCATGGAGCTGAAATGAAAACATGTGTATATTAAACTGTATATATATACAATAAACCACAAAACTGAAGTACCAAAAAAAATACCAAAATGAAACCAAATCCACTCCCACCATAAATCTATCCCCTCTCACATGTCAGGAGTATAGTCCTCTCCTGTACTATTATAATCCCCAGCTCTCGGTGTAGTGGATACATGACCTGTGATGAAGCACTAATGAGACATATATATCTCAGCAGATAAATCCATTATGTAACCAAGTAAAATAAATCTCCCGATATAAAAGACAAGCCGTGAAACATGATAAAACAAAATCCATCTCATAAGCGGTGAAAAATAAACCATATGAATACCTTCTTATCAAATGTCATGCAGTATCAAAAGTAAACCAGATAAACATGTATACCAAATTTTCATTTCCATTATTTTATATGTTATATACTTACTGGGCCCGATTCCGTTTTGAATCATCATCCTCTGGATCCAATCATCATATCAAATGACCTTCAGCCGGCATCCATCCAGTTCATAACACTAGGCAGATATCTGATCCGAAGACCGATACCCTGCGATCTCATCCGCTAGGCCTAGTGCCACCAGGCAGGTATAGTACTGATACCCTGCGATCACATCCGCTAGGCCTGGTGTCATCAATATATACGGAGGTCATGGTACACATACACACTAGGCAGATATCTGATCCGAAGATCGATACCCTGCGATCTCATCCGCTAGGCCTAGTGGTGAGGATAATGTCTCCAGGAATCCAATTTTCAATTTTTATTTTCCAACCATGTCACACATGTGATAAATATGCCAAAACCATATCAATATGTCCAACCAATTATATTTTATCTCATATTATGCTTTTTGTTTCAATTTCCTTTTTGTCATCTTTTATGCTTTCAGTTCAATCAGAAAATTACACCATAAAACATATATCAAGCCATGAGATAAAAGTCATGTAAAGAAAAACTGTAATGCAGCCCGTAAGAAACCATGTATCGAAATATAAATAAATACTATTGTGCTATATCACAGGTTACGAATTTATCTACCTGGATCTATTATTGCAGGACCTCTATTCTCAATTTCTGGAGTCCCTACAAGGTCACATGTGCAAAATAATTAAAATAAATAAAAAGGTTTTAAGTCACAAAAACAGCTTTCTAAAAGCCCTGCCAAATAATTCCCGAAATCCCCAAAAAAAAATCCCAATTTTTCTCCTTGTTTCTCGCCGCGCCTCGACCGCGTGTCCGCTGAACCGGCCTGCGGTTCAGCTCCGTGGTTCAGCCGACTGAACCGCCCCTCTCTCCCTCTCTCTCTCCTCCGCCTCAGCCCGAACCAGGTCTCTCTCTCCTCCGCCTCAGCCCGAACCGGGCGCCTTCCGGTTCGGTTAACCCGAACCGGTTCAAACAGGATCAACCCTGTTTCTCACCCGACGCTGCTTCCCTCTCTCCTCGCCGCCACTCGCGTCCGGCGGCTTCTAGCCGCTTCCACGGTAAATTTCTCGTTTCCCCGAATCCCTCTCCGGGAAATACCAAGCTCCTCTCGACTTCTTTCGCACTCCTCGACGACCAGTTTGCCGGAAAAACATTCCGCATCTCGCGGCCGACAACTCCGGCCACTCCTTCGGCAACCCAATACGTCTCCGGCCGAAAATAACCATTCGGCCGGCCTCTCTTACTCTCCCCCCACTCAACAGAACCCCAATACAGCAAAATAAAACGAACCATCTTACCTTGCCGCAGTTTCTCCGGCGAGCTTCCCAGCTTCCGTTAAATTTCCGGCAACTTTTCGCAATCGCTCAAAATTTTCCAAATAGCTTCTGTGCTTAAGAGGATTAACTCACCCGGGCTGATATCCTCGCCCGGGTGGACACGTATGTATTAATTATGCCTTGTACCGACACGTTCGTGATTGTTTTGCAGAACACCCCCTGAACTTTTCCAAATTACAAATCTACCCTGGCCTGGCCGACAATTCCATATTTACAAATTTACCTTCCGCCATCCGATTTTAAACTAAATCGGAAATCCTAAATTGCAGATATATCCCGGATCTGAAATCCTGAAATTACAAATATATCCAAAACTTTAAAAATTCATAATTAATTATCCAAAATTCCAAAAATTACAAACTTACCATCGTTGGACTCGTCTCAAAGAGCTCTTCCTATTGGAATGATCAAATTAAGCTTTTTTTTAAAAAAAAGGCTGTTACAATCTGCTATAGATGATTGCACCATAAACTATTGCAATAGAAAAATATGACAATTGAAAATCTCATAACTCCTCAAAGCTCAATTTTTAGTTGAAATATTTGAAAATGAATAATTAAACCCCTTAAACTATTGTAAAATGAGATCTGACATAGATTTAATCTCAATCTCAAGAAAAACAATTTCTTTTAATGTCTTAAACTTATCTTAAACAGTTTTTCATTCTAAATAATTCTTGCTATAAGTTCTATTAATAAAAGAGAAGTATGATCATCATTATTCATTTATCATATTATATTTTATATATATATTAATATTAGATGATTTATCCTTCATCTTCTTCTATATTGAAATAGAGGATCAAGTTAAATTATAAACATGCTCGAACTAGTCTTGAGACTATATACCAACAATACAAAAATAACCTAAGATCAGACCATCATTGGAATGCATTAGTATACTTGATAACAAATACTATGTTGTGATGCTCATAAAGAAATTTGATATACTAACCATATAATGTGGTATCATATGCTCAAGCATATAGATTAGGAGTCAATGAAAATCTCATTCATCATTTTTTATTTCATATTATTTTTTTATTATTAAATGAAATTGTAATATTTAAAATTTGATCTATTATTTTTATGCTTGCATATTGTTAATTAAGCTAAAAAATAATATCATTAAATATATATGTAAGCTTCTTATGCACTAACTATAACAACATATTAAATAAAACAAAACACAACTCAATAATAGTGATAGCACTTAAAACATGTCAATATTTCATTTTCGAAGTACTTAAAACATTTAATCTTAATATTATAATATAGAAGATTATTATATAAGTTTTATCTATTATCATTTGGCAATTCAATTTTTTTTGCTGTAAATTTTAAGAACATAAAGCATTCTATATAATTCGAACCATTTGCACTAATTTTTTTTCCAAAATATCATAAATTATATTTTTTAAAAATTTGACTATATATTAAATAATCTTGTTAGAATTTGAATTGTGTGATACATCTATCATACAATATGATTAGCTTATCAGATTATCTTATTTACTACCATCACCAACTTTTAGACATTAATTTGATTGGAACATCTGTTTAAAGGTGATTGCATCCTAAAGTTTTGCAATAGTAAAATATGACAATTGAAAATCTCATAACTCCCTAAAGCTTAATTTTTAGTAGAAATGTTTGAATAATGAATAATTAAACCCCTTAAATTATTGTAAAATGAGATTTGACATAGATTTAATCTCAATCTCAAGAGAAACAATTTTTTTTTAATACCTTAAACTTTTCTTACATATTTTTTCATTCTCTGAGAACTTAAGCATACCCATGAGAACTTAAGCAAATGATGCCTCAGGCATGGACTGAGTACATAGACATAGGACGCTTGTTAATGACAAGCATGACTTATTAAAAACTAAACAGCATGGGAAACCAAAGCATGCATGCGTAGAATGATTAATTAGTTCGGCAAAGGTGCTGGTGCCGGAGCAGTATGTTGATCAGCAGGGAAAAGTGGAACTTCAGCGGTGAAAATGAAGTTGTATACTTCGTATCTTAACCGACAGCTACCCGTCACAGCAACACAGCCTATTTGGAATGGGCAACCTAGTTTCAAGCTACTGGACATTTGTGTCAAACAACCGGTGCAGGCTAACCCCGAGAGGTCTTCCGTGCATTGTGCCATCCCATAGATTGTCAAGTTTTGGCTTACAAAGTTTATCTTCCCAATTCCAAATCTATTGCTCTTTGTTGCAGCAGACATCTTAACCCATTCCAATAGTTGCCAAACTGTGTCATGGAAAGCTTCTTGATCATCGGCAGTTTTAACGTTTCGATATGTTTTGGTGATCGAAACATCGGCTTTCCCGAAGAAGTTGTTCGAGTCAAAGCGTATAGAACAGAAGTCGTACCATATTTTACCGGAGGCCGCCTTGACGCAATCTGCTTGCAGCTTCTGTGCCGCGGTCATGACGCACTCCGAACAACCTTTAAGAGTTGTTAAATATGTCTCCTCGACACTGTGCGAGACCGTAGACCGTGTTTTCTCCATCGCCGACGGTGGACATGATAGAGCCATTCGAAGACACCTTTCGTACCATGTCGACAAAAGTTTTGTCGATGTTGTCGTTCAAGACATTGTTGTTGGTAAAATTTTTGCTGCAATTCTCATAGATTACGCCGTCACAGCTTGCCAAAGGGAGAAGGATAACTAAGATGAAAAATTGATACGTTAGGGAGGCCATTATTTAATCCAACCCCTTCGCTTGGATGGATGGAGGGAAGGATTAGACGGTTTGGCTTCCAAATTTCTCTGCTTCGCATTTATAGGCGAAGGAAGAGCTTGTCTGAACCAATCTTTGGCTCTCTATTTTCTTTTTTTATATATATATATGATTGACTATTTAATTTCATACGATATTGGTTTGCCTGGGACATAAAGCACAGAGTTTTTTAATGAAGCGAGAGCGAGAGAATCGCGTATTATATTCACCATGATCGGCAAGTGAAGTTTTATCTTTGAATTTATGGAATGAAAATATATCAGAGGTTTCCATATGGCCAGAATTCCCTAAGCACTTCGGTTTTTTTTTTTTTTTTTATGTAACACTATGTTACCGAGGCATAAAAAATTTTGGATCTTACAAGTTGTTCTAGATATGTTAAAATATTTGCAAAGTTCATTTGATTGAAATTTGTTAATTAAGAAATAATATATTACAATCAAAATTATCATTTCAATTATAATAACTAAAGTATCAATTATAATAGATATTTGAAGAGTTCGTCTGAACCAATCTTTGGCTCTCTATTTTAATATGAGTTTGAATATTTAATAAAGAATAGAATTTTTTTAATGAAGAGAGAGCGAGAGAATCCGATATTATATTCACCATAATTGCCAATTGTAGTTTTATCTTTGAATTTATAGAATGGAAATATATCAGAGGTTTCCATATGTCCAGAATTCCCTCAGGACCTGGTTTTTCTATTACGTTGAAAGTGTAAAATATTACACTACGTTACCTAGACAAAAAATTTTGGAGCCTACAAGTTGTTCTAGATACGTTAAAATATTTGAAATGTTTAATTCATTGAAATTTTCCAATTAAGAAATAATATATGAAAATCAAAATTACCATTTCAATTATAATAAATTAATCATTACTATAAATAAACTCTTTTTCACCATCCATTAGTGATAAATTATCATCAAATTAATTATTTATCTTTAGATAACACTAAAGACCTAAAATAAGTTATAGTAAAAAAGCTTTAATTATAATTGAAAAGAAGAAAATATGGCTTAAACTAAAAACCAATATAATAATAGGCATAAAAATGATGTAGGACAAACACTTAGAATACAATAAAAGACAATAACATGTCTTATAAATAATTCATTATAGCTAATAATTCACAAATATTCAATAAAGTTTTATTTTTAGAAATTAACATCCTATAATCGAAAGAAAAAAAAGAAAATAATAAAATCTTTACAATATCAAAAATTACAATCTAAGAATTAATAGAAATAAGAATATCCAATAATAAAAGTTTCTTTTATTGTCTACTAGATTTAGTAAAATCATGGGATAATATGGTTGACCAAAATCTCCCATCATAAACTATCACGATCTTGAGAGAGAAAGCTGACCTTTGATGAGACAAAGCTTAGATGAAATCTTGTACGTGAGATGCATCTTTATATAATCCCATTTTCTAAAAAAAATCTTCTAACTGTGACAATGTGTTTATATAGATTTAGAATTTTCTATGCAAAATATAGTATTCTCATTTCTTTATGTTCTTGTATAAATTTTTTTTTACTAGTCTTAGTGAATTTTAAAGATTAATATTAATGTTGGTAGACAAAAAAAAGATCCATGAAGAATAAATATTGAGTAATCATCTCAAAGACCTTTTTAATATATTCCCAATAACTTATCAAATATATACAAAAGTTCAACTTAATTTCAAATGTACTAGAGATAGTAATCAAATATAATTTTAAGATAGAATATCTCAATTCTAATTATGCTATCTTAGATTAACCCTAGCCCAAATCCAATGAGGACCAACAAGTAGTAAGGGGACAAAAGATTTGCTCTTCAAAGGAAATCTAAGAAAGAAATAAAAAAAACCCATTACAACCAAAGAAAATTGAACCAAACACTAATTCACTAATTTAGGCTTTTAAGTTGAGTAGTGTCACTCGTGTATTTGACCCAACTTGGGCACCCAATTAGTCAACAAGTAAACAAAGTCAATGATCCCAATCTAACATCAATTTCTATGATGTCGATATGGCGTAACAAAGCCAATGATCTAGGTGAGATTTAATTTGATAGAGTTGAAAAAACAATAGATCTAATGGTGATAGTTCGACAAAGCTAATGAAAACACAAAAATTGATGGTAATGGTTCAATATAGCCACTGATGGACAGTAAAGTTAATAGTGATATTTCAATAAAGAAGATAATGATTGTTTGATAGAACTAATAATAAAAACAAAGCTAACAGTGATAATTCAAAAAAGCCAATGATGGAGGCAAAGACAACAAGCTAATGACGAACAACAAAGATAATGTTGATGGATTAACAGAGCCAATGATGAGCACATCGATTTTCATAATTTGAGACAATAGTGATGATTTGGTGGAGTTTATAATTATAGCAGAGATGATAAGTAGAGTTCGACAAAGCCAATGATGCGATAGATCTGATGTTGCATGCACTTGGTGGGTTAATAAGGCTTCCAATGGAGATGTTAATTTATTGTGCAAGGATTATTCTGTGATGGATCACATGTTGGATACTTAACAAGTAGTGGTGTTGAAATAGAAAATGATGAAGCCAATCTATACATGCAATGTGCATTCTATGATATGCACAATTGAATATTGCAACGACACATGTAATAGATGGTAATATACTATAACAATAAATAAAGTTTATAATTAAGGTAAGCTTGTGTTTATGAAAAGTATAGTAAAGCAAGTTTTCTTAAAACCACTAATTATTATTTTGATAATCTGAATGCTCATAAAAACAAATAATAAAAAAACTCACCTTTTGAACAGTTTAAACAGTAAAAATCAGAAGTGTTTCAGCACAGATTGCCAAAAAACAAGAGAGGCATGATCATATTAAACTTTATGAGCATTCAAATAAGCGGCATATCAAACCTAACGATCAGACAAACTCACCTTTTGCTCGTTTCTATTCTTTTTCTTTTTTTTTTATTATAAGCAAAACGCTTAACAGCACCTACATAAGGTCCTCTATGGATGATCAAAACGGAAATCTTTTAGCAAAATATTAAGAAATGGCTTGGGCAACAGCGTACCCCATCCCCACGTGAATTTCGACTCGCAAGCAACGCGTGCGGCCCAGTTTGCCGGCGCGTTCCCCTCCCTGTAAATGTGCAACGTTCTCAGCGCGCTCAAGTTCCGTGCATGCTGAAGTGCTAAAGCACAACAGCCTCCCTCAGGATGATTAACGAGGAGGTTTCGCACCTCCTACTGAGCATTCACCAAGTCCGTTTGAAGCTCAACAGCAAGATAATCAGGTAGGGTGTTCCTCAGCATCTCTAAAGCTTCCAACATCGCCAGTGTCTCCATTTCCTTCGTAGCATGCGAGTGAAACCGTCTCCCGACCACTAGTAGGGGCTTGCCAAAGTGATCCCGCACCACCAAACCAATACCGGAAATGTCCTCACCAATCGCATCATCACAGTTAATCAATATCCAGCCAAGAAGGCAAACCATGGACAGGTGCTCATTACGTCGCTCTGATACACTAGCCACTTCAAGTTGAACTTTCCGCCAAAGGGTGCCGCAGTGGAAGAGTTGTTCATTATTCCTCTTCGCATTTCTATTCTCCCAAATATAAAACATAACCGTCGCAAGGGTCGCTGCCTGAGCTCTGCCCTCTCCTCGGCGCACATCAGGCGATCCAACATAATCTTTAATACTCTGTAGGGAAGCCTGCTCGCTCTGCGCTTCAGAGGGGATCCCCAGCGCATCAACAGCCTCACGCATATGGCACGCGTTCCACACTTCTTGTGCTCGAGGACAGTCCCAGAAAACATGCTGTACTGTCTCAGCCTCTTCACATCCCCAGGAACACTTGCTGCTTTCAGCAAGCTTCCTGCGTGCTAACCACACCGCTGTAGGCAAATAATTCCCCGCAAGCCTCCATATGAATATGCGAACACGCGGCAAAATGTTCAGCTTCCAATCAACTATCCTGTTTTGGAAACGCCACCTTGGAATCGTCCTCCTTCTAGGAAGACCAGTGATATCCACAAAAGGCGAATGACTCGGATCTATACGAGGCGAGGCGCGTCCTTGAAGCACCGAGCTCCTCCTGATTGAGTATTAGAGGCTATGATTTTCTTCAACTTGCATTTGTGTTTGCTCCAAAAGGGACATCTCCATAATTCATGCCATAGATCTCAAGACCAGCACTTTTATAATTAATACACCCCTATATCAAAAGTCGATTAAAACTTTTCTTTTTTTCATATTTTCTTTCTTTAGTATATCACATGACAATCAAAGATTACTATTTTCTATCATTATTATTATAGACTTACTAACATACATTTCTTTTGTCTTCAAATTTTATCAAACTAAAAAAGTTATTACTCTTATATTATTTTGTAAACACTAAACTTTCTAGTGAGATATTGTCCCAAATCAATCTTATTTTATTCTTTGATTAAAATTAGTATTAGATTTTTTGGAATGTAATTAATGGGTTAGGAACAAATTCAAAGTGAAATTAAAAGAGATAAAAAGTGAATTGTCAGCTACTAATGTGTTTTATATAGGTATATTGGTATACATCATATGATACAATCAGTTTAAAACAAAAAAAAAAAGGTGTTGAAATGCTATGTTGAAAGGTTGTATGAGAAAATCATTCTATATGATTTTACAGGATTGTATTAGTATGAGAAGAATTAAGTTATAGTTGAGCTGTCAACTTTATCACACAAGATGACATGAGTATCGTACTTGTATGATTTCTTACATTATCAGTTTCATCGTATGAAAAAGATATGAATATTGGTTAAGTGCAATGTAGTTAGGCAAAATAGATGGTCGTACTAGTGTGATTATAAAGATTGTACTAGACGATCCTTTAGGATCTTAAATACATATTTGGTTAAGTTGGGTTCGTGACCATATGAGTACAAGTTTGGTCGATTGTACTGAATTATTGATTTGAGTGTAAGAGAAAATTTAGCTAAGCCTGAGAGAACAAATTAGTGTGATGTATATGATCATAAGATATGATGGTTTGGATTTTAGTTTACAATAAGATCGTATGAAAAATATCATGTTGAGTGATGAGTAAAAATGCTAATGATTTAAATTGTATAGTATAATGTTCATATCATATTGGTACAATCAGTTGATGAGGTAAACAAAACTAGTGAAACAATATGAATTATTTAGTATGATGTGATTAGACATATTAAAAGTTAAGAAATAAAAGCAAATGATCTATTTGGAAGCTAAATTGTATATGTATGGTGCATAAAATTATATTATATGAATGATATAAAAGTTAACTTAAGGCATTGAATGAGTCAGTCAAAAGGAGCATACATAGAGTTTTATATGAAATATCATACAATATAACATAGTTGATCATACTAAATGAACAATTAGAGATATGGATAAAATATCTAAATATAAAGAGAGAAGAGTCTATAATCAAAAGTGTATGTTGTGTAGAATTGTACTTTACAATATCTTCAGGAGAGATTAATATTAGAAATGTATGGCATGATCAAGGAGATCATACTATGCAAAGATAGAAGAAATAAATTAATCATACAAAATTATAGGATCATCGTAGCAATATGATTGGTTGATAGTGCAGTAAATTAGAGAGAGATTGAGAAGCTTGCAATATAATGTTATGGATGGTATTGAACCATTAACAAGTAATATGAACTATGTTAAAGCATAAAAGGTTTGTATGGTATGATCCTAGGGATTGGTGTGTCCATTCATAAGTAATGTCAATAAAAAAAAGTTTGCTTTGATAATCGAATGAAATTGAAAGTGCTTTGGTGCAAGAAATTTATCTTTAGCTCATTAAAATTCCATAAGTTTGGAATGAAAAATCATAGGAGATTAGGAGATTAGTTCTAAATAATCTAGAATGGATAAAAAAAATCAAGAGAGGAGACAAAGCAATGAAAATCAATGTGCAACATAGAATAGAAGGGTCGAGTGCTGAGTTGCATATGGAGATTTGTTATAGGCATACTGGAGTGCACGTTGCAACACATTGGTCAAACATTCCATGTAGAGGCACGGATGCGACATCAAGAGATCTAAACATAAAAGAAGAAATTCTAAAATAAAAAAGAAAAAAAGAATCCTAAAATGTTGCTTATGCATATAAGCATGCATGCCTCTACATCACACATGTGGTTGGTGTTACTTATCGTGAGTGCACACACAATAGAATTGCACACATGGTGGAGAAGCTAGAACTCAAAAACCATGGACAAGTAGAGCTTCCACGTGCGGGTATAGTATCGGTTGTTGTGATGTCCCTATGTTTTTCATTAAAAAACTCTATTTCTTTTATAAAATGACTTCATATTATGTTTCTTTTTTAATTAAATTATGCTTTGATACTATAAATATGACTTCCATTATTTTGCCACATATTCAATTTATTTTTCTCCCAAATTTTAGAATTCAAAAAAATAGAACCCTTCCTGAATTTTGTTCATTTTTTAATTTACAAATACATCAACTTAGTATTTATCCTTACAACATAACAATCACACATTTTTTTATCTACTATTATTAATTATAAATAACTAAATCTATAACCTAAAAATAATTGAAACTATCACAATAACCACATGTCATAGCATCTATAATTTCTTAAAATATTACATCTAGTTTTTATATACATAAATAATACTAAATTTATCATATAATTAACAAGTCATTAAGCCTAAATTTAGTAATGTAAACTTTTATAATTTTAATTTTTCTTATTGGTTGTACTTGTGGATGATCCTCTTCTTATTGGAATTCTTATATATATAAAATATTTGTGTCAAAGAAATGCTAAGTCAACTATCACTAATTTAATAATTATCTCAAATAATAAATAAATATATAAAATAAATAACAATTTGACATAATAATATGTAGGATCTGACTAACCATAAGTATCAATAATTATATATAAGCAAGCAAAGTCTCATAAATATTAAAATATAAAGAGAAACTATGATATGCTATCAAAAGAATAGCATATTATAATCTCTAAAAGGATAATAAGCATATGAAACTTTTTATTCTATTTTTAATCTTTTTCTTAATGCGGTCTTGCTGATCAATACTTGTTTTCACTTGTCTAAGAAAACCTTATGCAGGTCAATGCTATATTTCCCTCTCTCTTTTAGGATAGTCAATCAAAAATACACCTTTTAATTTTCTTAATTTCAATAAAAAATATTATTTTTTTATTTATTATATCATATTTTCATGAATAATCAAGCTCATTCTTTTCATATTTTCTTATATACATATGTGATTTAGGATAAATTTAGACTTTTATCAGATTTAATTTGGAGCTTACAATACTAGAAATGCTTAATAGATTATTAAAAAAATTATATAATAATTATGACTATATGATGCATGTAATATTTTAAAATTATTCAAAGATTGACATTCTAAAATTACAGTATGGAATATTAAGTTGAGTAGCTGATAATACCTTAAATATTAAGCATAAAATCCTATAAAATAATTCTTATTATATCTAATTTCATACAAGTAAAATAAAAAATTTAAGATAAACTTTATATGAGATACTTTAATAGAAAAGTAAAACACTAACATTAGATTACTATATAGACCATAAAAGTTACTAAAGGAGCATACCTTTTATATGATGATGTAGGTGTGACAAAAGTAAAAATTTGTTTGATTATTGACTCTCCTAAAGGAAGGTCTCTTACATTTGATCGTTATCTCTCATAATGGTTTGGTTTTCAACTCTCTTGGAGTAAGGTCACTCACCTTCGATGAATGTCTCTCACAAGAAATATTGGAATCTCTTTAACTAAAGTTAAATGAATACTCTTTATTCATAAAAGTGAAAGTACACAAAAAAAAAATTATCCCAAATTTTTTTATTTTCATCTTTTTACTGCTTTGTGAGCATATCTATTTATAGAGACCTTAAAGATATATAATAATTTGCTAATTGTGTATTTCAGTTGACGACAACAACAAGCGACGAAATAAAAAGGTGTGGTTAGTGAGGCGTGGGTGAAGATCTCAATCCATCTAGTTTGGTTTTTGGGTAAGCACAGGTTAAGAAGAATAGCATGGGTCAACGCTCGTCGATGCGGGTTACATGGGTGATAGGTTGGTGTGGGTTGAACAGATCATCAACTAGGTTCTTTGGTCTATTTGGGTTACATAAGCAGAGTGGGTAGGCATGGATAGGAACAAGTGGTAGCTAAACTAACAATGGTGGTACGATGACAAAAACAATAAAAAATTTAATTTTAAACCCTTTTATAAGCAATTTTTTACCAAATTTTATACTGATGAACTTATGAAACTGGTGCAACACTAGCGAGTCTATGTTTGTGAGCTAATATTAGATGCTAGTGCATGATTCATTTTAGGTGATAAAGAGCTTGGCTTGTTGGTATCTGGGCAATGGGAAATATGGTGCTCTAACAAGTTTGGTGCAATATGGTGTACATCATCATAGGGAAGCCAAGAGTTCTCGATCGGAGGCTTGTTTTTTTCACAAACTAAAGTTTTTTATGTTTCTAATCTTTAATTAAAATTATCTCATTATCTAAAAATTTCTCCCAATAACCTTCTTTGCTTTTAAGGCTAATGTAATAGTAGAGACGAATTCACTCAACATAGGAGAATTAATCTTAAATGACACACTAGATATTAGATGTGATGCTCTATAAGATACTAAATCATTAATGTTAAAGGTTGTACTAATCTCATACTCTTCTAGTAAATCAAACACATACACATTAGTTTTCAATTTTTGAATATTCTTAAAAAGTTAAGGTTAATATACCTATAATTTTTTATAAGCTCTAAGAAAGAATTATTCTAATCTAATTCTAATTATAACAGTCTCCTTCATAAAATTTCTTAACCTTTCTTTGAGCATTTTCTTGTTTCTTATACCTTTTATTACTTAGATTAATTTTTCAAATATTATTTTAAATAATAGAGAGATATAAGTGAAGATAGAAGTTTGAAAGTCTACTAATAAGGGAATAAAATTAATAAGAGACATTAGCTTGTTATCGTGAGCCTGTATAGTAAGTGTTGGGTCTAATAAAGTAGTGGTTAACTCCATAATTATGAGAAACCAAACTAAATTTCTTTTTTCAAAAGTCTTCTTAACTTTAGGTAACGTGATCAAGCTTAAAATTTATCTTTTCTTTTTCTTTATCTAAGAGCTTAGAATTTTTTTATAGATTTATTAGGCTTAAGTGATTGACATTTCTTATGAGATAGGACATGGTTTAATATGATGGTCTTTCTTTCATAAACAAAAGAAGACATGTTAGTTTTATCCTTAAAAGCCACATCCTTATAAAAAATCCATGGTCTTCTAAGGATGAGATGACTTACTTGCTTAAGTATGACATTACAAAAAGTCTTATCACTATACCTACCCAATTTCAATGATATATAATATTATTACTTAACAGGTATAGATATTTTATTTATCCATAACATAGGATAGGGTTTTGGTGTTCCAATAAAGAAACTCTTATTGGCTTAATAGTATTAGAAGATATTACATTAAACTATCATTATGTATGACCATCCTATATGATTGTTCCTTAATTTTTATGTTGGTGCTAAAGATATTGGTGCAATTCTAATCATCGTACAATTATGGGGTTTAATGGTACACTTAACCATGAAAATTTTAATATTTTTTGAATTCTAGCTCAATTTTTTTTATTAGACATTACATTTTCTTTTAATTCTAACTCTTCTTATTCATTAACACTTTTTAGGCTCATAGTCAACGATTTCTTTGGATAGTTAACAACTACATGTCTCTTTTTATGATACTTAAAATAGGGAATTTTAGATTGGATGGAATTGCTTGAAGAAGTGAATGATAATGCAATTTTGAGAGGTTTAAAAACTATGGTAGATAAGATAGACGAAGTACGAGTCTTAGTGTGTTGAGAAATTATGATGAAGGCCTTTGAAGGGTCTGGCTTGTCATTTCTCTTTAAATAAAGAGTTCTATTTTTTTTAGTTTTTTAGCTATGTGATAGGCTTTATCTATGGTAGTAATATTTCTCAAGTAAAGCTAAGCCTTTATGTATTCCTTTAAACTTATCATAAAATAGAAAAATATTACATTCTAAAATTTATCTATATTATACCTAAGTTTATAATCCTCAAATTTATTAATATACTATTCAATTGATCAGCCATATTAGGAAAATCTTTATAATTTATTTGACATTTTGACATTATAGGTTATTGAAACAAACTTATTATATAACTTAACCTTAAGGTTTCTCCAAATTTAAGGTATCACTTAATCATTATTAACATATTATTGTTCTAAGTTTCTAAGGAATCTATGAGCAGTATCGATGAGTTTTGTTTTAATAATTAATTTTTTTTCACTAACTCATTTGGTGCCAGCTAAATTAATCAACCATAATAGTCTATTATTCTAAGTAATTTTTAGAATCAAAACTACCATCAAAAGTTAGGACATTCAGTTTTACATTAGGGATATACTCTCTCTTAATGTCATTTAAGTCTTTTCTTCTCATTATCATTTTGGTTTAACTCATTTAACAGTTCATTTCTATTTTTATGATAATAATTTCTATAATGAATATCTTGATTAGATTCATCAAAAGAATCATCATGTCTTCTATAATTTTATTTCTTCTAGGTTTTTTTCTAAATTATTAAGTGTGATACTTTATTATCTTTTTCTCTTTCAGGATTCAATTTACATTATTAGTTTAAGAGGATTTGTCCAATAATCTTGATGAGTTAGGCTATTAAATGGGATACTTCTCACATAAGATATTTGTTTAAATTTTGTCTTTTATTTTGGATTGATTCTTGACTTTGATTTATCATTTGATAAGACCTACCACATCTTTTGGTCATCAAAAGGTTTGTCACATAGGGTAATATCATGGAAAGAAAATAATATGAGATATCTTCATTTTTTGGACAAATTTAGACTTCTACAAAGGTTTATAAACTCTTATATCATTAGAAATGTATAATAAATTATTAAGAAATAAGAAAAGATATTGTACACTAATTAGGGTTAGGTGGCATGTGAGATCCTTTAGAACTATTAGAAGATTAGTATTCTAAAATTATAACATAGATTATTAAGTGAAGTAGGTGACAACACCTTAAGAATTAAACATAAAATCCTATAAAATAATTTTTATCACATCCAATTTCACATGGACAAAATAAAAAATTTAAGATAAATGTTTTGTGAAGTACTTTAATAGAAAATAACAACTTTAACTTTAGTTTACTACCTTGAAAATAAAAGTTGTTGAAAGAGTATATCTTGTTACGATGATGTGGATGTAGTAAAAGTGAGAATTTGTTTGATTACCGACTCTCCTTGTAGAAGTTCTCTCACCTTTTATAAATTATCTCCTCATAGGGTTTCATTGTTGGCTCCTTTGATAGAAGATCTCTCAGATTTGATCTTTGTCTCTTACAAAAGAAGTTGTAATATATGTAACTAAAGTTAGAAGTACACTCTTTGCTCACAAATATAGGACAAAAGTAAAAGAAATTTTTAATTAAATCATATTCTAATACGACAAATATGGTGTTTCTTATTTTTGTCATATATTTAATTTATTATTTTCTTAAATTTTAGAATTCTAAGGGACAAAACCTTCCTTAGATTTTGTTTATTTTTTATTTACAAATACACCAATATAACATTTATACCTATAACATAATAACTACATAATCTATATCTATAATTATTAACTATAATTAATTGAATCTAATAACTATAAATAACTAAAATTATCATGATTATCCCATATCATAGTTTCTATAATTTCTTACAGTATTACATCTAGTTTTCAAACCAACACACACACACACACAAACACACACACACACACACACATATATATATAATACTAAAATTACTACATTATTAATAAGTTAATCAACTCAACTCTTATAATGCAAACTTTTATAACTTCAATTTTTCTTACCAGCTATTTTTATGGATGATCACATTATTGTTGGGATTCTAATGTACCTAATATTAGTGTTGAAGAAAGACTAAGTCAACTATTATTGCAATAATAGACTATCTGTAAAAATAAATAAACATATAAGATAAGTAATAATTTAGAAAAACCACATGCAAGGTCAAATCATAAGTATCAATTATAGCATATAAGTAAGCATAGCCTTGTAAATGTTAAAAATGTAAAAGAGAAAATGTGATGTGTTATAAAAAAATATGTTATAATTTTTAAAATAAAAAACAAGCACATACAATTTTTATTCTATTTTAAATTGTTTTCTTAACGTGGACTTTTTCATCGATTCTTATGTCTACTTAACTAAGTAAATCTTATACAGATCAGTGTTGTTGCTCTCTTTTCTCTCTTAAGATATTTTATTAATATCCACTTTTTAATTTACTTAATTATTATAAAGATCTTATTTATTAATTTATCTTTTTTTACTCACTCATTTGGTGCCAACTGAAGTAATCAAACATAATAGTCTATCAATTTATGTAATCCTTAGAATCAAAACTACCCTCAAAAGTTAGGAAATCCAAGTTCATATTAGGGATATGCTCTGTCTCAATGTCGCTTAAGTCTCTCCTTCTTATTATCATTTTGGTCTAATTGATCTAATAGTTCATTTCTATTTCTATGATCATAATTTCTCTAATAAATATCTTGATTAGATTCATTAGAAAGATCATAATGTCTTCTATAATTCTTATTTCTTTTAGAGTTTTCTTTTCGAGATTATTAGGTATGATTCTTCTTTATTATCTCTTTCTTTTTTAAGATTTGGTTCATATTTTTGACTTAGGAGGATTTGTCTAACAATCTGGGTGAGTTAGGCTATTAATTAGGATATTTCTTGCATGAAATATTTGTTTAAATTTTTTTTAGTTTTGGATTGATTCTTGACTTAGATTTATCATTTGATAAGACCTACCACATCTTTTGGACATCAAAAGATTTGTCACATAAGAGAATGTCATGAAAAGAAAATAATATGAGATATCTTCTTTTGTTGGACAAATTTAGACTTCTACTATGGTTTATTTTAATTCTTATAACACTAAAAATGCTTAATAGATTATTAAAAAATAAGAAAACATATTATAACATAATTAAGGTTAAACGACATGTGATGTCTTTTAGAATTGTTAGAAGATTAGTGTTCCAAAGTAGTAGAATAGATTATTAAATTGAATAGATGACAACACCTTAAACATTAAGCATAAAATCATATAAAATGGTTTTTATCACATCCAATTTCACACATATAAATAAAAAATTTAAGACAAATTTTATGTGAAGTACTTTAATAGAAAATAATATCTCTAACTTTAGATTATTATCTTGAAAATAATATTTACTGAAATAATGTACCATTTTTATGATTATGTGGGTATAGCAAAAGTGAGAATTTGTTTGTTTATTGACTCTCCTTGTAGAAGTTCTCTCCCATTTGATAAATTATCTCTCAATAGGGTTTCATTGTTGGCTCTCTTGATAGAAGTTCTCTCACCTTTGATCCTCATCTCTTACAAAGAAAGTTGGAATCACTCTAACTAAAGTTAAGAGTACACTCTTTTTTCATAAAGATGAAAGTACACAAATAAAAGAAATGTTTATTTCAAAAGTTTCACATTCATTTTTTTACAGTTTAGTAAGCATCTCTATTTACGGATCCCTAATTGTACAATAATAATTTGTTGATCCTACTTTTCAGGTGATGGTAATAGCGTGCAATGAAATGATAAGTGGTGCAATAGTCGGGCATGATTGGTGTAGTGTGGACATAGGCCTCAACATGTTGAGTCCAGCTTTGGTAGGTAGGGGTCAATTAGAATAGCATGGGTTAACGAGTTAGTGGGGGTTGGTGGGAAATCACGGGTCAATGCATGTCGTCACAGGTGATCAGTGTGCCCAGGTTAGTGCGGGTCATGTGGCTTAGTGGGTAGTCACGAGCGATGGCTAAGGCTATTAACAGTAGTGGTACGACAGTAGACAATGATGGATAATGACAAACGGTGGTAGAAATAGCTAAAAATTCAATTTTAAGATCTTTTAAAAGAAATTTTAAGTAATATTTTACATCAGTAGACTTATGGAGTTGGTGCAACACTAACGAGTGTGTGGTTTTGAGCTTAGATGCTCGTGCATCAATATGTTTACAATAATTATAATAATGTTGCCTATTGGCTATTAGTTGCCTCACAGTAATAATGTCAATCATTTGGCACATTGTCCACTAGCCATCTCACAAAAACAATTCTTTTAACTTATTTTCAAATGTATAATCCTTAACTTTTTATAGTATTCTACTAGATGCGTATTTTTTACATCAGCACATTAATGTCGTGCTTACAATGTTAATCATGTCAAATAATTTCACAAAATAATTTATAAATATTAAAAGAAACTCTAAAACAAATTAGAAGCATATTTAATTTTTTATTATATTTTCAATCCTATTCTAAATATGATTTTATTTATTAAAACCTGTTTCTACTTCACTAAGTAAACCTTATGTTGGCCAGTACTGCTATTCTTTGTCTCTCTTAAGATAGTTAATCAATATCTACTTTTTAGTTTACTTAGATTTAAAAAAATCTCATTTAATGATTTATTATATCTTATTTTCATGTACAAGTATACTCACTATTTTCATATTTTTATGTGCTTATCTCTGTAGCAAATTATAATAATGCAACCCACTAGCCGTTAGCCACCTCATGACAGTAATGTCAACCATGTGACACGCTGGCCTCTAGCCACCTCACAACGATAATTTCCTTAATTTATTTTTATATGTATAATCCTAATTTTTCATATTATTTATGTAATAACTTATCAAATATTATGCTTGTATAATTAATTAAATCAAATAATTTTATAATAATTTATGAATATTAAAAAGGTATACATCGAATTATAGGCACATATTTTCTACATCAGTATATTTATATCATATGCTCTATATAAGATTCACATGCAAGAACTTAATTTCATCAATCAATAATACATCATACTTGTGCATGTATATTTAGTTAGAGAGCCTACTTCACGTGTTATGTCTTGAATTCAATATTCAACACTACATGAAATATGTGTATATAATATTTATACTAGAATGCCTACTTCACATATAAGGTTTTAATTTCAATGATCAACATTACATCAAACATATGCATATAATATTTGAACACTAGATTACTTACTTCAAGAGTTTTTTTATGTGCTTAACCTTGTTGTCAATCAAATTCTTTGTTTCTTAATTTTAGCCTATGAAGCAACACATGCCTCAACTTAATATAAAAAATTAAAAAATTCTATTCTGCAAGATTTGTAATTTCTTCATTGTAAAACTTATTTCAAATTAATAAATTTTTCTTTTCTCTTTTTCCAAGCAATTTCTTTTTCGCAATTTTTCATTTTTTTAAATCTTAGCTTATGAAACTCAAGGGATTTTGCATACCATTAATCTAACTGCTAAATAAGATTTTGATTAGAATCAATCATTGTAATCTTTAATTTTTTCCAAAATCTTACAAACATATAAAACTTTAATTTTGATATTATATAATGACTTTTATTTAGAATCTCATGAATTCAAAGCTAAAAATTATGAAAATAGAAATAATTTTGGGTTTTAGTATTTTTGACTAATGCGAGGTCCTCGATGGTGCAAATTGGTTTCAAGTCTTTTATTCTCACAGAAGGATGATGGTAATCAATGTTTCATCATTAAGGAAGCTATGGATGAAATTTTAATCGGTTGCACAAAAATCCTCTCTTAATGTTTAGTTAAGCACAAGAACAGGGGAGAGAGGAAATGCTATTTTTAGAAAGATCCAATATACCATGGCTATAGCTTCCTAACTTTACTAAATTGATTTATACCCTTCATTTAACATTTAAAAATACATGATCTTCTTCTTGGAACTCTTTCTTTCTATGTTTCATGTCAAATTTCTTCTCTTGATAAACTTGTACTTTTGATATTCGCTCATGAATCATTTGAATATTCCATTTATTTTATTTATCAATTTTTGCTCCAATTGAGCTTTGTCACCAGCTTCATATCATTATAGTGGAGATTGATATTTTTTATCATATAGTAACTAATATGACACCAAGCTTATGGTAGATTGATAACTATTCTTATAAGTGAATTCAATCAATACTAGATGATTATCCCAACTTTTACCAAAATCTAATATATTTAGTCTCAACATATCTTTCAAAGCATTTATATCATTAATTTTGTTTATCTATTTAAGAATGAAATACTATGTTGAGTACTAAATGCTTCGTGTATTTTTTTTCATAAATACAAGGTGAATTTAGAATCTTGATTAAGTATAATTTCAAACAGTACTCTATGTAATCTTATAATTTGATCAACTTAAATATGTACTAACCTTTCAATTATAATTGTCCTTAGAACATCATATTTTTTAGTAATTTTTGGTAACATACTATAACTTTACTGATATTTCTTCTTATCTTCATATTGAAATAGGAAGAAGTTGCAACATCCAACTTTGTCTTTATTGCTTCCTTTTCACCAAGTGACATATCATATACTTGCTCACAAAATCATATATATCATTTTTTATGTTGTTCCTCCAAAATCTCTTTTTTAAGTAATGATACATTTTTTTAATTCTTGGATGCAGTACATAGCTTGTTCCATGAGATTTTTTAATAAAATTTGTTTTCATATATCTATTGTAGGAATACATATTCTATTTGTATAAAACTAAACTCCTTTATTTGCATTAAAATTTGTTTCCTTTCCTTCAACAATTTTGGTCTTGATTTGTTGGATTAATCATCTATAATTTTTCTAACATTCAAAGCTGTAACCATTCGACTGTAATAGCTAACTGAGAAAACTTGCTTATGACAAAAATTGATATTACATTAAATTCCAATTGATTCATTTCAATTATTGACTTGCCTTTTCCAAGCTTGATATTATGCTACGAAGACTAGCTCTTTAGCTTAATGCATTAACTTTACTTGGATGTTAAACAATATTTATGTCATAATCGTTAAGTAAGTTTAGCCACTTTTGCTATTTTAAATTTAACTATTTTTTTATGAAAATATACTTCAAACTTTGGTGAATAAAAAATAAATTACTTTTCACGTCATAAAAATAGTATCTCTAAGTCTTTAGCATAAACACAATTACAGTAAACTCAAGGTCATGTATAGGATAATGTTTTTTACGATGACATAGATGCCTTGAATCATATATTACAACTTTGTCATTCTGTATTAACACATATCCAAGTGCTTACAAAGATGCATCAGTATATACCTAAAATTTTATTTCTCTCTCAAACATTAAGACAAGTGCTGAAGTTAATTTCTCCTTTAAAGTTTGAAAGTTTCTTTCACAGTTTGAATTTCATTCAAAAGTCACTATCTTTTGCATTAATCTTATTAATGATATCATAATCTAAGAAAATTCGTTTATAGATTTTTAAAATACTAATCTAAACCTAGAACATTTTACATTTTAATTAAGTTACTAGGCATAGGCCATTGAACAATAACTATTATTTTGTAAAAATTTATAATTTTCTTCTACATTGACTATAAGCCTTAATATTGATATATTAGATAACCAAAAATTATATTTTGAATACTTTGCATAAAATTGGTTCTTTCATAGCCTTTGTAACACTAGATGCAATTGTCTTTTATGTTCTGCTTCATTTGTAGAGTAGAGCAAAATATTATTAATAAAAATAATAACAAAAAGATCTAATAATTACCTAAACACTCTATTCATCAAGTCTATAAAAGTTGTTTGAGCATTTGTTATATCAAAAGACTATTAAAAATTCAAAATAACCATATCTAGTTTTAAAAGTAGTTTTTGAAATATCTTCTCTTTTATTTTCATTTGATGAGATCCATATCTCAAATCAATCTTTGAAAATAAGCTCATTGTAATTGATAAAATAATTTATCTATTCTAAACAAATGATATTTTTTCTTAATTGTTATCTTATTCAATTCTCTATAATCAATACACATCCTTAAACTTTCTTAATTCTTCATAATTAATACAAGTGTACCTTAAGAGGATATATTAGGTATGATAAATCTTTTATCAAATGGATCCTATAATTATGTTTTTAATTCTTGTAATTCAAGTGACACCATTCTGTAAGGTATTTTTTAGATTAGTTTTGCTCTTAATATTAAATCAATCATAAATTCGATCTTTCTATTAGGTGACATTCTATGTAAATCTTCAAAGAAAATATTTTATTTAAATGCTACAGAAACTTCTTATAACTGTAGTTGTTTATTTTCAATTTTTATATTGATGACACATAGTGTTTACAACCTTTCTTTACCAATATTTTAGCTTTTAGAACAAATATTATAAATACTTTTTTATCTTTACCAAAAGAAACAATATCAGTATCACCTATTATTACAAATCTTTAATATCTTTTTCTAATAGTTAATAATGGCCTAATACAATGTTAACTAATATATTTAAATAATAACATTTAATTATGATAGTTTTATAAATAATCAATTGATATTTATAAGATGTCCAATTCATTTTCATATTTTATTTGATATATTTATATATTTTTATCTCCTCGCTTTTAAGTAGCTTTACTAAAAGAGGAGTTTTTAAAATATTCATTTCAACTAATAGTCATGTATCAGATCAACCAATATAAAAGAATACGATATGTCATAATTGAATAAAGCTATTATAGGTATATCATGTAGAATAAGAGTATCTATGATAATAACAGGTGATGCAAAAGCCTCTATTTGGATGATGGCATAGATTGCAGGCTATGTAGTCTATTGTATAGCTATAGAAGCATGTCCTTAATAAGTAACATATGTATCCTAAGGTGTACTACTAGGTCTTATTGTTATAGATCTTGTGTTAGTTTTCATTCCACCATCAGCCTTTTAACTTTTTTTCTCTTCTTCAACATTCAGAAGATAATGTACAACGTATGGTCGACTTGTTAACCCCTGTAGCATTTAATTGGCATTGAATTATGACACTCTTTGAAACAAAACTTTGCATAGATTTTAAATTTTGGCCTATGGTTGAACCTTGATTTAGGAAGAGCTGTAAGAGATCGTGATCTTAATTCATTTACAATTAGTTTATTAAATTTTGATACACTTTTAGATGCAAAATTTATTCAACTATTCAACCATTATGTCATTTAAAAATAAGTACATAGTACTTCGAATGTTTTAATACCAACATTGTGATGTTCTAATTTTTTTCATCACAAAACTTTATAATTTTTCTTAGTTGAATTTATGCTCTGATTGTTTTTAATTAAATCATATTCTAATACTACAAATAAGGTCTTTCTTATTTTTGTCATATATTTAATTTATTATTTTCTTAAATTTTAGAATTCTAAGGGACAAATCTTCCTTCGATTTTTTTTATTTTTTAATTTACAAATACATCAATATAATATTTATACCTATAACATAATAACCACATAATTTATATCTATAATTATTAACTATAATTAATTGAATCCAATAACTGTAAATAACTAAAATTATCACGACTACCACATATCATAGTTTCTATAATTTCTTACAGTATTACATCTAGTTTTCAAACCAACACACACACACAAATATATATATAAATATATATATATAATACTAAAATTACTACATTATTAATAAGTTAATCAACTCAACTCTTAGAATGCAAACTTTTGTAACTTCAATTTTTCTTATAGGCTAATTTTATGGATGATCTCATTATTGTTGGGATTCTAATGTACCTAAATATTAGAGTTGAAGAAATACTAAGTCAACTATTATTGGCATAGTAGGCTATCTCCAAAAATTAATAAACATATAAGATAAGCAATAATTTAGAACAATCACATGTAAGGTCTAATCATAAGTATCAACTATAGCATATAAGTAAGCATAGTCGCTTAAATGTTAAAAATGTAAAAGAGAAAATATGATATGCTATAAAAAAATATGTTATAATTTTTAAAACAAAAAAGAAGCACGTACAATTTTTATTCTATTTTAAATCTTTTTCTTAACGTGGACTTGTTCATCGACTCTTATGTCTACTTAACTAAATAAATCTTATACAGATCAATGTTGTTGCTGTCTTTTCTCTCTTAAGATTGTTAATTAGTATCCAATTTTTAATTTACTTAATTATAAAAAAGATCTTATTTATTGATTTATTATATCATATTTTCATAAAAAATCATGGATAGTCTTTTCACATTTTTGTTAAACATATTTTGATCATAAATTACAATAGTGCGGCCCATGGGCCACTGGCCAGCTCACGTTGACAATGTCAATCATGTGACACACTAGTCATTGTCAACTCACAAAGGTAATTCTCTTAATATATTGTCATATATGTAGTCTTCATTTTTTTCATAGTATTTAACTAAAAATATATTTTTATATCTGCACATCAACATCATACTTACATAGTTAATCGTGCTGAGCAATTTCACATATTGATTTAGTAATATTAAAAGGAATTCTAAAAGAAATAACAAATACATACAATTTCTTATTATATTTTTTAATCATTTTCTTATTTTGATCATATTTATTGACTTTTATTTTCACTTAACTAATAAATCTTATATTGACCAGTGCTATTAATCTCTCTTTCTTTATCTCTCAAGATAGTTAATCAGTATTCATATTTTAATTTACTTAATCATAATAGAATTATTATTTATTGCTTTATCATATCGTATATTAATGTATAACTATGCTCACCCTTTTCTTATTTCAGACGTGCATATCTTTGCAAACAATTACAATCATGATGCCGACTGGCCATACGCCTACTCACAATGGCATTATTAATCATGTGGTACACTAACATTTAGCCACCTCATGGTGATAATTTTCTTAATTTATTTTCATATGTACAGTTCTCAGTTTTATAGTATTTATGTATAAGCTAAATAATTATCATGTTTATACAATTAATCATACCAAACAATTTTATATAGTAATTTATCAATATTAAAAAGACATAACTAGTAACAAGTAAACATTTTCTATATTAGTAAATGAATATGACATGTCTAAAAAAAATTCAAATATAATATCATAATTTTAATAACTAACTACACACTAAGTATACACATATATATTAATGTTCAAGAGTTTACTCAACATGTAAGGCCTTAATTTCAACAATTAGCAATATATTAGACATGTGCACTACATTAGACTTACGCAAGGTCCCTGGTTATAAAAGTTGGCCGCAAGTCTTTGATTCTCTCAAAAGGATGATGGCAATTGATGTCTTCATTGTCGGTGAAGTTGCTGTTCAATAATTACAGGAAAATGCTCTCCTAGGATTTCTTGGGTACAGTGACAGGGGAGAAAGGAAATGCTATTTTTTAGAAAACAAAATAGTTAATATATATATATATATATATATATATATATATATATATATATATATATATATATATATATATATATATATATATATATATATTATCCTTATAAACTTTGATAATTCAAAGAAATTCAAATGAACTACGATGAAGACAAAACAAATATTATTAGATTCACCTTAATGAGCTTTATCTAATTATGTATTCATTTTTATATTTTTGAATACTTAATTTTCTAGGGTTTTTGTATGTTTTAAGAGACATGTCAATTTTTATTTGATTTGACTATCAAGGATGTTATGGTTGTCTCATACTTTATAAAACATTTAAGTTTGAGTCAAAGGATAAATTCTTGTTTTTCTAATTAAATATCTATATAAACGGGAAAGAATGATGTATGAAATAATTTAAAAGAACTCAAAGTAAATTCATAAGAGTTCAAAATGAATTAAGATTAGTTCAAAATTTGAGAACTTTAAAGAATTTTGGTATTTAGAACTTCATGAATTGAGAATCACTTGAAGGATATCTTTTTGAGAAATTCAATTACCTTTGTGATAAAATACTCCTTTCTTTCTTCCTTCTTTCTTTGCTCTTAGCCATTATCACGCTTTCAACATCCATTGGTGCCGCTCTTAAAAGAAGGTTTGTTGACGACACTTCAAAGATAGATCATATTATTTTTGGTTTTAAAGTGTTTTGATTTTATGTCAAACGATAATGAAAATAAAAAGATAATCACAAAACAAGCCATAAAAACGAATCAAGAGATTGAAGTGGTTTTAGTCATTATGACTATGTCGACTACTTTATCCTCGACCTTGGAGGCACAGGTAGCTCTATTAACACAAAAAAATGTGTTGATGAAGGTAGTGTTAAAATCTGAATTCTTTTTTATGAGGAATCCAAAAGAAAATTTGCCAAAAGAAAATACCTTAATTGGAGGAATTCTAGATAAAATAGTAATCCCAAAATAGTTGAAGAGAAAGATACAAATGACATCAATATCACCTTTCAATGCTTTCAAATAAACAACATCCTTACCAGGTAAATGCTACACTTGATTTATGGACTTATGATGGAACAATAGATGTAAAGAAATTAGATACCAGGTTAGAACAATTAGAGATATATTTATCTCTATAAAACTATTCATTTATAGACAAAGTGGTATATGCTTGATTGAGAATAACGAGTAATGCCTTAGCTTTGTGGAATGCTCACCTAAGAAATGACACAATTATAGAAGTGACTTGGAGCTAATTTAAGATATTAATCTAAGAAGAATTTTATCTTATAGGTTACATAAAAAAAATGTGAAGAAAGTAGCATAGTCTATGATACCAACATGAAGAAATGGTATAAGAATACACCATAGAATTAACAAGCAAGTACATTTACTATGAATATCGAAAATAAGATTGAAACTAAATGGAAAAAATTAAAAGGACAAAATACTATGAGGTCTAAGTATAAGTTCAAAAATTATCAACAAAAGGAAGAAAATTTTTCAACAAAGTTTATTATAGTCACATCTAATAACATGCATTATATCATCAAAAAAAAATTATTGTGATTATTGCAAAATGATAAGACACATAAAAAATGTTAAAAATTATGCCACAAACTTTTTCTAGAAAAGTTCAAAAAGGATAAAGCATTTATTACAAAGTTACTATGGTGACTCCAAAAGAAATATCACATGAAGCAAAACAAAGAGACTAATTCTTCCCTATTAGAATACAAGTAAAGAAAGAACTTATCAGTGCTATTATCGACGTTGAAAGTAATAAGAACCTTATATAAAGAAGTATCATTAAAAGACTAAAGTTGAAGACTACACCACATCCAAGACTATAATTTAATGAAGAGTATGATGTGAGAGTTGAAAAATAATATAATATGAAGTTTGCTATTATCAAAAACTATATTGATGATGTAATGTATGAAGTCATATCTTTTTATGTCTGTCAAATAATATTAGGGAATCCCTACTTATGGAATCAAGGTATTATCTACTATTGACAAGTATAATGATGATAATTTATGAAGGATGGACAACTCTTCCTTCAAACTTGAGATAAAGAAGCATTGAAAAAAGGTGTTATTTGTGTGGACTAGATGAAGAAGCTAGTGAAGACTTGCCAAAACTATGGCTACTAACAGAATAAAAAGAACTACTTCATGGGACCCATGGAGGTTTTCGTCTCCCAAAGAAGATAGTTAAACTAGATATGTAAGACAATCAATTCGACAAAGAAGATTTGATGAAAATTAAATAAAAAAAGAGAGCTATGATTAGGAGATCATTTCCAAACTCATTGAATCCAAAATGGATGAAAAATCAAGGGAGAAGACAACGATAAAAATTGATGTGCAATACAATGTACCAGGACTAAGCCCTGTGTCTCACGTAGAGATTCACTATAGGCATACCAAAGTGCATGTTACAATGCGCTAATTAAGTGCCACATGCGGAGGCATGAATGTGCCTTTGTGAGATCTGAACCCAAAGAAAGAAATGCTAAAAAAAGGAAAAAAGGAAAAGCAAAATGCTGCTCGTGTGTTTAGGCATGCACATAACCATGTGTCTATCTTCGAGCATTGCGCACATGGCATTGGCTCAGCCACATGTCTTGCACATGACTCTTAGATGCAACGATGCCAACATGCATTGGCACGTACAAGTGATCAACAACGTGTGCATTACATGTGAGGTTGGTGACCCTTACTGCGAGCACCAATGCATGCAAAAACTATGTGTAAGTGGGGGAAGTTAGCTCGCAAAAGCCACTAGCAAGCAGAGCTTTAGCGCCCAAGCATAGGGTCAGTTGACCCAAAATTTGTGGAATTTTTTACTGTTGGGCAAATGAAGAATGTGATTTTTATAATTTAGTATTATATCTTAATCTCTATATAAATGGGTAAGAATCATATATGAAATTATTCAAAAAAGTTTGAAGCAAATTTAGAAGATTGTAAAGTGAATAAAATTTAATTCAAAGTTAGGTCAAAATAATTTAAAATTTGAGAAATTTAAAAAATTCTTGGAATTAGAACTTTGTAAATTCAAAACCTCATAAAAAGAATCTTTTTAAAAAATTCAATCTCCTTTATAACAAAACACTGTTCTCTTTCTCCTTCTTGCTTTGCTTCTAATCATTATCATGCTTCACATCTACTGCTACTACTTTGAAAAGAACGTTCACTAACTTAAGAACATGGTGAAAACACCTTGCTAACAGATCAGTTGGACCATTTAGAGAGTTAGAACTACTCCAAAGACTTATAATAATCTTTAATATAAAGGATTTGATCCTAAAAAAATGTAGTTTAACAACTCACACCCAAAGTACTCATGTTGGTAGTGAAGTGACAAAATACATACACAATTGAAGTTCTTAGAATGCTAAACAAGAAAATCATATTTTACATGCAAAAACAAGAAAGTTGGACGTGATGATTAATTTTCCTAAAATATGAAATAAAGTGGTTAAGTACTTTCTTGGTAATTTAATGCACTTGTGGATGTTGGATAATGGGTCAGGATCTCCTTTATTTTAGCATTTTGCTTGCATTCCCAAGGCACCTTCTGAATAACATCGTCGAATTGATCACATAAGATACACTCATATCAAACAAGATTAGCGACAATACTTCATTATTTTATTCCAAATTTTTTTATTTACAACATGGTGAGTTTTTTAATTTATAGAGACTTTAAGAGTAAAATTATAATTTGCTAACATAGGAATACAAAATACTATTTAGGAATACTAACGGACACATTTTTGAATTCTAAAGACATTTTTAGAATTTAAAAAATCATCGCAAATTAGAAAAAAAATTTTGAATTCTACAAAAAATAATAAATTGAAAAGCAGCAAAGATTAATTGATATAAGAATTTCCCAAATAGGCTTATGCATTCTGAGCAATGTTCAACAAACCAAGAGAAGACAAGTAGCTCGATAAATATGGCATCGACATAAAGGCATAGTGACTGCTTAGGTTGGTGGGTTAGTAGGGGTTGATAAGTGATTGTTGGTTCATGAATCATAGGTCAAAGTGGGTCTAAGTGAATAATGCATGTCAAACGAATCAACAAGATTCAATGGGTCAACAAAGGTCAATCAGGCCGTGCGAGCAAAAATAAAAACTGTTAATGATGACAACAATAATAACGGGCGGTGGACTGCAAAAACAACACCTCAAAACTCAATTTTAAGCTTTTTAAATTCATTTTCAGCCAAATTATGCATTGGTATAATCATGGGACTATTATAGGAATATCTTAGATTGAATTTATAGATAAAAATATCTAAAAAAATTGTTAATTGATCTTCACAAGACTTAAACAAAAGTGTAAATACAAATAATTTAACAAAAATATGTAATAAATAATGGTTTACTATAATTGACCATTGCATTGACTATGATAATGAAGAATAATAAAAATTTCAGGAACCAATAATAGCAAAGATCTAAGTCTAAATAAGATTAACATGTCATTAAGTGAAACTTTTATGTGATGTATGGGATGCTAACTACATCACTTACCCTCTAATAATTACTTCAATTGTATAAGTCTAACTAGGTTATAAATATATTATTTTATACTTCAACTAACATCTAGAGCCCTTCTTAACAAAGTGAAAACCCCCTTTTTAACCCTTGTTTTCACTATTATCACAATGGTTTACTTCCTTAAGATCTTTTATGAAGTTTTCTTATCTAAATTGTTATAATTTTAGAATCAATTCCAATAATAGGATTTTAGGTGATAATACTAATCGTAACTACAATGGCTCCATTTTTCAAACACATTCTTCTTGAGAAAAAATATAGCCCATCCATGCATGCTTTTATCATTAAGCTAGCTAATTTAGAGTTGTAATTTGAATACATTCCCCATCTTTTTGTGTTTTCATCATCTTCCATTTTAGATATTCCTAAAATATTTCATCCGACTTGACCTTTGTCAATTATGTTGATGATTCCTACATCTGTTATGAAGTCCTCAACATGGTACCTTTTCAATTGTATCATGGCCTTTCAAGCCACTCGAATCTTATAATATCTACTCTATTTAGATGTGTTCAATGGTCAGAGTCTATTAATCACAAATAGCTTCATATAGATTCTACATTAATTGCTCAGATGACACAATTCTTGTTGTCATCATGGTTAATTAGTAGTTTTACTTTCCAATTATGTGTCCCTTCAAATATAGAGAAAAAATAATGATAAAATCATAGGTGCTCAATGAAGAAAGTATTTAGGGTGCTTTCCTGTCTCTAATTTTTGTTGCTTTCTCTTGTATCACTTTCCCTTTTCTTTTGTTCTTTTTGTTTTCTCTTATTCTAACTATTAACTTGAGCTACCTTACAAGGATCTCCTACAATTAATGATAAGACTCTTGTTATGCTTGCTTGAGAACAATGAAAATCTTCTTACTAAAAGGCTATAGATATTTTGTTTGTCACCTTGCTCTTTTTTTTTCACTTATTGTGGCTGTTTTTTATCATTATGCTCTATCATGTAACTTTTTAAGCCTTTGAAACTCTTTTATAAGCACCTTGTTATTTTTTTGAATCTTTTATTATTTTTATTTTTATATTTTTCATGTATTTTAATTATGAAAAATAGAAAAATGAAGTTCTTTTTTTGATCATCATCATTCTTCTATCAAAATATATTTTTAAATATATTAATATTAGATGCATTATTCGTCATCTTCCTCCTCACTGAAATAGCATATTAAGTTAAATTCTAAGCATGCTCAAACTAGTGTTGAGGCTATACCAAAAAAACAAAAGCAACTTAGGCTAGACCATAAATGGAATATATTAGTATACTTGATAACAAAAATCATTTTAAGATGCCCATAAAGAAGTTTGATAAATAAACTATGAGAGAAATAGTTGAGTTTACACAAATCAAAGCATGACAAACATACGATGCTTTTCCTATAAAGAAATATCTTTTGGTATATTATCATTCAAAAATAAATGACAAGTAAAAAAATACGCAAATAAATATACAAAAATTAGACATAGGAGTTATGTGCGTGTTTTTTGTAATTCGAAAAGGAATTGATGAGAAGAAATTTCATAAAATGGATTATCAAAAAGAGTTTTTAAATGTGTTTTCAAAAGGAGTTTTTTTTTACATAATGCTATTATGTAAAACAATGAAGATGGTAAAGTTAAGAAAAAAACCAAGAAAAAATGTCTTTTCTATCTATTCCTTTGTTATTCTCTCTTATATGTCATAGAGGCACGTACTTTCATTATACAATTACCTTTATGCAAAAATAATGAAAGAATTAGGAAATTAATTTCTGTAAATCAAAAGAAAAAAGAAAAGTAACAAAAGCTTTACATTAAAAAGTGTCACAAACTAGAATCAAATAGAAATAAAAGGATTCTAATAATCAAAGGATGCTAATAAAAAAAATTCTAATATAATGTCTGACTACTCCTAAAGTTAGAGCATACAAATGTTTTATACCTTATTTGTTAGTAAGAAATTGAAATTAAGCACATCATAAAGGTATAGTAAAGTTAATAAACAATGGTTGATTATAAAGAACATGAGTTGTTTTAAAATGTTCTATTTGGCTAAATTGATTTGTATCTGTTATTTGCTTTATTTCATTTAATTATAAAAGACTTTGTTCTTCCTCATGCTCAATGCAAATAGCACAAAGCAAATTCTAAACTTGTGAAAAGTGTCAAGCGCCTCCCAACTATTTTTTAGTGAATTGCAATAAGTAGATGCACTAAGAACATGGTGGTTTTCCTCACTTATAGCCTTTCTCATGGTGAATTTGCAAAGAACATTACTGTTACACAACAGTTTTTTTTTTTTTTTTTTTTTTTTTACATATAGACAGCTCAGATCGTCCCATACCAACCTGAGTAGCCTACGAAAAATATAGGATATAACACATCATTACACACCTACTTTCCTTAACTATGTGGATCCCATCTCCCGGGCACACCGTCAAATCAGGTTCATGACTCCTGAATTAACTGATGAACTCGCGCAATGTTACTCCTACTAGACCCAATACTCCTAACCCATACCGGTAGGAGAACCGATCTAATAGAAGTCTGAACCCCCAAGGTTAAGTTCCATAGTCATGTAATGACCTCACCATCAACAAAAAATATATATATATATAACATCCACCGATATGAAATGGCGCTCCACACACCATACCGTCAAGATAGAAAATAAGATAGTGTATAAAAATGTAACTCATATGAAAAGTCACAGTCCATCAAATACCACATCATCCATCCGAGTACATGAGTCAGAATCACCCTCACATAATACAAGACATAAGAATAACAGTCTCACTGAATACATCCAACAGCAACAATCAACTAACCAGAATGTCTCAGAAAATCACAGATAAGATCTCCTCCACTAGCCTACTGATCACGATCCCACCTAAAGCTGGGTGGCGTCAAGTCTGTCGAGCCACTGGAAAAATATAGATAATAAAGGAATAAGCTACGCCTAGTAGGAAAGACAGCTAGTAAAAAAAACTCTCATGCAAGAGAAGGATAATAGTAAGAGTATAGAAATACAGCATAACAATGTAGGGTGGAAAGGCACTCTCAGTCCCAGACTCTGACCAACCACAGTCACCCCCAGTCACACCAGAGTAGCTCTCCTCTGTGCTCCCAGGCAGCATGCCAGCGGGACACGCCCATCTCTGCGCACGCATGGCGCCTAGGCAAAGCATGCCAGCGGGACACGCCCATCTCTGTGCACGCATCACAACGCCTAGCACCCGACACCGCAGCGTCTCTCGTCAATCAATCTTCTGGAGACTATAGACAGAACCAGTCACATAGATCTCTAGCCAACGTGAGACACCCCTGCCACCCTCAGGCACGTAGGCCTACACACTTGACTAGCCACGACGAGTCACCCCTGCCACTGCCACTCTCAGGCGCGCAGGCCTACACTCATGGACCAGAAGAGATCGACTCAGCCACCGTCCCAAGAAGTCCTCTCCCAACAATTTCTATAGAAGCTCACGCCCCTACAGTCATTGCCAAGCTCTAACTCCAAGATTCGGCAACATGTGTCCAGATACAACAAGGCGCATACCAGTCCACATGTATACTGTGAAAGCTAAGTCTGTACCGCACAGTTACCTACCACAACTACCCTAAAACATCATATAGGGCCTATAGTAGTCCGGTCCAATATGCCAATCCATGAAATATGCCAACACTGAGTAAACTGACTCAATCCATGTCATTGCCATCCAAGCAACACAAACTGTACCAAAATTCTGACTATTCTGGTAGCACCCAAGTGTCACACTTCCTTCCAACTAATCCAGCTGCACTGAATTTATGGGTAATTTCCAACAGTCAATTTCAACTTGGCTACGTGATTTCCAAAAATCACCTCTTCCTCACTTCAGGAAATTTTAATTTCCAAAATAAATTTCTGCCCTTTATCCATTTTCCGAAATTCGGAATAAATTTCCGAATTTAAAATCCGCATATCCTTTTTCCGAAAATTCGGATTAATTTCCAAATTAATTTTTTTTTTTTTTTTTTTTTCTTCCGCTTCTCTCTCATCCGCGCCGCACTTCCCCTGAACCGGTTCTCGTCGCCGGTTCGGAACCCTTATGCGCTGAGCCGAGAACCCCGCCGGCCGAAGTTAATAATCCGAATTCGGGCCGACGCTTAACATATAAATATTAATAATTAAAATAATTATTCACTTAATAATCAGACTAATCCCTAATTAGCCCTAATTCATCCTCTTCCTTCGCCCGTCGCCCGCGAAATTCTAACCGTCGACTTTTCGGAAGTCTCCGTTTTCCCCGTCGATTTCCGGCGACCGAACGCAAGGAAACGCTAGCCTAAAGCTCGTACTAGCCTAAAAATTCCATATAATCAAGTCGCGAAGCTAAATGTCCATGCAAAAATTTTCGCCGAAGTGTTGTCCGATCCAACTATGCCAATTCATGAAATTAAAATCATTCTAGCATTCAGATAACCTGAATAATGGCAATATGATAATATCAAAACCTAAGGCATGCTTCTATGCACAGAAATTCCAATTCGGCGGAAATTTTATATATTCTTCTTCATAAAAAAAAGAAACCCTAAAATGCTAAAATCAATAAAATTGCATTAATCAATTTCAAAAACCCATATCTGCATGCTCAAGTAGCTATTTGCAAAATAATCCATATTTTTAATTTGCTAAATAACTAATTTAATCTGAATTTCCTACCTTTGCTCGCCGGCGACGGTGAAGTTCGCACGCGATCAACCACAGCTCCTCGCCGAACGAAACCGGTACCAAAATGCTCGCCTCTGTCCCGCGAACCTCCGGTTACCAAAAGCCCCTTGGAAGGCTGCCGGAAAGTACCGCCGTTCGCCGCGAACACTTCGCCTCTAGCCACCGTTCGAAACCCTAACAGCCGAACAGTTTAGGTTAAATACCCAGCTTAAACCGGTAATAACCCGTTAAGACCCATTAAGCGCCGGTTGACCTTCCAAAAACGCCGCTTAACACCCGATCAGCCGGTTAATCTCCACCGCTGATCTCGCCCGTCCGATCCGCTTATCCACGGCTTATCCAAACGCACCCGCAAACGCACCTCGGCGAACCGCCCCGCCTTCGCTGAACCGCTCCGGTCCGGTTCACGCGCGGTAAAAAAATCCAAATTCCGGTTTTTTTAAAAAAAAAATCTCGGTGCTCCGAAAAATCCCCAGAAAATTTCAGAAATTCCAATAGCCTCCAATTGAGCTCCTGGCTCATCCTACTGTCGATCTGAAATCATCCAAGCCATAATTGAATTATTGAAGATTAAACCTATAATATTTTACTGGGTATAACAATTACTTTGCCCAAAATATTGTTGTAAATCTTCCCAAATTATTTTAGCTACATAGAGGCAAGACTTTGTTCAATAACTTAAGAAATAGAATTACAAAGTCAAAAGACAATTATAGTTATACTTTTCCAGATAATATTCAATAAAAATAGAATCAATCATATGAATGCTACCATCTAAAAAACAAGGTTTTTGATTATGCATCAAATTTATTAAGCATATTAGAATATCATACAAAATAATTTGTATCAATGAAAAAACATAGGCTAAATTTAAATAGAAGGCAATATTCAAATCAAATAAGAGAAAACAAAGTAACAATATCTTGTTGTAAAGAAGACTCAAGAATGTGGATCAATAGTGTAATAGCATTTAAAATAATAAAGAAAATAAATGAAAATTGTAGGAAAAGGAAAGTAAGAAAAATGGCATTTCTTTACACTCATTTGCTAATATCTATTACTATTGTTTAGAGGCATATGTCTTAATTTATACAAATGGTTTTATAAAAAAACATAAAGAAAAAACTAAAACATTAATGTTCTATCATTAAAAGAAAAAGAAAGAGAATAATAAAATCTTTATAATTTCAAAAATCAAAACTAAGAACTAATAGCAATAAGAAACTCCCAATAATAAAAAGATTTTATTGTACTATTCTGATATTAGGATGATTAAATAATAAAAAATTGTTAAAATATTTTTAAAGTTTTTAATATTCAAAAAGACTAAAACATTTCTAATTGTTATGAAAGAATAAAAAATATAAGAACAAAATCTTTTTTTAATGAATTGAAAAAATTAAAAGAAAAGTGGTGGGCCATATAATCATGTGTAATCACCTCACTCACCTTTCTATCCTTACCCCATCTTACTCATCTTTTTTCCTAATGAATCATATGCATATTTAACCAAGCCCCTATCTTCAAGTAAAAGACAGCCTTGCTCAACTCTGTTATTTTCTTCTCACTTTCTTGTTAGTCAATGACTTTGTATAGTGCCACATAATCAAGTGTAATCCTCTAGGTTCTCCAACTGGTTGCCATCGATAACAATTTTAGTTGGTCATTTAGTGTGTACCCATCAACTTTTTATGAGTCTTTGATTGAGTTAATTTAATAAAATTTCTTAAATGTTAATTATGAGATTTGACTAGAGGAAGTCATATGATCTTTTATGAAAAACTAAATGAAAGTGAAAAACATGTATAAGAAATAAAAGTTAAAAATAATAAAGTGTTGCAAACAAAATAGGAAATATCCTGAACAAGAAAAGAATATGAAATAATAATTGGCTATAAATAATGATTCCAAAACTAATACAAATAATTTTTTTCCTTTCAATTTTATGCTTGCTATTCTTTTTTATTTTTTAACCTATCCCAAACAATTGCAATATGGGTTTTTTGAGTCTCATAGATAAGATGTTATTTTGTTATAGGATTTCTTCTAATTACATATTTTTTTATATCATATTAGATATATCTTATTATGAGATCATTTTTAGTTATGTACATTTTAAAACAAACCTTGTACAAATTAATCACTTACTAACTATATAATAGTCATATCATATGCTCAAGCATATAGATTAGGAGTCAATGAATATCTCATTCATCATTTTTTTATTTCATGTTATATTTTATTATTCAACAAAATTTTTATATTTAAAATTTGATATATTATTTTTATGCTTGCATATTGTTAGTTAAGCTAACAAATAATATCATTAAGTATATATGTAAGCTTCTTATGCATAACTATAACAATATATTAAATAAACTAAAACACAACTCAATAATAATGATAGCACTTAAAACATGTCAATATTTCAAAAAACTATATTTTTTTTGGAAGTATAGAATAAGTGACACAACATTATAATCTCAATATTATAATATATAAGATTATTATATTACTTTTATCTATTATCAATTAGCAATTGAATTTTTTTTGTTATAAATTTTAAGAAATTATATAATTTTATATAATTAGAACCATTTGCACTAATTTTTTGTCAAACATTATAAATTAGGTTTTATAAAAATTGACTATATACTAAATAATCTGGTTAAAAGTTGAATTGTCTGATACATCTATCATACAATATGATTAGATAATCAGATTATCTTATTTGCTTTCATCACCAACTTTTAGCCATAATTTGATGGGAACATCTACTATAGATGATTGCATCTTAAACTTTTGCAATAGTAAAACATGACAATTGAAAATCTGATAACTCCCCAAAGCTCAATTTTTCGTTGAAATATTTTAAAATGAATAATTAACCCCTTAAACTATTGTAAAATGAGATCTGACATAGATTTAATCTCAATCTCAAGAAAAACAATTTTTTTAATGTCTTAAACTTATCTTAAATATTTTTCCATTCTAAATAATTCTTGCTATAAGTTCTATTAATAAAAGAGATGTATGATCATCATTATTCATTTATCAAAATATATTTTTTATATATATATTTTAATATTAGATGATTTATCCTTCATCTTCTTCTACATTGAAATAGAGGATCAAGTTAAATTCTAAACATGCTCGAACTAGTCTTGAGACAATATGCCAACAAAACAAAAATAACTTAAGATCAGACCATCATTTGAATGCGTTAGTATGCTTGATAACAAATATATTTTATGATGCCCATAAAGAAATTTGATATACTAACCATATGTTGTGGTATCATATGCTCAAGCATATAGATTAGGAGTCAATGAAAATCTCATTCATCATTTTTTATTTCATATTATTTTTTTATTATTCAATGAAATTATTATATTTAAAATTTGATCTATTACTTTTTATGCTTGCATATTGTTAATTAAGCTAAAAAATAATATCATTAAATATATATGTAAGCTTCTTATGCACTAACTAAAACAACTTATTAAATAAAACAAAACACAACTCAATAATAGAGATAGCACTTAAAACATGCCAATATTTCACAAAACTATATTTTCATTTTGGAAGCACTTAAAACATTTAATCTTAATATTATAATATAGAAGATTATTATGTAAGTTTTATCTATTATCATTTGGCAATTCAATTTTTTTTTTGCTGTAAACTTTAAGAACTTAAAGCATTTTATATAATTCCAACCATTTGCATTAATTTTTTTCCAAAACAACATAAATTACATTTTATAAAAATTTGACTATATATTAAATAATCTAGTTAGAATTTGAATTGTATGATACATCTATCATACAATATGGTTAGCTTATCAAATTGTCTTATTTGCTATCATCACCAACTTTTAGCCATTAATTTGATTGGAACATCTGTTTAAAGGTGATTGCATCCTAAAGTTTTGCAATAGTAAAATATGACAATTGAAAATCTCATAACTCCCTAAAGCTTAATTTTTAGTTGAAATATTTGAATAATGAATAATTAAACCCCTTAAACTATTGTAAAATGAGATTTGACATAGATTTAATCTCAATCTCAAGAAAAACATTTTTTTTTTAATACCTTAAACTTTTCTTACATATTTTTTCATTCTCTGAGAACTTAAGCATACCCATGTAGAACTTAAGCAAATGATGCTTGAGGCATGGACTGAGTACATAGTCATAGGACGCTTGTTAATGACAAGCATGACTTATTAAAAACTAAACAGCATGGGAAACCAAAGCATGCATGCGTAGAATGATTAATTTAGTTCGCAAAGGTGCTGGTGCCGGAGCAGTTTGTTGATCTGCCGGGAAAAGTGGAACTTCGGCGGTCAAAATGAAGTTGGATGCTTCGTATCTTAAACGACAGCTACCCGTCACAGCAACACAGCCTATTTGGTATGGGCAACCTTGTTTCAAGCTACTGGACATTTGTGTCAAACAACCGGTGCAGGCTAACCCCGAGAGGTCTTCCGTGCATTGTGCCATCCCATAGATTGTCAAGTTTTGGCTTACAAAGTTTATCTTCCCAATTCCAAATCTATTGCTCTTTGTTGCAGCAGACATCTTAACCCATTCCAATAGTTGCCAAACTGTGTCATGGAAAGCTTCTTGATCATCGGCAGTTTTAACGTTTCGATATGTTCTGGTGATCGAAACATTAGCTGTCCCAAAGAAGTTGTTCGAGTCAAAGCGTATAGAACAGAAGTACCATATTTTATTTATTGTTTCCTTATGCAAGAGTATTATTACATTAGGATAACTATAAAACTAAAATAGAGACCTCGATAAGAATGTTATACAGATGTTGCTCTGTGGTTTGGAATTCCTAACTTGATGCTTTTGAGTGGCATAGAAAATCTGACTTTGTTCCTAAGTTAATTGCCTTAGGAAAGGAGAGTTAACAGTAAGATCAATGTCGAAGAATCGACTCTTGCTTTAGCTTAGATTGAATGATTGAAAATAAGCGAGAAATTGGTGGAGAAGGGGAGATGTTTTTTAATTTAACATAAAAAAATATCATGTTTTCACTTCTTTCATTTAACATATTTTAAGTTTACTTGAGCAAAGCTATGGCTCTTTTACAAAATATGCTGTTAACAATATCCCTTCACCCTCCCATCCCATCTCATCCTTCAAGTATAAGGGGGACAATTCCCAAATTGTTAACTTCACATCTACCTAGGGTCACTTTTGATTGGATGAGGAAGCAAGGTGCATGCTTTTTGCAAAAAAAATATCATGAGCATTCAGTGGTCTAACCAGCATTTTTGTTGAATTTGGGTTTTGGTTCAATCAACGAAATATGTAGATTAGTGCTAGAATTGACTTGTATTCGATGGAAAGGATAATTAGTCTAATTATGCCAAATCAGATGATGAGTAGTTGAAAATGAGAAATGCAAGATTGAACTAACACATTGAGCTATTTAAGCATTGATTTGTCATTGTATTCATCTTGCAATCAATCCCATTGCTATTTATTATTTGCTTGATTCAATAAAATAATGGGATAATAGGGCTGACCCAATTCTCCCATCATAAACTATCATGATCTTGAGAGAGAAAGCTAACCTTTGATGAGACGAAGCTTAGATGAAATCTTGTATGTGAGATGTATCTCTATATAATCCTATTTTCTAGTGAAAATCTTCTAACTATGACAATGTGTTTATCTAGATTTGGGATTTTTCATACAAAATATAATATACTCATTTCTTGATGTTCTTGTATATCAAATCTTTTACTTTTCTTGGTGAATTTTAATGATTAGTGTTAGTGTTGGTAGACAAAAAATAGATTCATGAAGAATAAATATTGAGTAGTCATCTTAAAGGCCTTTTTAATCTATTCCCAACAACTTATCAAACATACAAAAAAGTTCAACTAATTTCAAAAACACTAGAGGTAATAACCAAATATAATTTTAATATAGAATATCTCAATTCTAATTATGCTACCTTAGATTAACCCCACCCCAAGCCAAGTGAGAACTACCAAGTAATAAAGGGACAAAAGATTTTCTCTTCAAAGGAATTCTAAAAAGAAAAAAAAACAAAACCCACTAGAACCAAAGGAAGTTAAATTAACACTAATCCACTAATTTAGGCTTTTAAGTTGATGAGTGCCACTTGTGTATTCGGCCCAACTTGGGCACCCAATTAGTCAACAAGTAATCAAAGTCAATGATCCCAATCTAATGTTATTATTGATGGTGGTGATATGGCACAATAAAGCCAATTATCTAGGTGAAATTTAATTAGGATTAGGTGATGTGATAGTGTTGAAGGAAGGATAAATCTAATGGTGATAGTTTGACAATGCCAATGGAACAAAAAATTGATGGTAACGATTCTATATAGCCAATGATGGGAAGTAAAGTTGATGGTGATATTTCAAAAAGGCAAATAATGATGGTTTGATGAAGCCAATAATAAAAACAAAGCTAATAGTGATAATTCAACAAAGCCAATGATGGAGGCAAAAACAACATGCTAATGACGAACAACAAAGATAATGGTGATGGATTAATAGAGCCAATGATGAGCACATAGTAGATTTTCATAATTTGAGACAATGGCGATGATTTAGTGGAGTCTATGATGGTAACAGATATGATAAGTAGAGCTCGGCAAAGCCAATGATGCGATAGATCCAATGTTGCTTGCACTTGGTGGATTAAAAAGGCTTCCTTGATTACCAAAGGCCTAAGCCTATACAAAAGTCCTCAAGGAGGATCAAACAAAAAATCATCTAGCAACAGCTTAAGGAGTGGCTCAGGGAGGGGCATACCCCAGCCCCAAGCATAGTCACCAAAACAAGCCGTGCGCACAGCCCAATCAGCGGGGGCATTGCGCTCATGGCGCACATGCTCAATGCACAGCATGCCCAAACTCTTCGGGTGCGTGATTGAGACAAAAATAACCTCCCTCAGGCGGGCGCTGAAGCACACGATGCATCTCCTGCAAGGCCAAAATAGAATCCGTGTGGACCTCAACAACATGAAACTCTGGGAATGACTGTCTAACCACATCAAGGGCCTCCAAAATGGCTTGAACCTCCATAGCCTCACAAGAGTAAAAGAAGAATCGTTTTCCTCCAACTAGCAGGGGCTTGCCTCTATGATCCCTAATGATAAAACCCACACTAGCCAAGTCATCACCAACAGCAGCGTCGCAATTGATCTTTATCCAACCGGCGGGAGGAGGAACCCAATGCAGATCAACATGCAGCCCCTAGGAGCTGAGGGGGTTCCCGCTGGGCAAGGACGAAGAAGAACCATATTGCATCCTCACTGCAGCAGTGGTCAGAAGGACATTGTGAATCATAACATTGTAGTCGATCATAGCATCATTGTGTTTCCTCAAATTCCTGTTGTCCTAAATACTATGAAGAACACTAGCAATCGTTGCGGCATGTATCATGTCATCGTGGCAGCGAAGCCCAGACGCAGCGGCATAGGCCAAACAAAGTGCTGCAGAAGTCCCCATCTTCCCTAACGCAGATACCATGGTCCAGCACCTCAACAGCGGCAGAGACATGTCGCACGCGCCAAATCTGTTGCGCCCGCAGACAATTCCAAAAGATATGGTGCCTAGTCTCAGCAGTGACGCCCCCCCAAACACAATTGTCGCAATCAAAGAGGCACCTACGTGCAAGCCAAACTTGTGTGGGCAACGTGTTGCGCACCAGACGCTAGATAAACATACGAATCCTGGGAGCAACTTTAAGCTTCCAAATCCACTTGAAACAGTCCCCGTTGTCCCCGGGATTCGCCTCATCGCCTTTGTGAGCAACCCTTATCAAGTGCTTATAGATTTTACCATTGTTGACTATCACAGATTCGGTGAGAGAAAGCACCAAAAGATCCCGGTCCATGTGACTCCTCGGCAAATGCATAACCCTGTCACAGAGCGCGTCATTGGCCCAGGAACTAATATTGTGCATGTTCCACCTCCCGCTGTCATCTAGACATTCCGCCACATACATAGGCCAAACAACATCCATATTGATGAAAGTAGGCCACCACTTAAGGGGTAGGAACCCCATCCAGTTGTCCTCAACAAAAAGAGCCTTTTTTCTATCCCCAATTCTCCAGACAAAACATGACAGCGCGTCCTGCATTACATTGAGGGTGATCCTGCCAGCATGAGATGCACCACGTGGGATACGGTGCGGGTTGCGTGTGGCCAAGTATTTGTTTCGCAGGATGTTGATCCAAGGGCACTCCTCCCTCGTGAGTATCCTTCGACACTGCTTGATATGGAGCACATGCTGCCAGGTGCGCAGACCATGGCCCAGGCCCCTCATCTCCTTGGGCAAAATGACAGTCTCCTAATCCACATAATGAATGGCATTGGCACTGCTAGCACCACACCACAGAAAGCACCTAATGATCCTCTCGATTGCATCAATGGTCTCCTTGGGCATCACACAGTGAGAAAGAACGTGACTTGGGATGGCTTCAAGCACGGAGTTAATCATGAGCACCCTACCCGCCATAGACAAGGGCCTAATTCGCCACTTAGCAATCAACTGCTTAAGCTTCTGAATGATAAAATTGAAATCCTCCTTGATAAGCCTCTTGGTCGAGATCGAGACCCCAAGGTAGGTAAGGTTCTCACCTTGCGTCATGCAGAGCTTCTTCACCACAATTTTCTTTCATCCCCCTTACATGGCCTTGCTGAAGAATACCTTGGATTTGGCCAAATTAACCTTGAGCCCTGCACACCTGCCGAGATCCTGCATAATAGCACGCACTGCATGCGCAGCATCACGAGAAGCAGGCCCGTATATGAGAATATCATCCACGAATAGGAGATAGGATACAGGGGGCACGCACAGCGTGCAGTGGAACCTCAGAAGATAAGGGGAACCCCTGTCGTAAGCCCCTATGAGCCATGATCCAAGGAAGTTTGACGCCATTGTATAGCACACCAAACCTGGGATTGCAGATACACGCGCTGATCCATTCACACCAAATCATGGGAAACCCCAGAAAACGCATCATGTCAATAACAAAGTTTCATTGAATGCTGTCATACGCGTGTTCCTTATCAATTTTGATTGCCATCATGCCAACTTTTGATGTAGATGAGTACATCTTAGAAGCCATCTCCTGGGCTATAAAAATATTATCAGTAATAGATCTCCCCAGTACAAAGGCAACCTGCTCCTGCAAAATGATATCAGGCAAAACAAGCTTCAGCCTTGCAACAAGAATCCTAGCAATCGCTTTGTAAATAACATTGCACAGACTTATGGGACGAAACTGATTAGGCATATTGGCACCATGCCTCTTTGGAATAAGAGTAATCAATGTGTCCTTCCAGGCCATCAGCATTTGCTTCAACTCAAAGAAGGTCAAGACCGCATGCACAATATCCTTGTGAATAGTATCCTAGTAACCACAGATAAATTCGGTGGAGATCCCATCCATCCCAGGTGCCTTATTTTTCTTGATAGTCCTCATTGCATAGGTAACCTCCTACTCAGTGGTCTTACTCGTGATCATGTGCCCGTGGTCCAAAGAAATGCTCGCACGCGGCTAATACCCTCAGACGAAGTAACCATTTCTCCCGTGTCATCCTTTAAGTGCGTAATGCGGTTGTTGCGCCACCGAGAGGTAGCTGCAGCATGGAAGAACCGCGTATTCCTATCCCCAAGATGAGCCCATTGAAGTTTAGCTCATTGCCACCACCAGCGTTCTTCCAAAGCACAACTCTTATGAAAATCCATAATAAGGCGGCCAAGAGAAATATTTTCCTCAGCATACAGACCCTCCTCAGATGCTTTATTTTGGAGAGCATTGATCTTGTTGGCCAAATCCTCATTACTATTGATAAGTGCTCCCGCCTCAAACTTGCTCTAGCAGCGGAGTGCGCTCAGGCTGCAGCGAAACTTCGTGGAGAGTCCCTCCATCAAGTTTCCCCCAGCGCGCCTACTCCAAGCGCTATGCACAACCCCAGCAGTTTGTGAAAAGTACAACCATGAAGCTTCAAACACAATTCTAGAGTTGTTGATCTTGCATTGAAACCCCCCCCAGGAAAATCAAGAGCGGGCAGTAGTCCGAGCCAATGCGAGGGAGATGAGTCACCGTGGTAATTGGAAATGCATTCATAGCTTGAGTATTCATCAAAGCCCTATCAAGCCTCTCTCAAATATGAGCCCCGCCCATCTTGCCGTTACACCAAGTGTATTTATTACCAATAAAACCCAAGTCTTCGAGCTGAAGCTCCTGAATAAGATTCGAGAACTCGAGTTGATCCTGCTTATAAGTGAATTTCTTGCCCCCCTTTTCTCAACATGCGACATGACGAGGTTAAAGTCACCAGCCACGAAAGAGGCATGCCATCCTTAGCTTCAGTGAGTAGAAAGTCCCAAACTTGTCTTCTTTTGTAAGCATCCTTAGGGCCATAAACCACACAGCATATCATCGTATTGCCCCCACTAAAAGTCACCTCAGCCGATACCGCATGCTGAGAGCAGCTAATGATTTTGAGGTCAAGCCACCCACGCCATAGCACAACAATACCTGCAGATTTGCCCACAGAAGGCTGTACCGCGAATTGCCAGTCTCTTCCCAAAAGCACATTAGCATCCTTCCTGGTGAACACCTGCACACGAGTCTCCACAAGTGCCACAGCAGCAACATTTTGCTCTCTGACAAATCTCTGGAGATAAACCCTGGATTTTTTGTCTCGAACGCCCCTAATATTCCAAAAAAACTTCATGAGCAAATAATCGAAGTAATCCTCGCCACATCTCAGCAATAATAGTAGCCACGCCAAGCAGTCGCAGCCAGCCAACGCACATAACGCTGCGCATCGAGCATCAACGCGCGTACCCGCTCTCGCCCCTGGGAAACGCAAGCACAGAGAATCACAGACCTTCCACTACCTTACCCTCATTGCACACATAGACAAAAGGAGGCTGCACCCCATGAAGTACAGCGAAGGGGCAGTCCCCTCAATAACGACTAGGTTCTGTGACATAATGAGCTGTGTCAACGTCCCCATCCTGATTGTCATGGTGCATTATGACCTTCCCCTTGATATCCACACTGATCGCATTGGTACCATTCCCTACCTGAGCAATCCAGGATGTCTCCGTATTGTATCCCCTATCTATCGAGGTCTCACGTGCCCAAGCTCTTCGTGTCGTTTCCCTACCCCGGACAATAGTCACACTCCTCCTCCTTGAATTATGACGACCTCTGCCATCAAAACTTCCTGGCCTTCTAGGAGCAACTCTGCTTGCCGAAGCATCATGTCTTATGACTTAGCCTCTGCGAACAACTGCAGCCTGATTACGTCGTCTCGGCTGAACAATCATCCACGGGCCGAATCCCTCCCGCACCATCATCACTGTTCAAACAATCCTGAGTAACCGTAGGGGGTGGCATCTCCTTTATCAAGTTATCAATAAGTTCAACTAAGTCACGCCCCTTCTGGGCGGGAACCCCAGACTCATCCAGCAAATTAGAACCCTTAGGCACAGAGACGCATGCACGCCCAGACGAAATAGGCGCGCACGCGCTAACACCAGGAGAGACACTCACATGCACTTGCACATGCGAAGGCGCAGGCTGAGACGAGTGCACCTGCGCTTGCAAGGAGCCCACATCATGCATCGCCAAGGCCACAGGCACAAACATTCCTGCCACAGCCACACTAGGCACCGGTTGCGAAATAGACCTCCCAAGTTGAACCACACCATTATTACATTGGTGAGCATGATGACCAACTCGACCATAGGAGAAACACAACTGCGGAAGTCCTTCATATTCGAACGGCTGGAAAGTTCTCCCCAAATCTCCGCTGAGCCACATGCCAGGTTGAAGTGGCTTGGACAAGTCCATTCTTACACACACTCGGGCATAAGTGGATCACTGCAAATCTCCCGTCCAACCATCAAGCAAGATGGGATCACCGATTGCTTTAGCAATCCTAATGATATTTTCCGTGTCCCAATAAAGGAGAGGCAGAGCTGGGAACCGAACCCACACAGGGGCATGCATAGCAGAGTTTGTAGAAGGGCGGAAGTCAGGTGTCCACACATCAAGGCTCATCGCCTAACCTGCCACCTGCCAAGGGCCGCCGAGCCATACTAAGTTTCTGTCCTCGGTGGTTTCAAAATGCAGGCAGAAGCATTCCGCAGAGAGATCAAGGATCCTAAAATTCTTTAGGTGCCCCCACCATCGCATAAGCAATCGGGCAATCACATGGAATGGGAGAGAATTCCCATACACACGGCCAACTAGGTCATGCTGGTGGAAATTCCTGCGGCGCATAGAGGCCTCCGCAGACATGATAATAGCATCATCAACAAAATAGCTAGGTGTAGACACAGCTCTGTCTTTGATGTCAATTAGGGCAGGCCGAACAAAAGACGAGGCACCACCCCTGGATGCATTGTTATTGGCAGTGAGCGCATCCTTAAAACTGACCTTAGGCATATTCTCAGCTTTGTTGACCACGTCATTGACGGCATCCTGTCTCTGGGCAGCAACATCATGCATGTCAAATTCATCGCTGGATCGCATAGGCATATCACGGCAGGAATTACTCGCACAACCACGCAGCATCACCATAACATCTTCATCGCGCGCCTCCTCATATGACTTACCGCACGCCCCATCACGCACCACAGCATGTGCAGGGCCCGCATCGCCAAATAACACATTACTCACACCCAAGGTCACAGCCTCAGCAACATGTGTAGACTCCCCTTCGTCACGACAGGATGCAGCAACCCTACTCATTGTCGCATCATTGCTAGAGCATTCACCTGAATCAGTAGACATATCAATCTTTCCATCGCTTCCTTCTGCAGCACAAGCATCGCAGCCATCATTGTGCAAAACAGCTCGTGCAGGAGAACTGCTCACACCATGCTTAGGTTTCTTATTGCTTTCTTTGCTTTTGTTCCTGCCCTAACCGTAGAAGGCACAGAGAACGATCACACACAGCTAGCAGCAGCACAATGCACCACACAAACAGCTCAGTGCATCACAGTAACAGCAGCAGCAGCAGTGCATGCCAAACGCCTATGCGCGTGCGTGTAAAGAAAAACAACCGTAAACAGAATTTTGAAAGAAAGCGGTAACGTGTTCTGCGAGGCACCCGAGGGTTAAAAGCTGCACCAGCGCCACCGCGTGCGCCGAAATTATGCCAGAAAGTTCAAAATTTGAATTTTCAAACTTCCGCGCACATATCGCCTTCCGCGTTGCGCCGCGCCGTGCGCATGAACACTAAACTTGTAGCCGCTGCAACGGCTGCTTTTGCACGAAGATGCCAGCCTCCGACGAAGAAACTACGCGCGCGCCTCAGAAGAAACCTCAATCGAACACCTCAGAAGGACACCTTCACCTTCAAACTGTAGGAACCCGCACGCTAAAAACGAACACCTTCACCTTCAACTTCGCCTTCTTAAAAGGCTCACATGTTGGATACTTCAACTTCCAATGGAGAGATGTAGTTAATCTACTATGCAAGGATTCTTATGTGATGGCTCACATGATGGATACTTAACAAGTAATGGTATTGATATAGAAAATGGTGAAGCCAATCTATACATGCAAAGCACATTCTATAATATGCACAATTGAATATTGCAATGACACAGGTAATAGATGGGAATATATGAAAACAATAAATGAAGTTATTAATTAAGGTAAACTTGTGTTTATGGAAAGTGTAGCAAAGCATGCTTTCCTAAAACCACTAATGACTATTTTGATAATCTGAATACTCACAAAAATAAATAAAGAAAATACTAAAATATGTCACAATAGTAATCTTATAAAAACTCATCAAATATATTATATATGCATTAAAAATTCGTTAATATTCATAATATTTGCATAGATATGCTTTGCTACTTTACCCATTTCTGTTAATTTCTCAAAGATTTTTGGTATACAATTGTATAATGGGCAAACGATTTAAGCCAACAGTCACGGTATAAGCAAAATAAAAAGAAAAAACAGAGAAACGCTAGTATTTCCTTCAAGGTTGAATGCAAGCGAACCCTCATTCAATTAACTTAGTCACCACAAAGACTTGAAATATCCCGTTCTTATAACCTTTAGCAGTTTAAACAGTAAAAATCGAAAGTGTTTCAGCACACATTGCCAAAAAACAAGGGGCATGATCGTATTAAACTTTATGAGCGTTCAAATAAGCGGCATATCAAACCTAACGATTAGACAAACTCACCTTTTGCTCGTTTCTTTTTTTTTTTTTATCATAAGCAGGTGCTTAATAAGCTAACATGAAATCCTAAAGAGGATCAAAGCAAAAGATTAAGAAAAGCCTCAGGCATCCGCGTGTCTCGACTCCACGTGAAGTCCGACTTCTCACAAGCAGCGCGCGCGATCCAGTCCGCCGGCGCGTTCCCCTCCTTGCCGATATGTGACGTTTTTAGGGAGCTCAAATTACGTGCATGCCGAAGCGCAACAGCGTAGCAGCCACCCTTGGGAGGATTTACAAGTAGGTTACGCACCGTCTATTCAACAATCACCGAGTCCGATTATATCTCAACTGCAGCATAATCAGGCAAGCTAATCCTCAGCATCTCCAAAGCTTCTAACATCGCCGGAATCTCCATCTCTTCCGTAGCATGTGAAAAGAATCGCCTCCCGGTAACTAGCAGGGGTCTGCCGTGGTGATCCGGCGCCACAAGACTAATACTGGAGATGTCATCACCGACAGCAGCATCGCAATTAATCAGAATCCAGCCGGTGGGGGGAGGAACCCAGACATGAGTTACGCTCAGCTCAAAAGAGTTGCAAGGGCTCCTGCAAAGCCATGGACAAGTGCTGATTACGAGTGCTTGAAACTGCAGCCAGCTCAATTTGAATCTTTAGCTCAATTTGAAACTGCAGCCAGCTCGTTTCTACGAACTCCTAGCCACTCTGATACATCTGGCCGACGAGCACATGCATCGCAGCACACAGTTTGCCAAAACTTCTGAGAGCGGCACGCCTCCCTCGCCTGGCCCCCGCCAATGGCTCCTCAATCAACTATCCTGTTTTGGAAATGCCGTCTTGGAGTCGTCCTCCTTCTAGGAAGACCAGCGATATCCACAAAAGGCGAATGGCTCGGATCTATATGAGGAGAGGCACGTCCTTGAAGCACCGGGCTCCTCCTGCTTGAATATTATAGGCGATGATTTTCTTCAGCTTGCATTCGTGTTTGCTCTTAACGGGACATCTCCATAATTCATGACATACATCTTAAGACCAACCCTTTTATACTTAATACACCACTATATCTAAATGTCTATTAAAAACTATTCTTTTTTTCATTATTTCTTTCTTTAGTGTATCACTTGACATTCAAACATTACTATTTTCTATCCTTATTGTTATAGACTTACTAGCTTACATTTCATTTGTCTTCAAATTATATCAAACTAAAGAAGTTATCACTCTAATATTGTTTTGTAACTCCTAAACTTTCGAATGAGATATTGTCCCAAACCAATCTTATTCTATTCTTCGTTCGATAATTTTCTCTTCAGGACATCACTTGATGATTATACATTGCTATTTTCTATCCCTATTGTTATAGGTTTTCTAGCTTACACTTAATTCATCTTCACTATTAGGGTCGTTGGTTTCTAAAAACCATTTAGAGATTTGCAGAAGTGCATTTTGAAGACAATTATTTGGTCGAAGTAATGTGTTACAAAAGATTAGATAAATGAATTATTCTTTATTCTGCACAAGCTTAATGTGATCATACCTGAGGAGAAGATACATGAAAATTATAAGGAGAAGCTATGGAAGCATTGAGAAAGATTTCCTATAACTTAATGAGAAGATCATAAGCAATAAGAGGAGGAAAAGAAAAGTTACAAGAAGGAAATAACTAAGGAAATGGAGAAAAAACTAATTTAAAAGAGGTAATCATCTAGGTTGATTCTTTTGTTGAATTTATTTTAGTTTTATGCAAATATGGGTTTTATTTGGTTTCTATTTGATCAAAATTGGTATTAGATTGTTTGGAATGAAATTTAATGGGTTGGGAACAAATTCAAAGTGAAATTGAAAGAGATAAAAAGCAAATTGTCGGCTACTAATGTATTTCATATAGGTATGTTGGTATACATCATACGATACAATCAGTTTAAAACCAATAAAAAGTAATGTGTCAAAATTCTATGTTGAAAGGTTGTATGAGAAAATAGTACTATATGATTTTACTTGATTTTATTAGTACGATAAGAATTAAGTTATAGTTAAACTGTAGTATTTATCACACAATGATGACATGGGTATCGTACTGTATGATTGCTTACATTGTTAGTTTCATCGTATGAAGGTGATTATGAAGGTCATACTAAACGATCCTTCATGTTCTTAAATACATATTTGGTTAAGTTGGGTTTGTGACCATGTGAGTACAAGTTTGGTCGATTGTACTGGATAATCGACTTTAGCTTAAGAGAAAATTTAATTGAGCCTGAGAGAATAAATTGGTCTGATGTATATGATCATAAGATATGATGGTTTGGATTTTAGTTTAAAATAAGATAGTATGACAAAGATCATATTGAGTGATGAGTAGAAAAGCTAAAGAATTGAATCGTATAATATGATGTTTATATCATATCAATACAATCAGTTGATGAGGTTAGCAAACTAGTGAAAAAATATTAATTATTTAGTATGATGTGATTAAATATACTATAAGATCACTAAGAAATGAAAGCAAATGATATATTTGGAAGCTAAATTGTATATGTATGGTACATGAAATTATATTATACGAATGATATAAAAGTTTACTTGAGGCATTGAATCAGTCAGTCAGAAGGATCGTACATAGGGTTTTATATGGAATATCATACAATATAACATAGTCAATCATACTAACTGATCAATTAGAGATATGGATAGAATAGCCAAATCTAAAGAGAGAAGAGTCTATAATCAAAAGTGTATGTTGCATAGAATTATACTTTATGATATATTCAGGTTTTAATATTAGAAATGTATGGCATGATCAAGAAGATCATACTATGCAAAGATAGAAATAATAAATTAATCATACTAAACTATGGGATCATCATAGCAATATCATTGGTTGACAGAGTGACAAATTAGAGAGAGACTGAGAAGCTTATAATATGATGTTATGGATGGTATTGTATTATTAATGAGTAATATGAATTATGTTAAAGCATAAAAGGTTTGTATGGTTTTATCTTAGTGATTGGTGTGTACATTCATAAGTAGATTGAATAAAAATGAATTGGCTTTGGTAATCGAATGATATGACCAGGATATTGTATAAAGACATCAAAGTTCTTAATTTTAATGGGTTGTACAATATGATAGGGAACTGCATAAGTATATTTTAGGAAAATAACTTAAGGGTCAATAATGAATTAATATAAATTTAATTGTTCATTAGATATGTGACATATAAGATATATATTGACCATTACATATACATAATATTGTAGGAAATCAAAGAAAGATTGAAATTGAAAAAAAGAAGTCAACTCTCGAATTTAGGTAGATACTTGGTTACTATTTTTCTTTGGCTAAAACATAAAAAATATTAATATATTTTTTATAGAAATCTAATGTTGGTATAATTATTTTCTTATATTTTCATATATATCACATTATTATTAGACATGTTATTTGTGTATTATTCTTTTAAAAAATTATATAATAAAGCTATTGACATATAACATAAGAAAAAATAATATACATTAGTGGATAATTAAATAATTTAGAATATAAATATCTAAAATACTTAATTAATTATTAAAAAACAGAATGAAATGATTAGTAAAATCTAAAAAAATTATCCTTAATTGTCATTGGATTATATTTTGATTTTATAAGGCAAAGATTCTCATCTACAGCTACATGATATAGATATACATAATTAAAATAATATTGACCTATATATATAATACAAGGTGAGGATAACTCATGTATATCTACACAATACTAATATACATGATATTGGTGAGAAATACCTATTGGATTAAAGATTATCTTGTGAAGTCTCTCGATTAGTGATTCTAGAGTATAATATTTTGAAAGAGGAAAAGATATCCTTCAAGAATGAAATGAATAAAAGAAACTTATTTTTATAAGAAAAAAATCGAACCTTACAAAATATAATAAATAAGAAATAAAAAAATAAAGTAACTTGCATGTTCATCTTAATCTTTTATGTTAGATGTATTAAGTAACATATGTTAGATGTACATCTTAATCATGATTTATTTTGTAATTATTATTAGTTTTTAATTATCATGACATAATTTTATATTTTTTTATTATAGTATTATTTTTATATATTATTATTTTGTTAGCTTATTTGTTGATATTTTTAGAGTTTCATTTGTATTTATATCATAAATAATATATCTATTATTCTGAGAGATGTGAATATAGATATTATGGATGATGATTATACTTATTAGCTAATATAATAGTTTTTCTTTTAAAAACAATTTCTAAAATAAAAAAGAAAAAAAGAATCCCAAAATGTTGCTTATGCACGTAGGCGTGCAATGCCTTTATGATCCCACATACTAATGACTTTAAGCACCTCATATGAGTGGAGTTGACTCAATCACATGTGGTCCACCTGAGCTATAGGTGCACCGACTCCCACATGCTCGAGTATGTGCTACGGGTTAGATCGTGTGCATCACACATGTGTTTGGTGTTACTTATTTCGAGTACATACGCACACAGAATCGCACACATGGTGGAGAAACTGGCACTAAAAAACCATTGATAAGTAGACCTTCCAAGTGCATGTATAGAGTCGGTTGGTTTGGCATCCCAATTTTTTTCGTTAGAAAACTATATTTCTTTCTTTTATAAAATGACTTCATGCTCTAATTCTTTTTTAATTAAATCATGCTCTAATACTATAAATATGAAGTCCTTTATTTTGTCACATATTTAATTTATTTTTCTCCTAAATTTTAAAATTTAAATAAATAGAATCTTCTCTAAATTTTGTTTATTTTTTAATTTAGAAATACATTAACTTAGTATTTATACTTACAACATTACAACCACACTATTTTTTCTCCATAATTATTAACTATAAATAATTGAATCTAACGACTAGAAATAATTGAAACTATCACAATAGCCACACTACTTCTATAATTTTTTTACAATATTACATCCAATTTTTATATGCATATATAATGCTAAATTTATCAAATAATTAACAATTCATTTAGCTTAAATCTAGTAATGCAAACTTTTACAAATTTAATTTTTCTTATAGGTTGTTCTTGTGGATGATCCTCTTCTTATTGAAGTTCTAATGTACATAAATTAGTGTTAAAAAAAAGGTTGTGTAAACTATCACTAGTTTAATAGTTATCTCAATGAATAAATAAATATATAAAATAAAATCATATATGAGGTTTGACTAATCATAAGTAACAATAATTGTATATAAACGAGTAGAGTGTCATAAATATTAAAATATAAAAGAGAAGCTATGATATGTTACCAAAACAAAAACATATTAAAATCTCTAAAAAGTAATAACAAACATATGTAACTTTTTATTCATTTTTAATCTTTTTTCTTAATACAATTTTGTTTATTAATGTTTATTTCCACTTATCCAAGTAAACCTTATACATGCTAGTATTGTAACTCTCCCTCTCTCTCTCTCTCAAGATAGTCAATCAATGTACACTTTTTAGTTTTCTTAATTTCAATAAAAATCTTATCTTATTATTTATCATATCATATTTTCATGAATAACCAAGCTCATTCTTTTCATATTTCTAATGTAAAATGAATTTAAACTTTTATCAAGATTTAATTTAGAGCGCACAATACTAGAGATATTTAATAGATCATTGAAAAAAGAAAAGATACTCTATACAAATTAGAGTTATGTGATGCATGTGGTATTTAAAAATTATTTAAAGATTGACATTCTAAACTTATAGTATGGATTATTAAATTGAATAGGTGATAATACCTTAAAAATTAAGCAATCTTATAAAATAATTTTTATTATATGTAATTTCTCTCAAAGGAAGGTCTCTCACCTTTGACCATTATCTCTTATAAGGGTTTGATTTTTGACTCTCTTGGTGGAATGTCTCTCACCTTCGATTCATGTCTCTCAAAAGAAAAGTTAGAATCTCTCTAACTAAAGTTAAGTGCACACTTCTTATTACAAAGATGAAAGTACACAATAAAAAAAATTATTCTAAAATTTTTATCATCTTTTTATAGCTTGATAAGCATCACTATTTGTAGAGATCTCAAAGATATATAACAATTTGTTAACTGTGTATATTAAGTGACAGTTAGTGAGGCATGGATGAAGATCTCAATGCTTTTGGTATGGTTTTTGAGTAAGCACAGGTTAGGTAGAATAGCGTGGGTCAACGCATGTCAATGTGGGTTGTCATGGGTGATAGGTTGGTGTAAGTTGAGCAAATCATCAGTTAGGTTTCTAAGTCTGTATAGGTCATGTAAGCATAGTGGGTAGGCATGGATAGAAACGAGTGGTGGCTAAGCTGACAATGGTGGGACAACGATAAAAATAATCTAACTGGTAATTTTGAACCCTCTTGGAAGAAATTTCTAACCAAATTTTGTACTAATGGACTTATAAAATTAGTGTGACGCTAGCGAGTGTGTGTTTGTGAGCTAATATTGGATGCTTGTGTGTCATCCTTCCCAGGTGACAAAGAACTTGGCTTGGTGGTATCTGGGTGATGAGAAATATAGTGCTCTAACAAGTTTGGTGCAATATGGTGTAGGTCATTATAGGGAGGCCAAGTTTTCTTGATTGAAGGCTTACCTTTTCAACAAAATAATTTTTTTTAGGTTTACAATCTTTGATTAAATTTTTCTCATTGTCTAAAAATTTCTCTAGATATCTTTCTTTACTCTTAATGCTAATGTAGTAGTAGAAACGAGTTCACTTAACATGAGAGAATAAAGCTTAAATGACACACTAGATATTGGATGTGATGTTCTATAAGATACTAAATTGTTAATATTAAAAGTTATACTAATCTCATACTCTTCTAGTAAATCCAACACATATACATTAGTTTTTAATTTTTGAATATTCTTAAAAAGTTTAGCTTCACAAACTTGTAATTTCTTATAAGCTCTAAGAAAGAATTATTCTAATCTAATTCTAATTATAACATAGTCTTCTTCATAAAAGTTTTTAACCTTTCTTTAAGCATCTACTTGTTTCTTATCCCTTTCATTACTTAGATTAATTTTTTCAAATATCATTTTAGATAATAAGAAGATATAAGCAAAGATAGAAGTATGAAAGTATACTAGTAAGGGAATAAGATTAATGAGAGCCATTAGCTTATTATCATGAGCATATATAATAAATGTTGGGTCTAGTAAGATGGTGACTAACTCTTTAATTATAAGAAACCAAACTAAATCTCTTTTATCAAAAGTCTTCTTAACTTTAGGTAATATGATCAAGCTTAAATTTAATCTTTTCCTTTTTTTTATCGAAGGGCTAAGAAATTTTTATAGCTTTATTAGGCTTAAGTGGTTGGGGTTTCTTATGAGATAGGATAGTGTGCAATGTGATGGTCTTTCTTTCATAAATAAAAGAACACATGTTAGTATTATCCTTCAAAGTCATGTCCTTATAAAAACTCCATGGTCTTCTAAGGATTAAATGACCTACTTGTATAGTTTGACATCATAAAAAGCCTTATCATTATACCTACCCAATTTCAAGGGTATATAATATTATTATTTAATAGGTATAGAGATTTTATCTATCCTTGACATAAGATAAGGGTTTAGGTGTTCAAATGAAAAGCTCTTATTGGTTTAATAGTCTTAGTAGATACTATATTAAAATACTATTATTTATGATCATCTTATATGATTATTTCTTAATTGTTATATTGATGCTGAAGATATTAGTGTAGTTCTAATCATCGTACAATTATTGGGTTTAAGGGTAAACTTAACCATGAAAATTTTGATATTTTTTAATTCTAGCTCAACTTCTTTATTAGGCATTATATTTTCTTATAATTCTAACTCTTCTTATTCATTAACACTTTTTTGGCTCATAATCATGGATCTCTTTAGGTAGTTAGCAACTACATGTTTGTTTTCATGACACTTAAAATAGGTAATTCTAGACTTGGTGGGTTGGCTTGAAGAAGTGGATGATAATGCAATTTTGAGAGGTTTAAAAACTATGGTGGATAAGGTAGACAAAGTGCAAGTATAAGTGGGTTGAAAAATTATGGTGAGGGATTTTAGACGGTCTGGCTTATAATTTCTCTTTCAATAGAGAGTTATACTTTTTTTATATTTTTAGCTATGTGATAAGCTTTTTTTATGATAGTAGTATTTCTCTCAAGTTAAGTTAAGCTTATATGTATTCTTTTAAACTTATCATCAAATAAAAAATTATTACACACTCAAGTTCATCTACATTGTACATAAGTTTATAATTCTTAAATTTGTTAATGTAATCTTTAATGGGTTTGCCACATTAGAAAGACCTTTTTCATTTACCTGATATTTTGAAATTATAGGTTATTGAAACAAACTTATTATATAACTTAATCTTAAGGTTTCTCCATGTTTTACCTCTTCAACATTGTTAACATATTATCATTCTAAGTTTCTAAGGAATCTATGAGCAATATCTGTGAGTTTAGTCTTAATAAATTAATACTTTTTTACTCACTCATTTGGTGCTAATTAAAACAATCAACCATACTAATCTATTAATCTATGTAATCCTTAAGATCAAAACTTCTATCAAAAGTTAGGGCGTCTAATTTCACATTAGAGATGTGCTCTCTCTCAATATTGCTTAGGTCTTTCCTTCTTATTATCATTTTGGTCTGACTCACCTAATGGTTCATTTCTATTTTTATGATCATAATTTCTTCAATGAATATCTTGATTAGATTCATAAAAAAGATCATCATTCCTTCTATGGTTCCTATTCTACTAGAGTTTTCTTTTTCTAAATTATTAGGTGTGATACTTCTTCTTTATTATCTCTTTCTCTTCTAAGATTTGGTTTATATTATTGGTTCAAGAGAAGTTGTCAAATCATATAGGTGAGTTGGGTTATTAATTGGGATATTTCTAACATGAGATATTTGTTTAAATTTTGTCTTTAGTTTTGGATTGATCTTTGACTTTGATTTATCGTTTAATAAGACCTACCACATCTTTTGGTCATAAAAAAGTTTGTCACATAAAGGAATATCATAGAAAGAAAATAATATGAGATATCTTCTTTTTTTGAACAAAATTCTATCATGGTTTATTTTAACTTTTATAACACTAAAAATGCTAAATAAGTTATTAACAAATAAGAAAAAATACTATGCACTAATTAGGGTGAGGTGACATGTGAGTTCTTTTAAAACTGTTAGAAGATTAATGTTTCAAAGTTATAACATAGATTATTAAGTTGAGTAGGTGATAACACCTTAAGCATTAAGTATAAAATCCTATAAAATGGTTTTTATCACATCCATTTTCACATATATAAAATAGAAAATTTAAGACTAAGTTTTTGTAAAATACTTTAATAGAAAAAAACATTTCTAATTTTTTATTACTATCTTGAAAATAAAGGTTGCTGAAAGAGTGTACCTTTTCTACGAAGATGTCAGTATAACAAAAGTGATAATTTGTTTGTTTATCAACTCTCTTGATAGAAGTTCTTTCACTTTTGATCCTTATCTCTCATGACTAGCCATTTTATAATTAATACACTCCTATATCTAAAAGTCTTTTAAAAACTATTTTTTGTTTCATTATTTTTTTCTTTAGTATATCAATTGACAATCAAACATTGCTATTTTATATCATTATTATTATAGACTTACTAAATTACACTTCATTCGTCTTCAAATTATATCAAACTAGAGAAGTTATCACTCTTATATGGTTTTGTAACTCCTAAACTTTTTAGTGAGATATTGTCCCAAATCAATCTTATTTTACTCTTTGATCAAAATTGGTATTAGATTGTTTGGAATGAAATTAATGGGTTAGGAACAAATTTAAAGTGAAATTAAAAGAGATAAAAAGCGAATTGTTAGCAACTAATGTGTTTCATATAGGTATATTGGTATACATTATATTGTAGAATCAGTTTAAAACAAAAAAAATAAGGTGTCAAATTATTATGTTGAAGGGTTGTATGAAAAAATCGTTCTATATGATTTTACTGGATTGTATTAGTATGAGAAGAATTAAGTTATAGTTGAGCTGTCAAGTTTATAACACAAGGATGACGTGAGTATCATACTTGTATGATTGCTTACATTGTCAATTTCATTGTATGAAGGCAATATGAATATTGGTTAAGTGCGATGTAGTTGAGCAAAGTAGATAGTCATACTAGTGTGATTATGAAGATCATATTAGATGAACCTTTAAGTTCTCAAATACTTATTTGGTTAAGTTGGGTTCGCGACCATATGAGTACAAGTTTGGTTGATCGTACTGAACAAGAGATTTGAGTTTAAGAAAAAATTTAGCTAAGCTTGAGAGAATAAATTGGTGTGATGTATATGATCATAAGATACGATGGTTTGGATTTTAGTTTACAAAAAGATCATATGACGAAGATCATATTGAGTGATGCATAAAAATGCTAATGAATTAAATCATATAATATAATGTTCATATCATATAAGTATAATCAGTTGACGAGGTCAACAAACTAGTGAAAAAATATGAATTATTTAGTATGATGTGATTAGACATACTAAAAGATCACTAAGAAATAAAAGCAAATGATCTATTTGGAAGCTAAATTGTATATGTATGGTGCATATGATTATATTATATGAATGATATAAAAGTTTACTTGAGGCATTGAATGAAACAGTCAAAAGGATTGTACATAGGGTTTTATATGGAAAATCATGCAATATAACGTAGTTGATCATACTAAATGATCAATTAGAGATAATGGATAGAATAACCAAATCTAAAAAGAGAAGAGTCCATAATCAAAAGTGTATGTTGTGTTTAGAATCATACTTTATGATATCTTCAAGATAGATTAATATTAAAAATATATGGCATGATCATGGAGATCATACTATGCAAAGATAGAAATGATGAATTAATCGTACTAAACTATGAGATCATCGTAGCAATATGATTGGTTGATAGTGTAGAAAATTAGAGAGAGATTGGGAAGCTTATAGTATGATGTTATGGATGGTATTAAACTATCAACGAGTAATATGAATTATGTTAAAGCAGAAAAGGTTTGTATGGTACGATCCTAGTGATTGGTGTGTACATTCATAAGAATGTGAATAAAAAGTAGTTGGCTTTGATGATCAAATGATATGACCAGGATATTGTATAAAGACATCAAAGTGTTTATTTTTAATGGGTTATACAATACGATAAGGAATTGCACAAGTATAATTTAGGATAATAGCTTAAGGGTCAATAATGAATTAATATGTATTTAATTTCCTATTAAATATGTGACATATAAGATCTATATTTACATTTACATATACATGATATTGTTGGAAATCAAAAAAAGATTGAAATTGGAAAAATGAAGTCAACTCTCGAATTTAGGTAGATAAACTTGGTTACTATTTTGCTTTGGTTAAAACATAAAAAATATTAATAAATTTTTTTATAGAAATCTAATGTTGGTATAATTACTTTCTTATATTGTCATATATATCACATTATTATTAGACATCTTATTTGTGTAGTATTCTTTTATAAAATTATATAATAATGATATTGACATATAATATAATAAAAATTATATAATTTAATTGATAATTAAATAATTTAGAATATGAATATCTAAGTTTAATTATTTATTACGAAAATAGAATAAAATGATTAGTAAACTCTAAAGAAATTATCCTTATTTGTCATTTGACTTTATTTGGATTTTATAAAGTAAGGATGTTCATCTACAGTTACAAGATATAAATATACATAATTAAAATAATATTGGCCTATATATACAATACAAGATGAGGATAACTTATGTATATCTACACAATACTAATATACATGATATTAGTGAGAAATACTTATTGGATCGAGAATTATCTTTTGAAGTCTCTTGATACTCAATCTAGAGTATAGTATTCTAAAAATAGTAAAAGATATCCATCAAGAATGAAATGAATAAAAGGAACTTATTTTTGTAAGAAAAAATGATTGAACCTTATAAAATATAATAAATAAGAAATAAAAAATAAAATAAATTGCACGTACATCTTAATCTTTTATGTTAGGTGAATTAAGTTTTCTCATATCATGATTTATTTTATAATTATCATTAGTTTTTAATTATCATGACATAATTATATATTTTTTATTATAGCATTATTTTTATATATTATTCTTTTATTAGCTTATTTGTTGATATTTTTATTATTTTACTAATATTTATATCATAAATAATGTATCTACTATATTAAGGGATGTTGACATAGATATTATGGATGATGATTATACTTATTAGTTAATATAAGAGTTTGTCTTTTATGGATTTTTTTTATTATATGCATATGTAGATCCAAATAAACTTGGCACAATATTTGTTTTAGATTGAATGACTTTGTAGTTAGGTCACTTATTTTTATTGCTATTTTATTTAATTTATCTGATTAATTGGTTAGTATTTGAATTTTAGTCTCATTGTAAGGTCTTCACCTCAAGTTTTATATCTTTATTAGTTTTATTGCATATAACTTTTGATTTTATTATGATTATGTAAATAGTGAGGTTAGCTTTGATAATGGATCTTTTAAATAACTTAGATACTACCTTTTAAAATTTTGCTCGTGTGGGATGATATGATAAAACATATATTTAACTTATTGAAATTAAAAAGTGCTTAAGTTGAAGAAATATATCTTTAGCTCATTAAAATTCTATAAGTTTAGAATTAAAAATCATAGGTGATTGGGAGATCAGTTTCAAATAATCTAGAATGGATTAAAAAATCAAGAGAAGAGACAAATCAATGAAATTCGATGTGCAACACAAAATAGAAGGGTCGAGTGCTGAGCCACATATGGAGATTTGTTGTAGGCATACTGGAGTGCACGTTGTAACATATTGGTGAAACATTCCATATAGAGGCACGCTTGTGACATTGAGAGATGTAAACCTAAAGGAAGAAATTCTAAAATAAAAAAGAAAAAAAGAATCCCAAAATGTTGCTTATATGCATGCCTTTGTGATCTCGCATACTAACAACTTTGAGCACCTCACATGAGTGGAGTTGACTCAATCACATGTGCTCCACATGACCGGTAGGTGCACCAACTCCCACACGCTCGAGTATGCACTAGGGGTTAGATTGCGTGAATCACAGATGTGGTTGGTGTTACTTATCACAAATGCACACGCAAACAGAGTCACACACATGGTGGAGAAGCTGGCACTCAAAAACCATCGACAAGTAGAGCTTCCACGTGTAGGTATAGGATCGATTGTTGTGACGTCTCTATTTTTTTCATTAGAAAAATCTTGTTCTTTTATAAAATGACTTCAAGCTCTGATTTTTTTAATTAAATTATACTCTGATACTATAAATATGACATCCATTATTTTGTCACATATTCAATTTATTTTTCTCCCAAATTTTAGAATTCAAATAAATAGAATAATCGTTAAATGTTTTTTATTTTTTAATTTACAAATACATCAACTTAGTATTTATACTTACAACATACTAATCACACAATTTCTATCCACAATTATTAATTATAAACAATTGAATCTAACAACTAAACATAATTAAAACTATCACAATAATCACATGTCATAGCTTTTATAATTTCTTAAAATATTACAACTTGTTTTAATATACATATATAATTCTAAATTTATCATATAATTAACAAGTCATTCAGCTTAAATTTAGTAATGTAAACTTTTATAATTTTAATTTTTTTTATAATTTGTTCTTATGAATGATTCTCTACTTATTGGAGTTCCAATATTCATAAAATATTAATGTCAAAGAAAGGTTAAGTCAACTTTCACTAGTTTAATAGTTATCTCAAATAATAAATTAAAATATAAAATAAATATCAATTTGGCACAATCATATGTAGGGTCTGACAAATCATGAGTATCAGTAATTATATATAAGTAAGTAAAGTCTCAAAAATATTAGAATATAAAGAGAAACTATGATATGTTATCAAAATAATAGCATATTATAATCTCTAAAAGGAATAACAAGCATATTTAACTTTTTATTCTATTTTTAATTTTTTTTAATGTGGTCTTGCTTATCGATACTTGTTTCCACTTATCTAAGTAAACTTTATGCAGGTTAGTGCTGTTGCTCCTTCTCTCTCTCTCTCAGAATAGTCAATTAATATATACTTTTTAGTTTACTTAACTTCAATTAAAATATTATTATTTTTATTTATTATATCATATTTTTATGAATAATCAAGCTCATTCTTTTCATATTTTTTATCTACATATCTGATTTAGGATAAATTAAGACTTCTATCAAGATTCAATTTGGAGCATACAATACTAGAATACTTAATAGATTATTAAGAAAAGAAAAAATACTATATAATAATTACAGTTATATGATGCATGTGATATTTTAAAATTATTTAAAGAATAGCATTCTAAAGTTGTAGCATGGATTATTAAGTTGAGTAACTAATAATACCTTAAATATTAAGTATAAAATCCTATCAAATAATTTTTATTACATCTAATTTCATACATGTAAAATAAAGAATTTAAAATAAACTCTATGTGAAATACTTTAATAGAAAAGAATAACTCTAATATTAGATTACTATATAGAATATAAAAATTATTGAAGGATTCTACCTTTTGGATGATGATGTAGGTGTGGCCAAAGTAAGAATTTGTTTGATATTGACTCTCCCAAAGGAAGGTCTCTCACCTTTGATCATTATCTCTTATAAGGGTTTGGTTTTCATCTCTCATAGTAGAAGGTCTCTCACTTTCGATCCATGTCTCTCACAAGAAAAGTTGAAATCTCTCCAACTAAAGTTAAGTGCATACTCTTTATTCACAAAAGTGAAAGTACACAAAAAAAATATTTCATTCCAAAGTTTTTTCTTTATCTTCTTACAATTTGGTGAGCATCCCTATTTATAGTGACTTTAAATGTATATAACAATTTGCTAACTTTTGTATTTTCAGGCGATGCTAACAACAAGTGACAAAATAATAAGGTGTGGTTAGTGAGGCATGGGTGAAGATCTCGATGTGTCTGGTTTGGTTTTTGGTTAAGCACGGGTTAAGTAGAACAGCGTGGGTCAATGCATGTCGACGTGGGTTGTCATAAGTGATAGGTTGGTTTGGGTTGAACGAATCATCAGTTAAGCTCTTGGGTCTATAGGGTCATGTAAGCAAAATGGGTAGGCATGGATAGGAACGAGTGGTAGCTATGCTGACGACGGCGGTATGACGACAAAAATAGCCAAAAATTTAATTTTAAACACTTTTAGAAGCAATTTTTAACCAAATTTTGTAGTAATGAAACTTATGAAATTTGTGTGACACTAGCGAGTGTATGTTTGTGAGCTAATATTTGATACTCGTGCATGATCCTTTTAGGTGATAAAGAGCTTGTCTTGGTGGTATCGGGGTAATGAGAAATATAGTGCTTTAACAAGTTTTGTGTAATATGGTGTATGTCATCATAGGAAAGCCATGAGTTCTTAATAAGAGGCTTGTTTTTTCAGCAAATTAAATTTTTTTAAGTTTATAATCTTTAATTAAAATTATCTCATTATCTAAAAATTTCTCCCAATATTCTTCTTTATTTTTAAGGCTAATGTAATAGTAGGAACGGGTTCACTCAACGTAGAAGAATCAATCTTTAATGACACAATAGATATTAGATGTAATACTCTATAAGATACTAAATCATTAACGTTAAAGGTTGTACTAATCTTAAACACTTTTAGTAAATCCAACACATACATATTAGTTTTCAAATTTTGAATATTCTTAAAATTTTTAGCTTCATGCAATTATATTTTTTATAAGCTCTAAGAAGCAATTATTCTAATCTAATTCTAATTATAATAGTCTCCTTCATAAAATTTCTTAACCTTTCTTTGAGAATTTTCTTATTTCTTATACCTTTTGTTACTTAGATTAATTAAATATTTTTTTAAATAATAAAGAGATATTAGTAAATATTTTGTTTCTTATACCTTTTTGAAAGTCTACTAATAAGGGAATAAGATTAACAAGAGACATTAGCTTATTACCATGAGCCAATATAATAAGTGTTGAGTCTAATAAAGTAGTGACTAACTCCTTAATTATAAGAAACCAAACTAAATCACTTTTTTCAAAAGTCTTCTTAACTTTGGGTAATGTGATCAAGCTTAAATTTTATCTTTTCCTTTTCTTTATCTAAGAGCTTAGAATTTTTTGTAGATTTATTAGCCTTAAGTGATTGAGGCTTCTTATAAGATAAGATAGTGCTTAATGTGATGGTCTTTCTTTCATAAACAAAAGAACACATGTTAGTCTTATCCTTCAAAGTTACATCTTTATAAAAAATCCATGGTTTTCTAAGGATAAGATGATCTACTTGCTTAAGTATGACATTACAAAAAATCTTATCACTATACCTACCCAATTTCAATAGTATATAATATTATCACTTAATAAGTATAAAGATTTTATCTATCCATGACATAGGATAGGGGTTTGGGTGTTTCAATAAAGAAACTCTTATTAGCTTAATAGTCTTAGAAGCTATTGCATTAAACTATTATTATCTATGATCATCTTATATGATTGTTTCTTAAATTTTATGTTCATGCTAAAGATATTGGTATAATTCTAATCATCGTGCAATTATAGGGTTTAAAGGTACACCTAATCATGAAAATTTTCATATTTTTTAATTCTAGATCAACTTTTTTATTAAGCATTATATTTTCTTCTAATTTTTACTCTTCTTATTCATTAACACTTTTTAGGCTCATAGTCATGGATCTCTTTAGATAGATAGCAACTACATGTCTCTTTTTATGACACTTAAAATAGGTAATTTTAGATCGGGTGGAATTGCTTGAAGAAGTGAATGATAATACAATTTTGAGAGGTTTAAAAACTATGGTAGATAAGGTAGACGAAGCACGAGTATGAGTAGGTTGAGAAATTATGGTAAGGGCCTTTGAAGGGTCTGGCTTGTCATTTCTTTTTAAATAGAGAGTTCTATTTTTTTATATATTTTTAGCTATGCGATAGGCTTTATCTATGGTAGAACATTTCTTAAGTTAAGCTAAGCTTATATTTATTCCTTTAAACTTATCATAACATAGAAAAGTATTGCATGCTCAAATTTATCTATGTTATACCTAAGTTTATAGCCCTCAAATTGTTATTATATTCTTCAATTGATCAGTCATATTAGGAAAACCTTTGTCATTTATTTGACATTTTGACATTATAGGTTATTGAAACAAACTTATTATATAACTTAACTTTAAGGTTTCTCCAAGTTTAAGGTACCACTTAATCATTGTTAACATATTATTGTTTTAAGTTTCTAAGAAATCTATGAGTAGTATCGATGAGTTTTGTCTTAATAAATTAATATTTTTTTACTCACTCATTTGGTGCCAGCTAAAGTAATCAATCATAATAGTCTATCAATCTATGTAATCCTTATAATCAAAACTACCATCAAAAGTTAGGATATTTAGTTTCACATTAGAAATATGTTCTCTCTTAATTTCGTTTAAGTCTTTTCTTCTCATTATCATTTTGGTCTAACTCATCTAATGGTTCATTTTTATTTCTATGATCATAATTTCTCAAGTGAATATCTTGATTAGATTTATCAGAAGGATCATCGTGTCTTTTATAATTCTTATTTCTTCTAAGGTTTTATTTTCTAGATTATTAAGTGTGATTCTTTTTTATTATTTCTTTCTTTTTTCGAATTTAGTTCACATTATTGGTTTAGGAGGATTTTTCCAATCATCTTGATGAGTTAGGCTATTAATTGCGATATTTCTTGCATGGGATATTTGTTTAAATTGTCTTTGGTTTTAAATTGGTTCTTGACTTTGATTTATCATTTGATGAGAGCTGCCACATCTTTTGGTCATCAAAAGATTTATCGCATAGGATAATATCATGGAAAGAAAAAATATGAGATGTCTTCTTTTTTTGGGACAAATTTAGACTTCTATCAAGGTTTTTTAGCTCTTATAACATTTTAAATGCATAATAGATTATTAAGAAATAAGAAAAGATATTATGTGCTAATTAGGATTAAGTGGCATGTGAGGTCTTTCAAAACTATTAGAAGATTAGTGTTCCAAAATTGTAGCTTAGATTATTAAGTGGAGTAGGTGACAACACCTTAAGCATTAAGCATAAAATCATATAAAATAATTTTTATCACATCTAATTTCACACATATAAAATAAAAAATTTAAGACATATTTTATGTGAAGTATTTTAATAGAAAATAGTAATTCTAACTTTAGTTTACTACCATGAAAATAAAATTTGCTAAAAGATTGTATCTTTCTTACGATGATATGAGCGTAGTAAAGTGAGAATTTGTCTAGTTATCGACTCTCTTTGTAGAAGTTCTCTTACCTTTGATAAATTATCTCTCAATAGAGTTTTATTGTTAGCTCTCTTGATAGAAGATCTCTTACCTTCGATCTTTGTCTCTTACAAGGGAAGTTGGAATTTCTCTAACTAAAGTTAGGAGTACACTCTTTGTTCATAAAGATGGAAGAATAAAAGTAAAAGAAATTTTTATTTCAAAATTTTTATATTCATTTTTTTTCCAGTTTAGTAAGCATCCCTATTTATAGATACCTAAATGGTACAATAATAATTTGTTGATCGTACGTTTTAGGCAGTGGTGACAGCATGCGACAAAATGAAAGGTGGTGAAATAGTCGGGCATGATTGGTGTAGCATGGATGTTGGCCTCGACACATCCAATCGAGTTTTGGTAGGTAAGGGTTGGGTAGAATAGCATGGGATGGTGAGTTAGTGAGAGTTGGCAGGTCAACACGGGTTGACGTATGTCGTCACGGGTGATCGATTTTCCCAGGTCAAATGAATCATCAACTAGCTTCCCAAGTCAGTGTAGGTCACGTGGGTTAGTGGATAGTCACGTACGATGGCCAAGGCTACTAACTGTAGTGGTACAACAATAGGGGATGATGACAATAACAAATGGTGGTAGAAATAGCTAAAAATTCAATTTTAAGCCCTTTTGAAAACAATTTTAAACAATATTTTACATTGGTAGACTTATGGATTTGGTACAATGCTAACAAGTGTGTGTTTATGAGCTTAGATGCTCATGTACCAATATCTTTATAGTAATTAAAATAGTGTTACTCATTGGCTATTAACCATCTCACGATAACAACATCAATCATTTGGAACATTGGTCGCTAGCCATCTCACAGAGGTAATTCTGTTAACTTATTTTCATGTATGTAATCCTTAACTTTTTATAGCATTCAACTATATGCATATCTTTTACATGAGCACATTAATGTCGTGCTTACAAATTTTATCATGCCATTTCACAAAATAATTTAGAAATATTAAAAGAAACTCTAAAATAAATTAAAGCACATGTAATTTTTTATTATATTTTCAATCTTATTCTTAATTTGGCCTTATTTATTGGAACCTATTTTTATTTAACTAAGTAAATCTTGTTGGCCAGTGCTGCTACTCTGTCTCTCTTAAGATAGTCAATCAATGTCTACTTTTTTTTTACTTGGTTATAATAAAAATCTCATTTAATGATTTATTACATCTTATTTTCATCTACAATTATATTCACTATTTTCATATTTTTGATGTGCCTATCTTTGTAGCAAATTATAATACTGCAATCCACTAGTCATTAGCCACCTCATGAAGTACTGTTAATCATGTGACATGCTGGCCTCTAACCGCCTCATAACTAGAATTTCTTTAATTTAGTTATATATATATATATAATCTTCATTTTTCATATTATTTATGCATTAACTAATCAAATATTATGCTTGTATAATTAATCAAGTCAAACAATTTTACATAATAATTAATGAATATTAAAAATGTATACATCTATTTGCAAATACATATTTTTTGCATTAGTATATATATATCATATGCTCTATATAAGATTCTCATGCATGATTCTAATTTTATTATTCAATAATACATCAAACATATACATGTATATTTAGCTAGAGAGCCTACTTCACATGCAAGCTCTTAAATTCAAAAATCAACACTACATAAGATATGTACATATAATATTTATATTAGAATGCCTACTTCACATACGAAGTTTTAATTTCAACGATCAACATTACATCAAACACACGCATATAGTATTTAACTAGAGTGCTTAATTCAAGAGTTTTTCTTATTTTTTGTGCTTATCCTTATTGTTAATCAAATTTTTTGTTTCTTAATTTTAGCCTATTAAGCAACACATGTCTCAACTTAATATAAAAAATTAAAAATTTTTAATTTTGTAAGAATTGTAATTTCTTCATTGTAAAACTTTCTTCAAATTAATGAATTTTTCTTTTCTTTCTTTTCAAGCAATTTCTCTTTCTCAATTTTTCGTTTTTTTTTTCAAATCTTAACTTGCGAAACCCAAGGGATTTTGCATATCATCAATCTAATAACTAAATAAGATCTTGATTAGAATCAAAGCCTTTCTTATATTTTTAGAAATTAAAGAAATTGAAGCACAAATGACGGATTAATGAACTTACGAATCCTTGCCATCATTAATTTTTTTCCCAAATCTTCTAAACATATAAACCTTTAATTTAGATATTATATAATGACTTTTATTTAGATATTATATAATGACTTTTATTTAGAATCTCATGTATTCCAAGCTAAAAATTATTAAAATAGAAATAATTTTGGGTTTTAGTTTTTCTAACTTATGCGAGACCCTCAACAGTGTAAATTGGTTTCAAGTTTTTTTTTCTTTCAAAAGGATGATGGTAATCAATGTTTCATCATTAGTGAAGTAGCTTATGGATGAAATTTTAATTGGTGGCATGAAAATCCTCTCTTAAGGTTTAGTTGAGCACAGGAATAGAGGAGAGAGGAAATGCTATTTTTAGAAAGATCGAATATACCATGAATATATCTTCCCACCTTTACCACATTGTGTTGCACCCTTCATTTAACTTTTAAGAATACATGATCTCCTTCTTGGAACTCTTTCTTTCTATGTTTTATGTCAAATTTCTTCTTTTGATGACCTTGTACTTTTGATATTCTCTCATGCATCATTTGGATCTTCCATATTGTTTCATCTATCAATCTTGGCCCTAATTGAGTTTTTATCGCCTACTTCATACCATCATAGTGGTGATTGATATTTTCCTATGATATAATGACAAATACGATGCCAAGCTTAGGGTAGATTTATTATTATTATAAGTGAATAAATCAATGCTATATATGTATCTCAGCTTTCACCAAAATTTAATATATTTTATCTCAACATTTCCTACAAAGTCTTTATAGTCCTTTAAGTTTTTTCATCTATTTTAGAATGAAATACTATGCTAAATCTTAATTGAGTACCACATGCTTCACGTATTATTTTTTCATAAATACGAGGTGAATTTAGGATCTCGATTAAGTATAATTGCCATCAAAACTTCATGTAATCTTACAATTTGATCAACATAAATATGTGCTAACCTTTCAACTATAATTACCTTGATAATATCATATTTTTTACTAATTTTTTGTAACCTAACTATAAACTTTATTAATATTTCTTCTCATTTTCATAATGAAATAGGAAGAAGTTTCAACAACCCACTTGGTCTTTATTGTTTCCGTTTCACCAATTAACATATCATATACTTGCTGACAAAATCATAGATATCATTTTTATGCTATTCCTCCAAAATCTCTTTTTTAAGTCATGGTACATTTTTTTGATTCTTGGATGCACTACATACCTTGTTCCATGAGCCTTTTTAATAAAGTTTGTTTTCATATACCTATTGTAGGAATACATATTCTATTTGTATAAAACAAAACTCCTTTATTTACATTAAAATTTGTTTCTTTTTCTTCAACGATTTTGGTCTTGATTTGTTGGATTCTTCATCTATAATTTTTGTAACATTCAGTGCTATAACCACTTTACTGTAATAGCTAACTGAGAAAAATTTCTTAAGACAACTACTGATGTTACATTTAATTCCAACTGATTCATTTAAGCTATTGATGTGCTTCTTCCAAGCTTGATATTATGCTATGAAGACTAGCCCTTCATCCTTAAGTAAGTTTAGCCACCTTTGCTACTTTAAATTTAACTTTTTTGTATGAAAATATACTTCAAATTTTGATGAATAATAAATAAATAACTTTTTACGTCATAAGAATAGTATGTCTAAGACTTTAACACAAAGACAATTATAATAAACTCAAGATCATGTATAGGATAATGTTTTTCATAATGACATAAATGCCTTGAAGCATATATTAATACTTTGTCATTCTTTATTAATACACATCCAAGTCCTTATAAAGATGCATCAATATATATCTAAAATTTTATTTCACTCTCAGATAACATTAAGACAGGTGCTAAAGTTAATTTCTTCTCTAAAGTTTGAAAGTTTCTTGCATTGTTCGAATTCCATTCAAAAGTCACTATCTTCTACATTAATCTTTTTATTGGTACCATAATCTAAGAAAATTCTCTTACAAATTTTTATAATACTCATCAAAACCTAGAAAAGTGTACACTTTAATTACGTTGCTAGGCGTATGCCATTCAAAAATAATTACTACTTTTTAGAAATCCATAAAGATTGCTTTTACATTGACTATATGCCTTAATAATGATATACTAGATAACTAAAAACTATATTTTGAAAACTTTGCATAAAATTGGTTCTCTTATAGCCTTTTTAACACTAGATGCAAGTGTCATTTATATTTTGTTTCATATATAGGGTAGATCAAAATATTATCAATAAAAATAATAACAAAAAAAATCTAATCATTACCTGAACACTCTATTCATCAGGTCTATAAAAGTTGTTAAAGCATTTGTTATATCAAAAGACAATACCAAAAATTCATAATAACCATATCTAGATTTATAAGTAGTTTTTGAAATATCTTATCTTCTATTTTCATTTGATGAGATCCATGTCTCAAATCAATCTTTGAAAGTAAGCTCTTTGTAATTGATAAAATTATTCATATATTTTAGACAAAAGATATTTATTCTTGATTATTATCTTATTCAATTCTTTATAATCAATACACATCCTTAAACTTTCTTCATTTTTCATAAATAATATAAGTTTACCCCAAGAAGATACACTAGGTCTGATAAATCTTTTATCAAATGGATCGTATAATTATGTTTTTAATTCTTGTAATTCAATTGGCATAGTTTTATTAGGTGCTTTTTAGATTTGTTTTGCTTTTGACATCGAATCGATCATAAATTCAATCTTTCCATCCAGTGATATTGTAGGTAAATCTTCAAGAAAAATATTTTATTCAAATGCTTCTAAAACTTCTTATAACTGTAGTTATTTTTTTTCAACTTTTTGTATTAATGCCAGATGGTATTTACAACCTTTCTTTACAAATATTTTAGCTTTTAAAATAGATATTATAAACACTTTTTTGTCTTTACCAAAACAAACAAGATTATATTATCTATTATACAAATCTTTAATATCATTTCCTAATAGTTAATAATGACCTAATAAAATGTTAACTAATCTATTTCAATAATAACATTTAATTTTTATAGTTGTATAAATAATCAATTGAGATTTATAAGATGTTCAATTGATTTTCACATTTTATTTGGTATATTTATCTATTTTTACATCCTCTCTTTTAAGTAGTTTTTACCAAAAGAGGAGTTTTTAAAACATGCATTTCAACTAATAGTCATGTAATCAGATCAACTAATATAAAAGAATATGATACATCATAATTGAATAAAGCTACCATAGGTATATCATGTAGCATAAGAGTACCTATGATAACATCAGGTGATGCAAAAGTCTCTTTTTAGGTGATGACATAGATGTGAGGCTATGCATTTTGTTGTATAACTATAGAAGCATGTCCTCAACAAGTATTATATGCACCCTATGCTGTACTACTATGTCTTACTTCTATAGATCTTGTGTTAATTTTCATTCCACCATTAGCCTATCAACTTTCTTTCTCTTCTTCAACATTTAGAAGATAATGTACAACTATATAGCTGACTTGTTAACTTTTGTGGCATTTAATTGACATTGAATTGCGACACCCTCTCCAACAAAACTTTGTATAGATTTTACATTGTGGCCTATGGTTGAACCTTAATTTAGTAAGAGTTGTAAGAGATTATGACCTCAATTCATTTACAATTAGCTTATTGAATTTTGATACACTTTTAGATACAAAAATTTAATCAACTATTCAACCATTATGTTATTTAAAAATTGATCCATAGTACTTAGAATGTTCTAATCATTATCATGCTCCACATCTACTATTGTTACTCTGAAAAGAATGTTTACTGACTAAAGCTCATGCTGAAAACACCTTGCTAACGGATTAATAGGATTACTGATCAAGTGAAAACTTTTCAAATGCTAAGACTTACACTAATCTTTAATATGAGGGATTTGAACCTAAAAGAAAAGTGCTTTAATAACTCACACCTAAAGCACTCACATTGTTGGTGAAGTGACAAGACACATACACAGTTGAAGTTCTTAAAATGCTAAACAAGAAGATCACATTTTACTTGCAAAATCTAAGAAGTTGAATGTGATGATTAATTTTTGTAAAATATTAAATAAAGTGGTTAAGTGCTTTCTTGGTGATTCAATGCTTTTGTGGATGCTGAATAATGGGTCAAGGTCTCCCTTTTCTTAGCCTTTGGCTCACATTCCCAAGGCACCTTCTAAATAACATCATCAAATTGTTCACATAAGATACACTCATGTCAAACATTATTAGCAACAACACTTCATTATTTTATTCCACATTTTTTGTTTACAACATGGTGAGTTTTTTTATTTATAGATACTATAAGGGTAGAACTATAATTTGCTAACATAGGAATACAAAATAGTATTTAGGAATACTAGCAGACATATTTTGGAATTTTAAAAGATATTTTAAAATTTCAAAAGCATCACGAATTAGAAAAATATTTAAATTTTACAAAAAAATTACCATGAAAAGTAAAAAAATTAATTGATATAAGTATTTCCCAAATAGGCTTGTGCATTTTGAGCATGGCTCAACAAACCATGAGAAGATAGGTAGCCCAATCAGAATGGCATTGACATAGAGGCACAGTGACTCCTTGGGTTAGTGGGTCAGCAGGGGTTGATAAGTCATTGTTGGTTCATGAATCATAGGTCAAAGTGGGTCAAAGTGAATAATGTATGTCAAACGAATCAACAAGATTCAATGGGTCAACAAAGGTCAAGTAGGCCGTGCGGGTAGCAATAAAAACTGTTAATGATGACAACAATGATAACGAGTGGTGGACCGCAAAAACAACACCTCAAAATTGAATTTTAAGCTTTTTTTAAATTCATTTTCAGCCAAATTATGCATTAGAATAATTATGGGACTATTATAAAGATATCTTGGACTAAATTTATAGATAAAAATATCTAAAAAAACTATTAATTGATCTTTACAAGTCTTAAATAAAAATGTAGATATAAATAATTTTATATATTGACAAAAATAAAACAAAAATATGTAATAAATAAAGATTGACTATAATTGACCATTGCAACGAATATGATAATGAAAAATAATGAAAGTTTAGGAGCTAATAATAACATGGATCTGAGTCTAAATAGGATTAACATTTCTTTAAGTGAAACTTTTATATGATGTATGGGACATTACTACATCATTTACTAAAGATTACTTCAATTGCATAAGTCTAACTAGGTTATAAATATATTATTTTATACTTCAACTAACATGTAGAGCCCTTCCTAATAAGGGGAAAACCCCTTTTTAACCCTTTTAATCCTTTTTTTCACTACTATCATAATGGTATATTTCTTTAAGATCTTTCATGAAGTTTTCTTATCTCAATTGTTAAAATTTTAGAATCAATTTCAATAATAGATTTTAGGTGGTAATACTAATCGTAACAATAATGGCTCTATTTTTCAAATACATATTCTTCTTTAGAAAACAATACAGCCCAACAGTTCATGCTTTTATCATTAAGCTAGCCAATTTAGAGTTGTAATTTGAATATATTCTCCATCTTCTTTTGTTTTCATCATCTTCCATTTTAGATATCCTTAAAATATTTCATCCTGTTGACCTTTGTCAATTATGTTGATGATTCCTACATATATTATGAAGTCCTCAAAGAGGTACCTTTTCAATTGTATCATGACGTTTCAAGTCACTTGCTTCTTATACAAACTGTCCTATTTTGATATGTTCAATGGCCAGAGCCTGTTAAACACTAATTGCATCATATAGATTTTGCATTATTGCTCAGATGACACAATTCTTTTTGTCACCTAGGTTAATTAGTAGTTTTACTTGCTAATTGTGTGTCCCTTCAAATACAGAGCAAAAATAATGATAAAGTTATAAGTGCTCAATGAAGAAAGTATTTGAGGGCGCTTTCTTGTCTCTAATTTTTGTTGCTTTCTCTTGCATCACTCTCTTTTTCTTTTGCTCTCTTTGTTTATGTTTTCTCTTATTCTTGTTATTAACTTGAGCTGCCCTTACAAGGATTTACAACAATTAACAATAGGACTCTTGTTATGCTTGCTTAAGAATAATGAAATCTTCTTACTAAAAGGCTATAGATTTTTTGTTTGTCACCTTGTTCTTTCTTTTTCACTTATTGTGGCTATTTTTATCATTATGCTCTATCATGTAACTTTTTGTGCCTTTGAAAATTTTTTGTAAGTGCCTTGTTATTTTGTTGAATTTTTTATTGTTTTCATTTTTCTATTTTTCATATATTTTAATTATGAAAAATAAAAAAATGAAGTTATTTTGTTGATCTTCATTATTCATTTATCAAAATATATTTTAAAATTAATTAATATTAGATGAATTATCCGTCATCTTCTTCCTTACTGAAATAGAGGATCAAGTTAAATTCTAAGGATGTTCAAACTAGTGTTGAGACTATATACTAACAAAACAAAAGCAACTTAGGCCAAACCATCAATGGAATATATTAGTATACTTGATAACAAATGCTATTTTATGAGAACTTAAGAACATGATGCTTGAGGCATGGCCTGAGTACATAGACATAGGACGCTTGTTAATGACAAGCTTGACTCATTAAAAACTAAACAGCATGGAAAACCAAAGCATGTATGCGTAGAATGATTAATTAGTTCGGCTAAGGGGCAGGTTCCGGAGCAGTATGTTGATCTGCCGGGAAAACTGGAACTTCGGCGGTGAAAATGAAGTTGTATACTTCGTATCTTAGCCGACAGCTACCCGTCACAGCAACACAGCCTATTTGGAATGGGCAACCTTGTTTCAAGCTACTGGATATTTGTGTCAAACATCCGGTGCAGGCTAACCCCTAGAGGTCTTGCGTGCATTGTGCCATCCCATAGATTGTCAAGTCTTGGCTTACAAAGTTTATCTTCCCAATTCCAAATCTATTGCTCTTTGTTGCAGCGGACATCTTAACCCATTCCAATAGTTGCCAAACTGTGTCATGGAAAGCTTCTTGATCATCCGCAGTTTTAACGTTTCGATATGTTTTGGTGATCGAAACATCAGCTGTCCCAAAGAAGTTGTTCGAGTCATAGCGTATAGAACAGAAGTCGTACCATATTTTACCGGAGGCCGCATTGACGCAGTCATGACGCACTCCGAGCAACCTTTAGAGGTGTTAAATATGTCTCCTCGACACTGTGCGAGACCGTAGACCGTGTTTTCTCCATCGCCGACGGTGGACATGATAGAGCCATTTGCAGACACCTTTCCTACCATGTCGGCCAAAGTTTTGTAGATGTTGTCGTGCAAGACATTGTTGTTGGCAAAAGCTTTGGTGCAACTCTCATAGATTACGCCGTCACAGCTTGCGAAAGGGAGAAGGATAACTAAGATGGAAAATTGATACGTTAGGAAGGCCATTATTTAATCCAACCCCTTCGCTTGGATGGATGGAGAGAAGGATGAGATTGTTTGGCTTCCAAATTTCTCAACTTCTCATTTATAGTCGAAGGAAGGGTTTCTCTGAGCCAATCTTTGGCTCTTTGTTTTTTTTTTTTTTTAATATAAGTTTGACTATTTAATTTCATACGATTTTGGTTAGCGTGGGACATATAGAATAGTGTTTTTATAATGAAGAGAGAGCGAGAGAATCACATATTACATTCACCATGATCCTCAATTGAAGTTTTATCTTTGAATTTATAGAATAAAAATATATCATGTTTTTCCATATGTCCAGAATTCCCTAAGTTCTTGGTTTTTTCTATTACGTTGGTAAAACGTAACACTACGTTATCTAGACATAAAAAATTTTGGACCTTGCAAGTTGTTCTAGATATGTTAAAATATTTGAAGAGTTCATTTGATTGAAATTTGTTAATTAAGAAATAATATATTACAATCAATATTATTATTTCAATTATGATAAATAAAGTATCACTATAAATAAACTTTTTTTTTATCACCCATTAGTGATAAATTATCATCAAATTAATTATTTATCTTTAGATCACACTTAAAACCTAAAATAAGTTATATTAAAATAACTTTTGTTATAATTTAAAAGGAGAAAATATCATTTAAGCTAATAACCAATATAATAATAGAGATAAAAATAATATGGGACAAACACTTCGAGTATAATTAAAAAGATTAACATGTCTTATAAATGATTCACTATAGCTAATAATTCACTTATATTCAATAAGTTTTTAATTTTGTGTCTTTTGAATCCCATATTTGAGATTTATCTATAATTAATGATTAATTTGGACCTATTATATCTTAGATTTTTTTGTATCATATTATTATATTATAGTAGCATCTATGCTTTGATTTTCTCTAAATTAGTATTGGATTAAACCTAATAAACTTTGCCTTATGATTTTTCTTTAGAGCATCATGCTCTACATCTCTCCAAATTGGCAAGGGAAACTCTTTTATGTAGAATTATACTCCAAATGAGTCTTTATTAAATTTAATATCAATATTTTTAAATCCTTAATGAACAAAAAATTAGGAAAAGAATAATCCTCTTAACGCATATGAAATCTTATAAAAATAAGACAACTTATATAAACATCATCAAAATATATATAACAAATAAAATATTTATATAAAGAAATGTTTATAAATTATTTATCAATTTTATCAATAATAGAGTTTGTCCATAATTGTTTTGTATTGATTTTTAATAAAGTAGACATAACTAAACATTAAAGATATTATCAAAAAGCATATATGATAACAATTTTAAAACATATGTAGTTTTACTCATGTTCTTATATAATTTAGAAGTTCTCATATAGAAATTTCTAAATAATAAAAAGGGCATAACCTTTTGGATAAATACACTTAAACAATTTGTCACTCCCAAAAAACTTTCTGAAAATTCATTTCAATGATTTAGCACACTTAAAAATATTGGATCAAAATTGTTACTTGATTTAATGAAGTATGCAATAAGAATTATTTTAATAAGCAACATGTAAAAGAAATAAAAACATACATAGATATGCTTAATTTAATTTCTAACTTCCTTAAATTAATGTCATATTTTAGTTTTTTTAATTCTATTTTCTTATCTTTCATGTTTTACTCCTTATTAATAAGGAAATGAAAAGATGTATATATTGATATTTTTTAAAAGAGTAGATCTCCAGAAGATAAAAAAACTCTTCATGATAACAACCTATATCACATGTATCCAATTGTTGGACTCTTGCTTGAAGTTATTTGTACATATTTCACATACAAATAATGGCAAAAAAAAGTATGCAGTTACATTGGTAATTCCGAAAGTTGAACAATTGAAAAGAAGGAATGAACAAGAAAATTCACAAATTGATCACTAACTAGGCAAGAATAACTAATTATCTCTAAAGAAATATCTATTGGCCCATTCTCATTCATAAATAAATGACAAGTAAAAAAACTAAGCAAATGAAAATACAAAAATTATACATATGGGTCATGTGGCATTTTTGTTGTGATTCAAAGAGATTTGATGAAAAAGAGATTGAAAAAAAAGATTTTTAAGTACGTTATCAAAAGGAGTTTGTTTTGATAGAATGTTATTTTATAAAATAATGAAGATAGTGAAGAAAAAGAAAACAAAAAAGAAAACAAGAAGGAATGGTACAACTTTCTACTCCTTTGCTAATCTCTTTTATATGTAGTAGAGGCATTTTTTTCCATTATACAATTATCTTTGTGAAAAAAATAATGAAAGAATCTACAAAATTTATTTCTTCTAATTGTGAGAAAAAAAAAACAGTAAAATCTTCATAACATTAGGAATAAAAAAACTAAAAACAAATAGAAATAAAAATATTTTTAAAATTAGAGGATTCAAAGAATAGAAGTTTTCTATATAATGACTCACTAATAGAAAGGTTTTAATACTACTCAAGTTAGAGCATGCATCTTTTTTATACCTAATTTGTCAATAAGAAATTGCAATTAAAACACATTATAAAGGTTTAGTAAAGGCATCTATGGCTAGTTGTTTCAAATGAACAAAAGCAAATTTAATATGTCCTTGTTGGTTAAATTGACTTGTATTGTTGAGTTGTTCTATTTCATTTAATCAAAGAAAACTTTGCTCTTCATCATGATTAGAAATAACATATTGAATAATAATACAAACAACACAAAGCAAATTCTAAACTTGTGAAAAGTGTCAAGCTCCTCCTAATGACTTTTAGTGAATTACAATCAGTAGATAAACTAAGACCACTATGATTTTCCTCACTTATGGCCTTTCTCATGGTGAATTTACAAGGTGCTTTACCTTGCCCAAAATGTTGTTCTAAATCTTCCCAAATCATTTTAGCTGCATAAATGCAAGACTTTGTTTGCTAACTTGAGAAATAGAATTACAAAATCAAGAGACAATTATAATACTATACCTTTTTCAGATATTAAAATGTCAAGCAAAATAATCACTCTTTAAGTTGTATTGTATTTCTTATTCCTTGGCTATTGATTTATTCCATTGATTGATACTTTAAATTGTTTGTAATAGCATAGTTATTTTTTTATCAATTCTGGTCATCAACATAGAAATAGTTACAAATTATAATATTGATATTTTAAGTTTTGTCTATGAAATACTTAATTTATGTTGAAATATTAACCACAATATGGATAGTTTGCTTGTATTTGACATTTAACCATGTTATTTTATGTTGGATCACAAAAGAGCAATCCTTGGATTGAGTGGTTGATGGTGGATTTACTTGAATTGATGTTGTGAGACTTAGAAGCATTTCACATAGATGAAGAACAATGTTATGTTGGATGCAAAAATGGGCTCATTTGAAAGAGTTGTAATAGGGATGAATTCTTGGACGAACTTGTTGATGGCAGGCTTATCTAAAGTGATGCAAAGAGACTAAGTGACTCCTTGCATGGATCAAAAAATCAAGTTGTCAAATGAACATACTTGATGGAGTTGCAAGAGGGAGGAGTCCTTGAACCAAGCAACGAATGGTGGTCTATCTGATATGATGCTAAAGGAATAATTGACTACTCATGTGGATCGAAAACAACATTATGTTTGCTGGTTTGAGGGAATGTAATATGGAGGAACCTTGGAAAGGATGATTAGTCTAATTAGGCAAAATCAGATGATGAGTTGTTGAAAATGAGAAATGCAAGATTGAACTAACACATTGAGCTATTTGAGCGTCGATTTGTCATTGTATTCATCTTGTAATGAATCCTATTGCTACTTATGGTCAACTTGATTAAGTAAAATCATGGGATAATAGGTTTGACCAAAATCTCCTATCATAAACTATCATGATCTTGATGGAGAAAGCTAACCTTTGATGAGACAAAGCTTAGATCAAATCTTGTAAGAGAGATGTATCTCTTTATAATCCCTTTTTCTACTAAAGATCTTCCAACTATGGCAATGTGTTTATCTAGATTTGGGATTTTCCATGAAAAATCTAGTATACTCTTTTCTTGATGTTCTTGTATATCAAATTTTTTATTAATCTTGGTGAATTTCAATGATTAGTGTTAATGTTGGAAGACAAAAAGTAGATTCATGAAAAGTAATATTGAGTAGTCATCTCAAAGGCTTTTGTAATATAATCTCAAAAACTTATCAGATATACAAAAATGTTCAACTTAATTTCAAATATACTAGTGATAATAACCAAATATAAGTTTAAGATAGAATATCTCAATTCTAATTATGCTACCTTAGATTGACCCCACCCCAAATCCAGTGAGGTCCACCAAGTAATAAGAGGACAAAAAATTTGTTCTTCAAAGAAAATCTAAAAAGAAATAAAAAAATTCACTAGAACCAAAGAAAATTTAACAAAACACTAATCCACTAATTTAGGTTTTTAAGTTGATGAGTGCCAAAGATGATACGTAGAGTTTAACAAAGCCAATGATGTGATAGATTCGATGTTGCATACACTTATGGGGTCAAAAATGCTTGTACTACATTTTTTTTTTCAAAACATCATAAATTAGATTTTATAAAAAATTTAACTATATATTAAATAATCTAGATAAAGTTTGAATTATATTATAAATCGATCATATAATATGGTTAGCTAATCATATTGTCTTACTTGCTACCATCACCAACTTTTAGCCATTAATTTGATTGGAACATCTGATATTGATGATTTCATCCTAAAGATGTCTAATAGTAAAATATGAAAATTGAATGATTCCCCAAAGCTCAATTTTAAGTTGAAATATTTGAAAAATGAATAATTAAACCCATTAAACTATTGTAAAATGATATCTAACTTAGATTTAATCTCAATCTCAAGAAAACAATTTTTTTAATATCTTAGTCTTATCTTAAATATTTTTTTCATCCTAAATAATTCTTGCTACAAGTTCTATTAATAAAAGAGATTCATGATCTTCATAATTCATTTATTAAAATATTTTTTTAAATATATTAATATAAGATGAATTATCCATCATCTTCTTCCTTAGTGAAATATGATTGACTATTTAATTTCATAAGATATTGGTTAGCCTGAGACATAAAGAACAGAGTTTTTTTAATAAAGAGAGAGTGAGAGAATCACATATTATATTCACCATGATCATCAATATTGAAGTTTTATTCTTGAATTTATAGAATAGAAACATATCAGAGGTTTTCATATGTCCTGAATTCTCTAAGGACCTAGATTTTCTATAACTTTGCAAGTTCTATATGATACAATAAATTTTAAAGAAAAGGTGTCAAAATGCTATGTTGAAAGGTTGTACGAGAAAATTGTACTATATGATTTTACTGGATTGTATTATTATGAGAAGAATTAAGTTATAGTTGAGCTGTCAATTTTATCACACAAGGATGACATGAGTATCGTACTTGTATAATTTCTTACATTGGCAGTTTCATCATACGAAGGCATAATGAATATTGGTTAAGTGCAATGTAGTTGAGCAAAGTAGTGGTCGTACTAGTGTGATTATGAAGATCATACTCGACGATCCTTTAGGTTCTTAAATGCAGATTTGGTTAAGTTGGGTTCTCGACCATATGAGTACAAGTTTGGTCAATTGTACTGAACAATCGATTTGAGTTTAAGAGAAAATTTAGCTAAGCCTCAAAGAACAAATTGGTGTGATGTATATGATCATAAGATAGGATGGTTTGGATTTTAGTTTACAATAAGATCATATTGCAAAGATCATCATATTGAGTGATGAGTAAAAATGTTAATTAATTAAATTATACAGTATGATGTTAATATCATATCAATATGATCAATTAATGAGGTTAGCAAACTAGAAAAATATGAATTATTTAGTATAATGTAATTAGACATACTAAAAGATCACTAAGAAATAAAAACAAATGATCTATTTAGAAGCTGAATTGTAAATGCATGTTGCATGGAGTTATATTATATGAATGATATAAAAGTTTGCTTGAGACATTGAATGAGTTAGTTAGAAGGATCATACATAGGGTTTTATATGGAATATCATATAGTGTAACATAATTGATCATACTAAATGATCAATTAGAGATATGGGTATAACAGTTAGATCTAAAGAGAGAAGAGTCTATAATCAAAAGTGTATGTTGCATAGAATTGTACTTTATGATATCTTTGTGGTAGATTAATATTAGAAATGTATGGCATGATCAAGGAGATCATATTGTCCAAAGATAGAAATAAGAAATTAATCGTATTGAATGATGGGATCATCGTAGTAGTATGATTGGTTGATAATGCAGCAAATTAGAGGGAGACTATGAAGCTTGCAATATGATGTTATGGATGGTATTGAACTGTTAACGAGTAATATGATATATGTTAAAGAATAGAAGGTTCCCATGGTATGATCATAATGATTGGTGTGTACATTCATAAGTAATGTGAATAACGAAGAGTTCACTTTGGTAATTGAATGATATGATTAGGATATTGTACAAAGACATCAAAGTGTTTATTTTTAACGGGTTGTACTATGCAATAGAGAACTGCACAAGTATAATTTAGGATAATAACATAGGGGTCAATAATAAATTAAATGAATTTAATTGCTTATTGAATATGTAACATATAAGATATATGTTGACCATTACATATACATGATATTGTAGGAATTCAAAAAAGATTGAAATTGGAAAAATGAAGTGAACTCTCGAATTTAGGTAGATAAACTTGGTTACTTTTTTGTTTGGTTAAAACATAAAAAATGTTAATATTTTCTATTACACAAATTTGACATTGGTATAATTATTTTCTTATATTGTCATATATATCACATTATTATTAGATATCTTATTCGTGTGTTATTCTTTTATAACATTCTATAATAAAGATATTGACATATAATATAGTAAAAACTTATATAATTCAATTGATAGTTAAATAATTTATAATATGAATATCTAAAATACTTAATTATTTTTAAGAAAATGGAATAAAATGATAAGTGAACTCTAAAAAAATTATCCTTGTTTATCATTGAATTATATTTTGATTTTAGAAGACAAGGATGCTCATCTACAGCTACATGATATAGATATAAATAATTAAAATAATATTGGCCCATATATACGACACATAGTGAGGATAACTCATGTATATCTACACAATACTAATATACATGTTATTGGTGAGAAATACTTATTGGATTGAGAATTATCTTGTGAGGTCACTTGATACTGGTTATAGAGTATAGTTTTCTAAAAGAGGAAAAGATATCCATCAGGAATGAAATGAATAAAAGAAACTTATTTTTATCAGAAAAAAATTGAACGTTACAAAATATAATAAATAAGAAAAAAAAATAAAATAACTTGCATGTACATCTTAATCTTTTATGTTAGATGTATTAAGTTTTCTCATACCATGATTTATTTTATGATTATCATTAGTTTTTAATTATCATGGCATAATTATATATTTTTTATTATAGTATTATTTTTATATATTATTCTATTATTAGCATATTTATTGATATTTTTAGAGTTTCATTAATATTTATATCATGAGTAATATATCTACTATACTGAGAGATTTGAACATATATATTATGAATGATGATTACACTTATTAACTAATATAGTAGTTTGTCTTTTATGAATTTTTGTATTATAAGCATATGTAGATCTATGTAGACTTGGCATAATATTTTTTTTGGATTGAATGACTATGTAGTTAAGTCACTTATTTTTATTTTTTTTATTTTATTTATGTTATTAATTGGTTAGTATTTGAATTTTAGCCTCATTGTAAGGTCTTCACCTAAGATTTTATATGCTTACTTATTATTTTAACTGTATATAACTTTTGATTTTATTATGATTATATAAATAGTGAGGTTGGCTCTGATAATTGATGAATCATATGCATAAAGCTAAAATCATACGAGATGTCATATATAATGTCAGATGAAAAACAAAAAAAACCAAAAGAAATGCCAGTTCCTTATAGGTGGGTTATTACTGGGCCCGATTCCCTTTGACACATTATCCTCTCGATCTAATTATCATCAAAAAATGTCCTCCAGTCGACATCCAACTAAGCACATAACACTAGGTAGATATCTGATCCGAAAATCGATACCCTACGACACACGTTGAGCCTAGTGCCACCAGGCATGTATGGTACCTATACCTTACGACACATGCTGAGCCTGGTGTAAATCATCATGGAGTCATCGCACATAACACTAGGCAGTTATCTGATCCGAAGATAGATTCCCTGCGACACAAGCTGAGCCTAGTCATCGCAAATAACACTAGGTAGATATTTGATCCGAAGATCGATACCCTACGACACATGCTGAGCCTAGTAGTGAGGATAATGTTATCTGGGAATCCCATTTTTACTGTCATTTTCCAACCATCAATCCAGTTAATTGTGCCATATAAAAAGACCTTTCGTTCCATATTATTTCTTCCCATTTTATTTTAGCATATTGTACTATATTGTTTCTTCCTTTTTTTAAGTTTTATGCAAAGGAAATAAAAAAACAACATGAGCACCATGTGACAGTAAAAAATCTTGTAAAAACACATAATAATGTGCTACATCACAGGGTTAGAAATTTATCTGTCTGATTTTGATATACCAATTGTCTTGCCCAATTCTGATTCTTCTTGATATCCTACAAGGCCACAAATGTAAAAAAGGCAAATATTAAAATGTGCAAAAGTGCTTTCGAAAAAGCTTTCCCAAATATATCCCAACATAAATCCCAAAATTCCTTAAATTGGCTTCCGTGGTGCTGGATCGCCTACGCCTGGATTAACCAAAAAATACTTCTTAAAAGCTTTCCCAAACTCTTGTTTCAAAAACATCCCAAAAATTTCTCAACTAATTGGATGTTCTCGCTAATTTGCTTCCGTCGACGCTGGACCGCCAACACCCAGCACGCCCGGTTCAGCAGTGCATCCCGGTCCAAGGCTTGGACCGATTCTCTCTCTCCTATGTGTCCGATGGAACCGAAACATTTTGCCGACGCTAGATCGACCGGTTCACGCACTGAACCGGTCGAATCCTGTCCAGCTTTCGCCCTTTCGGTCTCCGCCGCTCATCGGAAAGCCTTACCCAACTCGACGACAAAGCAAGTTTTTTCTTACCTTATGGAAATCCTCGCCGGCTGTTAATGTCGCGTGTCGGAACTTCGCTAAGCAAGGCAACAGTTGTCGAAATCTCGCCTCTCAACTCCGGCAACCTCCCCGCAGTCGGTGTTAGCAGAAGTGCTTTTCAAATGCACCCTAGTTTTGGCTTTTATAATTACGGCTGAAATTCGTAAACTGACTTGCCTGAAGGTTCGTGAACTGACATTTTGCATAACATCCCTTCTGAATTCTTTATTTGCATATATATATCCTCTGCTCAGAGAAATATATCTATGCCGAAATTCCTAAAATTGCACATATACCAAGCGCAGCAGACATCTTTTAAAATTGCAAATATACCTTCCACCAAAACGAATTTAACTATGCCGACGTTTACAAAATTACAAATCTATCCTCAACGTTACAAATTTATCTCATCTTTAAAAATTCATAATTTATTTCTTAGAGCTTTAAAAATTACAAACTGAACACCGTTCGACTCATCTCAAAGAGCTCTTTCAAAAAAAATAAAGAAAAACTAAGGCTATTACAATCTTCCCTCCTTTCAAAAATTTCGTCTCGAAATTTAGAACAACTCTGGGTACCGAGTGATCATATCTATCTCTACTTCCCATGTAGCTTCTCTTTCTGTTTGACCATGCCATAAGACTTTAACCATGGGAATAACTTTGCTTCTTAACCTTTTTCTCTTGTTGATCAAGGATCCTCATTGGTGTTTCTAGATAAGTCAAATCTTTCTTAATTTCTACATCTGGATCCATGTAACTCACATATGGGATGGATATGGAATGTATCTTCTTAACACTGAGACATGAAAAACTTTATATACTTCTGTCAACTGAGGAGGCAAAGCAAGCCAATATACCACTTGTCCAACCCTTTCCAGTATTTGAAATGGACCAATGAATTTAGGCTTTAATTTTCCTATCCTTCCAAACCTTATGATATCTTTTGTTGGACATACTTTAATAAATACATGCTCCTTCTCTTGAAATTCTATCATTTGATGTTTGACATCATAATATTTCTTTTGTCTGTCATAGGCTGCTTTCATTCTTTCTTAAATAGTTTTGATCTTTTCAATTACTTCTTCAATAAATGTCAGACCCATCAAACTTCTTTCCTTCCCCTCATTCCAGCATAGAGGTGATTGACATTTCCTACCATAAAGTGTTTTGTATGGAGCCATTCTAATACTGGACCGATAACTGTTATTATAGGCAAATTCTACCAACAGTAAGTGACATTTTCAATCTCCTCTAAAATCTAAAATACAAAGTCGCAGCAAATCTTCCAAGGTTTTTATAGTTCTTTCTAATTGACCATCTGTTTGAGGATGGAAGGCCGTACTGAACCTTAAACTTGTACCAAAAGCTTGATGTATACTCTTCCAAAAGTAAGAAGTAAATTTAAGATCTCTATCAAAGATAATAACTCTTGGTATCCCATGCAACCTGACAATTTGCTTTACATATTCTTGAGCTAATTTTTTAGCAGAATAAGTCGTCTTTATAGCAAGAAAATGAGTAGTTTTTGTCAGCCTATCCATAATTACCAAAATTGCATCATGACCTACATGTGATCTTGGTATTCCAAGTACAAAATCCATTGCCACTTCCTCCCATTTCCATTCTAGAACTGAAAATGACTATAGTAATACTCCAAGCTTTTGTTGTTCTTCTTTGACTTACTGACAAATTAAATAACTTTGAACCCAATTAGCCACATCTTTCTTCAACCCTGGCCACTAGTATTATTGTCTTAGCTCTTGAAATATTTTATTCTCTCACGGATGTATCGAATAGCAGAGTTGTGAGCTTCTTTTAATAACATTTCTCTGAGTTGCTGATGTGCTGGTATACATAATCTATCTTGAAATCGGAGTAGACATTCTTGATTGAATTTAAATTCAGATTCTCATCCTTTGTGGACCCTTTGGATTATCTTTTGTAGTTCTGGGTCTTCAGCCTGGTCTTTTTTAATAGTCATCAACCAATCTAGCATTACAAATAAGTGAGCTAATAATGTCGTATTTCTTCGTATGTCAGATTCTAATTGCAACTTGTCCATCTCAAAGATCAATTGCTTTTTTTCTGGAATAGTTAATAAGTTATTAACATTGGCTTTCCTATTGAGAGCATTTGCCACTACATTTACTTTACCTGGATGATATGTGATTTCCACATCATAATCTTTAATAAATTCCAACAATCTTCTTTGCCTAAAATTTAATTCCTTTTGAGTGAAGATATATTTTAAGCTCTGATGATCAATAAATATTATACATATAACTCTGTATAAGTAATGTCTTCAAATTTTTAAGGCAAAAGTTATAGCTACTAACTCCAAATCATGCATAGGATAATTCTTTTCAGGTGACTTGAGCTGTCTAGATGCAAAAGCAATTACCTTGTGATGTCGCATCAATACACAACCTAGCCCTTACAACAAGGCATCACTATATATTTGATACTCTTCTATGCCTTCTGGTCCTACTAGAATTGGAGCTCTAGTTAATTTCTCTTTCAATATTTGGAAGCTATTCTCATAAGCTGTATCCCATTCAAATGTGGTTGTCTTCCATGTTAAATTAGTTAATGGTGCAATAATCTGAGAAAACCCCTTGACAAACTTTTTGTAATATTTGGCCAATCCCAAGAGGCTTCTGACCTCAGTCATGGTTGCTGGTCTTGGCCAATCTATGATAGCCGAAATCTTTTATGGATCCACAAAGATCCCTTCTACACTGACAACATGTCCTAAGGAAATGACTTTGGATAACCAAAACTCACATTTCGAGAATTTGACATATAATTGGTTTTCTCTCAAAGTCTGTAATGTTAAATGTAAGTGTGTACCATGTTCTTCCAAGGATTTGGAATAAATTAGGATATCATCAACAAAGATAATAATAAAATGGTCCAAAAATTACTTGAATACTCGATTCATTAAATCCATAACAGTTGCTGGTGCATTGGTTAGCCCAAAGGATAGTACTAAGAATTCATAGTGTCCATACCTGGTTCTGAAAGCTATCTTTGGAACATCTTCTTACTTGATTTTTAATTGATGATATCCAGATCGCAGATCAATTTTGGAAAATACAACTGCTTCATACAACTGATCAAAGAACTCATCAATCCACAGCAAAGGATACTTGTTCTTGATAGTGATTTTATTGATTTCTCAATAGTCAACACACATACGAAGACCATCGTCTTTCTTTTTCACAAATAGGATAGATGCCCCCCATGGAGACACGCTTGGCCTAATTAATCCTTTGTCTAATAATTCTTGTAGTTGTATTTGGACTTCTTGTAGTTCAACAAATGTCATACGATAAGGAGATTTCAAAATTAGCTTAGCATCAGGAATCAATTGAATTTCAAATTCAATTTCCCTATATGGGGGTAACATTGATAATTCCTCTAGGAAGAAATCCAAATATTCTTTAACTATCGATACTTCTGATGGTTGACAAAATTGTCGATCCAAGTCCACAATGGATACCAGAAATCCATCACATCTTTTCTTCAGTAGCTTCTGGGCTTTGAGCATAGTTATGATAGAAATTTTTCTCCCTTGGCCAAAATAGATTAATTTATCTTTTCCAGGGATTGGGACTTTTCATAGCAATCTATTTTTACTTTATGCTCAAACAACCAAACCATGACAAGAATTATGTCAAATTCTGTCAGAGGTAGGATGTGTAGCAATACTGAGAATTTCTTTCCTCCAACTTCCGTCAGAGGTAGGATCCTCTTCCCTAGTAAAAGAAGGGGGATGCATCCGCTAAAATTGGTCAACCACCAAATCAATAAATGCCTCTCCTCTATGGCTGCCAGTGCTTCCAATTAATCGCAACAAAGAGGCTAAGGTTTGTGCTAATTCCTGTTACATATCTTCTTGCTGCTCTCTTTCTTTACCCTTCTCTATATTTGCAGACTCGGATCTTTTCATGGTTTAGAGTATATTAAAATCTTGCAAAACCACATATGTTATTTGAAAACTAACATCAAAGCTAAAAGTAACACTAAAGATGCAAATGCATATGCTGTGTTGGTATCCTCACTCCCATTTTCCACTTATTCTTGAACCAAAAGCTCTGATACCACATTTTCAAGTCCCCCACTTCAACAAGTATCACTAAATAACCAAAGAAACATATCAAAGATTTTTCGCTGTTATGCTACAACATTGAGTGAGAACAAGGAATTAACCCAAAGTGGGGACCCAACGGTGAGATAAACCCCAACTCCAAAATCCAAAATATATAAATAGGAACATGTTTCTTAAAAGTTTAATCACACCAAGCTTTCCTCTTTCTCATACATCTCGTGAAAAAGGCTCTTCTGTAGCAGCACCATTCCTTGCTCTCGATGCAATGGTTTCATGACCAATGATGTAAGTACTAAATGAGATTTTATAGATCTCAGTATATTAATCACAATAACTAACCAAATATGAAAAAGAGATATCAACATATCATGCATAGTTAAGATGAATCATATGCATAAAGCTAAAACCATACCAGATGTCGTATGTAATGTCAGATGAAAAACCAAAGAAAAACTAAAAGAAATGCTAGTTCGTTATAGGTGTGTTATTACTAGGCTCGATTCCCTTTGATGCATTATCCTCTCATCTAATCATCATCAAGAAATGACCTCCAGTCGACACCAACCAAGCACATAACACTAGGAAGATATCTGATCCGAAGATCGATACCCTGCGACCCACACTAAGCCTAGTGGTGAGGATAATGTTATCTGGGAATCTCATTTTTACTACAATTTTCCAACCATCAATCTCGTTAATTGTGCCATATCAAAAGACCTTTCGTTCCATATTGTTTCTTCCCCTTTTATTTTAACATATTGTACCATATTGTTTGTTCCTTTTTTTAGGTTTTATGCAAAGGAAATAAACAAACAACATAAACACCATGTGATAATAAAAAATCATGTAAAAACACATAATAATGTGCTACATCACAGGGTTAAGAATTTATCTACCTGATTTTGATGTATCAATTGTCTTGTCTACTTCTGATTCTTCTTGATGTCCAAAGCCATAAATGTGAAAAAGGCAAAGTTTAAAAGGTGCAAAAGTGCTTTCCAAAAAGCTTTCTCAAACAAATCCCAAAATCCCTTAAAATGGCTTTCGCGGCGCTGGACCACTTGCGCCCGGATTAACCAAAAATTACTTCCTAAAAGCTTTCACAAATGCTTGTTTCCAAAACATCCCAAAAATTTCTTAATTAATTGGTTATTCTCGCTATTTACTTCCGTCGACACTAGACCGCTCGTGCCTAGTGCGCCCAGTTCCACAGAACATCTCGGTCCAAGGCCTTGACCGATTCTCTCTCTCCTGTGCGTCTGACGGAACCGAAACATTTGGCTGACGCTGGACCGGTCGGTTCACGCACTGAATCAGTCGAATCCTTCTCGGCTTCCGCCCTTTCGGTCTCCGCCGCTCACCGGAAAGCCTTACACAACTCGACGATGATGCAATTTTTTTCTTAACTTACGGAAATCCTCACCAGCTGTTACTATCGTGTGCCGAAACTTGGCTAAGCAAGACAACAGCTGCGCGGAATCTCGCCATCGCAACTCCGGCAACCTCCCCGCAGTCAGTGTTAGCAAAAGTTCTTTTCAAATGCATTGTTTTGGCTTTTATAACCACGACTAAAATTCGTAAACTGACTTGTCCGAAGGTTCGTGAACTGACATTTAGCATAACACTCATTCTGAATTCTTTATTTGCACATATTTCCTCCATCCAGAGAAATATACCTATGCCAAAATTCCTAAAATTACACATATACTCATTGCAGCCAACATCTTTTAAAATTGCAAATATATCTTCTACCAAAACCACTTTAACTATGCCGATATTTACAAACTTACAAATCTATTCTCAACGTTACAAATTTATCTCACAAATTTAAAAATTCATAATTTATTCCTTAGAGCTCTAAAAATTACAAACTAAACATCTTTGGACTCGTCTCAAAGAGCTCTTTAAAAAAAAAAAATAAAATAAGGAAAAACTAAGGCTATTACAAATGAGTTTACTAAACATGAGAGAATCAAGCTTAAATGATACACTAGATATTGGATGTGATGCTCTATAATACAATAAACCATTAATGTTAAAGGTTGCACTAATCTTATATTCTTCTAGTAAATCTAACACATACATATTAGTTTTCAATTTTTGAATATTCTTAAAAGTATAGCTTCACACACTTGTAATATCTTATAAGCTCTAAGTAAGAATTATTATGATCTAATTCTAATTATAACATAATCTCTTTTATAAAATTTCTTAACCTTTCTTTGAGAATTTTCTTATTTCTCATACTTTTTGTTACTTAGATTAATGTTTTCAAATATTATTTTAGATAATAAAGAGATATGAGTAAAGATAGAAGCCTAAAAGTATACTGGTAAGAGAATAAGATTAATAAGAGATATTAACTTATTATCATTGGCTTATACAATAAGTGTTGAGTCTAGTAAGATGGTGGCTAACTCCTTAATTACATGAAACCAAACTAAATCTCTTTTATCAAAAGTCTTCTTAACTTTAGGTGATGTGATCAAGCTTAAATTTAATCTTTCCTTTTTCTTTATTCAAGGGCTTAGAGTTTTTTATAGATTTATTAGGCTTAAATGATTGCGGTTTCTTATGAGATAAGATAGGGTGTAATGTGACGGTCTTTTTTTAATAAATAAAAGAAAACAAGTTAGTATTATCCTTCAAAGTCAAGTCCTTATAAAATCTCCATGGCTTCTATGGATTGGATGACCTACTTGCATAAGTATGATATCACAAAAAACTTATCATTATATTTACCCAATTTCAAGGATATGTAATACTATAACTTAATAGATATAGAGATTTTATCTATCCATGAAATAAGACGAGGGTTTGGGTGTTCTAATAAATAAGTTCTTATTGGCTTAATTGTCTTAGAGGATATTACATTAAACTATCATTATATATGATCATCTTATATGATTATTTCTTAATTTTTATATTGATGCTAAAGATATTGGTACATCTCTAATCATCATGCAATTATGGGGTTTAAAGGTACACCTAACCATGAAAATTTTTATATTTTCTAAATCTAGCTCAACTTTATTAGACATTATAGTTTCTTTTAATTCTGACTCTTCTTATTCATTAACACTTTTTAGGCTCATACTCATGGATCTCTTTGGATAGTTAGTAACTACATATCTCTTTTCATGGCACTTAAAATAGGTAATTCTAGATTAGAGGGGTTTGGCTTAAAGAAGTGGATGTAACATGATTTTGAAATGTTTAAAAGCTATGGTGTATCACAAAGTGCGAGTATGAGTGGGTTAAGAAGTTATGGTGAGGGCATTTGGATGGGCTGGCTTATCATTTCCCTTTAAATAGAGAGTTTTATATTTTTAGTTATGTGATAGGTTTTTTCTATTGTAGTAATATTTCTCAAGTTAAGCTAAGCCAGCATGTATTTCTTTAAACTTATAATTAATTAGAAAAGTATTACACGCTCAAGTTCATCTATATTATACCTAAGTTTATAATCTTCAAATTTGTTAATGTACTCTTCAGTGGATCTCTCACATTGGGAAAACCTTTTTCATTTATCTATTTTTTTGATGTTATAAATTATTTAAACAAACTTATTATATAACTTAACCTTAAGGTTTCTCTAAGTTTAAGATATCTCTTCATCATTATTAACATATTATTATTTTAAGTTTCTAAGGAATCTATAAGCAGTATTGGTGTGTTTAGTCTTAAAAAATTGATACTTTTTTCACTCAATCATTTGGTGTCAATTGAAGTAATCAATCATTCTAATCTATCAATCTATGTAATCTTTAAGATCAAAACTACTAACAAAAGTTAGGGCATCCAATTTCACATTTGGGATGTGCTCTCTCTTAATGTCACTTAATTCTTTCTTTCTTATTATCATTTTGGCCCAACACATCTAATGGTTTATTTCAATTTTTATGATCATAGTTTCTCTAATAAATATCTTGACTAGATTTATCAGAAGGATCATCATATCTTCTATGACTCTTATTTCTCTTAGGATTTTTTTCTAAATTTTTGTGTGATACTTCTTTATTATCTCTCTTCTAAATTTAGTTCAAATTATTGGTTTAGGAGAATTTGTCAAATTATTTGGATAAGTTGGGCTATTAATTAGGATATTCTAGCATAAGATGCTTGTTTAAATTTTGTCTTTGGTTTTTTTATTGATTCTTGACTTTGATTTATCATTTGATAATACTTACCACATCTTTTTGTCATCAAAAAATTTGTCACATAGATCAATATCATGGAAAGAAAATAATATGAGATATCTTCTTTTTTGGATAAATTTAAACTTTTATCAAGGTTTATTTTAACTCTTATAATACTAAAAATGCTCAATAGATTATTAAAAAATAAGAAAAAAATACTATGTACTAATTAGGATTAGGTGGTATGTGAGGTATTTTAAAACTATTAGAAGATTAGTATTCTAAAATTATAGCACAGATTATTAAGTTGAGTAGGTAACAACACCTTAAGCATTAATCATATTTTCTATAAAATGGTTTTTATATCATCTAATTTCACACATATAAAATAGAAAATTTAAGACTAAGTTTATGTGAAGTATTTTAATAGAAAATATCAATTCTAACTTTAGATTACTACCTTGAAAATAAAAGTTACTAAAAGAGTATACCTTTTTTAAGTGATGTCAGTGTAGCAAAAGTGAGAATTTGTTTGGTTATTAACTCTTCTAGTAGAAGTTCTCTCACTTTCGATCCTTATCTCTTAATAGGGTTTCATTGTTTGATCTCTTAATAGAAGTTTTCTCTCACCTTCGATCTTTATCGCTTACAAAGAAAATTAGAATTTCTCTAACTAAAGTTGGGAGTAGTCTTTATTCACAAAGATGAAAGCACACAAATATAAAAAATTTTAATTCAAAATTTTCATATTTACTTTTTTATAGTTTAGTGAGCATCACTATTTATAAATACCTCAATGGTACAATAAAAGTTTCTGGTCTTGCATTTCGGGCAATGGTAATGGCGTTAGGCGAAATGACAGGTAGCAAAATAGTCGGGCACAATTGGTGCAGTGTGGACGTAGGTGTTGACATGTTAAGTCCAATTTTTGGGTAGGTAAGGGTCAAAAAGAATAGCATGGGTTGGCGAGTCAGTGGGGATTGGAGGGTCAGCATGAGTCAACGCATATCGTCATGGGTGATCGGTTTGCTTGAGTCAAACAAATCATCAACCAACTTCCCAGGTTAGTACGGGTCACGTGGGTCAAGTTTGTAGTCACGAACGATGGCTACAGCTACTGATACTAGTGGTATGGCAGCAGATGATGACGGACGATGATAAATTATGGTAAAAAATAGCTAAAAATTCAATTTTAAGCACTTTTAGAAGTAATTTTAAATAATATTTTATATTAGTAGACTTATGAAATTACTGCAATGCCAATGAGTGTGTGTTTATGTGCTAATGTTAGATATTCATGCATCAATATTTTTAAAGTAATTACAATAGTGTTGCCCATTGGCTATTAGCCCCTTTACGACAACAATGTCAATCATGTGGCACATTGGTCACTAGCAATCTTATGGAGGTAATTCTATTAACTTATTTTTAAATGTATAATCGTTAACTTTTTATAGTATTCAACTAGATGTATTTTTTTATATCAGCACATTAATGTTATGCTTACAAAGTTAATCATGCCAAATAGTTTCACAGAACAATTTAGTAATATTAAAAGAGACTTTAAAATAAATTAAAAGCACATAAAATTTCTTATTATATTTTCAATCTTATTCTTAATGTGATCTTATTTGTTGACACTTCTTTTCACTTAACCAAATAAACCTTACATTGGGTAGTGCTGCTACTCTTTGTTTCTCTTAGGATAGTCAATCAATATCCACTTTTTAGTTTACTTAGTTGCAATAAAAATCTCATTTAATGATTTATTATATCTTATTTTCATGTACAATTACTCACTCTTTTCTTATTTTCATGTGCATATCTTTGTAGCAAATTATAATAGTGCAACCCACTGGTTAATAGCCACATAACGATAATAATGTTAACCATATGACATGCTGGCTCTAGCCACCTCACAATAATAATTTATTTGATTTATTTTTATATGTATAATCCTTATTTTTATAGTATTTATGTATTAACTTATCAAATGTTATGCTTGTATAATTAATCATGTCAAATAATTTTATATAGTAATTTATGAATGTTAAAAAATGCACATATACTTACAAGTACATATTTTCTACATCAATATATCTATATCATATACTCTGTATAAGATTCACATACAAGATCTTAATTTCATCAATCAATAATAAATTAGAGATACACTTGTATATTTAATTCATATGTAATGTCTTAAATTTAACAATCAGAACTGCATCAGATATGTGCATATAATATTCATACTAGAATGCTTACTTTTCATGCGAGGTTTTAATTTCAATGATCAATACTACATCAAACATACACATATAGTATTTGTACTAAAAGTACTTCGAGAGTTTTTTTATTTTTTATGCATATATAAATTATCAATCAAATTCTTTGTTTTTTAATTTTAGCTTATTAAGCAACACATGTCTAAACTTAATATAAAAAATTAAAAAAATTCAATTTTGCAAGATTTGTAATTTCTTCATTACAAATAGTACTTCAAATTAATGAATTTTTTCTCTCTTTTCAAGAAATTTCTCTTTCTCAATTTTCATTTTTTTGAAATCTTAACTTATGAAACTCAAGGGATTTTGCATACCATCAATCTAATAGCTAAAAAAGATCTTGATTAGAATCAAATCCTATCTTATATTTTTAGAAATTAAAGAAATTAAAGCACAAATGACAAGTTAAGAAACTTACGAATCCTTGTCATTGTTAAGTTTTTCCCAAATCTTCCAAACATATAAAAATTTAATTTTATATTATATAATGACTTTTGTTTAGAATCTCATGAATTTTAAGCTAAAAATTATGAAAATAGAAATAATTTGAGGTTTTAGTTTTTCTGACATATGCGAGGTCCTGAACGGTGCAAATTGGCTTCAAGGTTATTATTCTCTCAAAGGATGATGGTAATAAATGTTTCATCATCAGTGAAATAGCTTATGGATGAAATTTTAATTGCTTGCCCGAAAATACTCTCCAACGGTTTAGTTGAGCACAGGTATAAGGGACAGAGGAAATGTTATTTTTGGAAAAAACAAAAAATAATATATATATATATATATATATATATATATATATATATATATATATATATTATGTTTATAAAATCAGATAATTCATAAAAATTCTAAATGAACTTTGATTGAGACAAAACAAACATCATTGGACTTATCTTGATAAACTCTATCCAATTATATATTCATTTTTATATTTTGAAATACTTCATTTTTTTAAAGTTTCAACATATTTTATATGTCAATTTGTACATGATTATTATAAATTCTCCCCTTATAGAAATTTTGTCCTTAAAATTAAAACTAACTTAGGTTATTTTTTCTCTCATATCATCTACGTGTTCCCAAGTAATTTTATATTCTATTTGATTATGTTATTGTACTTTATCCATTAGAATTTTTTTTAATTTTTTAATCTCCTTGGATCATATTCCACTATATGGGATGAATCAATAATGCATTTTCTTAGATTGAAACTTGAAATAAGTTTTTGCAAGCCCACCTGTGTTAACAATAATGCTACTCTATATGTGACTTCTTTACCTCTTCCAATTGTTTAGAAAGATCTAATATATCATGGCTATAACTTCCCACATCTATTAAATTGAGTTATACCCTTCATTTAACTTTTAAAAATACATGATATTCTTCTTAGAACTCTTTCCTTCTATGTTTCATGTCAAAGTTCTTCTTTTGATGATCTTGTACTTTTGATATTCTCTCATGAATCATTTGAACCTTCCATGTTATTTCATCCATCAATTTTGGCCCCAATTGAGCTTTTTTCTCCTGCTTCGTACCATCATAGTGGTGATTGATATTTTCCTATCATATAGTGACTAATACGACACAATGCCTATGATAGATTCATAACTATTATTATAAGTAAATTTAATCAATGCTATACGAGTATCTCAGTTTTCACCAAAATCTAATATATTTAATCTTAACATATCTTATAAAGTCTTCATAGTTCTTTAAGTTTGTTCATCTATTTAAGGACAAAATACTATGCTAAATCTTAATTGAGTATCAAAAACTTCATATACTATTTTTCCATAAATACGAGATGAATTTAGGATCTCGAATAAGTATAATTGCCATCAGCACTTCATATAATCTTACAATTTGATCAACATAAATATATACTAACCTTTCAATTATAATTACACTTATAACATCATATTCTTTACTTATTTTTTGGTAACCTAACTACAAACTTTATTGATATTTTTTCTCATTTTCACATTGAAGTAGGAAGAAGTTGCAACAACCCACTCGGTCTTTATTGCTTCCCTTTCACCAATTGACATATCATATACTTGCTCACAAAATCATAGATATCATTTTTTATGTTGTTCCTCCAAAATCTCTTTTTTAAGTCATTTAACATTTTTTTGATTGTTGGATATACTACATACCTTATTTCATGACCCTTTTTTTTTAATAAAGTTTGTTTTCATATACCTGTTGTAGGAATACATATTTTATTTGTATAAAATAAAATTCCTTTATTTACATTAAAATTGGTTTTCTTTCCTTCAAAAATTTTGGTCTTGATTTGTTGGATTCTTCATTTATAATTCTAGTGACATTCAAAGTTACAACCACTCTACTATAATAGTTAATCGAGAAAATTTTCTTACAACAACTACTAATATTACATTTAATTTCAACTAATTAATTTCAACTATTGATGTGCTTCTTCCAAGCTTGATATTATGCTATGAAGACTAGCCCTTTAGCATAATACATTAACTATAGCATTAACTTTACCTGGATGATAAATAATATCTTTGTCATAATCTTTAAATAATTTTAACCACCTTTACTACTAAATTTAACTCTTTTTGTATGAAAATATGCTTCAAACTTTGGTGAATAATAAATATATAACTTTTCATATCATAAAATTAGTATTCTAAATCTTTAACACAAACATAATTATAATAACTCAAGATTATGTATAAGATAATTTTTTTCATGATGACATAGATACCTTTTAAGCATATATTACAACTTTATCATTCTGTATTAATAAACATCTAAGTCTTTACAAAGATTCATCAGTATATACCTAAAATTTTGTTTCTCTCTCATATGACATTAAGAGAGGTGCTAGAGTTAATTTCTCCTTTAAAGTTTGAAAGATTCTTTCACAGTTTGAATTCTATTCAAAAGTCACTATCTTTTGCATTAATCTTGTTAATGGTACCATAATTTAAGAAATTTTTTTACAAATTTTTGCTAATAACCATCTAAACCAAGAAAATTTTGCACTTTAATTAAGTTAGTAGGCATAGGCCATTCAACAATAACTACTATTTTCTAAAAATCCATAAAGATTGCTTATACATTGACTATATGTCTTAAGAATTATATACTAGATAACCAAAAACTATATTTTGAAAACTTTGCATAAATTGATGCTCTTGTAGCCTTTGTAACACTAGATGCAAGTGTCTTTTATGATCTGGTTTATTTGTCGAGTAGATCAAAATGTTATCAATAAAAATAATAACAAAAAGATCTAATCATTACCTTAATACTATACTATATTTATCAAATCTATAAAAATTGTTTGGGTATTTGTTATATCAAAAGATAATACCAAAAATTCAAAATAATCATATCTAGTTTTAAAATTAGTTTTTGAAATATCTTCTCTTCTATTGTCATTTGATGAGACATATATCTCAAATCAATCTTTGAAAATAAGCTCTTTGTAATTGATAAAATAATTCATCAATTCTAAACAAAACATATTTATTCTTGATTGTACACTTATTTAATTCTCTTTAATCAATACACATCCTTAAGCTTCTTTTATTCTTCACAAATAATACAAGTGCACCCAAGAGAATACACTAGGCCTGATAAAACTTTTATCAAATGGGTCATATAATTATGTTTTAATTTTGTAATTCAAGTGGCACCATTCTATAAGGTGTTTTTGAGATTAGTTTTGCTCTTGATATCAAATCAATCATAAATTCAATCTTTCTGTCAGGTGACATTCTAGGTAAATCTTCAAAGAAAATATTTTATTCAAAAGTAATTGAAACTTCTTATAACTACAGTTGTTTCTTTTCAACTTTTTGTATTGATGCCAGGTAGTATTTACAACCTTTCTTTACCAATATTTAGCTTTTAGAATAGATATTATAAACACTTTTTGTCTTTACCAAAATAAACAAGATTAGTAGCATCTGTTATACAAATCTTTAATATCTTTTCTTAATAGTTAATAATGATTAATAAAATGTTAACTAATCTATTTTAATAATAATATTTAATTTTAATAGTTTTATAAATAATCAATTGAGATTTATAAGATGTTTCATTGAGTTTGACATTTTATTTGATATATTTATCTATTTTTATCTCCTCTCTTTTAGGTAATTTTACTAAAAGAGGAGTTTTTAAAAAAATTCATTTTAAATAATAGTCTTATAATCAGATCAACTAATATAAAAGAATATGATACATCATAATTGAATAAAGCTATTATAGGTATATCATGCAGCACAAGAGTACTTATGATAACATCAGGGGATGCAAAAGTCTCTTTTTGGATGATGTTTTAGACTCAAGGCAATGCAGTCTATTGTATAGTTATAAAAGCATGTCCTTAACAAGTAACATATGCACCCTAAGGTGTACTAATAGGTCTTACTATTATAGATCTTGTGTTAGTTTTCATTCCACTATTAGCCTGTTCACTTTCTTTCTCTTCTTCAAGATTCAGAGGATAATGTACAATAATATGGTTGACTTGTTAACCTTTGTAGCATTTAATTGGCATTGAATTATGACACTCTCTCCAATAAAGCTTTCTATAAATTTTACATTGTGGCCTATGTCTGAACCTTGATTTAGTAAGAGCTGTAAGAGATTTTGACCTTAATTCATTTACAATTGATTTATTGAATTTTGATACACTTTAGATGCAAAATTTAATCAACTATTCAACTATTATCCATTTAAAAATTGGTCCATAGTACTTGGAATGTTTTAATACCAACATTATTACATTCTTATTTGTTTTCATCACAAAACTCTATAATTGGTTTATCATATCATATTTTCATGAACAATCATGCTCACTCTTTTCTTATTTTTGACATACATGTCTTTATAACAAATAACAGTAATGATGCCTACTAGTTATATGTCTACTAAAGACGACAATATCAACTATGTGGTACACTAGCCACCTCATGGTGATAATTTTCTTAATTTATTTTCATATGTATAATTCTCATTTTTATAGTATTTATGTATCAGCTCATTAAATATCATGCTTAATGAATAATCATATCAAATAATTTTGCATAGTAATTTATCAACATTAAAATACATACATGTAGTTGCAAGTGCATATTTTTTATATTAGTACATCAATATCATATATTTTAAACAAAATTCAAATGTAATATCCTAATTTTAATATTAACAACACACTCGGTATATGCATATATTTTTACGTTAGAGAGTTTACTTCTTATAAAAAGCTTTAATTTCAATAATTATCATTATATTAGACATGTGCACTACATTAGACTTATGCAAGGTCCCCCACCATAAAAAATTGTCGCAAATCTTTGATTCCCTACAAAAGGATGATGGAAATTGACGTCTTCATTGTCGGTGAAGCTGCTCTTTGATAATTATAGGAAAATCGTCTCCTAGGTTTTCATTGTGACGGTGACAAGGGAGAAAGGAAATGCTATTTTGAGAGAAAACTAAAAATAGTTCATATATATATATATATATATATATATATATATATATATATATATATATATACAAACTTTGATAATTCATAAAAAATTTAGATGAACTATGATCAAGATAAAACAATTGTTATTAAACTCATCTTAATGAGTTCAATTGAATTAATTATTTATTTTTTAAGATATTTTATTTTCTAAGATTTTTACATGTTTTATGGGACATGTCAAATTGTATTTGATTTAATAATCAAGGATGTTGTGGTTATCTCAAAATTTATAAAATGTTTAACTTTTAGTCAAATAATAAATGCTTATTTTTTTATTTGAATATCTATATAAATGAGTAAGAATGATGTATGAAGTAATTCAAAAGAATTCAAAATGAATTAATAAAAGTTCAAAGCGATTTTAGAATAGTTCAAAGTTTAAGAAATTTAAAGAATTTTGGAAATTAGAACTTTGTGAATTTAGAGTCACTTGAAGGAAATCTTCTTAAGAAATTCAATTACCTTTATGATAGACTATTCTTGTTTTTTTTCTTCTTTCTTTGCTCCTAACCATTATCACACTTTCAAATTCCATTGTTGCTACTCTTAAGGGAAGGTTTGTTGATGACACCTCAAAGAAAGATCATATTATTTTTTTAGTGCTTTGATTTTATGTCAAAAGATAGTGAAAATAAAAGGATAATTCCAAAATAAGCCATAAAAGGGAATCAAGAGATTGAAGTGGGTTTACTCATTATGACTATGTTGACTACTTTATCATTGACTTTGGAGGCACAGGTTGCTCTATTAACACAAAAATTATGTGTTAATGAAAGTGGTGTTAAAATCTAAATTCCTTCTTATGACAAATCCAAAGAAAATTTCCAAAATAAAATATCTTAATTGGAGGAATTCTAGATAAAATGGTAATCAAAAAATAGTTGAAGATAAAGATATGAGTAACACCAATCTCACCTTTTAAATGCTTTGAAATCAACAACATCCATAAAAGGTAAATGTTACACTTGATTTATCGACTTATGATAGAATAATAGATGTAAAAAAAATAGATACCTAGTTAGAGAAATTAGAGATATATTTCTCTCTATAGAACTATTCATCTATAGATAAAATGTTACATGCTCGATTGAAAATGACGAGTAATGCCTTAACTTGGTGGAAAGCTTACCTAAGAAATAACACAATTATCTAAGTGACTTGGAGCTAATTTAAGACATTAATCTGAGAGAAATTTTAACTTATGGGTTACATAAAAAATGTGAAGAAAATGACATAGTATGTGGTACCAATATGACAAAATGGTATAAGAATATATCATAAAATTTTAAAAACAAATTATGAGTTTGATAATATGTATTGAATAGAAATCGAGATCATCAAACTATATTATAAGTCTATATTATCCAATTACTACAAAATTATTTCTTTTTTTAATCAAACTTTGACGCAAGCAAGTACATTTACCATGACTATCGAAAATAAGAATGAATATAAATGGACAAAATTAGAAGGACAAAAATACTAAGAGGTCTAAGTATAAGTTCAAAAATTAACTACAAAAGGAAGAATTTTTTTCAACAAAGTTTATTATAATCACATCTAATAACATACATTATATCATCAAAAACTAAAATTACTATGATTACTGCAAAAAGATAAAACACATACAACAAATGTTAAAAATTAAACCAAAATGTTTTCTAGAAATGTTAAAAAAAGATAAAGCAATTATTACAAAATTACTATGGTGACTCCAAAAGAGATATCATATGAAGCAAAACAAAGAGAATAACTATTACCTATTAGAATACAAGTAAAGAAAGAACTTATTAGTGCTATAATGGATATTAAAAGTGATAAATATCTTATATCAAAAAGTATTATGAAAAGACTAAAGTTGGAGACTACACCACATCTAAGACTACAGTTTAATAGAGAGTATGATGTGAGAGTTAAAAAATAATGTAATATGAAGTTTACACTTATCAAAAATTACATTGATGATGTAACATATGAAGTGGTATCTTTTTATGCCTATCAAATAAAACTAAGGTATCCCTACTTATGGGATCAAGGTATTGTTTACTATCAACTAAAATAATGATATTAATTTAGGAAGGATAGAAAATGCTTCCTTCAGGCTTGAGATAAAGAAGCATTAACAAAAGGTGTTATTGGTGTGGACTAGATAAAGAAGCTAGTGAAGACTTGCCAAAACTATAGCTACTAACAAAACAAAACAACCACTTCATGGGAACTAATGAAGTTTTTTTCTACCAAAGAAGATAGTCAAACTAGAGCAATCAAAAAATCAATTCAACAAAAAGATTTGATGGGCATCAAACCTAAAAAAGAAGAGACCTATGATTAAGAGATTATTTCCAAACTCATTGATTCTAAAATGGATGAAAAAGTGAAGGAGGAGAATGATAAAAATTGATGTGCAATACAAAGTAGTAGGACCAAGCCTTCAGTCTAATGTCAAGATTTGCTGTAGGCATACCAAAGTGCATGTTACAATACACTAATTAAGTGTCACATGTGGAGGCATTAATGTACCATTATGAGATCTAAACTCAAAGGAAGAAATTCTAAACAAAAGAAAAAAGGAATAGAAAATTGCTACTCACATGTATAGACATGCACATGGACATGTGTTTAACATCGAGCATTGCACACATGACATTGGCAAAGTCATGTGTGTTTTGCATGACTCGTAGATGCATCGACTGTAACATGCAAGGGCATGCACAAGTGATCGACACTATGTGTATTACATGCGAGGTATGTGACACTTTTGCAAGCACCTATACATGCAAAAACGGTATGCAAGTGGGGGAAGCTAGCTCGCAAAGCCACTAGCAAGCAGAGCTTCAGTGCCTAAGCATAGGGTTTGTTGGCCTAAAATTTGTGAAATTCTTTACTTATGGGAAAATGGAAAATGTGATTTTTCTAATTAAATATTATATCTCAATCTCTATATAAAGAGGTGAGAATCATATATGAAATAATTAAAAAAATTTTGAAGCAAATTTAGAAGATTTTAAAGTGAATAAAATTTAACTCAAAGTTAGTTCAAAATAATTTAAAAATTAAGAAATTTAAAAAAATTTTGGAATTAGAACTTTGTAAATTCAAAACCTCTTAATAAGAATCTTTTTAAAAAATTCAATCTCTTTTATGGCAAAACACTCTTCTCTTTCTCCTTCTTGTTTTACTCCTAATCATTATCATACTTCACATATGCTATTGCTACTCCAAAAAGAATGTTTACTAACAAAAGCTCATGGTAAAAAACCTCGCTAATAGATCAGTAGAATCACTGAGCGAGTTAGAACTTCTCAAATGTTAAGACTTACACTAATCTTTAATATGAGGGATATTGTAACAGCCTTTTTTATAAAAAAAAAAGCTTAATTTGATCATTCTAATAGGAAGAGCTCTTTGAGACTAGTCAACCGATGGTAAGTTTGTAATTTTTGGAATTTTGGATAATTAATTATGAATTTTTAAAGTTTTGGATATATTTGTAATTTCAGGATTTCAGATCCGGGATATATCTGCAATTTAGGATTTCCGATTTAGTTTAAAATCGGATGGCGGAAGGTAAATTTGTAAATATGGAATTGTCGGCCAGGCCAGGGTAGATTTGTAATTTGGAAAAGTTCAGGGGGTGTTCTGCAAAACAATCACGAACGTGTCGGTACAAGGCATAATTAACACATACGTGTCCACCCGGGCGAGGATATCAGCCCGGGTGAGTTAATCCTCTTAAGCACAGAAGCTATTTGGAAAATTTTGAGCAATTGCGAAAAGTTGCCGGAAATTTAACGGAAGTTGGGAAGCTCGCCGGAGAAACTGCGGCAAGGTAAGATGGTTCGTTTTATTTTGCTGTATTGGGGTTTTGTTGAGTGGGGGGAGAGTAAGAGAGGCCGGCCGAATGGTTATTTTCGGCCGGAGACGTATTGGGTTGCCGAAGGAGTGGCCGGAGTTGTCGGCCGCGAGATGCGGAATGTTTTTCCGGCAAACTGGTCGTCGAGGAGTGCGAAAGAAGTCGAGAGGAGCTTGGTATTTCCCGAAGAGGGATTCGGGGAAACGAGAAATTTACCGTGGAAGCGGCTAGAAGCCGCCGGACGCGAGCGGCGGCGAGGAGAGAGGGAAGCAGCGTCGGGTGAGAAACAGGGATGATCCTGTTTGAACCGATTCGGGTTAACCGAACCGGAAGGCGCCCGGTTTGGGCTGAGACGGAGGAGAGAGAGACCTGGTTCGGGTTGAGGCGGAGGAGAGAGAGAGGGAGAGAGGGGCGGTTCACGAACCGCAGGCCGGTTCAGCGGACGCGCGGTCCAGGCGCGGCGAGAAACAAGGAGAAAAATTGGGATTTTTTTTTGGGGATTTCGGGAAGTATTTGGCAGGGCTTTTAGAAAGCTGTTTTTGTGACTTAAAACCTTTTTATTTATTTTAATTATTTTGCACATGTGACCTTGTAGGGACTCCAGAAATTGAGAATAGAGGTCCTGCAATAATAGATCCAGTAGATAAATTCGTAACTTGTGATATAGCACAATAGTATTTATTTATATTTCGATACATGGTTTCTTACGGGCTGCATTACAGTTTTTCTTTACATAACTTTTATCTCATGGCTTGATATATGTTTTATGGTGTTATTTTCTGATTGAACTGAAAGCATAAAAGATGACAAAAAGGAAATTGAAACAAAAAGCATAATATGAGATAAAATATAATTGGTTGGACATATTGATATGGTTTTGGCATATTTATCACATGTGTGACATGGTTGGAAAATAAAAATTGAAAATTGGATTCCTGGAGACATTATCCTCACCACTAGGCCTAGCGGATGAGATCACAGGGTATCGATCTTCGGATCAGATATCTGCCTAGTGTGTATGTGTACCATGACCTCCGTATATATTGATGACACCAGGCCTAGCGGATGTGATCGCAGGGTATCAGTACTATACCTGCCTGGTGGCACTAGGCCTAGTGGATGAGATCGCAGGGTATCGGTCTTCGGATCAAATATCTGCCTAGTGTTATGAACTGGATGGATGCCGGCTGAAGGTCATTTGATATGATGATTGGATCCAGAGGATGATGATTCAAAAGGGAATCGGGCCCAGTAAGTATATAACATATAAAATAATGGAAATGGAAATTTGGTATACATGTTTATCTGGTTTACTTTTGATACTGCATGACATTTGATAAGAAGGTATTCATATGGTTTATTTTTCACCGCTTATGAGATGGATTTTGTTTTATCATGTTTCACGGCTTGTCTTTTATATCGGGAGATTTATTTTACTTGGTTACATAATGGATTTATCTACTGAGATATATATGTCTCATTAATGCTTCATCACAGGTCATGTATCCACTACACCGAGAGCTGGGGATTATAATAGTACAGGAGAGGACTATACTCCTGACATGTGAGAGGGGATAGATTTATGGTGGGAGTGGATTTGGTTTCATTTTGGTATTTTTTTTGGTACTTCAGTTTTGTGGTTTATTGTATATATATACAGTTTAATATACACATGTTTTTATTTCAGCTCCATGGTATGGATTTGGTTAAAATGTTTTCAAAATATACCAGATTGGTTCGAGGGTTAGAATTGTCTCACCGTCGGGTCCCCACCTAGGCATGGTTTGTCCTCACTCGAGATTATTTCTTATGCAGCATCATTAATTTACTGTAGTTGGTAAGGTGGGGTGCCTGACAAGGTGGTATCAGAGACTTGGTTCAGGATTAGGTGGAAAATGTGAGTGAGGACACTTACACAGCACATGCATTGTAGTCTTATATGTACTTTTAGCTTTTATTTCTGCTATAAATTTCTATATGCCTTCCTGGTTTTATAGGATTGCAGTATAATCAGGCCAAGGAGAGATCTGAGTCAGGAAACATGGATAAGGGCAATGGTAAAGAGCAGCAAGGGGACACACAACAAGAGTTGGCTCAAACCCTTGTTTCGTTGCTGAGATCTATCGGAGGCACCAGTAATCAAGTCACTGAGGCATCTATTGACCTGGTGGTGGATCAGTTCCAGCGGATGCATCCACCTTATTTTGCTGGAGAGGAAGATCCAATGATTGCTGAGAACTGGTTAGATCAAATGAATATTATATTCGAAGGCATTTCTTGCCTAGAAGACAAGAAGGTGGCTTTAGCGGTGCTTATGCTGAAAGATGCTGCTAAACTTTGGTGGAGTTCGCGCCACAGAACCAGATTTATGGGTCGGCCAATGAAAGAAATATCCTGGGAAGAATTCACAGGGGAGTTTGAACAGTGGTTTATGTCAGTATCTATTAAAGCCAAGATGAGGGAGGAATTAAGTAATCTCAGGCAAGGAAATCTGTCAGTCACTGCCTATGAACATAAGTTTGCACATCTAGCCAGATACGTACCTCACTTGGTAACACCAGAAGAGCAGCGATGTTATATGTTTCAAAGAGGTCTGCGTGATGATATCCGGGCAGCATTGGTGGCTGTACGGACCACGAGCTATATAGAATTATTAGAGAGTGCCCGTACAGTTGAGTTGGAGTTGGGCATATTGGAGACTAGTAGAGGGAGAGAAAAGGGAAGCTTTTCAGGATCTACATCCAGACTCACAGGGAGGAGAGGTGGTCCCAGTTTTTCCCGAGGAGGGGGTACTAGTTATGCCGGATTCAGTAGGTTCAGACCTTATGAACCTAGTACCAGTAGGACTAGTTTTGGTTCTAGTGGGACCAGTCGATGTGGGCGTTGTGGTAGATGGCATACAGGGGAGTGCAGATTTGATTTTGTGCGACCAATTAAATGTTTTTTATGTAATGAAATAGGGCACATGGCACGAGATTGCCCTAAAGTATCAGACATGAAAGCTGCCAATACCCCAACCAGTGGAGGCAGAGGGAGTGCGAACCATGGTAGAGGCCGTGGATCTATGGCAACTTCAGGTAGCACAGCCCATGGTGGGGCAGCAGGCAGGGAAGGTCAGGCTCGCATTTATTCTATTACTCAGCAGGAAGCTCCACATTCTACAGATGTTATTACTGGTATGCTCTCTTTGCAAAGTTTACCTGTCTCTGTTCTTTTTGATTGTGGGGCATCACACTCTTTTCTCTCGACTCGTATATTGAGTCAGCTAGATATTATTTTGCAACCTGTGAAGGACCTGTTAATGGTTAAAATGCCTGATGGAAATAATATCCCAGTGGAGAATTTTATTGAAGAAGAGATATACATCAAGGGAAGAAAATTCTTGACATTATTGCATATTCTTCCTATTACAGAATTTGATGTAATTTTTGGCATGGATTGGCTGTTTGATCATAAAGTGAAAATTGATTGCTATGAAAAGCGGATTGAAATTCAAATCCCTGGGGAAGATAAATTAATTTACTTCGGCCAAGGAAGGAAAATTCCTTTAATATCTATGCTCAAGGCACAAAAGCTACTTGGCAAAGGATGCGAAGGATGCTTGGTATCTATTGTGGATTTGGACATGAAATTTTGTAAACCCACAGAGGTACCAGTTGTTCAAGAATATCTAGACATTTTTCCAGAAGAGTTGCCTGGATTACCTCCTGATAGAGAAATAGAATTTGAAATTCAGTTGATTCCAGGCGCTGAGCCAATTTCCAAAGCTCCTTATCGTATGGCACCAGCCGAGCTTCAAGAATTAAAGGTGCAAATTCAGGAATTATTAGACAAGGGATTTATCAGACCCAGTGTATCCCCATGGGGTGCACCTATTTTGTTTGTGAAGAAGAAAGATGGTAGTCTTCGCATGTGTATTGATTACCGGGAAATCAACAAAATTACTATAAAAAATAAATATCCTTTGCCGCGGATTGATGATCTATTTGATCAGTTGCAAGGAGCAGCAATATTTTCAAAAATTGACCTGAGATCTGGATATCATCAACTGAAAATTAAGACAGAAGATGTTTCCAAAACAGCTTTCAGGACCAGGTATGGGCACTATGAATTTTTAGTGCTACCTTTTGGACTGACAAATGCACCAGCAGCTTTTATGGATTTGATGAATCGCGTGTTCAAGAAATATTTAGATCAGTTTATCATTATCTTCATTGATGATATATTGATATATTCTAAATCCCTAGAAGAACACGCTGCACATCTACATTTAACATTGCAGACTTTGAAAGAAAATCAGCTATTTGCTAAATTCTCTAAATACGAATTTTGGCTGTCCAAGGTCTTGTTTTTGGGGCATGTAGTGAGTGCAGAAGGAATCTCAATTGATCCTCAGAAGATTTCTGTCATTGTAGATTGGCCAAGGCCTACAACAGTAACAGAAGTTAGAAGTTTCTTGGGTTTGGCTGGGTATTACAGAAAGTTTGTGAAAGGCTTTTCCCAAATAGCCTCACCCTTAACAAATTTGACGCGAAAAGCAATAAAGTTTGAATGGGATGCAGCTTGTGAAGATAGCTTCCAAATATTGAAGAATAAATTGGTTTCAGCCCCAATTCTAACATTACCAGAAGGCACAGAAGGTTATCATATATACAGTGATGCATCTTTGCAAGGTCTTGGCTGTGTATTGATGCAAAATAAGAAAGTAATTGCTTATGCATCTAGACAGCTTAAGATACATGAAAAGAATTATCCTGTGCACGATTTGGAGTTAGCAGCTGTAGTTTTTGCCTTAAAAATCTGGAGGCATTATTTGTATGGAGTTAAGTGTATGGTTTTCACTGATCATCAGAGTTTAAAGTATATTTTTACTCAGAAGGAACTAAATCTCAGGCAACGAAGGTGGCTGGAGTTTATTAAAGATTATGATGTGGAAATCACTTACCATCCTGGGAAAGCGAATGTGGTCGCTGATGCTCTTAGCAGGAAAGCTAGTATTCGTAGCATTTTGACTATCACAGAAGAAAAACAATTAATTTTTGAGATGGATAAATTACAACTAGAAGTAGATATTCGAAGAAATACGGCTTTGCTGGCACACTTATCAGTAAGACCAGATTGGTTGGCCTCTATTAAAGACGATCAGGGAGAAGAACTTGAATTGCAAAAGATAATACAGAGGGTTCAGGAAGGACAGGAATCTACTTTTCAATTGGACCAGGCTGGTTTACTTAGATTTCAAGGCAGGTTATGCATACCAGCACATCAACAACTTAGGGATTTGTTATTAAAGGAAGCTCATAACTCTCGATATTCAATACATCCAGGCGAGAATAAAATGTATCAAGAATTGAGACAACAATACTGGTGGCTAGGATTGAAGAAGGATGTTTCTAACTGGGTTCAAAAATGCTTAATTTGTCAGCCGGTGAAAGGAGAGCAACAAAAACCTGGGGGGTTGTTGCAGTCATTACCTATTCCAGAATGGAAATGGGAGGAAGTGGCAATGGATTTTGTGATCGGTTTGCCTAGGTCACCTGCAGGTCATGACTCAATCTGGATAATTGTTGATAGGCTAACAAAATCTGCTCACTTTTTAGCTGTTAAAACTACTTATTCTGCAGAGAAGTTAGCTCAGGTATATGTGAGTCAGATTATCAGATTGCATGGGATTCCAAAAGTCATTATATCTGACAGAGACCCTAAATTTACTTCTCACTTCTGGAAGAATGTGCATCAAGCTTTTGGTACGAGATTGCGTTTCAGCACAGCCTTTCATCCTCAAACAGATGGTCAGACAGAGAGAACTATCAAAACCTTGGAAGATTTGCTACGACTTTGCATCTTGGATTTTGGTGGAGATTAGGAAAGCCACTTACCTTTGGTGGAATTTGCTTATAATAATAGCCATCAGTCCAGCATTGGGATGGCACCCTATGAAGCGCTGTATGGGAGAAAATGTCAATCACCTTTGTGTTGGAATGAAGGGAAGGAAAGAAATTTGCTCGGTCCTGGATTTGTTGAAGAAGCAACAGAAAAGATCAGAATTATTCAAGACAGAATAAAAACAGCTCAGGACAGACAAAAGAAGTATTATGACGCAAAACATCGAATGGTTCAGTTCCACGAGGGGGAACATGTTCTTATCAAGGTAAGTCCAACAAAAGGTGTCATAAGGTTTGGAAGAGCAGGAAAATTGAAGCCTAAATTCATTGGTCCTTTCCAAATCCTAAGAAGGGTTGGACAAGTGGCATACCAAATTGCTTTGCCTCCTCAATTGTCAGGTGTGCATAATGTGTTCCATGTCTCATCTTTGCGAAGATATGTTTCAGATCCCTCCCATGTTGTTAGTTATATGGACCCAGATATGGAAATTCAAATGGATTTGACATATCCCGAACTGCCTGTGAGAATACTTGATAGGTAGGAGAAAAAGCTCAGAAATAAAATCATTCCTATGGTTAAAGTCCTATGGAATGGTCAAACAGAAAGAGAAGCTACCTGGGAAGTGGAAACAGATATGATCAATCAGTATCCGGAGCTTTTCTAAATTTCGGGACGAAATTTTTGTAAGAGGTGTAGATTGTAACAGCCTTTTTTTAAAAAAAAAAAAGCTTAATTTGATCATTCCAATAGGAAGAGCTCTTTGAGACGAGTCCAACGATGGTAAGTTTGTAATTTTTGGAATTTTGGATAATTAATTATGAATTTTTAAAGTTTTAGATATATTTGTAATTTCAGGATTTCAGATCCGGGATATATCTGCAATTTAGGATTTCCGATTTAGTTTAAAATCGGATGGCGGAAGGTAAATTTGTAAATATGGAATTGTCGGCCAGGCCAGGGTAGATTTGTAATTTGGAAAAGTTCAGGGGGTGTTCTGCAAAACAATCACGAACGTGTCGGTACAAGGCATAATTAACACATACGTGTCCACCCGGGCGAGGATATCAGCTCGGGTGAGTTAATCCTCTTAAGCACAGAAGCTATTTGGAAAATTTTGAGCGATTGCGAAAAGTTGCCGAAAATTTAACGGAAGCTGGGAAGCTCGCCGGAGAAATTGCGGCAAGGTAAGATGGTTCGTTTTATTTTGCTGTATTGGGGTTCTGTTGAGTGGGGGGAGAGTAAGAGAGGCCGGCCGAATGGTTATTTTCGGCCGGAGACGTATTGGGTTGCCGAAGGAGTGGCCGGAGTTGTCGGCCGCGAGATGCGGAATGTTTTTCCGGCAAACTGGTCGTAGAGGAGTGCGAAAGAAGTCGAGAGGAGCTTGGTATTTCCCGGAGAGGGATTCGGGGAAACGAGAAATTTACCGTGGAAGCGGCTAGAAGCCGCCGGACGCGAGCGGCGGCGAGGAGAGAGGGAAGCAGCGTCGGGTGAGAAACAGGGATGATCCTGTTTGAACCGGTTTGGGTTAACCGAACCGGAAGGCGCCCGGTTCGGGCTGAGGCGGAGGAGAGAGAGACCTGGTTCGGGCTGAGGCGGAGGAGAGAGAGAGGGAGAGGGGCGGTTCAGTCGGCTGAACCGCGGAGCTGAACTGCAGGCCGGTTCAGCGGACGCGCGGTCCAGGCGCGGCGAGAAACAAGGAGAAAAATTGGGATTTTTTTTTGGGGATTTCGGGAAGTATTTGGCAGGGCTTTTAGAAAGCTGTTTTTGTGACTTAAAACCTTTTTATTTATTTTAATTATTTTGCACATGTGACCTTGTAGGGACTCCAGAAATTGAGAATAGAGGTCCTGCAATAATAGATCCAGGTAGATAAATTCGTAACCTGTGATATAGCACAATAGTATTTATTTATATTTCGATACATGGTTTCTTACGGGCTGCATTACAGTTTTTCTTTACATGACTTTTATCTCATGGCTTGATATATGTTTTATGGTGTTATTTTCTGATTGAATTGAAAGCATAAAAGATGACAAAAAGGAAATTGAAACAAAAAGCATAATATGAGATAAAATATAATTGGTTGGACATATTGATATGGTTTTGGCATATTTATCACATGTGTGACATGGTTAGAAAATAAAAATTGAAAATTGGATTCCTGGAGATATTATCCTCACCACTAGGCCTAGCGGATGAGATCGCAGGGTATCGATCTTCGGATCAGATATCTGCCTAGTGTGTATGTGTACCATGACCTCCCTATATATTGATGACACCAGGCCTAGCGGATGTGATCGCAGGGTATCAGTACTATACCTGCCTGGTGGCACTAGGACTAGCGGATGAGATCGCAGGGTATCGGTCTTCGGATCAGATATCTGCCTAGTGTTATGAACTGGATGGATGCCGGCTGAAGGTCATTTGATATGATGATTGGATCCAGAGGATGATGATTCAAAAGGGAATCGGGCCCAGTAAGTATATAACATATAAAATAATGGAAATAGAAATTTGGTATACATGTTTATCTGGTTTACTTTTGATACTGCATGACATTTGATAAGAAGGTATTCATATGGTTTATTTTTCACCGCTTATGAGATGGATTTTGTTTTATCATGTTTCACGGCTTGTCTTTTATAACGGGAGATTTATTTTACTTGGTTACATAATGGATTTATCTGCTGAGATATATATGTCTCATTAGTGCTTCATCACAGGTCATGTATCCACTACACCGAGAGCTGGGGATTATAATAGTACAGGAGAGGACTATACTCCTGACATGTGAGAGGGGATAGATTTATGGTGGGAGTGGATTTGGTTTCATTTTGGTATTTTTTTTGGTACTTCAGTTTTGTGGTTTATTGTATATATATACAGTTTAATATACACATGTTTTCATTTCAGCTCCATGGTATGGATTTGGTTAAAATGTTTTCAAAATATACCAGATTGGTTCGAGGGTTAGAATTGTCTCACCGTCGGGTCCCCACCTAGGCATGGTTTGTCCTCACTCGAGATTATTTCTTATGCAGCATCCTTAATTTACTGTAGTTGGTAAGGTGGGGTGCCTGACAGATATGAACCTAAAAAAAAGTGATTTAACAACTAACATCAAAAGTACTCCCATTAGTGGTGAAGTGGCAAGATATATACATAATTGAAGTTCTTAGAATGCTAAAAAGAAAATCACACTTGCAAAAACTAGGAAGTTGGATGTGATGATTAATTTTCCTAAAATATGAAATAAAGTGGGTAAGAACTTTCTTGGTAATTTAATACTCTTATTGATGTTGGATAATGGGTCTGGATCTCCCATTTTGAGCATTTTTCTCTCATTCCCAGGCACTTTCTGAATGACATCGTCTAATTGATCACACAAGATACACTCATGTCGAATAAGATTAGCGACAATATTTCATTATTTTATTCAAATTTTTTATTTACAACATGGTGCGTTTTTTCATTTATAAAGACCATAAGGTTAGAACTATAATTTTCTAACATAGGTATACGAAATGGTATTTAGGAATACTAAGGGACATACTTTGGAATTTTAAAAGAAATTTTTAGAATTTCAAAAGTCATCACAAATTAGAAAAAATATTTGAATTCTACGAGAAAAATTACATTTAACATCAACAAAATTGATTGATATAAGCATTTCCTAAATGGGCTTGTGCATTTCGAGCATGGTTTAGCAAACCACAACAAGAAAGGTTGCCCAATCAGGATGGCATCGACATAGAGGCATAGTGACTCCTTGGGTTGGTGGGTCAGCGGGGGTTGATAAGTCATTGCTGGTTCATGATTCATATGCCAAAGTGGGTCGAAGTGAATAATGCTTGTCAAACGAATCAGTAAGATTCAATGGGTCAACGAAGGTCAAGCAGGCTGTGTGAGCAACAATAACAACTGTCAATGATGACAACAATAGTAATGGGTGGTGGAACGCTACAAGGACAGCTCAAAACTAAATTTTAAGCTTTTTAAATTCATTTTTAGCCTAATTATGCACTAGTATAATTATAGGACTATTATAGGGATATCTTGGACAAAATTTATAGATAAAAATATCTAAAAAACTATTAATTGATCTTCATGTCACTTAAATAAAAGTGTAGATACAAATAATTTGATAAATTTACAAAAATCAACCTAAAATATGTAATAAACAAGGGTTGACAATAATTAACCATTTCAACGACAATGATAATAGAGAATATTGAAAAGTTTAGGAGCCAATAACAGCATAGATATGAGTCTAAATAGGATTAACATGTCTTTAAGTGAAACTTTTATGTAATGTATGAGACGTTACAACATCAATTGCCCTCTAATAATTGCTTCAACTGTACAAGTCTAACTAGGTTATAAATATCTTATTTTATACTTCAACTAACATTTAGAGCCTTCCTAATAAGGGGAAAAAATCCTTTTTTTAACCCTTTTTTCACTACAATCATAATGGTCTACTTAAGATCTTTTATGAAGTTTCTTATCTCAATTGTTATACGAGATTCCAATAATAGGATTTTAGGTGATAATACTAATCATAACAACAATGGCTTCATTTTTCAAACACATATTCTTCTTGGAAAAACAATACAGCCCAACCATTCATGATTTATCATTAAGCTAGCCAATTTAGAGTTGTAATTTGAATCTATTCCCCATCTTTTTTTTGTTTTCATCATCTTCCATTTTAGATCTTCTTAAAAGATTTTATCCTACTTGAACCTTGTCAATTATGTCAATGATTTCTACATCTATTATGAAATCCTCAACGAGGTACCTTTTAAATTATATGATGGCCATTCAAGTCACTCGATTCTTACAATAACTATTCTATTTTGATGTGTTCAATGGTCGAAGTCTATTAATCACTAATTGCTTCATATAGATTCTATGTAATTGCTCAGATGACATAATTCTTGTTGTCACCTAGGTTAATTAGTAGTTTTACTTGCCAATTGTATGTCCCTGCAAATACAGAGAAAAAATAATGTTAAAGTCATAGGTGCTCAATGAAGAAAGTATTAAAGGTGCTATACTATCTCTAATTTTTGTTGTTTTCTCTTGCATCACTTTGCTTTTTCTTTTGCTCTCTTTGTTTTTTGTTTTCTCTTATTCTTGTTATTAACTTGAGCTGCCCTTACAAGGATCTCCTATAATTAACAATAAGACTCTTGTTAGGCTTGTTTGAGAATAATGAAAATCTTCTTATTAGAAGGCCATAGATTTTTTGTTTGCCACCTGGCTCCTTTTTTTCACTTGCTATGGTTGTTATTATCATTATGCTATATCATGTAACTTTTTATTCCTTTGAAAATTTTTTGTATGTCTTGTTATTTTGTTGAATCTTTTATTATTTTCATTTTTCTATTTTTCATGTATTTTAATTATGAATTTGAAGTATCTTGCATCCTTGTTTGCCATGAATTTTGTTTGCCAAAATCAAGATAAATTCTTAATTATAACATCTATGGTTATTTATCACTTTAATCCTTTTGGAAGTTCTAAAGCCCTTGGACTACAAGCTTGGTATTTATTTCCCATTGTTCATCTTTTTGAATGAATTATTTTTTCTTAATTTTCTATGTTTATAAGTTTTTCTTGGCTAATCTTCAGATTTTGAACTCTTTAATTATGGCCAATATTAACCATACAATTTTTAAGCATCCAAATGGGATTTCACTTGACTATATCAGTCAAAAGATTTGGTCCCTAATATGGATTGCATCTCCTTCATTTTGTCAGTTTTATATCTATCTTAAAATCGATCATTTATGGTGCACAATTATTATAATTGAATGCTAATTCGAATGGTGTTTTTTGTTAAGTTTGAACTACTCTTTAAGTTATATATTATTTTTTTATTTTTTATCTATTCATTTATTGTACGGACTGATACTTAAAATTTTTTGTAATAACATGATATTATGGATTATTAATTATTTTTTGTTAATTTGACTTGTCAATATACAAATACTTAAAAATTATAATTGTGATATTTTAATTTTTTTGTGAAATATTTAATTTATTAGGAATATTTGTGCATATGGATAGTTGACATGTGTTTGACATGTTGATCACATTATTATTTTGTGAATTGTCCAAATTAGATATTTTTGGAATGCATAATTTTTAGATGTCATAATATTTTTTTATATTTTATTTATTTTGAAAAAAATGAGTTTGCTTCTATAATCATTTTGTAGATACAAAGGTTATTTTTATGATATGTTTATTACTTTTCTTAACAATATATTTTCAAAAACATATTTGGAGTTGCAGATGCTACCAATGACAAGAAGTTTTAATAATTTTGATTTATCTAATGTGTTTTGGGAATATTTAGAGGATATTTTTGAAATTTTTAATTTTTTGGATGATGTTTTTAAAATTTTGATTTTTTTTCTTGTGGTTTTTATCAATTTTTATTGTTAAATGACTTAAAACTGTACTGTTTGGATAAATGCTTTTTGTCAATAATTAATCATTTTGTGCAATATTATTATAATTGCAACGGTAATTCAGATGTTGTTTCATGTTAAGTTCGAGCCGCTCTTTAAGTTGCATTATATTTCTTAGCTGTTCATTTATGCCATGGATTGATACTTTAATATTTTGTTATAGCATATTATTATAGTTTGAAATAGTTTCAAATTATAATATTGATATTTTGACTTTTGTATATAAAATATTTTATTTATTAAACATATTTGTACATATGGATAGTTTACATGTATTTGACACATTAATACATTAAAATATTTGAAGAGTTCAATTGATCGAAATTTCTCAATTAAGAAATAATATATGAATATCAAAATTATCGTTTCAATTATAATAAATAAATTATCATTGCAAATAAACTTTTTTTTACCAGCCATTAACGATAAATTATCATCAAATTAATTATTTATCTTTAGATCACACTTAAGACCTAAAATAAGTTATAGTAAAAAAACTTTTGTTATAATTGAAAAGAAGAAAATATCTCTTAAGCTAAAAACAAGTATAATAATAGACATAAAAATAATATGGGCCAAACACTAAGAGTATAACAAAAAATAATAACACATCTTATAATAAATAATTCATTATAGCTAATAATTCACATATATTCAATAAGGTTATATTTTTTATCTTTTGAATCTCATATTAGAGATTTATTTATAATTAATGATTAATTTTTATCTATTATATCTTGGATTTTGCTGTGCCATGTTTTTTTTTATTCAAAAGGAGGCATAAGCCATATAAACGGATTCTCATGTAAGATCCTCACGGAGGATCGAACATGAAGTTTAACATCATAAGTTTAATGAGGGGTTTGGGAAGGGATTCCCCCTTCTCCCAGACGAATTCATTACAACATGCAACACGCGCCACCCAATCGGCAGGCGCATTCCCTTCTCTGTATATGTGGGAAAACCTAAGTGCATCTAGGTACCTTGCATACTATGTTTTGATTTGTCTCTAAATTAGTGTTGGATTAAATCTAGTATTCTTTGCCTTATGATTTTTTCTTTAAAGCCATCATGCTCTATATCTCTCCAAATTACAAAGAGAAACTGTCTTATATATAATTATACTCCAAATGTGTTTTTACGAAATTTAATATCAACATTTTTAAATCCTTAATGAACAAAAAATTAGAAAAAGAATAATCCTTTTAGCATATATGAAAGCTCATAGAAATAAAACAACTTGTATAAAAATCATCAAAATATATATAACAAATAAAATATTTCAATAAAAAAAATATTAATAAATTATTTATCAATAATAGAGTTTGTCCATAATTTTTTGTATTGATTTTTTATAAAGTATATTAACTAAACATCAAAGCTATTATCAAAAAGCATATATGATAGCAATTTTAAAAAATATGTAGTTTTACTCATGTTCTTGTATAATTTAAAATATATCATATAGAAATTCCCAAATAAAAAAAGGGTAAAATTTTTTGGATAAATTCATCGAAACAATTTGCCCAAAAAACGTTCTAAATATTCATTTCATTGATTTAACACACCTGATATTATTGGATCAAAATTGTTACTTAATTAAATGAATTATGTAATAAAATTTTTATATTCACCATGATCATCAATTGAAGTTTTATTTTTGAATTTATAGAATGGAAATATATTAGATGTTTCTATATGTCCAAAATTTCCTATGGATCTGGTTTTTCTATTACGTTAGAAGTGGAAAAAGTAACACTATGTTACGTGGGCATAGAAAATTTTGGATCCTACAAGTTGTTCTAGATATGTTAAAATATTTGAAGAGTTCAAATGATTGAAAGTTTCCAATTAAGAAATAATATATGACTATCAAAATTATCATTTAAATTATAATAGATAATTATCACTGTAAATAATCATTTTTTTATCACCCATTAGTGATAAATTATCATCAAATTAATTAGTTATCTTTTGATCACACTTAAGACCTAAAATAAGTTTTAATAAAAGAAACTTTTGTTATAATTGAAAAGAAGAAAATTTTAAGAAAATTTAAGTATTTATAATTATTTATCAATAAGCAATTCAAAATTTTTTTGTTATAAATTTTAAGAAATTAAAGCATTTTTTATAATTAGAACCATTTGCACTAAATGTTTTTCCAAAACATCATAAATTAGATTTTATAAAAATTTGACTATATATTAAATAATTTGGTTAGAAGTTGAATTTTCTGATACATCGATCATACAGTATGGTTAGCTAATCATATTGTGTTATTTGCTACCATCACCAACTTTTATTCATTAATTTGATTGGAACATATAGATGATTGCATCCTAAAGTTTTGCAATAGTAAAGTATGATAATTGAAAATCTCATGACTCCTTAAAACTCAGATTATAATTGAAATATTTGAAAAATAAATAATTAAACCCCCTAAACTATTATAAAATGAGATCTAACATAAATTTAATCTCAATCTCAAGAATTTGTTTTTTAATATCTGAAACTTACCTTAAATATTTTTTTAATTCTAAATAATTCTTGCTACAAGTTCTATTAATAAAAGAGATGCATGAACTTTATTATTCATTTATTAAAATATATTTTTAAATATATTAATATTAGATAATTTATCTTTCATCTTCTTCCTTATTATAATAGAGGATCAAGTAAAATTTTAAACATGCTTAAACTAATGTTGAGTCTATATATCAACAAAACAAAAACAACTTAGGCCAGATCATCAATGGAATACGTTAGTATACTTGATAACAAATACTATTTTATGATGCTCATAAAGAAGTTTGATATATAAACCATGAGAGAAATAGTCGAGTTTACAAAATGAAAGGATGATGAACATACGATGCTTTTCTTAATTATGGAGTTGTAGGCGAATCCTAGATAACGTACCCATGAGAATTTAAAGCAAATGATGCTTGATACATGGACTGAGTACATAGACATACGACGCTTATTAATGACAAGAATGACTTATTAAAAACTAAACAGCATGGGAAACCAAAGCATGCAAGTTTAGAATGATTAATTAGCTCGGCTAAGGTGCAGGTGCCGGAGCAGTATGTTGATCTGCCGGGAAAAGTGGAACTTCGACGGTGAAAATGAAGTTGTGTGCTTCGTATCTTAACCGACAGCTACCCGTCACAGCAACACAGCCTATTTGGAATGGGCAACCTAGTTTCAAGCTACTGGACATTTGTGTCAAACAACCGGTGCAGGCTAACCCCGAGAGGTCTTCCGTGCATTGTGCCATCCCATAGATTGTCAAGTTTTGGCTTACAAAGTTTATCTTCCCAATTCCAAATCTATTGCTCTTTGTTGCAGCAGACATCTTAACCCATTCCAATAGTTGCCAAACTGTGTCATGGAAAGCTTCTTGATCATCGGCAGTTTTAACGTTTCGATATGTTCTGGTGATCGAAACATCAGCTGTCCCAAAGAAGTTGTTCGAGTCAAAGCGTATAGAACAGAAGTACCATATTTTACTGGAGGCCGCATTGACGCAGTGTGCTTGCAGCTTCTGTGCCGCGGTCATGACGCACTCCGAACAACCTTTAGAGTTGTTAAATGTCTCCTCGACACTGTGCGAGACCGTAGACCGTGTTTTCTCCATCGCCGACGGTGGACATGATAGAGCCATTCGAAGACACCTTTCGTACCATGCCGACCAAAGTTTTGTCGATGTTGTCGTGCAAGACATTGTTGTTGGTAAAATTTTTGCTGCAAAGGGAGAAGGATAACTAAGATGAAAAATTGATACGTTAGGAAGGCCATTATTTAATCCAACCCCTTCGCTTGGATGGAGGGAGGGAAGGATGAGATGGTTTGGCTTCCAAATTTCTTAGCTTCGCATTTATAGGCAAAGGAATGGTTTGTCTGAAGCAATCTTCGGCTCTCTGTTTTTTTTTTTAATATGATTGACTATTTAATTTCATACGATATTTGCTAGCCTGGGACATAAAAAGCACTGCCTTAACATCATGAAGAGAGAGAGAGAATGCGCATATTATATTAACAATGATCGTCAATTGAAATTTTGACTTTGAATTTATAGAGTGAAAATATATTAGAGGTTTCCATATGTCCAAAATTCCCTAACGACCTGGTTTTACGTTGGAACTACAAAATGTAACACTACGTTACCAAGGAATAAAAAATTTTGGATCTTACAAGTTGTTCTAGAAACGTTAAAATATTTAAAGAGTTAAATTGATTAAAATTTTCGAATTAAGAAATAATATATGAATATCAAAATTATCGTTTCAATTATAATAAAGAAATTATCACTGTAAATAAACTTTTTTTTTATCACCATTAGTAATAAAATATTATCAAATTATTTATTTATCTTTAGATCACATTTAACACTTAAAATAAGTTATGGTAAAAAAAACTTTTTTTATAATTGAAAAAGGAGAAAATATCATTTAAGCTAAAAATTAGTATAATATTAGACATAGAAATTGATGCCATGAGACTTAGCAGCGATTCACATGGATGAAGGACAACGTTATGTTGGATGTCAAATGGACCGGTTTGAAGGAGTTGCAATATGGACAAATACTTGTATGAACTAGTTGATGATGTGCTTATTTGAAGTGATGCCAAGAGACTAAGTGACTTGTTGTATGGATCAAACAATAAAGTGGCAAATGAACATGTTTGATGGAGTTGTAAGAGGGAAGAGTCCTTGAACCAGGTAGCCAATGGTGGTCTTATCTGATATGATGCTAAATGAATAAGTGACTACTCATGTGGATCGAAAACAACATTATGTTGGCTGGTTTGAGGGAATTGTAATATGGAGGAATCCTTGGACCAAGTGGTGCATGGTAGGGTTGGTTTATGTACTCACATGTATTGAAAATGAACATGTTTGAAATCTGATTTTTCTTTAAAGCCATCATGCTCTATGTTATAACCGGTAAAATATTATATGTTTAATCTTCAATAATTCAATTGTGGCTTGGATGATTTCAGATCGACAGTAGGATGAGCCAGGAGCTCAATTGGAGGCTGTTGGAATTTCTGAAATTTTCTGGGGATTTTTCGGAGCACCGAGAAAATTTTTAAGTAATTTTCCCTGTTTAATTAGATTTTTGGAAATTCGAAAATCTATTTAAATCGGTCCATTAGATTTTTAAACCGGAATTTGGTTTTTACCGCGCGTGAACCGGACCGGAGCGGTTCAGCGAAGGCGGGGGCGGTTCGCCGAGTACGTTTGCACGTGCGGTTGGATAAGCCGCGGATAAGCAGATCGGACGGACGAGGACAGCGGTGGAGATTAACCGGCTGATCGGGGTTAAGCGGCGTTATTAGAAGGTCAACCGGCGCTTAATGGGTTCTTAACGGGTTATTACCGGTTTAAGCAGGGTATTTAACCGAAACTGTTCGGCTGTTAGGGTTTCGAGCGTTGGCCGGAGACGAAGTGTTCGCGGCGAACGGTGATACTTTCCGGCAGCCTTTCAAGGGGCTTTTTGTACCTGGAGGTTCGCGGGACCGAGGAGAATCGATTGGTACCGGTTTCGTTCGGCGAGGAGCAGCGGTTGGTCGCGTGCGAGCTTCACCGTCGCCGGAGAAGAAAGGTAGGAAATTCAGTCTAAATTAATTAATTAGCAAATTAAAATATGGATTATTTTGCGAATTGTAGGAAATTCAGTCTAAATTAATTAATTAGCAAATTAAAATATGGATTATTTTGCGAATTGTAGGAAATTCAGTCTAAATTAATTAATTAGCAAATTAAAATATGGATTATTTTGCGAATTATAGGAAATTCAGTCTAAATTAATTAATTAGCAAATTAAAATATGGATTATTTTGCGAATTGTAGGAAATTCAGATTTAAATTAGTTATTTAGCAAATTAAAAATATGGATTATTTTGCAAATAGCTACCGGAGCATGCGGATTGTGGTTTTTGAAATTGATTAATGCAAATTATTGATTTTAGCATTTTAGGGTTTTCGGAAAATTATACCCGCCGAATTCGGAAATTTTACCGAGCATGTGTTGATTCGATTATGTGCTTTAATCATGTTAAGATAGTATCAAATGCTGAAAATTGTTTAATTTCATAGATTGTTAAAATGGGGATCGGATGAAACTTCGGCGGAAATTTTGATTGAACCTTAGAAATTAGTGGCATTATTGAAACATTAGGATAGTACGAACATCGGATTTTGTTTCTCCTTGATCTCGGTCGCCGAAAATCGACGGGGAAAACGGAATTTTCCCGGAGGAATCGTCGGCTAGGGTTTCGCGGGCGCCGGGCGGAGGAAGGAGATGGATTAGATTAATTACGGTCTAGTTAATTAAGTAATTGTAATTATTCAATATTTATTAATAATTAAATGCTAAACGTCGGCTGGAAATTTGGATTAAATATTCGGCCGGTGGGTTCTCGATTCAGCGCGAAGACCCGAACCGGTGGCGAGATCCGGTTCAGGAGATTCGACACGGACGAAAGGCACGGCGCGGAGGAAAATTTAATTTCGGAAATTAATCCGAATTTTTGGAAATAGGATATATGTGGAATTTAAATTTTATTCGGAAATTTATTCCGAATTTCGGAGAATGGATAAAGGGCGGAAATTAATTTTGGAATTTAAAAATTTCCTGAAGTGAGAAAAAGGTGATTTTAGGAAATCACATAGCCAAGTTGAAATTGACTGTTGGAAATTATCCATAAATTCAGTGCTGCTGGATTAGTTGGAAGGAAGTGTGACACTTGGGTAAGTGCTACCAGAATAGTCAGAATTTTGGTACAGTTTGTGTTGCTTGGATGGCAATGGCATGGTTTGAGTCAGTTTACTCAGTGTTGGCATATTTCACGGATTGGCATATTGGACCGGACTACTATAGACCCTATATGATGTTTTAGGGTAGTTGTGGTAGGTAACTGTGCGGTTCAGACTTAGCTTCCACAGTATACATGTGACTGATAGGCGCCATGCGTGTTTCGAGATGGGCGTATCCCACTGGCATGCTACCTGAAACCCCAGGCTAGGTTGTGATGCGTCTTTCGAGATGGGCAATCCCACTGGCATGCTATATAGACGCTGAGGTGTCGGGTGCTAGGCGTTATGATGCGTGTTTCGAGATGGGCGTATCCCACTGGCATGCTTTGCCTAAGCGCCATGCATGTTTCGAGATGGGCGATCCCACTGGCATGCTACCTGGAAGCCCAGAGGAGAGCTACTCTGGTGTGACTGGGGTGACTGTGGTTGGTCGGAGTCTGGAACTAAGAGTGCCTTTCCACCCTACATTGTTATGCTGTATTCCTATACTCTTGCTATTATCCTTCTCTTGCATATGAGTTTTTACTAGCTGTCTTTCCTACTGGGCGTAGCTCACTCCTTTATTATCTATATTTTTCCAGCGGCTCGACAGCCTTGACGCCACCCAGATTAGGTGGGATCGTGGTCAGCAGGCTAATGAAGGATATCTGATCTGTGATTTTCTGAGACATTTTGGTTAGTGTGATTGATACTATTGGATGTATTCAGGGAGACTGTTATCCTTATGTCATGTAATATGTGAGGGTGATTCTGACTTATGTATCTAGTTGGATGATATTGTATTTGTTGGACTTGGATCTTATTCTTGTGATGTAGTTTCCATTCACTGTTTTACTTTATTGCCTTGGTAGTATAGTGTGTGGAGTGCCATATTTTATCTGAGGATGTTATGTATTTTATTTTTGATGGTGAGGTCATTACATGACTATGGAACTTAACCGTGGGGGTTCAGACTTCTATTAGATCGGTTCTCCTACCAGTATGGGTTAGGAGTATTGGGTCTAGTAGGAGTAACATTGCGCGAGTTCATCAGTTAATTCAGGAGTCATGAATCCTGATTTGACGGTGTACCCGGGAGATGGGATCCACATTGTTAAGGAAAGTAGGTGTTTAATGATGTGTTATATCCTATGTTTTTCGTAGGCTACTCAGGTTGGTATGGGACGATCTGAGCTGTCTATATGTAAAAAAAAAATATATATGCCAAAAATCAGCCTAGGAAAAAATGGGGTGTAACACTCTACATCTCTCCAAATTACTAAGAGAAACCCTCTTATATAGAATTCTATTCCAAACAAGTCTTTATTAAATTTAACATCAATATTTTTAAACTTTTAATGAACCAAAAATTATGGAAAGAATAGTCCTCTTTGCACATATGAAATCTTATAAAAATAAAACTGGTATAAACATCATCAATATATATATAACAAATAAAATATTTCAATAAAAAAATGCTTATAAATTATTTATCTATTTTATCAATAATAGAGTTTGTTCGTAATTATTTTGTATTGATTTTTAGTAAAGTTAGACATAACTAAACATCAAAGATATTATAAAAAGCATATATGACGACAATTTTAAAACATATGTTGTTTTATTCATATTCTTATATAATTTAAAAGTTCTCATATAAAAATTCCTAAATAATAAAAAGGGCATTACTCTTTGGATAAATACACTTAACCAATTTGTCACTCCTACAAAGCTTTCTAAAAATTCGTTTCATTGATTTAGTACACTTATTGGATCAAAATTGTTACTTGATTAAATGAAATATGCAATAAAAATTATTTTATTAAGCACATGTTAAAGAAATATAAAATACGTAGATATGCTTAATTTAATTTCTAACTTCCTTAATTTAAGAACATGTGTAAGTTTTATTTTTTCTTTATTTTATTTTATTTTTTTGTTGAAAGAGCTCTTTGAGACGAGTCTAACGGTGTTTAGTTTGTAATTTTTGGAGTTCTAAGGAATAAATTATGAATTTTTAAAGAGTTGGATAGATTTGTAATATTGAGGATATATGTGTAATTTTGTAAATATCGGTATAGTTCAATTCATTTTGGCGGAAGGTATATTTGTAATTTTAAAGTTGTTGGCTGTGCTGGGTTATATGTAATTTTAGGAATTTCGGCAGGTTTATTTCTCCGGGTGGATGATATATGTACAAATAAAAGATTGGGAAGGGGTGATATGCAAAATGCTGTTCACGAACCTTCGGCAAGTTGTTTTCGACCGCGGTTATAAAAGCCAAAACCTGGGTGCGTTTGAAAAGCACTTATGCGAACACCGACTGTGAGGAGGTTGTCGGAGTGCGAGGGCGAGATTTCCAACGACTGCCACCATGCTCAGCAAGGTTCCTGCACACTACAGTAACAGCCGGCGAGGATTTCCGTAAGGTAAGAAATAATTTCTTTGTCGTCGGGGTTGTGTAAGGCTTTCCGATGAGCGGCGAAGACTGAGAGGGCGGAAGCGGAGCCTAATTCGATCGATTCAGCGCGTGAAACGGCCGATCTAGCACCGACGAAAGGTTTCTGTTTGGTTGGACGCACAGAAGAAGAATAGGAACCGGTTCAATTGAGCCGGGTTTGCACTGCTGAACAGGGCGCGCCAGGCACGGGCGGTCCACTGCCACAGAAGAAATTTAAGGGATTTTGGGATTATTTTAGCTGTTTGGGAAATCTTTTAGAAAGCGAGATTTTTGACTGTTTGGGAAGAGCTTTTAGAAAGAAATTTTTTGCTAATAAATATATTTTAAATTTATTATGTTTGCATTTATGGGCTTGTAGGACATCAAAAAGAATAAGAAGAGGGCCAGACGATTTGTATATCAAATCAGGTAGATAAATTTCTAACCCTGTGATGTAGCACAATATTATATGTTTTTACATGGTTTCTTATTATCACATGGTGCTTTGGTTGTTACTTATGCATTTGCATGAAAACTAAAAAGGAAGAAATAACATGGTATGATAATGAAATAAAAAGGAAAAAACAATATGGAAAGAAAGGTCTTTTGATATGATATAATTAATTAGATTTATATTTGGAAATGGAAAATATAAAAAAATGGATTCCCAGAGAACATTATCCTAACCACTAGGCTCAGCATGTGGGATCGCAGGGTATCGATCTTCGGATTAGATATCTGTCTAGTGTTATGTGCTATGACTCCATGATGATTTACACCAGGCTCAGCGTGTTGGATCGCAGGGTATGGTACCATACCTCCCTGGTTGCACTAGGCTCAGTGTGTTGGATCGCAAGGTATCGATCTTTGGATTAGATATCTGCCTAGTGTTATGTGTTTTGTTGGATGCCGGCTGGAGGTCATTTATTGATGATGATTGGATCCAGAGGATAATGTGTCAAAGAGAATTGGGCCCGATAATAACACACTATATAAGGAACTAACATTTCTTTTGGTTTTTCATCTGGCATTAATATGACATCTGGTATGATTTTAGCTTGATGCATATGATTCATTTTTACTGTTGATATCTCTTTTTCATAATTGGTTAGTTATTGTGATTTATCTATTGAGATTTATAAAATCTCATTTAGTGCTTACATCACAGGTCGTGCTACCACTGCACCGATAGCTGGGAATGGTGCTGCTACAGAAGAGCCATTTTCACGAGATGTGTGAGAGAAGGAAGGGCTTGGTGTGATTAAATGTTTAAAAATATGCCTTTATATATATATATATATATATATATATTTGGATTTTAGAGTTGGTGTTTGTCTCACCATCAGGTCCCTACCTTGGGTTTTTGTTCATTGTCCTCACTCTGATGGTAATTTTGTTATGAAATGGTACTTGATGTCGGTGGGGGCTTGACAAGGTGGTATCAAAGCCAAATTCAGAATAGGTGGGAAATGGGAGTGAGGACACTAGCACAGCATATGCATTTGCATCTTTAGTGTTACTTTTAGTTTAAATGTTGACAAATATCTTATATGGTTTTGTAGGATTGTAATATACTTTAAACTATGGAAAGATATGAATATGAAAATATAGAGAAGGGTAAAGTAAAAGAGCAGCAATGAGATACGCAACAAGAATTAGCACAAACCTTGGTCTCTTTGTTGGATCAATTAGAAGCACGATAGCCATAGAGGAGAGACAACTATCGATTTGGTGGTTGACCAATTTTCGCAGATGCATCCTCCTTCTTTTGCTGGGGAAGAGGATCCTATGATTGCTGAAAACTGGTTAGAGCACATGAATATTATCTTTGAAGGGATGTTGTGCCCAACTGATAGAAAGTTAGCCTTGACAGTTTTGGTACTAAAAGATGCTGCAAGACTGTGGTAGAGTTCTTGACATCAGCTTCAATTTTCAAGCTAACCAATGAAAGAAATCTCCTGGAAAGAATTCACAGAAGAGTTTGAGCCATGGTATATGCCCTTTTTATTTTGATGAGGCCTACGGGACGAAATTTGGGCAGCTTTAGTAGTCGTTCAAACAACAAACTATGTGGAGTTACTGGAGCATGCCTACACGGTTGAGCTGGAACTCAGTTTGCTGGCAACTAGTAAAGAAGAAGAGAAGAAAAGATTTGATTCTCTAAAATCTAAATTCAGATTAAAAAGAAAAAGAGGTAGTCTTAGTTTTTCAAGAGAAGAAACATTCAAGACCTAGTAGGTTCAGACCATATGAACGGAGCACTGGCAGAGCTAGTTTGAGTTCAAGTGGAACGAGTAGATGTGAAAAATGTAGAAAATGACATAGGGGAGAATGTAGATTAGAGTATATCCAACCAATCCATGCCAAGATTGGTTGTTTGAGCATAAAGTAGAAATAGATTGCTATGAAAAGAGGATTGAAATCCCAATCCCTAGAGAAGATAAGTTAATCTACTTTGGCCAAGGGAGAAAAAATTCCTATCATAACTATGCTCAAAGCCCAGAAGCTACTGAAGAAAAGATATGAATGATGTTTGGTATCCATTGTGGACTTTGATCGACAATTTTTTCAACCTTTAGAAGTATTGATAATTAAAGAATATTTGGATGTCTTCCCGGAGGAATTATCGGGGTTACCCTTGTTAGGGAAAATTAATTAAAAATTCGATTGATTCCTGGTTCTGAGCCAATTTCAAAATCTCCTTATCGTATGGCACCTGCTGAACTACAAAAAGTCAAAATATAACTACAAGAATTATTAGACAAAGGATTTATCAGGCCAACACCTATCCTATTTGTGAAAAAGAAATATGGTAGTCTTTGTATGTGTGTGGATTATCGAGAAATCAATAAAATCACTATCAAGAATAAATATCCTTTGTCGTGGATTGATGAGATATTTGATCAGTTGCATGGAACAATTGTATTTTCCAAAATTGATCTACGATCTGGATATCATCAGTTAAAAATCAAGCAGAAAGATGTTCCAAAGACAGCTTTAGAAACTAGGTATGGATATTATGAATTCTTAGTCTACCCTTTTGGGCTAACCAATACACCAGCAACTTTTATAGATTTAATGAATCAAGTGTTCAAGAAGTATTTGGACCACTTTATTATTATCTTTATTGATGATATCCTGATTTATTCAAAATCCTTGGCAGAACATGGTACACATTTGCATTTAACACTACAAACTTTGAGAGGAAACCAATTATATGCCAAATTCTCTAAATGTGAATTTTTGTTATCCAAAGTCATTTTCTTAGGACATGTTGTCAGTGTAGAAGGGATCTCTGTGGATCCACAAAAGATTTTGACTATCATCGATTGGCCAAGACCCACAACCGTGACTGAGGTCAGAAGCTTCTTGGGATTGGCTGGATATTATAGGAAGTTTGTCAAGGGGTTTTCTCAGATTGTTGCACCATTAACAAATTTAACATTTAAAACAACAAAATTTGAATGGGATGCAGCTTGTGAGAATAGCTTTCAAATAGAAATTAACTATCGCTCCAATTCTAACAGTGCTAGAAAGAATAAAAGGTTATCAAATATATAGTGATGCCTCGTTGCAAGGGCTAGGCTGTGTACTGATGCAACATCACAAGGTAATTGCCTTTGCATCTTAACAGCTTAAACCACATGAAAAGAATTATCCTATGCATGATTTGGAGCTAACAGCTATAATTTTTGCCTTAAAAATTTGGAGACATTACTTATATGGAGTTAAATGTATGATATTTACTAATCATCAGAGTTTAAAATATCTCTTCACTTAAAAGGAATTAAATTTTAGGCAAAGAAGATGGTTGGAATTTATTAAAGATTATGATGTAGAAATCACATATCATCCAGGTAAAGCAAATGTGGTGGTAGATGCTCTCAGTAGGAAAGCTAATGTTAATAGCTTATTAACTATCCCAGAAGAAAAACAATCGATCTTTGAGATGGACAAGTTGCAATTGGAATCTAAAATACAAAGAAACACGATGTTACTAGCTTACCTATCTGTAAGGCCAGATTGGTTGATGTCTATTAAAGCGGACCAGGCTGAAGACCCAGAACTACAAAAGATAATCCAAAGAGTTCATAAAGGACTAGAATCTAAATTTAAATTGGATCAGGATGGTCTATTCTAATTTCAAGATAGATTATGTATACCAGCACATCAGCAACTCAGAAAAATACTATTAAAAGAAGCTAACAACTCTTGCTATTCCATACATCCGGGAGAGAATAAAATGTATCAAGAGCTAAGACAACATTAATGGTGGCCAGGGTTGAAGAAAGATGTGGCCAATTGGGTTCAAAGATGTTTAATTTGTCAGCAAGTCAAATGAGAACAACAAAAGCCTGGAGGATTACTACATTCATTGTCGGTACCAGAATGGAAATGGGAGGAAGTGGCAATGGATTTTGTAGTTGGATTGCCAAGATCACCTGCATGTCATGACACAATTTGGGTAATTATGGATAGGCTCACAAAAACTGCTCATTTTCTTGCTATTAAGACTACTTATTTTGCTAAAAAATTAGCTCAAGAATATGTAAAGCAAATTGTCAGGTTGCATAAGATACCAAAAGTTATTATCTCTAAGAGAGATCTTAAATTCACTTTTCAATTTTGGAAGAGTATATATCAAGCTTTTGGTAGAAGTTTAAGGTTCAGTACAGCATTCCATCCTCAAACAAATAGTCAATCAGAAAGAACTATAAAAACCTTGGAGGATTTGTTGTGACTTTGTATTTTAGATTTTGGAGGAGATTGGGAAAGTCACCTGCCACTGGTAGAATTTGTCTATAATAATAGTTATCAGTCCAGCATTAGAATGGCTCTTTATGAAGCACTTTGTCGAAAATATCAATCACCTTTATGCTGGAATGAGGGGAAGGAAAGAAGTTTGATGGGTCCTGCATTTGTGGAAGAGGTAACTGAAAAGATCAAAACTATTTAAGGAAGAATGAAAGCAGCTCAGGATAGACAAAAGAAATAGTATGATGTCAAACATCGAATGATAGAATTTCAAGAGGGGGAGCATGTATTTATTAAAGTAAGTCCAACAAAAAGTATCATAAGGTTTGGAAGGGCAGGAAAATTAAAACCTAAATTCATTGGTCCTTTTCAAATACTGGAAAGGGTTGGACAAGTGACATATCGGCTAGCTTTACCTCCTCAGTTGACAGGAGTACATAATGTTTTTTATGTCTCAGTTTTAAGGAGTTACATTCCAAATCCCTCCCATGTGATAAGTTACATGGATCTAGATATCGAAATTCAGAAAGATTTGACTTATCCAGAAACAACAGTAAGAATCCTTTATCGACAAGAGAAAAGGTTAAGAAACAAAGTTATTCCAATGGTTAAAGTCTTATGGCATAGTCAAACAGAAAGAGAAGCTACATGTGAAGTAGAAGCAAATATGATCACTCGGTATCTAAAGCTGTTCTAAATTTCGAGACAAAATTTTTGAAAGGATGGAAGAGTGTAACAGCCTTACTTTTTCTTTATTTTATTTTTTTGTTAAAAAAGCTCTTTGAGACTAGTCTAACAGTGTTTAGTTTGTAATTTTTAGAGTTCTAATGAATAAATTATGAATTTTTAAAGATTTGGATAGATTTGTAATATTGAGGATATTTTTGTAATTTTGTAAATGTCGGTATAGTTCAATTCATTTTGGGGGAAGGTATATTTGTAATTTTAAAATTGTTGGCTGTGCTGGGTATATATGCAATTTTAAGAATTTTGACGCAGGTTTATTTCTCCGGGCAGAGGATATATGTGCAAATAAAAAATTGGGAAGGGGTGATATGCAAAATGCGGTTCACGAACCTTCGGGCAAGTCGGTTTCGACCTTGGTTATAAAAGCCAAAACTCTGTTGCGTTTGAAAAGCACTTCAGGAACACCGACTGTGAGGAGGTTTTCGGAGTGCGAGGGTGAGATTTCCAATGACTGCCGCCGTGCTCAGCAAGGTTCCGGCATGCTACAGTAACAGCCGACGAGGATATCCGTAAGGTGAGAAATAATTTCTTTGTCATCGAGGTTGTGTAAAGCTTTTCGGTAAGCGGCGGAGACCGAGAGGGCGAAAGCCGAGCCTGATTCGATTGATTCAGTGGTGAAACGACCAATCCAGTGCTGGCGAAAGGTTTCGGTTTGGTCGGACACACAGGAGAAGAATAAGAACCGGTTCAGTTTGACCGGGTTTGCACTGCTGAACCGGGCGCGCCAGGCGCGGGCGGTCCACCGCTGCAGAAGAAATTTAAGGGATTTTGGGATTATTTTAGCTGTTTGTCAAAGCTTTTAGAAAGCGAGATTTTTTATTGTTTGAGAAGAGCTTTTAGAATGAAATTTTTGGCTAATAAATATATTTTAAATTGATTATGTTTGCATTTATGGGCTTGTAGGACATCAAGAAGAATAAGAAGAGGGCCAGATGATTTGTATATCAATTCAGGTAGATAAATTCCTAACCCTATGATGTAGCACAATATTATATGTTTTTACATGGTTTCTTATTATCACATGGTGCTTTGGTTGTTACTTATGCATTTGCATGAAACTGAAAAGGAAGAAATAATATGATATGATAATGAAATAAAAAAGAAGAAACAATATAGAAAGAAAGTCCTTTTGATATGATATAATTAACTAGAATTATATTTGGAAATGACAAATATAAAAAAATGGATTCCCAGAGAACGTTATCCTCACCACTAGGCTCAGCGTGTGAGATCGAAGGGTATCGATCTTTGGATCAGATATCTTCCTAGTGTTATGTGCTATGACTCCATGATGATTTACACCAGGCTCAGCATGTTGGATCACAAGGTATGGTTCCATACTTGCCTGATGGCACTAGGCTCAACGTGTTGGATCGTAGGGTATTGATCTTCGGATTAGATATCTGCCTAGTGTTATGTGCTTGGTTGGATGCCAGCTGGAGGTTATTTATTGATGATGATTGGATCCAGAGGATAATGCGTCAAAGGGAATTGGGCCCAATAATAACACACTACATAAGGAATTGGCATTTCTTTTGGTTTTTCATCTGGCATTAATATGACATCTGGTATAGTTTTAGCTTGATGCATATGATTCATTTTTACTGTTGATATCTCTTTTTCATAATTGATTAGTTATTGTGATTTAGCTACTGAGATTTATAAAATCTCATTTAGTACTTACATCACAGGTCATGCTAATACTGCACCAAGAGCTGGGAATGGTATTGCTACAGAAGAGTCATTTTCACGAGATGTGTGAGAGAGGGAAGGGCTTGGTGTGATTAAATGTTTAAAACATGCCTTTATATATATATTTTTTTGGATTTTAGAGTTGGTGTTTGTCTCACCGTCGGGTCCCCACCTTGGGTTTTTGTTCATTGTCCTCACTCTGATGGTAATTTTGTTATGAATTGGTACTTTATGTAGGTGGGGGCTTGACAACATGTGTTAGTTTTTTTAATTCAATTTTCTCATCTTTTGTCTTTTACTTCTTAGTAGTAAGGAGAATGTCTTTTTTTCCAATTTAAGAAAAAGCTTAAGAAGCATAATTAAGTGTTGTTTTTCTTAGTACAATTTTGTTATCTTTCATGTTTTACCCCTTATTAATAAGGAAATAAAAATATGTATATATTGATATTTGTTGAAATATAAGATCTCTAAAAGATAAATAAGAAAATCTCTTTAGGACCTTGAAAATAATCTATATCACTTGTATCCAATAATTGGACTCTTGTTTGAAGTTATTTGTACATATTTCACCCACAAAAAATGGCAAAAAAAGTATGCAGCTACATTGGTAGTTCCAAAATTTGAATAATCGAAAAGAAGAAATTAGTAAGAAAATTCACAAATTGATCACTAATTGGACTAGAATAACTAATTATCTCTAAAGAAATATCTATTGGTACATTCTCATTCATAAATAAATGACAAATAAAATAACAAAGCAAATAAACATACAAAAATTAGAGATAGGGGTTGTGATTCAAAGAGAGTTGATGAAAAGGAGATTCTAAAAAAAGCTTTTTAAATTTGTTATCGAAAGGAGTTTTGTTTGATAGAATGTTGACATGTAAAATAATGAAGATGAGAAGGAAAACAAAATTGGAAGAAATGTCTTAGCTTTCTGCACCTTTGTTATTCTCTTTTATATGTTGTAGAGGCATGTATTTTCATTATATAATTATCTTTATGAAAGAAATAATGAAAAAAAATTAGAAAAATTAATTTTTTTTAATTGAGAGAAAAAAGAAAAGTAATACAATCTTCATAACATTAGGAATCTCAAACTAGAAATTAATAGAAATAAAAATATTTTAAAAATCAGAGTATTCCAAGAATAAAAGTTTCTTACATAATGTCTCACTAGTAGGAAGGTTTTAATACTCCTCAAGTTAGAGCATACAAATTTTTTGTACCCAATTTATCAATAAGAAATTGAAATGAAACACATCATAATGGTTTAGTAAAGGCATCTATGGTTAGGTTTTTTGAAAGAACATGAGAAATTTTAATGTTCTTGTTAGCTAATTTGACTTGTATCTTTGAGTTGTTTTGTTTCATTTAAACATAGGAGACTTTGTTCTTCATCAGGATTAGAAATAACATATTGAATAACAATGCAAACAACACAACAAATTCTAAACTTTTGAAAAGTTTCAAGCTCCTCCCAATGACCTTTTAGCGAATTGCAATAAGCAGATAAACTAAGATCATGATGGTTTTCCTCAAATAGAGCCTTTCTCATGGTGAATTTGCAAGGTGCTTTACCTTGCCCGAAATGATGTTCTAAATCATCCCAAATCATTTTAGCTGCATAATGATAAGGCTTTGTTTAATAACTTGAGAAATATAATTACAAAATAAAGAGACAATTGTGGTGTTATACTTTTTTTAGATATAATATTTAATAACAAAGGAATCAATTATAGGAATGCTACCAATGATTATCAAGCAAAATAATTGGGATCGTTGAAGAGAACATAGGCAAAAATTAAACAGAAGGTCATGTTTAAATAGAAATAAAAGCAATATTGTCTTGTTGTAAAAAAGGCACAAGAATATTAATCAATAGTCTAATATCATGTAAAATAATAAAGATAGTAAATTAAAATAAAAGAAAAAGAGAAGCTAGACAAAACAGTATGACTTTATATTCTTTTGTCACTAAATTATGGAGGCATGTGGCTTAATTTATATAATTGGTTTTATTAAAAAAAACTAAAAAATTAACATCCAATAATAAAAAAGTAATGCCGCAATAAAATCTTTAAAATTTCAAAAATAAAAACTAAAAACTAATAGAGATAAGAAAATCCTGAGAATGAAAAGATTTTTAATATACTATTTAGGAGGATCAAATAGTAAAACAGTTGTTAAAATATTTTAAAATTTTTTAATGTTTGTAAAAAATAAAATATTTTTGACATTTTCAAAGATATAAAACATAGAATGAAATCTTTTTTTCATGAATAGAAAGTTTAAAAAACAATTTTGGGCCTTCCCTAAGACTTGCCATTAATATTAAGCAATTTTACCAAGCTCCTCAATAATTGATTGTATGGTTGATCATACAACTAATCAATGTCTTAGAATTACCTATAGCGAGTATACAATCAAAATGTCATTTTAATAAATATAAATGAAATAATACAAACACATGACAATATAGACATCCATGAATTGTTTTCCTCTTAGAATTTCAAAAAACAAAATAAAGTAGAAAAGTTTATAAGAACCTCATTAGCATATCACAAATGTTTCGACCATAAGGAAAAAGATAATAAATGAGGAAATAATGCACAAATATTAAGACAATCAAATAGCTCATCATTGCACCCATTTACTTCTTCTAGGACATGAATTACAAAAAAAACTATTTTGAGATAACAAACATAATACTTTATTGAAAAATAAAGGTCTAATGAATCTAAAATTTTAGTTATGCACCTAAAATGTATGCAAACTCCCACAAAGGTTGTTTGCATTAGCGTTACATGGCGCAGGTGCCATATCACACCAAATGGTTCCACAAGATAAATTTCTTTAATAATTATTTGACCTTAACAATACTTTTTTCCAATGAACCAAATGTTTAACCAAACCCTTATATTGGGGGTAAAAGACAACCTAGTCCAACTTTGTTCTTCTCACTTTCTTGTAAGCCAATGCCATTTTGCAATTCCATATAATCAAGTGTAATCCTCTTGATTCTCCGATTGGTTGTCATTGATAACATTTCCAGTTGGTCATTTAGTGCCCACACATCACATCCCATTTTTTGTCACCCACACTTCGTGACTTCTTGATATCATTATAATTGGCATATGAAGGGCAAAAAATCTCCATTTCAATTATAATTAAATTATTTATTTTGAAACACAAGTCACATTAAGGTCATTAAAAAACAAACACAAAACTTGATGGTCTCCTTTCTATCAAGCCCCATGTAGAATGTAACAAATTAGAATAGGTTGAGAGTTGATACACACTTGCCCAACTCAAATTTGTACTTGGAATGTCATTGATGGAATGCTAGATAAGGGATTCACATGATCATTTTAAAGAGCAATGCATAAATACAGAAGATCAGTCAATATTAACAACTATGTTAAATGGATAAATGTGAATAGTAACACATGTCTTAGAAGTCTATGAAAACATATGGCATAGACGTGTACAAAAACACATGATTAAGAAGACTAGAAAAACAAAGAGGTGCTTCATATGAAAAATAAAAAAACTTTTTTATGAAAAAATTGTTTTGAAAATGTATTTATTGACCCATTTTCTAATGTAAGGGTATTATTACATAAGGACAACAATATAAATAAAATTTAGACTTTGATAAGAATGCTATTCATATGTTGCTCTCTAGTTTAAAATTAAGTTTGATGCTTTCGAGAGGAATTGAAAATCTTTCTTTGTTCTTGATTTGATTGCCTTAGGAAAGGAAGGAGTCAACTATTAGATCAATGTTGGTGAATTAGTTCTTTCCTTACTTTAGATAGATTGATTAAAGATAAGAAAGAAATTTGTGAAAGGAGGAGAAGGAGGATGGGGTGGGGGAATTGAAAGAAAAATATTGCTTACGAGTAGCCTCCAATTTGTTTTGTGTCCTTTCTTTAAAAAATGAGAGCAAAGCTATTGTTCTTTTACAAAGTATGTTGTTACCAATATCCTCTGACCCTCCCACCCAAACTCATGTATGATAAGACTTTCAAGTATAAGGAGGACAACACTCAAAGCACCTGTTATACCCGGTAAAATTTTATGTATTTGATCTTTAATAAATTAATTGTGGCTTGGATGATTTCGAATCGACAGTAGGATGAGCCAGGAACTCAATTGTAGGCTATTGGAATTTCTGAAATCTTTTGGGAATTTTTCGGAGCACCGAGGAATTTTTAATTAATTTTCCCTATTTAATTGGATTTATTAGATTTTTAGAAATTCGAAAATCTAATTAAATTAAACCGGAAATCGTTTTTTTTATCGCGCGTGAACCGGACCGGAACGGTTCAGCGGAGGCGGAGGCGGTTCGCCGGGTGAGTTTGCGTGTGCGTTCTAATAAGCGGATCGGACGGTCGAGATCGGCGGGTGAGATCGAACCGGCTGATCGGGTGCTTACCGTGTCGATAGCGTGTCGACAGCGCGTATTGTGTGCTTACCGTGTGGATAGCGTGTCGACAGCGCGTATCGGGTGCTCACGTGTCGAAAACGTGTCGAACGCGTAACGGGTTCACCGTGTCGGCCCGGGGTATAAAAACCCTCGCGAAGCAGCGAATAGGGTTTTCGTTCGACGGCGATAGTGAGGAAATTCCCGGCGTACGGCGCGTGATTCCGGCGGCCTGGCAAGGGGCTTTTTGTGCCCGGAGATTCACGAGACCGAGGAGAGTCGATTGAGACCAAATTCGTTCGGCGAGGAGCTGCGGCGAACTGCGGACGAGCTTCACCGTCGCCGGCGTCTTCGAGGTAGGAATTTCAGATATTTAAATTAGATAATTAGCAAATTGAAGCATGTATTAGTTTGCAAATCTCTATCTAAGCATGCGAATGTGATTTTTGAAGCTAATTGTACAAATTATCGAAAATTGCATGTTAGGGTTTTCGGGACGTTAATTTGTTTCGCCGAAATTGGAAAATTACCAAGCATGAGGATTTAAATATGCCACTTTATTCATGTTAATATGATTGTATAATGCTAGAACTATAATTTCGTGAATTGTCAACATGAGGATTAGACGAAACTGCTCGGCGGAAAACTTGATTTAAACCTTAGGAAATTAGCGACATTATTGGAACATTAGGATAGTACGAACATGTTCTCCTTGTTCGCAGTCGCCGGAAATCGACGGAATGATCGTATTGGTCGGCTATTGCGGCGGCTAGGGTTTCGCGGACGACGGGCGAAGGAAGGAGACGAATTAAGGATTAATTAGGGATTAGTTGAATTATTAAGAGAATAATAATAATATTAATCATTAATATTATATATAAGCGTCGGCTGAATTTCGGATTAATAACTGACCGGCGGGGTTTGGTTCAGCATGAAAGCCCGAACCGGTGGCAAGATGCGATTCAGGGGATTCGGCGCGGTATAGTGAATAGCAAAATTTTAAATTCGGGGAATTATTCCGAATTTTGGAAAAAAATGGATAAAATGCAAAATTTGATATTTCAAATTTAGGAAAAATTCGATAATTGAGTTTTAGGAATTATTTACATTTAGAAAATTCAAGGAAAATCAGAAAACTTGGAAATGAGAAATTTCGAAAATTCTAGAGATCAGTGGGTAAAGAACAAATTTCCTGAAGTGGGGAAAAATGTTATCACTGATGACAGTACAGCTGGAAACAGTCAGACAAAGGTATGGTACACGGATGCTACCAGAACAGTCAGTAATTGACAATTGTGTTGCTTTGATGGCAACGGCATGGATTGAGTCAGTTTATTCAGTATTGGCATATTTCATGGATTGGCATATTGGACCGGACTACTATAGACCCTATATGATGTTTTAGGGTAGTTGTGGTAGGTAACTGTGCGGTTCGGACTTAGCTTCCACAGTATACATGTAGACTGGTATACGCCTTGTTGTACCTGGACACATGTTGCCGAATCTTGGAGTTAGAGATTGGCAATGACTGTAGGGGCGTGAGCTTCTATGGAAGTTGTTGGTAGAGGACTCCTTGGGACGGTGGCTGAGTCAATCTCTCCTGGTCCATGTGTGTAGGCCTGCTCGCCTGAGGGTGGCAGGGGTGTCTCGCAGTGGCTAGCCAAGTGTGTAGGCCTGCGCGCCTTAGGGTGGCAGGGGTGTCTCACGTTGGCTAGAGATTATGTGACTGGATCTGTCTGTAGTCTCCAGGAGATTGATTGACGAGAGACACTGCGGTGTCGGGTGCTTAGGCGCCATACGTGTTTCGAGATGGGCGTTCCCACTGGCACGTTGCCTGGTAGCCCAGAGGAGAGCTACTCTGGTGTGACTGGGGTGGCTGTGGTTGGTCGGAGTCTGGGACTGAGAGTGCCTATCCACCGTACATTATTATGCTGTATTCCTGTATTTTTGCTATTATCCTTCTCTTGCATGTGAGTTTTACTAGCTGACTTTCCTACTGGGCGTAGCTCATTCCTGTATTATATATTTTCAGTGGCTCGGCAGACTTGACGCTACCGGATTAGGTGGGATCGTGGTCAGCAGGCTTGTGAAGGATTTCTGATTGGTGATTGTCTGAGATATTCTGGTTAATTGATTGTCGCTGTTGGATGTTTCAGTGAGACTGTTATAATCATATGTTACATATAATTTGAGGGTAATTCGGAATTATGTATCTGGATGAACAATACTACACTTGTGGACTTGTATCTTATTCTTGTAATGTAGTTCCATTTACTGTCTTATCTTATTGTCTTGGAGTATGGTGAGTGGAGTGCTACATTTATCTGTGGATGTTATATATCTTTCTGTTTGATGGTGAGGTCATTACATGACTATGGAACTTAACCGTGGGGGTTCAGACTTCTATTAGATCGGTTCTCCTACCGGTGTGGGTAAGGAGTATTTGGTCTAGTAGGAGTAACATTGCGCGAGTCCATCTGTTAACTCAGGAGTCATGAACCTGACTTGACGGTGTACCCGGGAGATGGGATCCACATTGTTAAGGAAAGTAGGTGTGTAATGATGTGTTATATCCTATGTTTTCGTAGGCTGCTCAGGTTAGTATGGGACGATCTGAGCTGTCTATATAAAAAAAAAAAATGTATGCCAAAAATCAGCCTAGGAAAAATGGGGTGTAACAGTAGTGGTATCAGAGCCCTAGGTGAGGATAACGGGGCTAGACGTGTATAGGGGTTCAACCCAAGGTGGGGAGAACTGTTGATTCTTTTGTATACTATAGTAGTCCATATGCCAATTGCCAAATGACGACTCTAATGCCAGATTAATTGTTTTGACAGTATGGCTGGTACCAGGAGACTTTCCGCTCGTGGAGCAGCTAGAGGCAGACCGGTATCTACTACTCCTACCCCGGAGACGATCCCAGCATTGCCAGTTGAGCCAGCCGTGGATCGTTGGATCGATGCCTTCATGCGGTTGCGTCCGCGGAGCTTCAGTGGGTCGGCTGACCCAGCGGTGGCAGATGACTGGATGGCTCATATGCTTGAGCTATTTGATGCCTTGGGATGTCCATTCGGCAGGAGGGTAGTGCTTGCTGCTCTAGTGTTGGAGGGAGAGGCTGCTACCTGGTGGAGAGGCCAGCGGCGCGCTATGTTTGGGGAGGCCCAGAACAGTGAGATAGCATGGGATGACTTTGTTGAGGCATTCAGGGAGTGCTACATTCCGGCCTCTGCCATGGCTCAGTTCAGGAGGGAACTTATACACCTCAGGCAGGGCCAGATGTCAGTGAACGATTACTTATCGAGGTTCACTTATCTGGCGAGGTACGCCGTAGAGCTGGTGCCTTCTGAGGAACGCAGATGTGAGATGTTCCTGGAGGGACTTCGTCCTATGCTGCAGCGCCAGCTAGTTGTGAGTCGGTTTGCCAGGTTTCGTGACTTGGTGGAGGCTGCGAGATCCGTTGAGCTTATTGATATCCGGATGGAGGCCCAGAGAGAGACTCATAACAAGAGGAAGGAATTCAGAAATATCCAACAAAACAAAAAGGGCAAGAGACACTGAGATCACAGTGGTACTCAGGAGGTCGTGGTCCGGCCACGACCTATTTCTGAGAGACCAGTGCAGCAGACAGGTACCCGGACTGGGGGGATTATCTGCTACCATTGTCGACAGCCCGGACACAAGAAGTGCGACTGCCCAGAGTTGAAGAAACAGAGGATCACGGGACCGGTTGGTTCATCTGGGGGACAGCCCAGGGTATTTACACTGACTCGGCAGCAGGCTTCAGAGTCACCAGAAGTGATCACAGGTATGCTTCATTTTGGCAACGTGCAGTGCATGACTTTGTTTGATACTGGTGCATCTCATTCTTTTGTTGCTGAGAGGATCTGGAATCAGATATCAGGATCCAAGGGTTACTTGAAGGAACCCTTACTGGTTAGACTTCCTGATGGGAAAGAGATTCCCACTGTTCAGAAGATTGACGGATCTATTCTGATTAGTGGACACGAATTCGTGACAGAGTTGATATGTGTGCCACTAGCAGAGTTCGACATCATTTTGGGGATGGATTGGTTGTGCCACCATGCAGTGGTTCTGGATTGTTGGGAGAAGAAGGTCAGGATCAGAGTGCCTGGTTCGGGGGATGTGATATACTTTGGTCTGAACAGGCAGATTCCCCTGATCTCAGTTCTTCAGGCTGGAAGGTTAGTAAGTAAGGGTTGTACTGGTTGGTTGGCCTATGTGACCGATAGCCAAGCCACCACTACCCCTATGTCAGATATTCCAGTGGTGAGAGACTTTCCTATGGTTTTTCCAGAGGAGTTGCCTGGATTTCCACCAGCTAGGGAAGTGGAGTTTTCAATTGATTTGGAGGCAGGAGTAGCTCCTATTGCTAGAGCTCCTTACAGGATGGCTCCAGCCGAGCTAGCAGAGTTGAAGACTCAGTTACAGGACTTATTAGACAAGGGACTCATACGCCCCAGTTGTTCACCTTGGGGTGCCCCTGTCTTATTTGTCAAGAAGAAAGATGGTAGTATGAGGCTGTGTGTGGATTATAGGGAATTGAATAAGGTTACTATTCGTAACCGATACCCTTTACCACGCATCGATGATTTGCTGGATCAACTTCAGGGAGCAACTGTGTTCTCCAAGATTGACTTACGCTCGGGTTATCACCAGATCCGGATTAGAGATTCTGATGTACCCAAGACAGCATTCCGTACTAGATACGGACATTACGAGTTCACAGTGTTGCCTTTTGGATTGACTAATGCTCCAGCAGTATTTATGAACCTAATGCATCGAGTTTTTCATGCCTTTCTGGATCGGTTTGTGATCATCTTTATAGATGATATATTGATTTATTCCAGAGATAGGGATACTCATGCAGATCAGTTGAGGACTGTGCTTACAGTGTTGCGGGAGAATGAGCTGTATGCAAAATTCTCGAAGTGTTCTTTTTGGCTGGACTCAGTAGCATTCTTAGGACACATTGTCAGTGCGGAGGGCGTGGCTGTTGATCCTAGCAAGATACGAGCTATTATTGATTGGAAACGGCCATCTTCTGTCACTGAGATCCGGAGTTTCCTTGGTTTGGCTGGATACTATAGGAAATTTGTTCCTCACTTTTCTAGACTGGCTGCTCCACTAACCCAGTTGACCCGGAAGGGAAAATCTTTTGAGTGGACAGAGAGTTGTGAGAACAGTTTCCTAGAGCTGAAGCAGAGGCTTAGCACCGCTCCAATATTGATGTTACCCACACAGGAGAAGCCGTATCAGATGTACACTGATGCTTCACATATAGGCTTGGGAGCCGTACTGATGCAGGATAACAGAGTTATAGCATATGCTTCGAGGCAACTGAAGGATCATGAGAAGAATTATCCCACTCATGATTTGGAGTTAGCTGCTGTCATTTTTGCCTTGAAGATATGGAGACATTATTTGTACAGAGTTCCTGTAGATTGCTTCTCTGACCACAAGAGTCTTAAGTATCTGTTCACTCAGAAGGAACTGAACTTGAGGCAGAGGAGGTGGTTGGAACTGATAAAGGATTACGAGCTGACAATAAACTACTGCGAGGGGAAGGCTAATCCAGTGACTGATGCCTTGAGCAGACACGCAGTTGTGCATAATATGTTAGTCTGTGACTCTATACCAGACTTGGATTGGAATGTTGAAAGATGTCAGGAACAGTTGTCTATTCAGAGACTGGTTCACAGACTCAGCTCATTGACTATTCGGGCTGACTGGTTATCTGAGATGCGTGACCTTCAGCTTTGTGATGAAGAGCTGAAGGAGAAGATTGAGTTGGCATCGCAGGGATTGGGAGGAGACTTTGCTCTCAGAGACGACATTTTGACCTTCAGGGGTCGCTGGTGTGTACCATCACATCAGGAGTTCAGGGAGAGGATCCTTCGGGAGGCTCACTATGGAACCTTGGCTATGCACCCTGGAGAAGTCAAGATGTACAGGAATTTGAGGAGTGTTTTCTGGTGGAGAGGTTTGAAGACAGATGTTGCTGCCTTTGTTAGGAAATGCCTTACATGTCAGCAAGTTAAGGCCGAACACCAGAGACCTGGAGGATTGTTACAGAGATTGCCGATTCCGGAGTGGAAATGGGATGACATCACTATGGACTTTGTGACTGGTCTTCCTCGTACCAGACAAGGTTTTGATGCTATTTGGGTCATCGTAGATCGATTGACCAAGTCAGCCCATTTCTTATCCATTAAGAAGACGGATTCAGCGGCACAGTTGGCAGAGATATATATTCAGCAGATTGTCAGATTGCATGGGATTCCCCGTTCTATTATTTCTGACAGAGACGCCAAATTCACATCACAGTTTTGGAAGAGCTTACACACTGCCATGGGTACACAGTTAAAGTTCAGTACTGCTTATCATCCTCAGACGGATGGACAGTCTGAGCGGACTATTCGGACCTTGGAGGATTTGCTACGCTTGAGCGTACAAACTTACTCAACAGATTGGACTAGACGATTACCCTTGGTAGAGTTTGTGTACAATAACAGCTTCCAGGCGTCGATTGGTATGGCACCTTACGAGGCGTTGTATGGGCGTAGGTGCAGATCTCCTCTTTGTTGGGAGGAGGGTGATTCCAGGAGAGTGTGGGGACCCCAGATTGTAGAGGAGACCACAGCGGAAGTCAAGTTATTGCAGGACAGATTACGTACTGTGCAAGATCGCCAGAAGAAATATTATGATCCTAAGCACAAGGCTGTTGAGTTTTCTGTGGGAGATAGGGTATTCCTGAAGGTCAGTCCTATGCGGGGTCTATTCAGGTTTGGAAAGCCTTCTAAGCTTCGACCTCGTTACATTGGACCCTATCCTATTCAGGAGAGGATCGGTGAAGTGGCTTACAGGTTGGCACTTCCTGAGCATCTGACTGAGATTCACAATGTGTTCCATGTTTCGAATCTCAAGAAATATGTGCCAGATCCTTCTCATTGCATCAGTGATGATCTTCCTGGTTTACAAGTGGCACCAGATTCTTCTTATGTGGAACTACCAGTTCGCATCCTCGAGGAGAGCAGCAGACAGCTGAGGAACAGGTCGTTTCCTATGGTCAAGGTTCTGTGGAATAGACATGACGAAAGGGAGGCAACCTGAGAGCTAGAGCAGGATGTTGCTGAAAAATGGCCGGAACTTCTTGCTGAATTTCGAGGGCGAAATTCCTGATAAGGTGGGGAGATTGTTATACCCGGTAAAATTTTATGTATTTGATCTTTAATAAATTAATTGTGGCTTGGATGATTTCGAATCGACAGTAGGATGAGCCAGGAACTCAATTGTAGGCTATTGGAATTTCTGAAATCTTTTGGGAATTTTTCGGAGCACCGTGGAATTTTTAATTAATTTTCCCTATTTAATTGGATTTATTAGATTTTTAGAAATTCGAAAATCTAATTAAATTAAACCGGAAATCGTTTTTTTTATCGCGCGTGAACCGGACCGGAACGGTTCAGCGGAGGCGGAGGCGGTTCGCCGGGTGAGTTTGCGTGTGCGTTCTAATAAGCGGATCGGACGGTCGAGATCGGCGGGTGAGATCGAACCGGCTGATCGGGTGCTTACCGTGTCGATAGCGTGTCGACAGCGCGTATTGTGTGCTTACCGTGTGGATAGCGTGTCGACAGCGCGTATCGGGTGCTCACGTGTCGAAAACGTGTCGAACGCGTAACGGGTTCACCGTGTCGGCCCGGGGTATAAAAACCCTCGCGAAGCAGCGAATAGGGTTTTCGTTCGACGGCGATAGTGAGGAAATTCCCGGCGTACGGCGCGTGATTCCGGCGGCCTGGCAAGGGGCTTTTTGTGCCCGGAGATTCACGAGACCGAGGAGAGTCGATTGAGACCAAATTCGTTCGGCGAGGAGCTGCGGCGAACTGCGGACGAGCTTCACCGTCGCCGGCGTCTTCGAGGTAGGAATTTCAGATATTTAAATTAGATAATTAGCAAATTGAAGCATGTATTAGTTTGCAAATCTCTATCTAAGCATGCGAATGTGATTTTTGAAGCTAATTGTACAAATTATCGAAAATTGCATGTTAGGGTTTTCGGGACGTTAATTTGTTTCGCCGAAATTGGAAAATTACCAAGCATGAGGATTTAAATATGCCACTTTATTCATGTTAATATGATTGTATAATGCTAGAACTATAATTTCGTGAATTGTCAACATGAGGATTAGACGAAACTGCTCGGCGGAAAACTTGATTTAAACCTTAGGAAATTAGCGACATTATTGGAACATTAGGATAGTACGAACATGTTCTCCTTGTTCGCAGTCGCCGGAAATCGACGGAATGATCGTATTGGTCGGCTATTGCGGCGGCTAGGGTTTCGCGGACGACGGGCGAAGGAAGGAGACGAATTAAGGATTAATTAGGGATTAGTTGAATTATTAAGAGAATAATAATAATATTAATCATTAATATTATATATAAGCGTCGGCTGAATTTCGGATTAATAACTGACCGGCGGGGTTTGGTTCAGCATGAAAGCCCGAACCGGTGGCAAGATGCGATTCAGGGGATTCGGCGCGGTATAGTGAATAGCAAAATTTTAAATTCGGGGAATTATTCCGAATTTTGGAAAAAAATGGATAAAATGCAAAATTTGATATTTCAAATTTAGGAAAAATTCGATAATTGAGTTTTAGGAATTATTTACATTTAGAAAATTCAAGGAAAATCAGAAAACTTGGAAATGAGAAATTTCGAAAATTCTAGAGATCAGTGGGTAAAGAACAAATTTCCTGAAGTGGGGAAAAATGTTATCACTGATGACAGTACAGCTGGAAACAGTCAGACAAAGGTATGGTACACGGATGCTACCAGAACAGTCAGTAATTGACAATTGTGTTGCTTTGATGGCAACGGCATGGATTGAGTCAGTTTATTCAGTATTGGCATATTTCATGGATTGGCATATTGGACCGGACTACTATAGACCCTATATGATGTTTTAGGGTAGTTGTGGTAGGTAACTGTGCGGTTCGGACTTAGCTTCCACAGTATACATGTAGACTGGTATACGCCTTGTTGTACCTGGACACATGTTGCCGAATCTTGGAGTTAGAGATTGGCAATGACTGTAGGGGCGTGAGCTTCTATGGAAGTTGTTGGTAGAGGACTCCTTGGGACGGTGGCTGAGTCAATCTCTCCTGGTCCATGTGTGTAGGCCTGCGCGCCTGAGGGTGGCAGGGGTGTCTCGCAGTGGCTAGCCAAGTGTGTAGGCCTGCGCGCCTTAGGGTGGCAGGGGTGTCTCACGTTGGCTAGAGATTATGTGACTGGATCTGTCTGTAGTCTCCAGGAGATTGATTGACGAGAGACACTGCGGTGTCGGGTGCTTAGGCGCCATACGTGTTTCGAGATGGGCGTTCCCACTGGCACGTTGCCTGGTAGCCCAGAGGAGAGCTACTCTGGTGTGACTGGGGTGGCTGTGGTTGGTCGGAGTCTGGGACTGAGAGTGCCTATCCACCGTACATTATTATGCTGTATTCCTGTATTTTTGCTATTATCCTTCTCTTGCATGTGAGTTTTACTAGCTGACTTTCCTACTGGGCGTAGCTCATTCCTGTATTATATATTTTCAGTGGCTCGGCAGACTTGACGCTACCGGATTAGGTGGGATCGTGGTCAGCAGGCTTGTGAAGGATTTCTGATTGGTGATTGTCTGAGATATTCTGGTTAGTTGATTGTCGCTGTTGGATGTTTCAGTGAGACTGTTATAATCATATGTTACATATAATTTGAGGGTAATTCGGAATTATGTATCTGGATGAACAATACTACACTTGTGGACTTGTATCTTATTCTTGTAATGTAGTTCCATTTACTGTCTTATCTTATTGTCTTGGAGTATGGTGAGTGGAGTGCTACATTTATCTGTGGATGTTATATATCTTTCTGTTTGATGGTGAGGTCATTACATGACTATGGAACTTAACCGTGGGGGTTCAGACTTCTATTAGATCGGTTCTCCTACCGGTGTGGGTAAGGAGTATTTGGTCTAGTAGGAGTAACATTGCGCGAGTCCATCTGTTAACTCAGGAGTCATGAACCTGACTTGACGGTGTACCCGGGAGATGGGATCCACATTGTTAAGGAAAGTAGGTGTGTAATGATGTGTTATATCCTATGTTTTCGTAGGCTGCTCAGGTTGGTATGGGACGATCTGAGCTGTCTATATAAAAAAAAAAAAATGTATGCCAAAAATCAGCCTAGGAAAAATGGGGTGTAACAGCACCATCTTTGCATTTGTCTAGGGTCACTTCTAATTAGATGAGGAAGTAGTGGACATGTTGTTTGCAAGAAAAATGTCATGAGCATTCAATGGTCTAACCACATGTTTGTTCAAGTTGGGTTCAGTTCAATAGATGAAATGTACAACTGACTGCTAGAGTTGATTTGTATTCGAAGGAAAGGATAATTAGTCCAATTAGGACAAATTAGACTGTGTTGTTGGAAATGAGAAATGCATGGTTAAATTGACACATTAAGCTTATTAAGCATTGATCTGTCATTTCATCTCAGTACTAATCCCATTTTTACTTATTGTCTACTAGTCTGTTTAGTAAAATCAAGAGAAAATAAGGTAGACCAAAATCCCCCATTGTAAGCAATCATAATCTTGAGGGATAAAGCTAACCTTCAATGAGAAAGAGCTTGGATCAAAATTTATAGGAGGGGTGCATCTCTTTATAATCCCTTTTTCTATTAAAAATCTTCCAATTGTGATGATGTGTTTATCTACTTTTGGGATTGTCCATGCAAAATCTAGCATCCCCATTTCTTGATGTTGTTGTATATCTTTTTTTACTTATCTTGTTGAATTTTGAATGATTAGCTTTAATTTTGGATGACAATTTTTAGATTTAGGGAATAATCAATCTTGAGTAGTAATCTCAATAGCATCTTAAACGATTTATTTGTATATTCCCAACATGTTATCCAACATACAAAAAGTTTAAACCTTCATTTCAAATGTACTAGAGATATAACTAAATATAATTTTGATAGAAAATCTCAACCCCAGTTAAGCTGCCATAGATTAAACCCACCCCAACCTAATGAGGACCATCAAGTAATAAGGGGACGAAAGATTTTGGTCTTCAAAGAAAATTTGGTAAAGAAATAAGAAAACCCACTAGAACTAAAGAAATCAAAATCAAACGCTAAGACAAATTATTTTTTATCACCTCATTTGCTTTCTTATAAGAAGAGTATTTATGAATCATTTTTTAATACACAAAATAATAGTTCTGAAAAAATATTTAACTAATGTTGTTGAAAGAAATGATGTTTCTAACCCATTAATTTAAGATTTTAGATTGACAAGTGTCACTTGTGTATTGGGCCTATTTATGCACCCAATTTGTCAACAAATGGAACAAGAGTCGATGATCCCAATCTGCATCAATCTTGATCTTGCTGATATGACACAACAAAGTCGATGATCTAGGTGAAAGAGTAAATGGTTATAGTTGAAAAGAGAACAAATCTAATGGTGATAGTTTTACAAAGACAAATGAACAAAAAACTTGATGGCAATGGTCCAAAATAGCCAACAATGTGCAGTAAAATTGATGGTGATATTTCAATAGAACAAGTAATGATGGTTTGATGAATCCAACAATAACAAAAACTAATCATGATTATTCAACAAAGCCAACGATGGAGTGAAAGAGTAAATTCTAATGATTAACAATAAAGGTAATGATGAGGTATTAATAAATCTTATGATGAGCATAGAGTCGATTGTTTTGATTTGAGAAAATAATGATGATTTGATAGAGTCTATGATGGTAGTAGAATAAAAATAAGTAAAATAAGAAGCAAAAATAAAGAAATGCTAATATTTCTCACAAGGTTGAGTGCAAGCGAACAATCATAAATTACTTTTGTCACCATAACGACTTGAATTGTCTTGTATTTATTACCTTTAATAGCTTAAATAATAAAAATCAAATGTGTCTTAACATAGAACAAGTGAGACATGATAGTATAAAACTTTATAAGCTCACAAATATGTGGCATATCAAACCTAATATTTGATAGTTAGAGACAAACTCATATTTTCCTCATTTCTATGAACGTCGTAGCTACTCTGATACATTTGGTCGAAAAGCACTTGCATCGCAACACACAGTTTGCCAAAGCTTCTGAGAGCAGCACACCATCATCGCCTGACCCCTGTTAATGTTTTCTCAATCAACCACTCTGTTTTGGAAATACTACATTGGAGTCATCCTCCTTGTAGGAAGACTGAAAAATTAGGGTTTCAAAAAAGAAAGAAAAATTGACAAAGGAGAGAGAAAAGAGGTTATTTTGATTATTTAAGAAAAGAGTTTTGTAATTCTACATTTGCAATTTGAAAAATTATCATTTTTGTAAGAATCTACAATTTATGTCAAAAACTATTTTAGAAGATATTCTAAAACCTATTTTAGCTCATAGATAATTGGAAGTGCCTTAGGTTCAAGCAATATATCATAAGAAGAACATACCCAAAGGTATTATAAGTTAGAATTAGAAATGCTAAGATCAATAAGTGATGAAATTTATGTGAGGCCATTGCACAAGTGGAGGGGGGCATTAAGTGAATTATGCTTTTAAACCTTTCTTATTTTGGAAATATTTTTCTAAATAAAAATTTAGTAATCTTAAAATAGTTGATTTAATAATTTTGCTAAATTAAATTTTAAAAAAAAATTTAATGGGTTTAAAAATATTTTTTAATAAAATATTTTTTTTATGCTTTATAAAAATTATTTTGATAATGTTTATATATATATATTTTAATTAAATATTATTAAATAAATAAAATATCAGAAATTACACAACAACAAATAATTAGAGAGATAAAGATATTTTTAGGCAATTTGACATAACCTGTGTCTACATCCACCCTTAATCAATCCACCAAAATTTCACTAGCCAAGTCACTCTCTTTCATTGTAGTAGGTAAAGGTAACCTTTATATACCACTCCATTTTGTCATAACATATAGAGGTTTATTGTCACAATCTTAATTATAAAATTTAAAATATTAAAATATAATACAAAGTAATAGATTGTCACAATATTTTACTATTCACTTCTAAAAGTGTATATAGAATAAGTCTATAGATTATGATATTGGACTATGAATGTATACATGAAGAAGCTTACAACAAATTAAATGACCTAGTTTGAAATATTAAATCAAAATATTTATCGATGTGCACTAATGTTTAAGAAAAAAGAATCAATAAAGATCTTACATTAAATATAATCTTTTTAAAAAAATTGAAGAAGAAATAAGAAAATAAAAAATCAATTGTTAAAAAGTCACAACCAAGACATGTAATCGAAGAGAATGTTGAAATAAGAAAGAGAAAAAAAGAGTTGCAAACACAACTTCAACAAAGGCATCAAAATCAGATTGTATTTTTTTTATTTTGGTTATTTTATTTTTTCAAAAATATTGATGTAACAGGTAAAAATATTAACTAACTCCAAAAACTCCTCTATTTATAGCAGGACATTTTAGACAAACATATAAATTTTCTAACGACTATAAATAGTCACCAGAAAATAGACAATATTAATAAACATTTCGATATCTAAACAAACACAAACAACATTATAGAACATTGATTTCAAGAAGGAGCAATGACAACCAGTTGATCTTGGTGGATGAAATCTGAGCCACTCGATTAGAATACTTAATAAAGGGTCCAAATCAAATCCAAGTAGGATTTGATCTGGATCATTAGAGTGTGTATAAAATGTATGGTGTTGATGCCCAAGTGCACTACTCACAAAGATGGAGAAGATTTTAGTCATTCAATCAAACTTTTTGGATGGACAGTTAGATGAAATGCACTATTCACAAATATGGAGAAGATCTCAGTCGCTTATTTAAGTTTTTTTTGGATTAAGAGTAAGATGAAAATTACTATTCAAAATGATAGAATTTATCTCATATGTTCAATCATGCTCTTCAAATGAATGGTTATGTATAATCTATTATTCACAAAGACCATCACAATCCTTACCTTTTGATTGCTAAAATGCTCAATCGAATGGCATTGGTTTCCCCCAGTTCTAAAGTAAAGACAGCTAATTTTTAGTCCCCCACATTATAGGTTTATACATGATGTTTGACATTTACAATACTTCCTCTATGCGTATAAGTCAACTTAATGGGGTTGGTTACCTTATTGTGCTCTTGTGATGTCATAACCCAAGTTTCCTACGCATATATGTACATGTTTGTCCTAACCCAAACCCATTACTTAATAATTTCAGATCCTACTTGATGTGTTATGTTTAAGACGGTTCAGGAGTTATTTCTTAAACTACTTTAACCTAGCCATTAAGAAAATTGTTCTTTGATCTAGACTTAAGCTTGACCCAACTTGGTTCATATGGTGTCTTGATTCACAGCTCGTTAAGGACCATTGCCTAGCACTTTAGGAAACTTCGCCTTAGCCTTTTGGCTTGGCTGTGTGTGGGTGCTTAAGTCAAAGTTTTTGTTTTTTTAGATCATATTTCACATATTTATTATTTTTTACTTTTAAATTATTTTTTATAATTATTAAAATAATAAAATATTTTTGTAACTACTAAAATAATAATATATAAGAAATCATTAATCATGTATATGAATAAATGATATTATACAACTAAATTATGTCATATATAAACAACTGATAAAATAAATAATCAAATCAATAGATATTTTGGAGATGGACTTATGATGATTAACTACTCTACCAAGAGTTTGATTAACGACTTATTGATATGCCATTTAAGCCATAGTTGTCATATGACCATCATCACTGCTTGAAATTACTTTACTTGTGGTTGCCCAATGAGAAATATGATCAAAACTCTATAATTAGTTGATCCTTTAAGAGCTTGAGATGCATGACCTAAAACACACTTAAGAAAAGTATTAGTGAAACTATCACAATGATCTTGGTTTCATCAAACAAGTGATGTCACAACTAAGGGTATAATAATAAGAATTTTTTCAAAAGTTAAGTTCTTGTACTAATTTTTAAAATAAGAGATCTTAACTTAAAAGAAAAGTGGTTTTAATAATTCACACATAGAGTACTCATATTGAGAATGAAGTGGTAAGAAACACACATAAGTAGAGTTCTTAGAATGTTAAAAAAATCACATGGTCACATACACAAATGAGAAAATTGGACATGATAATTCCATTTCTCAAAAGTTGAAATAGATTGATAAAGAACTTACCTGGTGATTTGATTGGTTTATGAATGCTAGATAATGGTTTGGTTTATGAATGCTGGATAATGGTTTGGTTTATGAATGCTAGATAATGGTTTAGTATTTTCTATTTTAAGCCTCTCACTCACCTTCTCAAGGTACATTTGAAATCATATTGTCAGATTGATTATAGAAGATGCACTTGTATCAAACAAGGTTAGTCAGAGCACTTAATAATTTTTTTCAAAATTTTTCATCCTTTACAACATGGAAAGCATTCTTATTTATAAAGACCTCAAAGATACAATAGTAATTTACTAACATAAAAATATTAAAAGATATTTAGGAATATTATATGAGCCATTTTAGAATTCTAAAGTATATTTCAAAACTTCAAAAGTCACCATGAATTACAAACTAATAAATTTGAATTTTAAAAAAAATTAAAAAACTCACTTAAAAACAACAAAATTAATTAACATAAGAAACTCCAAAATAAGCATGTGTATTTTTGTCGATAGTTTAGTGAGCGTTGAGGTGATTGGTGGCACAATCATTGCAACATAGTGAAGAGGCATGTGATGCCTCATGTTTGATTTTTAAGTTGATGTGGATTGGAGCCATTCAATGCAGATTTATAGTTAGCACGTATTGACAGGTCCAGTGCTCTTTTGGCTTAGGTCCACATATGTTGATGGTCGACACATGTTGATTAGTTTGCACAGGTTAAGTAGATCAGCAAGTTTGATTGATTGGTGTAGGTCAATGAGGGTAGCAAAAATGACTGTTGATGGTGAAGATAACAGTGACAGATGACGATAGTCATTGGACGATAATAGAAACAACTAAAAACTTATTTTTAAGCATTTTAATGTCATTTACAACCAAAGTTTCCACTGAAATAATTATGAGTCTGTAAAGTAATATCTTATATTGAATTTAATCATGTAAATATTTAAAAAGCTACCAATTGATCTTTAAACAACTTAACATAAAGCATAGATATAAATAATTTAATGAACTGATGAAAGCAAATTGAAATGTATAATAAATAAAGGTTGATCATAATGACCCCAGTAATAGTAATGATAACAGCGACTAATGAGAGGTAGAGGAGTCAATCATGACACAGCACGAGTTTGAATAGGACTAGTACATCTCTAAATGGAACCTCTATGTGGTGCTTGGGATGCTACTGAATCAAGTTGAGCAGCTATAGATCAACTTCGAACAATGACAAGAATTGTGAAGTTGGCATTCTAACAGAAATAGTATATGCACATGTGTGATGTGATGTTAATTTTTAAAATTAAAACTTTACATGTGATTCTATACAAATCATGTGATATCGATGTTCTGATGTAGTACTATTATATGTAACTTTATACGAAGTTGTGCTTGTAGTTAGATGTATGCCTTTTTCATTTTCAAAAATTATTATATAAAATTATTTTGCATGAATAACTTTGTAAGCATAATATTTAATATGTAGATACAAAAATACATATCTAATTAAATACTATGAAACTAAGGAAAACTGTACATGCGAAAATAAAATTTGGAGAATTATAATTAAAATTAATAAAATGGCATTAATTAATTCATGAATTTTTTATAGTAAAGTTGTGTTATTACTTGCATATAGTAACTACTAGTGTCTCATGAGATTAAGATTTGTCAAGAGGTGGCTTGTGATTAGTAAGACACACAATTGAGATTTGTTACAAAGATAAGACAATTAGAAATTTTAAAAGACTGAGTATGATTTTACATGAAGACATGATTTAAAAAATCAATAATCAAGGTTTTATTATGATTAAATAAACTAAAACAAAGATTTGAGTAATTATACTATGAGTGAAAGCAACAATATTAGCCATCATAAGATTTATTTAATTAAATATAAATATATACTAATAAATAATACCACATTAAGAAAAGGGTTAAAATTATAATAAGGAATTGTATGTGATTGTTATTTATTTTAGAGTTTGTAGCATATTTTTTACAACAATGGCTAAGTCTGAGAAGTCAAACTAGTTGATGTATATGATTGTAAGGTATGATAGTTTGGATTTTAGTTTGTAATAATGTCATACGACGAAGATCATATTAGGTAATGAGTAGAAAAGCAAACAAATTGAATTGGAGGATGATGTCAACAAACTAGCAAGAGAAAAATAGGATTGATTCGGTACAATGTGATTATTGTGTTGTAAGATCATTAAGGAATAAAAATGAGCTATATGTTTGAAAGCTAGATCGTATATGTATGAAACATGAAATCATATTTTATGATACATTCCTAATGATAATATTGTACATTTATAAGCAATGTGGATAATAAAGCACTAGTTTTGGTAATCAAACAATATAATTGGGATATTGTACAAAGACATTTGAGTGATTATTTTTTATGGGTCAAATGATACGATGGTGAACCATGCAAGTATGATTCAAGGTAGTATTTAAGGGTCATGTAAGAATTAATATAATTTTAATTTCTAATTAAATATATCTAGGAAATCGAGAAAAGATTGAGATTGGAAAAAAATCAATAATGAGATTCAAATAGATAAATCTTATAATTATAATATAAATATATTAGTAAATTACTTTTTGTATTTTTTATAAATAAAAATATTTTTATTTTATCATTTATTAAAGCATCAAAAATATTATAATATTTTCTATACAATTCTAGTAATAACATAATTAGTTTCTTATATTGTCATATATATCACCATGTTATCAAATATTTTAGTTACGTGTTATTCTTTTATAGCATTATATAATAAAGAGATTGATATGTAATATAATATAAAATTTTAAGTTAATGGATAAGAAAATGATTTAGAATATTAATATCTAATATATTTAATTCTTAATTAAGAAAATGGAAAAAATAATTAATAAACTTGAAGAGATTGTTCTCATATATTCTTGAATTATATCATGATCTCATAAGAAAGGGATGTCAAACTATAACCCCATGATATTGATATATATGATTAGAAAAATGTAGACTCATATATATGATACAAGGTGAGGATAACCTACCTATCTATTTGTTGTTAATATACATGATAAATATAAGGTAAAAAGGATATCTTTATGAGATCTAATGATACTGGTTCTAAAGAATAATTTTATAAAGAAAAAAAATATATTTATTAGTGTTGAATAAAAAGAAGAATATTAAAAACTTATTTTTTTATTAAAAAAATAATTAAATCTTATAAAATATAACAAATGTGAAATAAAAAAATAAAAGAACATATATGTGCATGTTCATCTTTTTTATTAGATTTATTAAATTTTCTCATATCTTGACTTATTTGCTTATGATCATGGTTTTTAATTATCATGACACAATTACACATCTTTTGTTACAATGTTTTTTTATATATTGTTATTTTATTAGTTTACTTGTTAAGCTATTTAGAGTTTCATTAGTATTTATATCGTAAGTAATGCATGCACTATACTAAGAGATGTAGAACTAAATATTGTGGATGAGAATTATTCTTATTTGCTCACATAGAAGTTGGTCTTTTTTAAGATTTTATATTATATCTATATATGAATTTGTATAGAGTGACATAATATTTGTTTTAAATTAAATGGTTATGATTTTTAAAATGGTGTTTTTGGACCATGAGAATATAGCTTTTTATAATTCAAATGCTACACTTAATAATAACTAACACCTTAAAATCTTACCCTTTAATAATTAATTCAATTATATAAGTCTAACTTGGTCATAAATGTATGATTCCATACTTGGACTAACAGCTAAAGCCCCTCCTTATAAGGGAAAAAACTTTTTTAACCCTTTTTTTGTTACCTTCATAATGGTCTACCTCCCTAAGATCTTTTATGAAGTTTCATTATCATATCACAATTTTTATAATTCTCAAATCAATTACAAAAATAAGATTTTAGATAATGATATTAACAATAACAACAATAGATCCATTTGTCAAATACATATTCTTTATGGGAAAAATATATAGCCCAACCATTTATGCTTTTATTGTTAAGGTAGTCAATTCATAATTATAATTTGAATCTAATCCCCAACAATTTATAGTGTATTATTAATATAACTGCATGCTAATTCAAGTGGTGTTTCATGTTATGTTTGAACCTTTTTAACTTGTATTGGATTTTGTGTTTCTTAATAGTTCATTTGTGTCATGGATTCATATTTTAAATTTTTTTGTAACAACATACTATTATAAAATGTTATTTATTTATTTTTTAATTTTGGTTGTCAACATATAGATAGTTATAAATTATAATTGTGATATTTTAATTTTTCTTTATAAAATACTTAAAATTTATTAAGAATATTTATACATACATATAATTTACATGTAATTATTTGACTTGTTGACTACAATATGTTTTCATGCATTGCCCAAACTAGTTATTTTGGGAGTCCATCTTTTATATGTTACAATAGTTTTTAGTATTTTATTTATTTTGAAAAAAAGTTAATATGTCTATAATTGCATGTGCAAAAGTTGTTCTTAGGACATGTTCTATTTTTTAACAAAATCTTTTCAAAAACACATTTGGTGTTGCACCTCTCATTATTAACTAGATTTTTTAATAATTTTGAACTACCTATCATGCTTCGAAAATTTTAGAAGATGTTTTTGAAATTTCGAATTTTGGCTGATGCTTTTGAAATTTTGATTGCTTTCTTGCTATTATTATTAATTTTTATTGTTAAACGATTTTAAATTGTACTACTAAGATATGTAATTTTTTTTTGAAAATAATAATGATAAACCAACATAACATAGTTGAAATTGATATTATGTTGGATGACAAAAGGGCAATTGTGAGGAATTTGAAATATGTAAGAATCCTTGGGCAAATTGGTTGATGGTGGTTCATTTGAAATGATGCCTAGAGTCTTTCATGGATGAATTCCCAATGGAGATTTTTTTTTCTATTACTTTAGAGGTGTAAAATGTAACATGACGTTACCTAAGCATACAAAATTTTGGTAAGTTGTTCTAGATATCTCAAAGTTTGCTTGCACCAATGCTTGGCTCTTTGGTTTATTTTTATGTTTTTTTATAAGATTGACATTTTAATTTCATACGATATTAGCTAGCCGGGAACAAATAAATTTATAGCAATTAAGAACAGTAATCTCCGTCGCAATGCTTACAAAATCTAAAAACTATTTTTTTTTAATTTTATAGCAACAAAAGCTTCCTTCACTCCACATAATGAGATCTAAAATAGGTTATAGTAAAAAACTTCAGCTATACTTGAAAAGGGATAAAATATCTTTTAAGCTAAAAACTTTGAAAATTTTTATTTTGAAATGACAAAAAAGGTTCATTAAACTATCTAATAATATTTAAGAGTTAGATATTATTAATTTTATGGACTAAACTGACAATTTAGCAATATTTCAAAATTAGGATATTGTATATATAATGTTAAAGATGTGAATGTTTAATATATATGTAAATAGAGATATTTTGAATATTATATATGTTTTTAAGTCAGTATATAACTCATGTATAAAATAATTTCTTTATTCATGTTGGTAAAAGCTTTATATTTACCTTCATACTAAAAGGCATTAATTTAGATTTCTTCATTTTCTCATGCTATTGTCAAAACTACACGAAGCTTTTCCATCGTTTAGTTGTTTGTGGGGGTATTATGACATCTTAACTAGGTCTTATTTCTTGTAAGTTTGACATTCTTTCTTTTGTCTCTAAATTAAGAGATGGTCAACAGGTGAAAAGAGAAAACTTGGTGCTTGTGTGAGCTCCTAAATAATAAAAAGGCATAACTTTTTGGATAAATATGCTTATACAATTTGTCACTCCCAAAAAACTTTTTAAAACTTTATTTTATTGATTTAACACACTTAAAATAATTGAATCAAAATTTTTACTTGATTAAATGAAATATATAATAAAAATTATTTTAATAAGCACATGTAGAAGAAATAAAAACAAGCATAAATATGCTTAATTTATTTTCTAACTTACTAATTCAATGTTCTTATCTTTTGTCTTTTACTTCTTATTAGTAAGGAGAATGTCCATTTTTCTAACTTAAGAAAAAGCTAAAGAAGCATAATTAGGTTTAGATTTTCATAGTTTAATTTTCTTGCCTTCCATGTTTTACTCTTTATCAATAAGAAAGTGAATATATATATATATATATATATGTATATATTGGTACTTGTTAAAAGAGTAGATCCCTAAGAGATGATAAAAAAAGAAACCTCTTCATAAGTATGAAAAATTACCTTATATGTCATAAAGGCATGTTCTTTCATCATAAAATTGCCTTTATGCAAAAAATAAAGAATGAATTAGGAAATTAATTTGTTGTATTCAAAAGAAAAAAGAAATGTAACAAAATCTTCATAGTATTAAGAGTCACAAACTAGAATCCAATAGAAATAAAAAGATTCTAACAATCAGAGGATCATAATAAAAGAAGATTCTCATATAATGTCTCGCTAATATCAAGGTTTTAAAACCCCTAAAGTTAGAGCATACAAATGTTTTATACCCAATTTGTCAATAAAAAATTGAAATTAAGCACATCATAAAGGTTTAATAAAGGCATCTACAATTGGATGATTTGAAAGAACATGAGTTGTTTTAAAATGTCCTTGTTGGCTAAATTGACTTGTATCTTTGTGTTGCTCTATTTCATTTAATTATAGCATATTTTGTTGTTCCTCATGATCATAAATAATAGAATAATAATATATACAAATAACATAGCACAAAGCAAATTCTAAAATTGTGAAAAGTGTCGTGCTCCTCCCAATGACTTTTAGCGATTTGCAATAAGCAGATAAACTAAGACCATGTTAGTTTTCCTCACTTATAGCCTTTCTTATGATGAATTTTCAAAGAGCATTACTTTGCCCAAAATGATGTTCTAAGACTTCCCAAATCATTTTAATTACATAGAGGTCAGGCTTTGTTCAATAACTTGAGAAATATAATTACAAGAGTAAGGAGACATTTTAAATATAATATTAAATAACAAAAGAATAAAGCATAAGAATGCTACCATCCAAAAAAACAAGTTTTTGATTATGCATCAAATGTATTAAGCATATTTTAATATCAAACAAAATAATTTGTATTAATGAAAGAACATAAGTTAAATTTAAATAGAATGCCATATTCAAATAAAGTAATAGAAAATAAAAAAATAATATCTTGTTGTAAAAAAGGACTCAAGAATGTGGATCAATAGTCTAATATCATTTAAAATAATAAGGATAATAAACAAAAATAGAAGGAAAAGGAAAGTAAGAAAAAATGACATTACTTTACACTCATTTGCCAATCTCTATTACTACTTGATGGAGGTATGTATCTTAATTTACACAAATATTTTATAAAAACAATAAAAAAAGCCTAAAAACTTAACATCTTATCATCAAAAGAAAAAAGAAAAAAAATCTTAAAATCTTTATAATAACAAAAATCAAAACTAAGAACTAATAGAAATAAAAAACTCTCAATAGTAAAAAGACTCTATTGTAGTATTCTAATAATAGGATGATTAAATAGTAAAAAAATTATTAAAATATTTTTAATTTTTTAATATTTATAAAGACAAACATTTCTAATTTTTTTGAAAGATAAAAAAACATATAAGAACAAAATCATTTTTTAACTATCAAACAAAATAAAAAAATATAGTAAGCCACATAATCAAGTGTAATCACCTTACTAACCATTTTTCCCAATGAACAATATGCATATTTAACCAAGCCCTTATCTTGATGTAAAAGACAACCTTGCTCAACTTAGCTCTTTTCTTCTCAATTTTTTTCCTGTCAATGACTTTCTATAGTGCCACATAATCAAGTGTAATCCTTTAGGTTCTCCAATTGGTTGCCATCATCAACATTTTTAGTTAGTCATTTAGTGTGTACCATCACATCCTTTGTTGTCATTCACTCTTCAAGACATCTTAATAACATTATGATTACAATTAAAAGGGCAGAAAACCCCTATTTCAATCTTAATGAAATTATTTATGTTAAAGCACAAAATCATATTAAGGTCACTAGGAAACATAAACAAAACTTGATTAGCTCCTATTCATCAAGCCAAATGCCAGAGAATAACATATCCTACATAGAATGTAACAAAGTAGAATATGTTGAGAGTTTATAAACACTTGTCCAACTCAAATTTGTATTTGGAATGCCATTTATGAATGCTAAGAGGAGAAACTAACATGGACATTTTAAAAAGCAATGTAGACATTCCAAAGTTCAGGCAATTTTAACAAATATGTTAACAAGTGCATGTAAATTGTAACATTTGGCTTAGAAGCCTATAAAAGCAAATTGCTCACAAGTCTATAAAAAAACATGGTTCAAAAGTCTCTAAAAATGAAAAGGAGCTTTATAGAAAAAAAATAAAGGAATTTTTTTTAATAAAACAAGGTGTTGAAAATGTATCTATTGACTATTTCCTTAATGTAAGAGTATCATTACATTAACACATCCATAAAACTAAAATTGAGACCTTGATAAGAATATCATTCAGTTGTTGCTCTTTGGTTTAGAATTTCTAGCTTGATGGTTTTGAGTGGCATAGAAAATTTGTCTTTATTGCTCAATGGACTATCTTAGGAAAGAAAGGAGTCAATAGTTAAATTAAAATCGAAGAATCCTCTCTTGCTTGAGCCTAAATTAAATGATTAAAAATAAGATAGAAATTGGTGGAGAGAAAAAATAGTTTTTATTTTATCATAAAAAACATAAAAAAAAGTTCTCATCAGCTTCCTTGAACATCTTCTAAGTATATTTGAGTTACAATTGGCACCCTTCCTCTATAATCTCTAAGAGCTTAGAGAAAGTGAGACATCGAAAAGCCTCCAATAACAAAAGAATGAAATAAAAAAAAGTAAAAGCTATGGCCAACAAGTAGCCTCCACTTTGTTTCATGTCCTCTCACTAAAGAAGGAGAGCAAAGCTATAGTTTATTTACAAAATATGTTGTTACCAGTATCCCCTCACCCTCCCACCTCAACCTATGCATGATGAGACCTTTAAGTATATGGGGCACAACTTCCAAAGTGCTAACTTAGTATTTGCCAAGGGTAACTTCTGATTAGATGAGGAAGTAGTGTGCGTGCCTTTTGCAAGGAAAATATCTTTAGCTTTCAATGATATAACCAGTATGTTTGTTCAATTTGTTCAATGAACAAAATGTATGACTAAGTGCTAGAGTTTATTTGCATTCAAAGGAAATGATAATTAGACTAATTATGTCAAAAAAGATGATGAGTTGTGGAGAATGAGAAATGTAAGGTTGAACTGACATATTAAGCTATTTAAGCATTGATCTGTTATTGTCTTCACCTCACCAGCAATCTCATTATTATTTATTATTTTCTAATCAATTCAATAAAATCATTAAAAAATAGTATGCTATCATGATCTTGAGGGAGAAAGCTAACCTTTGATGATAAAAAAAATCCTAGTAAAAAACTTGTAAGAGAGGTCATCTCTTTCTAATCTCTTTTTCTAATAAAAACCTTCCAACTATGACAATGTGTTTATCTAAATTTGGGGGTTTTCAAGCAAAATCTAATATCTCCAATTCATAATGTTCTTATATATCTTTTTCTTTTTACTAATCTTGGTGAACTTTAATGATTAGTTTTAATTTTGGAAGGTGAAAAGTAAATTCATGAATACTCAGTCTTGAGTAGTCATCTCAAAAGCCATATTAATATATTCCCAACAAATTATCCAACATTCAAAAAGTTAAAAATTTAATTTCAAATATACTAGAGATAGTAACCAAATGAAATTTTATGATAGAAATCTCAATTCTAGTTAAGTTACCCTAGATTAAACCCATCCCAACCCGATGATGACCACCAAATAATAAGGGGACAAAAGATTTTCTCTTCAAAGAAATCTAAAAAAAGGAAATAAAAAATTACTAGAACTAAAGAAAATTTAACCCAAAGGCAAATTATTTTATTGTATCACCTTCCCTATGAGAAGAGTATTTATCAATCATGGTTGGGTACATAAAAAGAATTGTTCTAAAATGGATATTTTACTAGTTGTGTTGAAAGAAATGGTGTTGCTAACCCACTAATTTAACCTTTTAGGTTGACAAGTGCAACTTTTGTATTGGGGCTAATTCGGGAGCCCAATTAGTCAAACAATGGAATTAAAGTCAATGATCCCAATTTACATCATTGTTGATGCTGCTAATATGGCACAACAAAGCCAATGATGTATGCAAGATTTAATTGGGATGAGGTGATGTAATAGAGTTGAAAAGATGATAGACCTAATGGTGATAGTTCAATAAAGCCAAATGGATAAAAAAACATAGATGGCAATAGCTCAACATAGACAACAACAGACTGTAAAATTGATGATGATATTCAATAAAACAAATAACGATGGTTTGATGAACCCAACAATAAAAACAAAAAGAATCATCATTATTCAATAAAGCCAGAAATGGAAGTGAAGTGTAAATGCTAATGATGAACAACAATGGTAATGATAATGGATTAATAGAGCCGATGATGGGCATAGAGTCAATTGTAATGATTCGAGACAATGATAATGATTTGATAAAGTCTATGATGGTAGTAGACTAAATATAAGAAAAATAAAAAGCAAAAATAGAGAAATGCTAGTATTTCTCACAAGGTTGAGTGTAGGAGAACCATCATTCAATTGCCTTATTCACCACAACGACTTCATTTATCCTATACCTATTGCCTTTAACAGATTGATAATAAAAATCAAAAGTTTTTTAGCACGGATTGTCAGAAAACAAGAGAGGCATTACCGTATAAAACTTTAATAACTCGCAAATACGTGTCATATCAAACTTAATGTTCAATCGTTAGAGACAAACTTAACTTTTTGCTCATTTCTAATAACTTCGTATCCACTCTAATTCATCTAGCCAACGAGCACTCTCCTCGCAACACACAATTGTAAAAATCAAAAATGTTTCGACTTGCATTCGAGTTTGCTCCAAAGAGACATCTCCATGACTCATAAGTTAGATATTTAAATATCAGCCCTTTTATAGTTAATACACCATTTTATCTATAAGTTTATTGGAGGTTATTCTTTATTCAATAATTTTCTTTTTTGGGAGATCACTTGACAATCACACCATACTCTCTTGTGTCTTTATTGTTATTTGCCCGCTAGCTTGCACTTGATTCTTTCTCAAATAACATTGAACTAGAGAAATTATTCCTCTAATATTATTTTGCAACTCTTAGACTTCTTAATAAGATATTATCCCAAACTAATATTAGTTTATTCTTTACATAGTAGCCCTTCTCACATAATCACTTATACCAAAACTATACCACTCATAGATGCTTAACCATGAATATCTCATGAGATCCAATGTATGATTACTCATAAAGTTGAACACTAATTCAAGACTTGTGAAGGAATCGTAGTCCTATAGAAAACGTAAGAATTATTCATTAATATAATAATTTAATTAAAAATCTATTAAGAGTTAATCCTTTTTTATGATTTCTCACTCTATGATATCACCTAACGATCACTTCTTAACATTTTCGATCTTGGGTTTCACAATTTCTTTGTAGATAAAGATCTATTTTAAATTTCAAATTTGTATCAAATATTGTATATATTTTTTCAAAAGTATAAGATAAACAGAGGATCCAGGTAAAAAATTATTATATTTAGTACACTATGTAATATGAAAATGTGATTTATATAAATTTCAACTAATCTTTATACTAAATATATGGTCTTTTTAGGAAAAAAATGTGCTAATTTTTTAATCTATCTAGAATTACGATAGAGTCATGGCTTATTGGTGATCTGAGTAATCTCACAAAAAATTTCATAATAAATTATTTCCATTTTTACTTGAAAATGGGCAAAGTATATAAAAACCTTATTAATTTTAATTATTCTTTTTCTTGTTCAAAAATTAAATGTTTGCTTACTCAATTTAAAACACACCTTCTAATCAAAACTATTTATATATATATATTTTAACTGTTGGTACATCTTATTTTCTCCTGAAATAGATTATTTTGAATTTCTTTTAGAAGCATCTCTTTAAGCTGCTAATGCTCAAGTTTACATAATATATCTTAAAATCTCAACACTCCATTATAATCTAATTCAAAATTAGACTCACACCCTTCTTAAATTTTTTGAATCAATTTTTATAATTCTAATCCTAAGCTTGACTTTGTTTTGCAGATTCTAAGCAATCAAGGCTTTTTAATGAATAAAAAAATAATGTTGTATTTTTTGAATAATTGACCCTAACTATAAGTGATTCATCTCAAAGACCAAATGCTTTTCTTCCATTAATAATGATATATTATTATGCTTGTTTTCTACTTAACGTATTTACAATTATATTAGTTTTTCTTAAATGATAAATAATTTTTGTATCATTGTCTTTAATAAAGTTTAACAATCTTCTTTATCTTAAGTTTAATTTTTATTATTAAATAAGTACTTCAAACAACGATGATCAATGAAAATTTCATATTTGACCCCATATAAGTAATATCTTTAGAACTTTAAAGTAAATAATATGGTTGTTAATTATAAGGCAGGATAGGATAAATCTTTTTATAAGTCATTAATTACATGAGTGTTTAAGTAATAACTTTCTTAAGTTAAATCAATAAACACCAATTCCATACAAAATGTCACTATAAACTTGATAACTATATGAGCCATCTGATAATGCCAAAATTGGAACTAAAATTAATTTATTTTTAAATATTTTGAATTTTAGTTTAGGTCAAAATGTATTTACAGAGGGTAGATATTCCAATAAGGGAAAATCAATTGCATTAGAGTAGATCTTTTACTTTGAGAATTTTGGTATATTTATAATTTGTTTGATAAAGAATAGATTTGAAATAATGAAATAGTAAAAGAGCATAATATAAATTTTCATCATTAAGGTTTCGTTAGCTTCTAATAACCACTTGATGGGTGGTAGAAGTGCATTTCAATGACAACTATTTGGTCAAATTAAATGTGATGCAAATAATTGGATAAATGAATTATTTTTATTAGTTTGCACATGCTTAATATGTCATACATGCATTTTTCCTAATCTGACTAATTATTAAATAACTAATGATTTCTTTTCACATTTTTATAAAAGTTGGCATGGGAGAATTTGGGTTAATGGTTTTACATGTGGAGGTTGTTGATGGCTTGAGTGTGCATAGACCATCAAAGAGCTAAGTAGTGTCATTGAGAGCCACAGGAGGTGATCCTAGGAAGTTATTGATTATTATATTATAGCTTGTAGTTAGTAGATGAGAAGAAGTAACAATGGTCTAGAGAGGATAATCATAAGAAAAAGGAAAGAGAATATCAGAAGCAAGAAGAGGATAAAAAAACAATAATAATAAAATACTGAAGGAAATGAAGTAACAACTCATTAAGAAGAAGTATCTAAGTTGATTCCTTTTTGGACTTTCTTTTAGCTTTATGGAAATATGGGTTTGGTTAGGTTTCTATTTTAATTAAAATTTGCATTAAGAGATTTTTGAGTGAAATTTAAGCGATAGGGAAAGGATTCGAAGTGAAACTGTGTGAGGGAGAAATCGAGTTATTAGTTACTGATGTATATGATAAAAGCACATTGGTATACATCGTATGGAACAATTAGTTTAAAACTTGTAAATAATAAGGATTTGTAATGTTATGATAAAAAGTCATTTGAGAAAATCATAATAGATGGATTTACTGAGTTGTACTAATAGAGGGAAGTTGACAACAATTAAGCTAACTAAGCTTATTAAACAATGATGATATGAGTATCGTACTTATAAGTTGACCTATCAATTTTATCATACGAAGGCGGCATGAATATTTTCCAAGCATGAAGTAGTTGAGGTAAAATATGCGATCGCATAAGTGCGATTATGAAGATCATATTAGATGATCCATTAGGTTCTTAAATACATATTTGATTTTGTGACATCCTCGATCATCAAATTATATATGAATCAAACTATCCTATAAAATGTTCAAAAATCTTAGAAAATAAAGTATTCCAAAATATAAAAATAAATGTAAAATTGAATAAATCTTGTCGAGACAAATTGAATAACATTTGTTTTTCTCAATCATAGTTCATTTAGAATTTTTATAAATTATCAAAACAAATAAGAAGAAATACTAATAAATTATATATATATATATATATATATATATATATATATATATATAACTAAAATGTATATGCAATTTCCTTTTTGAAAACATAATTCGTCTGTTCTTACAAATCGTTCATGATGTTCATGCATAAGATTTTCCTTTGTGCAATTAGTTGGAATTTCACCAAAGAGTTGCTTTTGACCATAAGAACATTGTTTGACATCATTCTTTCTAGAGAATCAAAGACATGAGACTTGTTAGCATATTTTGAAGCTCATATAAGCCAAAAAGGTTGAAAGTCAAAATTTGACTTTTTTTTTACAATATTTAACTTGGAATTCATGGGATTCAAAGAAAAACTTACTATATTAGATTTCAATTAGGGTATCATATTGTTCTTTAGAATATTAGTGAGAAAACTACTAGCAACATGAAAAATTAGGGTTTTGAAAAAAATGGAAAATTAAGAAAACAGAGAGGAAATAGGTTATTTTTGTGATTTAAGAAATGAGTTACGCAATGTTACATTCACAATTTAGAAAATTATAATTTTTGTAAAAGTCAATGAATTGTGTCGAGGAGATTGTAATTTACATGATGAAATTGATGCAAAGAGAAAGTTATAATATATGTTGATATGTTAAAACCTATTTTTAGCACATAGATAATTAGATGTTTCTTAAGTTAAAGCTTTTTGTAAAAAGCCATACCCAAAGATGTTATCAATTAGAATAAAAAAACCTTGGTTTGTCGAGCAAGTTAGTGATGAATTCTGTGCTAGGAATATGCACAAGAGGGGGGAGTAGGTGAAATTTTTGTCCAATTAATGAGGACAATATTGACGTTATCCTTTCGAGGGAATCAAAGACTTGAGGCAAATTTGCACTGTCATACAACTCGCATAAGTAAAAGAAGTTAAAAGTCAAAATTCTTTTATTTTCATAATATGTAACTTAAAATATGAGATTCTAAGCAAAACTTAATATATGTGATTTTAATTAGAGTTTTATGTTGTTTTTTATATATTAGGGAGAAAATTCTTAGCAACATGGAAATTAGGGTTTTGAAAAAAGAAAAACTAAGAAAGGAGGGAGGAAAGAGGTTAATTTTGTGATTTAAGAAACAAGTTATGCAATTCTACATTTGCAATTTGAAAAATTATTATTTTTTTAAAAATTTATAAATTATGATGAGAAAATTGTAATTGAGAAGCTAAAATTAATGAACAAGAGAAGTTGTGATGTAGGATGATATACTAAAAAGCTTTTTTTTAGCTCCAAATTAAAAGTACCTTAGATTCAAGTAATATATCAACAAGTGATGAAATTTGTGTTATGCTATTGCATAACTTGGGGGGTGAGTCAATTGTGATGTCAAACTTTTTTTAATGTTGAGAATATTTTCTTAAATAAAAATTTTACAATCATAAAATAGTAAATAATAATTTTATTAAACAAAATTATAAAAAAAAAAATAAAAATTTTAAGTTTAAAAATATTTTTTATTAAAATATTTTATGCTTGATAAAAATAATTTTGATATATATATATATGTATATATATATATATATATATATATATATATATATATATATATATATATATATATATATTAAATATTATTAAAACATATCACAAAATTGTACAACAAAAAATAATATATAGAAAGATAAAAAGATTTTTTGGTGGTTTATTCTAACCCATTTTTATATCTACCCTCAGTCAATCTACTAAAAAATTCTTCTAGAAAAGTCACTCTCTTTCATCCTAGTAAGTAGAGGTAACTGTTATTTACCACTTCTTTTTGTCATAGCAAGTAGGGGTTAGGATCATAATCTAAATTATAAAAGCTCATAATATAAAACATAATACAAAATAATAGATAACCATAATATTTCACTATTCACTTATAAAATCATAAATAGCATAAGTCTATGGATTACAATGAAATATGAATACACATGAAAAAAATTGCAATAACCTAAAAGACCAAGTTTGAATTATTAAATAAAAAGATTTATCAATGTACATTAATATTATTAAGGAAAAAGAATCAATAAAAATCTTACATTAATATAAACTTTTTAAACAAATAAAAAAGAAAAAAAAGAAATAAAAAATTAATTATAAAGAAGTTATAGAAGAGAATACTAAATCAATAAAGAGAAAAAATGAGCCACAAACGTAGCTCTAACAAAGATGTCAAAATATGATTGTAATTTTTTATTTTGCACATTGTTTTTCAAAAATATTGATGAATAAGAAAAAAATAGTCAACTATCTACTCCAAAAGCTCCTCTATTTGTATTAGGATATTTTAGACAAAAATATATTTTTTAATTGCTATAATGGTCAACCAAAATAGCCATTACAAATAAGCATTTTGATATTCTAAATAAGCAAAAATAGCATCATCGAACACTGATTACATGCGAGAGCAACCACCATCTGATCTTGGTGAACTGAATAAAAACTACTATATTAAAATACTTAATAAAAGGTCAAAATCTAATCCAAGGGAGATTTGATTTGAATCATTGGATCTTATATATAGGATGTATGGTGTTGATGCCCAAAAGAACTGTTCATAGAGATGGAAAAGATTTCAATCATTTGATCGAGATTTTTGAATGGAACAGCTAGATGAAATACACTGTTCATTAATATGAAGAAGATCTCAACTATTTGTTTATGTTTGTTTTATGGATGAAAAGATGAAAATTATTATATAACAAAAAGTATCTCATTTATTCGATCAGGCATGTGGTTGGATTGTTTCATGGAATCTACTATTCATAAAGACGGATGCAATCCTAACCGTTCAATCGCAAAATTGCTCAATCGAATGACACTAGTTTGCTCTAGTTTGAAAGTAAAGAGGGTTGATTTTAGTTCCACATTGCAAGCTTGTGCATGATGTCTGGCATTTACAATATTTCCTCCATGCATATAGGTTAACCTAATGGGATTTGTTACCCCATTGTGCTCTTAGGAGGTCATAACCCAAGTCACCTATCCATATATATGCTCGTTTGACTTGATCTGAACCAATTACTTTATAATTTTTGTTTTTACACAATGTGTTATGCCTAAGAAGGATCAAGAGTTATTTCTTGAATTGATTTATACTAAGTTGCTAAGGGAATTGTGCCTTGATCGAGACTTAAGCCTAAACCAACTGAATTCATCTTGTGTCTTGTCCAAAGCTCGTCAATGCCCTTTGCCTAGCACTTCAAGCTTTGCTGTGTATGGGTGCTTAAGTTGAATTTTTTTTCATTTTTTAAATCATCTTTTATATATTAAATATTTATATTTATATTTAAAATATTTTTTAACTACTAAAATAATAAAATATTTTTATAACTATTAAAATAATAATACATAAGAAATCATTAATCATGCATGCAAATGAATGATATTATACAATCTAATTGTGTCACATATAAATAAGTGATAATATAAATAATCAAAATAGTAGATGTTTTGGAGATAGACTTATGATGATTAGCTACTCTAATAAGGGTTTTATCAATGAAACCTTAGTATATCACTTAATCCATAGTTGTCATATAGCCACCATCACTGCTTGATATTACATCACTTGTGGATTGTTTCATGAGACATGCTTTCAAAACTCTCCAATTAATTGGGCATTTAAGAGCTTGAGATATTTGACCTAAAACACACTCCAGAAAAATATTAAAGAAACTAATATAATGGTTTTGTTGTCATCAAATGAGTGATATAATGACCATGGATACAATACAAGAAACTTCCCTAAAAGCCAAGGCCATGCACTAATTTTTAAAATAAGAAATCTTAATTTAAAGAAAAAAATGTTTCTAATAATTTACACCTAGAGTATTCACATTAATGGTGAAGTAGAAAAGTACACGCACAAGTGGAGTTCTTAGAATGCTAAAAAAGAAATCACATGATCACATGCACAAATGAGAAAGTTGGATGTGACGATTAAATTTCTCAAAAGTTGAAATAAACTAGTAAAGAATTTATCTTGTGATTTGATGTTGTTATGAATGCAGGATAATGGTTCGATATTTCTTATTTTGAGCCTCTCGCTCACCTTTCAAAGGCACCTTCAAAATCATATCGTCAGATTGATTGTATTAAAGTGATGATGAGCATGAGCTACAAATGACTTCAATATTGTAGCTTAAAAAGTTTTCTTTAGATTTTAAAAAAAATTTATCAATCAATTTTGTTCAAGTATTCATCTATTTATATACATTTTCTAATGACTAAAAATACTTACCGAATAGTTAAATGAGCTATTTATACTATTATCATTTGCGTATTTTAATTAAAAAATTATTATTTAAAATAAAATATTCTGATGACTCTTTTTAATGATTAAGAGAGCCATTGCATAGGAGCTGCTCGACCAAATGCGATCGGGATTGTTTTATGGTGAAAACTACACAATCAGATTGATTAGATTCAACTAGCATTGTTTAGAAATTAGATTTGATAAGGAGCATTAAATCTAAAATATTAACTAACAACTTGATTTTGATCTTATGTGTGGATAAACATGGATCTTGTGATCGCAAAATGTCACGATAGAATGGAGGATATAATCAAGAATTATGAAATGGGGATGAGAGTAGGATTGTTTGATCACAAAATTGCAAGATAAGACGATTCCATTTATTCTCATAATTCAAAAGTTAACTGCTTGATAAAAACATTATATTTAGTCCCACAATGTATTTGTGATTGACGTTTCTCCTTGTTAGTCTTCTCATACATATTAAAGGTAGTCTATTTTCAATGTTGGTTACCCCATGGTTTGCAAGGAAGTCACTACCCATGTGGCCAGTGATGCATTATACTTGAATTTTGGATGTGATAGTAATAACCCATTTCGACTCACTTTCATTTGGGTTTAGGATTCTCGACCAGTTAACTGTGCTGAATAGGTTCAAGAGTTGTCTTAATTTGATGATTTATTGTACCAAATGAGCTAATAGATTTGGTAAGTTTAAAAGTTTTATTATTTAAACAATACTATAATAATATACTTTTATTATGGATTAATTAAGTTTTTCAAAGATAAGAATAAGGAAAAATAATGGTTAAGATAAAATATTTCAATGATATTAAAAATATAAATATTTTTCTAAGATGGTTAATTTGAATTTAATTTTTATTCATTAAATAAAATATTTTTAATTAAAATAAAATGAAAAATATATAAAATTAAATTCAAAATATATATATCTTAGTAGTTTGTAATTTCAACTAAGATGTTTTTCAAGAGATTATATCTTCACTTACACAAATTCATTAGAAATATTTAGGATTAATTATTATCAAACAAAACACCATAACTAGGGGTCAATAATACAACAAAGATAATCTATCGAACTAGTGATAGTTGGTATAGCCTTTATTTTACATTAACCTTTTAGGTATATTTAAACCATAATATAAAAAGGATTACTCATAAGATCTATTTTTAAGAAAGAGTTGAAACTACTAAGGTTTATGTTGTAATGAACAAAACTCGATTTATTTGCGGTAATTTTTGACAAATGAAGGCTAGGATGTTACAATAGTATATATGCATGTGTGATGTGATACTAATTTTTAAAATTAAGACTTTGCATATGATTCTATACAAATCATGTGATATCGAGTTCTGATGTAGTACTAAGTAACTACATAGAAATTTGTGCTTGTAGTTAGATGTATGAATTTTCATTTTCAAAAATCATTATATAAAATTAGATGGCATGAATAACTTTGTAAGCATAACATTTAATATACTAACACAAAAATATACATCTAATTAAATATTATGAAACTAAGAAATATTTTACATATGAAAACAAATTAAAAGAATTATAATTAAAATTAATAAAATGATATTTGTTAATCATGAATTGTCTTGTTATTATTTGTCTCTAATGGCTAGTGTGTCATGAGATTAAAATTTGCTGTCAAAAGGTGGCTAATGGTTGGTAAGCTACACAATTTTCATTAGCCATAAAGATATGATTTTTAGAAATTTAAAAAGACTAAGCATGATTATACATGAAGACATTATTTAAAAAATCAATAATTAATGTTTCACAATAATTAAATTAATTGAAACAATATGGTATCAAAGTGGATCTCATCTATTCTAATGTGGTTCAAGAAGGAATCAAAAGATAGCTAATGGGTAAGTATAACCTAACTTGTTACTCAAGAAGGATGAAAGGACTGAGAGAATATCTGAAGTATTGGAACCAATGCTACCTTGAAATGATGGAAGGACTAGGTGTGTGTTTGAAGTAAGGATGCTAGAAGGGAAGATCATGAGTGATATAAATAAAGTGATATGGTTTGAAATAGTAAGATGCCTTTCAAGGGAAATTGGAGCTTGTATCCTATGAGAATTTTATAACGCAGCTTGTTAAAGTTGAAGAAATTTTTAGGGTTAATGACCAAGAAGGAAAGGACCCTTTGGTGAAAGATAAAACCTTATTAGTTCATGATAATAGTTCACAAAAGAAGAATAAGATGATAAAGGTTAGGTCAGGTTCAAGATCATATCATTCTAATTTTGATCTATCATACTTGATAATCAGTTTGAGTTTAAGAAAAACATTGGCTAAGTTTGAGATATCAAACTAGTTGATGTATGTGATTGTATGGTATGGTGGTTTGGATTTTAGTTTATAATAGTATCATACAACGAAGATCACATTGGGTAATGAGTAGAAAAGCTAACGAATTGAATTGGTGGATGAGGTCAATAGATTAGTAAGAGAAAAATAGGATTAATTTAGTATGATGTGATTAATTATGATGTGAGATTATTACCGAATAAAAATGAGTTATCTGCTAGATTGTATATGTACGAAACATGAAATCATATTTTATGATACATTCCTAATGATAAGAGTATACATTCATAAGCAATGTGGATAATAGAGCACTAGTTTTGGTAATCAAACAATTTAATTAGGATATTGTATAAAGACATTGGAGTGATTATTTTTTATGGGTCAAACGATATGATGGTGAACCATACAAGTATGATTCAAGGTAATATTTAAGGGTCAAGAAAGAATTAATATAATTTTAATTTCTTATTAAATATATGACATATATAAGATATGTGTTGATCATTAAATATATATGGTATTATAGGCAATCGAGAAAAGATTGAGATTGAAAAAAAGAAATCAATTCTGAGATTCAAATAGATAAATCTTATAATTATAATGTAAATACATTAGTAAATTATTTTTTGTATTTTTTTATAAATAAAAATCTTTTTTATGTTATCTTTTATTAAAGTATCAAAATATTATAATCTTTTCTATACAATTCTAGTAATGACAATTAGTTTCTTATATTGTCATATATATCACCATGTTATCAAATATTTTAGTTATGTGTTATTCTTTTATAGTATTATATAATGAAGATATTAATACATAATATAATAAAGAATTTTAAGTTAATGAATAAGAAATGATTTAGAAAATTAATCTCTAATATATTTAATTCTCAATTAAGAAAATTGAATAAAATAATTGGTAAGCATGAAGACTTTATTCTCATATGTTTTATTATATTATAATCTCATAGGACAAGGATATCTATATCTAACTACATGATATTAATATATATGATTAGAAAAATGTTAACTCATATACACTTGATACAAGGTGAGGATAACCCACCTATATCTATACAGTATTTATATGCATGATAGATATAAGATAAAGAAGATATCTTTATGAGATATAATGATACTGGTTCTAAAGAATAGTTTTATAAAGAAAGAAAATATGTTTATAAGGAATGAAAAAAAATATGAATATAAGAAACTTATTTTTATAAGAAAAAATAATTAATTCTTATAAAATATAATAAATGAGAAACAAAAAAAATAAAAGAACATATATGTGCATGTTCATCTTTTTTATTAGATTTATTAAATTTTCTCTTTACATGACTTATTTGATTGTGGTCATGGCTTTTAATTATCATGACAAGATTATACATTTTTTGTTATAATGTTATTTTTTATATATTGTTATCTTATTAGTTTACTTGTTAAGTTATTTAGAGTTTCATTAGTATTTACATCATAAGTAATGCATATACCATACTAAAAGATGTAGAATTAAATATTGTGGATGAGAATTATGCTTATTAGCTCACATAGAAGTTGGTTAGTTTTTATACTATATCTGTATATGGATTTGTATAGATTGACATAGTAATTGTTTCAAATTAAATGGTTATGTAGTTGGATTACTTATTTATATTAGTATTTTATTTTATTTATATTATTAATTGGTTAGTATTTGGATTTGAGTCTCACCATCTGGTTTCCATATAAAATTTTTTGTCCTTATTATTTTAACTATAGATAATATCTGATTTTATTATGATTTTTAAAATAGTGATGTTGGACCATGATAATATTGCTTTTAATAATTCAAATGCTACACTTAATAATAACTAAAACCTTAAAATCTTACCCTCTAATAATTAATTCAATTATCTAAGTCTAACTTAGCCATAAATGTATGATTCCATACATGGACTAACAACTAAAGCCCCTCCTTATAAGGGGAAAAACCTTTTTTAACCCTTTTTTTGTACCACCACAATGGTCTACCTCCCCAAGGTCTTTTATGAAGTTTCATTGTCATATCGCAATTGTTATAATTCTCAAATCAATTACAAAAACAAGATTTTAGATAATGATATTAACCATAGTAATAATGGATCCATTTGTCAAATACATATTCTTCTTGGGAAAAGTATATAGCTCAACCATTTATGTTTTTATTGTTAAGCTAGTCAATTCATAATTATAATTCGAATCTAATCCTCAACAATTTATAGTGCATTATTAATATAATTATATGCTAATTCAAGTGGTGTTTCCTATTATGTTTGAGCCTCTCTTTAAGTTGTATTGGATTTTGTGTTTCTTAACTATTCATTTATGTCATGGATTGATACTTTAAATTTTTTGTAACATACTATTGTTGAATGTTATTTATTTATTTATTTTTTTTAATTTTGGTTGTCAACATATAATAGTTATGAATTATAATTGTGATATTTTAATTTTTCTCTATAAAATACTTAAATTTATTAGGAATATTTATACATACATATAATTTTCATGTAATTATTTGACTTGCTGACTACAATAGTTTTTCATGCATTATCCAAATTAGTTATTTTGGGAGTGCATAATTTTTAGATGCTATAATATTTTTTAGTATTTTATTTATTTTGAAAAAAAAATTAATATGACTATAGTTGCATGTGCAAAAGTTGTTCTTAGGACACGTTCTATTTTTTAACAATATCTTCTCAAAAGCACATTTAGTGTTACACTTGTCACCATTAACTAGACTTTTTAATAATTTTGATCTAACTACCAAGCTTCGTAAATTTTAGAAGATGTTTTTGAAATTTTTAATTTTGGCCGATGCTTTTGAAATTTTGATTTCTTTCTTGCTATCGTGTTTAATTTTTATAGTTAAACGATCTTAAATTATACTACTAAGATACGTATTTTTTTTAAAATAATAATGATAATCCAACATAACATAGTTGAAATTGATGTTATGTTGGATGACAAAGGAGCAATTGTGAGGGATTTGAAATATGTAGGAATCCTTGGGTAAATTGGTTGATGGTGTTTCATTTGAATTGATGCCTAGAGTCTTTCATGGATGAAGAACAATGTTATGTTAGATGGTAAACGGGTCGGTTTGAAGGAGTTGCAATAAAGAAGAATCCTTTTACAAAGTGCTTGATGGTTTGCTTATCTGAAATAATGCAAGTGGACTAAGTGACCACTTCAATGGATCAAACAATCACGTGGCAAAAGGACTAGTTTGATGGAGTTGAAAGATAATGGAGTCCTTGGTCCAAGTAGCCAATGATGATGTATCTAATATGTGATGCCAATGCAATAAGTGACTACTCATGTGGATTGAAAACAAAATTATGTTGGCTAGTTTGAGGGTGTTATAATAGAAAGGAATCTTTAAACCAAGAAACACATAGTATGCTTGGTTAATGTACACATATGGATCGAAAATAGAATTATGCTAGATGACAACCATCTCAAGGAAGTGTTTTTGATAGGGTCATCTTTTATGATTTGAGGGTTATTGGCATCAGGATTATTGTGCATCATCCTTTTCTTTGGTTGGAAGGTTGATATACACTTTATATAAGGAATATGATTTCACTTCTCTTCACCCACTTAAGCCATCTTTTGAAGTGTATATCTTGTAGATGAACTGAATTGATTTGTCCTTTCAAAATGAGTTAATGGTTTTAGAAATGCCTCAAATAAAATGAATGACAATAAAATTGCATATACCTGTTTGCATCTTCTTACGCGCATATCTTGAGGCCACTATTAACTTCATTATTTGTAACAGAACTTTGTATGGTTGGAAAGATTTCTGAATTTCCTTGCTTTGTTTTTGCACCTAATGTTATGTTATAGAATTTTCAATTTTCCAAGTCTTCGTGTCAAATACGTTTTACCAAAAAATATAATAAGTTTTGTTGTTGTATAGCAACATTTACTTATATAAATGCCCAACACAAATATTAAATTATATCATCAATCTGTATCTTTTGAAGGTCTCTAATATATGCAATGGTGCAGAACGTTTGATAGCAATGCTTATAATAATCTTTCCTTCATGTTTCACGAGTCGTCATTTTCTGTTGAATTTGAAAAGGGTTGTCATATGCAAGATTATTTAGTTCAATTAAAATCTTAAATATTTTAATTGGTAATTAAATTTTATTTTTAATAAAATTATAGATATTATTTAACAAATATTTTTTATTTTTTTTTTACTATGTATTTTTATTTATAAAAAATTTATAATTTATATGAAAAAGGTAAAATAATAAAATCAAATTAGTAATTTAAAATATTTTGAGAGATATTAAATTTAAATATAAAAAAATATATTTTGAAAAGTTGTTCTTTTAAATTATTGCATAAATGATATATATATATATATATATATATATATATATATATATATATATATATGCTTTTGTTAATTATGGAGTTGTAGTCGAATCCATAGATAACATACCCATGAGAACTTAAGCAAATGATGCTTGAGGAATGGACTGAGTACATTGACACAGGACGCTTGTTAATGACAAGCATGACTTACTAAAAACTAAACAGCATGGGAAACCAAATCATGCATGCGTAGAATGATTAATTATTTCGGTAAAGGTGCTGGTGCCGGAGCAGGAAGTTAATCTTGTTAGGAGAGAAGAGGAAGAGCAAGGATAAGCAATAGAATTTTATATTACTGCAAAAAACACGGTTACATGGGATACACGGAGATAACCGATGAGAAGATCGGCGAAAACAAGAACGCTGGCGTGCAGAAGACAGAATGACACAATACACAAGCTAAAACCTATTTATACAAGTTTCCTGCATGGGCTACCACCAGGTGTGACTCTAAATAAGTTACAGTTGAATTATCTTTGACCAACGCTACACATGAGGTGGCCTACAGGGAGATGAGACACGACAGGCAGGGAGACGAGACACGCGGCACGTAGAGGAGACGGTAAGGAAAAAAATGAATTAGTTTTCAACAAACTCCCTCTTTAATTCATTTTTTTTCGGCACACTGATTTTGTTAAGAATGAGAAAACAGAATTCACTTTGCTGATTATGTTACCAATAAAACACAAAACTGCAACTGTTTCTAATTCATTCACACTTCTTCTAAATTACTAATGTTTACATCTTTAAATAACCTTACACATTGCCTAAATTAGATCCCACTACTCCATTAAGTAACTATACCCACTAACCCACTAATTATAGAAAACTGACAAGATACATGACTGAAATAACTAAAAATAACTAAACACCCCCTATAGCGTCGGTAGACCGTCACTGCTGCAACTTCTAACTGACTCACGAAATAACATTTCTAAAAACAGGATTTGAATCAACCTCTAACACTCCCCCTTTATTCAAACTTCACTACACCCAACTTGTCTCGAAAGTATTCGAACTTAATTCTAGGTAAAGCTTTAGTCAGAACATGTGTGGTCTAATCTTCTGTCCCAATATAGTGTAGTTCAATTTCTCCCTTCTCAATCAATTGAATGTCTATATGCTTGGTTCTGTTGTGGAGTACAGGATTTTTAGCAATTGTAATGGTTGACTGGTTATCACATTAAATAATAGTTGCTTGGTTCTGCTCTTGATTCATCTCAGCCAGTAGATGCCTTAACCAAACTCCCTGACATGCTGCTGCACATACTGCATTGTATTCTGCCTCTGATGTCGATAATGCAACAATGGTCTGTTTCTTTGAACTCCAACTGATTGCATTGTTGCCAAAGATAAATGTATGCCCAGATGTGCTTCTTCGATCTTCAACACACCCAACCCAATCACTATCACTATACCCTATCAAAGATGGTGAATCTGATGCTATAAACCAAAGTCCATGAGTAGAAGTACCTGCAATGTACCAAAGGATTCTCTTTGCTGCTCCAAAGTGCTATTTTGTTGGATTTTGCAAGAATCTTGAAACTAGTCCAACTGGATATGCAATGTCAGGTCTAGTGTGAGTTAGATGCATAAAACCTTTAATTAGGCTTCTAAACCGAGTAGAGTCTACTGCTTCAGTCCCATCATCTACCATCAATTTCTCATTTGGGTTCATTGGTGTTGGAACAGAATTACAACCTTTTAATCCAAATTTTTCCAAGAGATCTCTCGCATACTTCCTTTGTGAAATGAATATGATCCCTTTCTCTTGTTCTACATCTAGCCCAAGAAAGTAATGCATCTTGCCAAGGTCAGTCATTTCAAACTATTGCAGCATGCACTGTTGGAACTGTAGAATCAGCTTCTGACTAGTCCCCATGTACATGTCATCCACATAAAAGCACACCACTAGTAGACCTTCAGTTCCCTTTCTTTTCACATACAAATTCGGCTCATTTTTGCTTCTCTCAAATCCATATTTCAGAAAATGGGAATCAATTCTGCTATACCAAGCCCTTGGAGCTGTTACAGTCCATACAGGGCTTTATTCAATTTGTATACTTAATTTTCTTTCCCTTCAACCTTGAAACCTTTAGGTTGTTCAACATACACTTCCTCCATTAAGTCACCATTAAGGAATGCGAATTTGACATCAAACTAGTGCACATGTTGCTTTATTAGGTTGCAAGTACTAACAGTAACCGAATGGTCTCAAACCTTACAACGGGTGAAAATGTTTCTTCATAATCAACTCCAAATTTTTGAGAATAACCCTTTGCAACTAACCTGGCTTTGTGCTTTTGAATGCTCTTATCAGCTCCAAACTTCATCTTATACACCTATTTTACTCCAATTATGTTTCTCCCTTGAGAAGGTTCAGCTAACTATCATGTTTTATTCTGCTCTATTGCCAACAGCTCCTTCTTCATTACTTCTTACCATTCTTTCTTCTCTGCAACCTCATCAAATGTTGTTGGGTCTGCAACATAAAACACTTGAGTTGTTTCATATAATTCTTGTATTGTTCTTACCTTCCTTATAGAAAAATCAGGATCAAAGGATCGAACTCTGGGTATTGATTTTGAGTTGTTGTTGGAACTTAAAATCTGTTACTCATCTTTATTAGTTTCAAACTCTTCCTGGATTGGAACTTCTACTGTTACAGCTTGTGTTTTCTCTGACCAATTCTAGCTTGCATTCTCATCAAACAGCACGTTTCTACTTACCACAATCTTTCTATTTGCTGGGTTGTACAACCTGTAGCCTTTGGATTGTATATAGTACCCAATGAATATGCACTTTTCTAATTTTTGGTCCAGTTTTGTTCTATTTTGTGAACTAAGCAAGGTGTATGCAATACAGCTAAAGACTCTAAGGTGTGTCCCACACTTGATTTCCTTTCAAACCATGCTTCAAAAGGGGTTTGGTTTAGCACTACTTTGGTTGGTGATAGGTTCAGAATGTACACTACAGTTGCAACAGCTTCAACCCACAATTGATTTGGTTGCTCCTTTGATTTGAGCATGCATTTAGCCAATTCCACCATTATTCTATTCTTCCTTTCGACAACTCCATTCTGCTCTGGAGTTTATGGTGTAGTTAGCTGCTGTTGAATGTCTTCCTGCTCACAATATTGCTTGAACTCTTTTAATTGGTACTCTCCCCCTCGGTCTGACCTGAGCACCTTCAATTCCTTACCAGTTTGTTTTTCAGTCATGACCTTAAACTTTTGAACTGTTCAAAAGTCTCACTTTTGTTTCTAAAAAAACACCTATGACATTCGGCTAAAATCATCAATTAATACTTGCTACCCGCTAGGGACTCAGTCTCCATTGGACCACACAAATCTAAGTGAACTAATTCAAGCACTTGGGTTGCTCTCATTGCATGGTCTTTGGGAAATGATAGTTTGGTTTGTTTGCCATAAATACAACCTTCACACAGCCCAATTTCCTTAATTTCTGGTAAACCAAATACCATTTGCTTTTGGCTAAGTAACTTGAGTCCATTAACATTCAGATGCCCATACCTGAGATGCCAAATCTCACTCGGGTTGGACAATTTGACAGCTATCACCTTCTGCTCTACACTTGAAATCTCCAAAGGAAATACTTTGTTTGTTGCCACCTCTACTACAACCATGATCTATTGTGTGGCCTTGTCAGTAGTTGTGCACTTCTTCTCTTCAAAAGTGATAAAATCTCCACTCTCAATCAACTGACCAATACTCAATAAGTTCTGTGTTAGTTGGGGAATCAAATAAACATCATACAAGAACCTTGTGTTGTGATGACTGGATTGAACTGCTATTGTTCCTTTACCTTCTACATGAATGACCTTATCATCTCCCAAATTAACCTTTAATTTGTGGGTGTGGGTCTTATTTAGTTGATTGAATAGGTGTTTGAAGCCTGTCATGTGCTTGGAACAGCCACTGTCCAAAAACCATATTTTGTTGACATCTAGATTCTCCTCAGTTCTTGCCACGAACAATTTCGGTTGATCATTCTTTTCTTCTACAAAACTGGCTTTTTCTTCTACAAAACTGGCCTACCCTTCATCTCTTTGCTTCTTGTAATAATCAGCCTACATGTACCCATACTTGTGACAGCAATAGTATTCCACATCTTTCTTTGGTTCATCTCTTTGCTTTTTGTAGCATTCGGCCTGCATGTGACCAAACTTGTGACTGTAGAAACATTCTACATCTTTTTTCGATTGTCCATCAGTTTGTTGTCTATTATCAGCTGACCTTCCTCTTCCTCCTCTTCCATGCTGGCTTGTACTTCCTCTGCCTCTTCCTCGTGTGCTGCTATATGATCTGCCACCAGAGGTCTCTCCTTTTGTGTAGAAGGCTCTCGTGTCATCCTTCTCTTCGATTCTGTTGAGGCGAGACTCATTAGTTTGCAATGATCCCATGAGTTCATCAAAGGTTTATGTCATAAGGTGTTTCGATTCGTCAATTGCAAGCCACCACATGGTCGAACTTTGGCGCCAAACTTCTTAGAATCTTTGCCACCATAGTCTTTTCTGAAATTTTCTCTCCGTAGGCATGAATTTGATTAACAACTCCTGATGTTCTTGATAGAAATTCTTGAATGGTCTCACCTTGCTTCATGAAGAGGGTTTCAAAATCTCTATATAGTCCCTACAATTTGATTACAATCACCCTTAAACTCCCTTGGAACTCTGTTTTCAGAGTAGTCCAAGCTTCATTTGCTGAGTTGGCTGCTGCGATTTTAGAGAAAATTGTCTCATGCACTGCTTGTTGAATGATGTACAGGGCCTTTGCATCCTTCTTCTAAGTATCTTATGGATTGGTGTCTGGATCAGGGGCACCCTTTTCTACTAGATTCCAAAAACCTTGTGACTTAAACAGGGTTTTCATTTTGATGCTCCGAAGCTCATAATTTTCTCTTTTGAAGACTAGAATTGTCGGTAAGGACACATTGGTGGTGTTTGTCGTTGCAACTTACATTGTTTTCTTGCACAATCAAACCTGTCTCTGATACCAATGTGTTGGAGGTGAAAGGATGAGAAAACAGAATTCACTTTGCTGGTTGCATTACCAGTGAAACACAAAACTACAACAGTTTCTCATTCATTCACACTTCTTCTAAATTACAGGTGTTTACATGTTTAAATAACCTTACACATTGCCTAAATTAGATCCCACTACTCCACTAAGTAACTATACCCACTAACCCACTAATTATAGAAAACTGATAGGATACACGACTGAAATAACTAAAAATAACTAAACACCCCTATTGCGTCGGTAGACCGTCACTGCTGCAACTTCTAACTGACTCATGAAATAACATTTCTAAAAGTAGGATTTGAATCGATCTCTAACACTCTTGACGCTTGACTACTTCACGAATATAATGGTATTTGATAGCAATGTGTTTTGTTCTATCATAACGCACTGGATTTTCACTAATAGCAATTGCAGACTTGCTATCACAAAATATCGTCACTGGGTCTTCTTGCTTCTCTCTAATATCTTCAAATATTCTTTTAAGCCAAACTACTCGTGCTACAGCACGAGCTGCTGCTACATATTCGACTTTGGCTGATGATAAAGCCAATGTATTTTGCTTCTTTGATGACCATGAACAAAAACCAGATCCAAGTGAAAATGCATTACCCGACATACTTTTCATGTCATCTACACATCCAACCCAATCACTGTCTGTGTAGCTGATCAATTTTGAATTTTCAACTGACTTCTACCATATGTCGTAATCTAATGTGCCTTTAACATATCAAAGAACTCTTTTAGCAGCAGTGAATTTTTGTTGGCTCGGGCTACTCATATATCTTGATAGTAAACTGGCAGCAAACATGATGCCTGGCCGAGTAGCTATCAAATATAATAAACTCCCAACTAGACTTCTATAAGATGTTTCATCTGCCTTGTTTGCTCCATCTTTCTTTTTTAGTTTCTCATTTTGCATTAAAGAAGTTGCTATTGACTTACAATCTTGCATCTTATATTTCTTTAGAATGCTTTGTATATATTTTTTTTGTGATATAAAGATGCCTGTATTATCTTGGCATACCTCTATACCCAGAAAATAATGCAGCAAGCCAAGATCACTCATCTCATAGGTTTCCATCATATCTGTCTTGAATTCTTTTAGCATCTCCTTATTATTTCCCATGTAAATCAAATCATCAACATATAACAAGACAATTAAAATATACGTACCTCGTTTCTTGACATATAACATTGGCTCGCTCTTGCTTTTCTTAAATTCTTTCTGCTTGAAGTACTTATCAATCTGACTGTACCATGCTCTCGGTGCTTGCTTTAAGTTGTATAATACCTTTTTTAGCTTATAAACTTTGTTCTCTCCCCCTAAGAGAGAAATCCTTCTGGCTGTTCAACATATATTTCTTCTTCAAGATAACCATTCAAGAAAGCAAACTTAACATCAAGTTGATACAATCGCCACTTCTTTTGAGCAGCTAGAGCAGTAATTGTTCTTATTGTCTCTAGCCTTGCCACAGAATCATATGTCTCGTAATAATCAATGTCATATTTTCTGTTTGATATCTTTTGCCATGAGCTTTGCTTTATATTTTTGAACTGTGCCATCTTGGTTTAGCTTTGTCTTGTAAACCCATTTAACACCAATCACGTCACAATCTTTCTGCGGATCTATCAACTCCTAAGTATTATTCTTTTCTATTATTTGAATTTTGTCTTCCATGGCTTTTACCTAGTTCTTGTGCTTTCCAGCTTCTTCAAAGCTTTGAGGCTCAACTAGTGAAAACTTGCATGACTTGTATATCTCTGTTAAACTTCGTACTCATCTTGATGCTAACTCAGGTGTTGTTAACTCTTCTTCGGACCTAATACTAGATCTTGGCCTCAAACTAGAGCTGGAAGTTGAGCTCAAACTCGAACTTGACTCATCTTGTCTTTGAGTGTCATCTGGAGTAATTGGATGCCCCAATGAGATAGTAGTTGGTGATGACTAATTTTCATGTACCTTCTCTTTTTCTTAATTCCAAGAAGCTTTCTCATCAAACGCAACATCTCTACTGATAATTAACTTTTTCTTTTCTAAATTGTATAACCTATACCCTTTTGTTCCATCAACATAGCCAACAAATATGCATCTTTCACTCTAGTCATCCAATTTTGATCTTTTCTTTGCTGGTACATGAGCATAACAGACACAACCAAAGATCTTCATGTGATTGATCACAGGCTTAGAACCACTCCATGCTTCAAATGGAATTCGATTTGGAACTGACTTTGTTGGACATCTATTCAAAATATAAACAGATGTATTAACTGCTTCTGCCCAAAATTTATTAGGTATACCTTTCTCTTTAAGCATTGATCTAGCCATTTCAACAATCTTACGATTCATTCTCTCAGCTACGCCATTCTGTTTAGGAGTATAGGCGGTAGTCAACTGTCTTCGAATGCCTTGTTCTTCACAAAAACGATCAAAGTTTCTTGAAGTAAATTCACTGCCTCTATCGCTTTGTAACACTTTAATTTTGCAATTGCTTTGATTCTTAACCATAGCTTTAAACCTTTTAAATACAAAAGCTTCTGACTTTTCTTTCAAAAAATAAACCCATGTTATCCTTGTATAATTATCAACAAAGATTAGGAAATACCAATTTTGACCATGCGACAGAGCCTGCATTTTTTCACATATGTTAGTGTGGACTAGGTCTAGTGGTGCACGTGCTCGCCAGGATCCTCCACGTGGAAAAGATGCTCGATGTTGTTTGCCAAAAATACATCCTGCACAAGTACTCGATATCATGTTAATTAATGGTAAACATTGTAGCATGTTTTTAACTTTTAACAATTTCAAACCTTTATAGTTTAAATAATCGTACCTTTTATGCCATAAGTCTGAGTAATCTACTGCTTCAGTTTGTAATGCAACTTCTGAAGCATAATAGATTTTTAGTGGAAAATTTCTGGATCTTTCCATGTCAACTTTTGTCAACAACTGATTCTTGTTTCTTCGATCAAATATCTTGCAATCACCATCTTCAAAATGAGCTGCGTACCCATTTTGTAATAGTTGTCCAACACTTAATAAATTTTGCTTTAAATCAGGAACTAGCAGCACGTCTCGAAGAAACTTTGGCCTTATCTTTGTTTGCTCAAGAATACTACCCTTGCCTTTAGCTTGAGCTAGAGATCTATTTCCCATACGTACCCTAATTTCATAAGATGCATCAATATCTCAGAATAAGTTTTGATTACCTGTCATGTGATTTGTGCAACCACTGTCTAGAAACCATGTATCATTCTTTTCTTCTTTTGCAGAATGGCACGCATAGAAAATAATTTCCAAATCCTCCTTTTCTTCAATGAAATTTGCTCGAACACGGAATTAACTTCTACAATATTTTGCAATATGGTCGATCTTCTTACATATATTGCACTGCATCTTTGTCCAACGTTTTGACGTGCTATGGTTCGACTTTTTGCATATGACGCACCATAAATTTGAATTACTAGAGCTTGCTTCTTTTCATTTGGCCTTGTTGCTGTCTGCAAAAAATTTCTTCTATTTTTCGAGAACTTTTATGCTTTGAAGTTGGTAGCAAAAGCACTTTCAGTTGAACTGCTTCCAAACCACCACCTTTTGATCAGAAATGTCTTCATAGTAGGTACGCATTTGGTTAACGATCTAAATCACCCTCGAAGAATATTCTTTTATCTTCCCCGCTTCCTTCATTTGCAGATTTTGAAATTGCCTACGTGACATTTGCAGCTTTACAACAATCACTCTTACCAATCCTTGAAACTCCTCTTTAAATATATCCCATGCTTCTTTCGATTTCGTTGCACCAATAATCCGTGAAAACAGGCTCTCTGCCACACCTTGTTGGATTAAATATAGAGCCTTTGCATCCCTCATGTAGTCTTCCTTCTGCTTCCTCGACTGCTCTATCGTTAACTGTTGGCCGGCAGCATGTTGAGTATAACCATTCTCAACCATGCTCCACAAAACTTGCCAAAGTAGCAGTGTCTTCATCTTTACTTTCCAAACATCATAATTTTCTCCTGTAAATACGGGAACGGTCGACTGCGCCATACCTGCGCCTGCGCTTAAAGCCATCAATCCGAATGCTTCTTCAAGCTTTGAATCTTTAATCTGCTACTTTGCTAATGCCTGTACTTGAACGAGGCTCTGATACCAGTTGTTAGGAGAGAAGAGGAAGAGAAAGGATAAGCAATGGAATTTTATATTACAGCAAAAAACACGGTTACATGGGATAAACGGAGATAATTGATGAGAAGATTGGCAAAAACAAAAACGCTGGTGTGCAGAAGACAGAATGACACAATACACAAGCTAAAACCTATTTATACAAGTTGCCTGCATGGGCTACCACCATAATGTTAGCAAACTTTAAGGATGGTTAGCACTTTTCAAGTGCTTGTTAGCATTTTTTAAGGAGTTGTTAATACTTTTTAAGCATGATTAGCATATTTTAAGTATTTTGAAGATTTTTAGGGATTAGAAACAAACTTTTGAATTATGAGAAAAGATTTGGGAGATTAGATATTTTTCTTGGCTATAAATAGATATAATTGGTTCATTGTGATTATGCAATTTTATGAATGAAAAATTCTTAGCTATTCTCTTCCTCTTCTTTAAGTCTTTCGTTGTCATTTCCAAATTTCTCCCTACTCTTTTATTTCCATCAAAGTGGTATCAGAGCCAAGGAAGTAGATCGAACGACGCAGGGTCGAAGGGAGAAGAGCAAAGTTTTTTTTTTAAAGGGGTGTTTTCATTTACAATGTCTGGAATTATGCAACAAATCGTTCCCAAATTGACGAACAACAATTATGATAATTGGTGCATTCAATTTAAAGCCCTTCTTGGCTCGCAAGACCTTTGGGAGATTGTTATCGATGGCTTTGATGAATCAGATACTACTAAAGCAGAGAAGAAATTATTGAAAGAAAATTAGAGAAAAGACAGAAAGGCATTGTTCTTGATATATCAAGGACTTGATGAAGCCACTTTTGAGAAAGTTGCAGAAGTGACTACAAGCAAAGAGGTTTGGAGTAAACTCAACACAATCTTCAAAGGTGTTGAACGGGTGAAGCGTGTACGACTTCAAATCCTTAAGGGTGATTTTGAGCAATCAAAGATGAATGAAAATGAGACTATCTCAGATTATGTCTCACGCTTGATTGCTATTGTGAATTTGATGAAAAGAAATGGAGAACAAATCGACGATATACGTGTTATTGAAAAGGTACTTCGTTCTTTAACTCCTATGTTTGAACACGTGGTAACAATAATTGAAGAATCTAAAGATATATGTACTTTATCTATTGAAGAGCTAATGGGTTCTTTACAAGTGCATGAGTAAAGACTAAAGAAAAAGGCTGAAGTTACACCTATTGATCAAGCATTAGAGTCAAAATTGAATTTGAAATAAGACAATGCATTGAAGAAAGAGAATTCAAATTCAAGAGGAAGAGGACGAGGTTCATATCGAGGACATGGAAGAGGTCTTTTCCAAAACAGATCTCAACAGAAATTTAATCAATCTTACACTCAACCTGGGCATGGAAGAAATAATTCTTCTCGAGGTCGAGAACAAGGTAGAAATATTAAATGTTACAATTGTCATAAGTTTGGTCATTATGCTTCTGATTGTTGGCATAAAAATAATCAATCAAACTATGCTGAAATATCAAAAGAAGAGTCAATATCTTTATTGGCTGAAAAAGAGGGCAACGAAAAAGAAGATGTATGGTTTCTTGATTTAGGAGCAAGCAACCATATGTGTGGAAAAAGACATCTATTTGAGTCAATTGAAAATGTGCAAGCAAGTGTGAGTCTTGGAGACTCATCAAAGTTGAAAGTTGAAGGCAAAGGTAATATAAAACTTTACAAAGAGAATGGGTTTCTAATTATTATCTCATATGCATATTTTATTCCTGATATGAAAAGTAATATCCTTAGCCTTGGGCAATTAATTGAGAAAGGATATATTATACATATGGAGAATGGTTATCTTCTTTTGCAAGATTCAAAAGGAAGGAATATTACTAAAGTGAAGATGTCGACAAATCGCATGTTTTCTCTTCAATTAAAATGAACAAGTGAAGTTTGTTATCTTGGGCATCTTTCAAATGATTCTTTGAAATGACATCTAAGGTATGGTCACCTTACCTTTAGAGGTTTGAAATTATTGGCAAAAGAAGGAATGGTGAAAGGTCTTCCTTTATTGGATGATCCAAACCATATATGTGAAGCTTGTATACTTAGAAAGCAACATCGTCTACCATTTCCGAAGAATAACACTTGGAGAGCTAAAAGGCCATTACAGCTTATTCATACAGATATTTGTGATCCATTGGTGCCATTATCAAATGGAGGTAACAAGTATTTTATTACTTTCATAGATGATTTCAGTAGAAAAATGTGGGCATATTTTATTAAGGAAAAATCTGCTGCTATCTCCATATTTAAAGAGTTCAAATGCAAGGTTGAAAAAGAGAGTGGGCTATTCATTCAATGCCTTAGATCTGATAGAGGTGGTGAATACACTTCAAATGAATTTATTCAATTATGTAAGCAAGAAGGCATACGACATCAATTTACCACAAGTTATACTCCACAACAAAATGGAGTGGCTGAAAGAAGAAATCGTACTATCCTTGATATGACAAGGACAATGATGAGAGAGAGGAATATGCCAAAAGAAGTTTGAGCAGAAGCAGTTGCATGTTCAACTTATTTGCTGAATCGATGTACTACTAAAGCTGTGCGTTATATGACTCCACAAGAAGCTTGGAGTGGATATACACCAAGTGTTTCTCATTTTCGAATATTTGGTTGTATTGCATATGCACAGGTACCTAATGCAATAAGGAAGAAATTAGATGATAAAGGTGAAAAATACATATTCATTGGGTACAGCAAGGAGTCAAAAGCCTACAAACTCTACAATCCTTTAACCAAAAAGGTATTTATTAGTCGTGATGTTGTGTTTGTAGAAGAAGATACTTAGAAGTGGAAGGAAGAGAAGGATGATAAAACTATCACACTTGGGCAAGAAGAAGAAAATCAAAATCAACAAACTCATGATTTGAATTCTCCAATAAGCTCTCTCTCAAGATCAACTAGTATGTAAAAGAAAGCACATCCTATTAACTCAAGCAAAAAGATGAAAAGTTTACCAGAGATATATGAGCAAACTTCTCAGTATTCTAACTTATTCTATTATTTTGCTAATTATGAACCTATTTCTTTTGATGAAGCAGTGCAAGATATAAATTGGCAAAAAGCTATGGATGAAGAAATAGCATCTATAGAAAAGAATAATATATGGGAGTTGGTTGAACTCCTTTCTCAAAAGAAACCCATAGGAGTTAAATGAGTTTACAAGATCAAGCATAAAACAGATGGAACAGTGGATAGATACAAGGCAAGACTTGTGGCAAAAGGCTTTAAGCAAAAATATGCACATCATGGATGGAAGGAGTTACATCATCAACAAGAAGAGCCAACAACTATATTTATTGATAATATGTCAGCCATCAAATTAGCCAGAAATCCAGTTAAACATGGGAGAAGCAAGCATATCGAGACAAGGTATCATTTTCTTCGTGATCATGTCAACAAGGAGACTATAAGTCTGGCACATTGCAGTACTGAAGAACAAGTAGTTGATATCTTCACTAAATCGCTTGGAGTGAAGAAGTTTGAAGAATTACGAGATCAATTAGGGTTGAAGATACTTCAAGTTTGAGGGGGAGTAATGTTAGCAAACTTTAAGGATGGTTAGCACTTTTCAAGTGCTTGTTAGTATTTTTGAAAAAGTTGTTAGCACTTTTTAAGCATGATTAACATATTTTAAGTATTTTGAAGATTTTTAGGAATTAGAAACAAACTTTTGAATTATGAGAAAAGATTTGGGAGATTAGATATTTTTCTTGGCTATAAGTAGATGTAATTGGTTCATTGTGATTATACAATTTTATGAATGAAAAATTCTTAGCTATGCTCTTCCTTTTCCTTAAGTCTTTCGTTGCTATTTCCAAATTTCTCCCTACTCTTTTATTTCCATCACAGCTGTGACTCTAAGTTACAGTTGGATTATCTTTGACTCACATGAGGTGGCCTGCAGGGAGATGAGACGCGACAAGCAGGGAGACGAGACACGCGGCACGTAGAGGAGACGGAAAGAAATGAATTAATATTCAACAGATCTGCCGGGAAAAGTGGAACGTTAGCGGTCAAAATGAAGTTGTATGCATCGTATCTTATTCGCCAGCTGCCGGTCACAACAACACAACCCTGTTGGTATGGGCAGTCTTGCTCCGACGTGGCGGACATTTGCGACAAACATTCCATGCACGCTAACCCCGAGAGGTCTCGCGTGCATTGTGCCATTCCATAGATTGTTAAGCCTCCGCTTGCAAAGTTCATCTTTCCAACTCCAAATCTATTACCTTTTGTTGCAGCAGACATCTTCACCCATTCCAATAGTTGCCTAACAATTTCATGGAAAGCTTCTGGATTACAGGCCTTTTTAGTGGTTTCATATGTGTTGATAATCGAAACATCGGCGGTCCAAAAGAAGTTGTTGGTGTCGTATCGTATAGAACAGAAGTCGTACCATATTTAACCGGCTGCCGTACTGGCGCAGTCTGCTTGCAGCTTCCGTGCCGCTGTGATGACGAACTGCGAACAAGCTTCAGAGTCGTTAAATATGTCTCCGCGACACTGTGCGACACCGTAGACATTGTTTTTTCCATCGCCAGTGGGTGGACAGAGCAAAGCCAATGGAAGATACCTTTCCTATCATCTCGACCAAGGCTTTGTCAACCTTGTCTTGCAGGAGAGAGTCATTGGTAAAATTTGTGTTGCAAATCTCATAGATTACGCTGTTGCTGCTTGCCAAAGGGAGAAGGATAGCTAAGATGAAAAACTGATATGTTAGGAAGGCCATTATTTAATCCAAGCCCTTCGTTTGGATGGATGGAGGGAGGGATGAGATGGTCTGGCTGCCAAATTTCACAGCTTCGGTTATATAGGCGAAGGAAGGGTTTGTCCGCACCAATCTTTGGCTCTCTGTTTTTTTATTTTTTTTTTATATGATTGACTATTTAATTTCACACTATACTGGCTAGCCTGGGACATAAAAAGCACCCACTTAAATCACACAGACTGAATTTATAGAATTGTAATATATCAGAGGTTGCCATATGTCCAGAATTCCCAACGGAGATTTTTTTTTATTACTTGTAAAATGTAACATGACGTAACCTAAGAATAAAAAATTTTGGATCCTGCAAGTTGTTCTAGATATCTCAAAGTTTGCTTGCACTTATGCAAGGCTCTCTGTTTTCTTTTTTTTTTTTTTTATAAGATTAACAGTTTAATTCTTAACTTGTGAAAAGTATCAAGCTTCTCTCAACAACCTTTTAGTGAATTGTAATAAGCAGATAAACTAAGACCATGATGGTTTTCCTGACTTATAGCCTTTCTCATGATAAATTTGCAAAGAGAATTACTTTGCCCAAAATACTGTTCTAAATCTTACCAAATCATTTTAGCAACATAGAGACAAGGCTTGTTCAATAACTTGAGATATAAAATTATAAAAGTGAAGAGACAATTATAGAATTATCCTTTTTCCATATATAATATTCAATAACAAAAGGATCAAGCATAGGAATACAATCATTTAGAAAACAAGTTTTTGATTATACATCAAATGTATTAAGCATATTAGAATATCAAATAACATAGTTTGTATCAATGAAAGAACATAAGCTAAATTTAAATGGAAGGCCATATTAAAAGCAAGTAATAGAAAATGAAGCAACAATGTATTGTTGTATAAAAGACTCAAGAATATGGATCAAAAGTCTAATATCATTTAAAATAATAAAGATAATAAATAAAAAATAAAAAGAAAAGGGAAGTAAGAAAAAATGGTATTGCTTTACACTCATTTGTCAATCTCTATTACTACTTTATGGAGGCATGTGTCTTAATTTATACAAATGGTTTTATAAAAAAAATATAAAAAAAATTAACATCCTATCATCAAAAGAAAAAAGAAAGAAAATCTTAAAATCTTTATAATATCAAAAATCAAAACTAAGAACTAATAGAAATAAGAAAATCTCAATAATAAAAATATTCTAGTATACTATTGTAATAATAAGATGATTAAATATTAAAAAATTGTTAAAATATTTTTAAAATTTTTAATGTCATTTAAACATCGATCTCTCAAACTTCAATTACTCTAATACCAATAAAGTGATGTCCCTATTTTTTTCTTCATCATAAAACTTTATTTCTTCTCTAGATTGAATTCATGCTCTAATTTTTTTATATTTAAATTATACTCTGATATTACAAATGTGGCTCTATTATTTTTGTCACATAATTAATTAATTTTTTTAAATTTAAAATTCAAATGGACAAAACGTCTCTTAGATTTTGCCTATTTTTAGATTTATTAATATATTGATATAATATTTATAATAGCAATATAATAATCACATAATTTATATATATAACTATTAACTATAAATAATTAAATCCAAGAATCATAAATGACTAAAATTATCATAACAACTGCATGTCACAATTTCTATAGTTCTAGTAGTATTACATCAAGTTTTTGCATACGTATAAAATACTAAACTTATCACATAATTTTATAAGTCATTCAACTCAACTCTTATGGTGCAAATATTAAAGTTTTAGTTTTTCTTATAAGTTGTACTTATGGATAATCCTTTTTTATTGAGACTTTAATATATCTAAAATATTAGTACCAACTAAAAGCTAAGCCAACCATCACTAATTTAGCAAACTAGCTCTAATAATAAATAAATAATAATTTGTCACAACTATAAGTAAGATGTAATCAATCACAAAATATAAGCAACCAGAGTCTCATTTATGTTAACATGTAAATCAGATAATATGATATAATATCAAGAGAAAAATATGTTATAATCTCTAAAAAAATAACAAGCACATACATCTATTTATAGTATTTTAAATCTTTTTTTAATGTGGTCTTGGATATTAATGTAAATTTTACTTAATTAATTAAACCTTAAGCTAGTCTATCTACTTTTAGTTTATTTAATTACAAAACAAATCTTATTTATTGATTTATCATATCATATTCTTATGCAAAATCATACTCAATCTTTTCAAAATTTTATTACCTATTTTTGTGATAAATCTAGCATGTCCACGACCACTTGCTAATTCTTGATGACAAATCTCAATCTTATGACACTAGCTACTTGCCACCTTACGATGGTAATGTCACAATCTTATGACACATTAGCTACTAGCTATTTCATAATAACAAATATCAATCATGTGGCACAAAGCTCACTAGCCATCATAGTGATAATATCAATTGTATGACACATTGGCCACTAGTCATCTCATGATAACAATATCTTTATTTTGTGGAACACTATTGGCAAGTCAGAAAGAATAATATATATTAATTTTTAAAGAATTTATTATTTACTTATGTCATTTAATTTATCTTTAAATATCATTTCTTTAATTTATTTTCACATATAAAATCTTTATTTTTCATAATAATTATACATCAATTCATTTAATATCATGCTTGTATAATTAATCTAATTAAATAATTTTACATAACAATTTATCAATAATAAGAAGGCATACAACTAATTATAAGTACACATTTTCATAGATATACTTATAATGACACTATATCAATATATTCATATCACATGCTCCATGCAATATTCATATGTAAAATCTTAATTTTAATAATCAGTATTACAATAGACATATACATATACATATAATATTAAATCTAAAGTTCCTTCCTTAAGATTTTTTTTATTTTTTGTGCTTATCCTTGTTGTCAATCAAGTTTCTTATTTCTCCATTTTTGCCTTTTAAGTAACACATGTCTTAGCTTAATATAAAAAATTATAAAATTTCAATTTAGAATGATTTATTATTTCTCCATTGTAAACTTACTTCAAATTAATGAAATTTCTATCTTTCACAGTTCAAGTAAGTTTTTCTTTCTCAATTTTCTCTTTTTTTTTAACCCTAACTTACTAAACTCAAGTGATTCTTCATACCATCGACCTAATAACCAAAATAGATCTTGATTAAATTCAAATCCTAGCTTATGTTGTTAGAAACAAATGAAATCAAAAGTAAAAAAGTACAAATGATGCGTTCAAAACTCATAAATCTTTGTCACCACACCAAAATCATCCTACTTCTCACAGTTTGTCGATGTTTCAATGATTCCCACAACCCTCGCTATTGATGGAATGAGTTTTGATGAAAGTAGGTAATTAATATATATTATATATATAAGTATTCATACTTATTAACTTTGTAAATTTATAAAAATTCCAAATAAACTATGATTGAGATTAAATAAACATTGATAGATTTGTTTTAATAAACTCTATCAAATTATATATTTATTTGTAAATTTTAAAATACTTTATTTTCTAGAGTTTTGGCATGCTTCACTAAGAAAGGCTAGGATTTTATAGGTTAAGTCAGGTTCAAGATCATTTGAGTATAATTTTGGTCGATTATACAACACAATTAGTTTGAGATTTAGTAAGAAAAAATTGGCTAAGTCTGAGAGATAAAATAAGTCAATGTACATGATTGTGAGGTATGATGCTTTGGATTTTAGTTTATAATAAGATCGTATGATAGAGATCATACTAGGTGAGGAGTAGAAAAGCTAACGAATTTTATTGGTGGATAAGGAAATTAGATTAATAAAACAAAAATATGAATCATTCAGTGTAATTTGATTAATCATGTTGGGATGATGCATGGAATGATATTGTGCAAATGAGATAAATCTTTAGTTAAGACATCAAATGAGTCATTTAAAAAGATTATATATAGTCTTTTATATAAAATATCACAAAATTGATTGTATTAAATGATAAGTCAAAGCTATGGATAAAACAGTTAAGTCTAGAGAGAGAAGAGCCTACAGTTAAACTTGTAAATTGCATAGAATTGTATTATAGGATGTCTTAGGGCTTGATTAATAATAAAAATGTGTGATATGATCAAGTTGATCATATTGTGCTAGTTAAGAAATAATGAAGTGATCATACTATATGATAGGATCATTGTAGTAGTATAATTATTGACAAAGTAGGAAAATAGAGAGAGAATAAGAAGCTTATAGCATAACATTTATGGATGGTATTGGACTATCAATGAGTAATATGAACTATGTTAAAATAGAGAGGGATCATATAATAAAGTTCTAGTGATGAGAGTGTACATTCATAAGCGATGTGAATAATGTAATCCTAGTTATGGTAATATTCATGTTATAACTTAGGGGTAAAAAATGAATTGATATGATTTTAATTATTTATTAAATATGTCACTATAAGATATATATATATTAAACATTTCATATACATGATATTATAAAAAATCAAATAAAAATTAAGATTGATAAATCTGAATACCTTATTCTTATATGTTCTTAAATTGTATTATATGACCTCATATGACAAGGATGCCCATCTACAACTATATGATACTTTACATTGTTAAGGTAATGTGGCTCATATATATGATACAATATGAGGATGACCTAATGATATTTACGAAATACTAATATACATGATAGATATATAACAAAAATGATATATCCTTATGAGGTCTCTTGATATTGCTTATAGAGAATATAGTTCAAAAGAAAGAAAAGATATCTATTGGGAATGAAATAAATAAGAAAATAAAAAATTTATTTTTATAAGAAAAAATGGTCGAACCTTATAATTAAATTTTTAACATATCATGACTTATTTAATTGTAATTAATGGTTTATTATCATCATGCATAATTATATATTTTTATATCATTATTTTTATATGTTGTTATCTGATAATTTACTTATTGAGCTATTTAGAGTCTCATTAATATTTACATCACAAGTAATATATACACAGTACTAAGAGATATAAACTTAGATATTATGAAAGCAAATTTTGTTTATTAATTAACGCAGTAATTAATCTTTATGGGTTTCTATATTATATGTAAATGTGGATTTATATAATCTTGACATAGTATTTTTCTTGGATTGAATGGTTATATATTTAGATCACTTATTTATATTAATATTTTTTTTTAATTTAGTTTTAGTCTCATCGATTAGTCTCCATCTCCGACTTTATGTCCTCTCTTATTGATTTAACTATGAATAAACGCTGATTTCATTTTAATTATATAAATGGTGATGTTGAGCCTTAATAATGGTGCTTTAAAATAACTTAGATGCTACCCATAATAATAACCAACACCTTAAAATCTTATGCTCTAATAATTACTTCAATTGTATAATGCTACTTAGACCAAAAATGTATTTTTCCATTCTTCAACAAACATCTAGAGCCCTTACTTTAAGAGGAAAAACTTTTTCTTAACCCATTTTTTGGTCTACCTTGCTAAGATCTTTTATGAGATTTTGTTATCATATCACAATTGCTATGATTCTTGAATCAATTGTAAGAAAAAGATTTTAGGTAATGATATTAACTATAACAAAAATGGCTTTATTTTTCAAATACATGTTTTTCTTGGGAAAATAATATAACCCAACCATTCGTGTTTTTATCATTAATCTAGTCAATTAAGAATTGTAAATCAAATCTATTCCCCATCTTTTTTTATTTTAATCATCTTTCATCTTAGATATCATCGAAAATTTCATCATGCCTTATTTGTTTTTAATTGGATTAATGATTCTTTCATCTATTATGAAGCCCTCAATGAGATACCTTATCAATTAGTATGATGGCTTTCAAGTCACTCGATTTTCACACAAACTATTTTATTTTATTGTGTTCAATGGTCGAAGTCTATTCATCTCTAATTCCTTCATATATGTGGGATTCTACCTTAATTGCTTTGATGACATGATTCTTGTTGTCACCTAAGCTAATTAGTAGTTTACTTGTCAATTGTGAGAACCTTCAAATTCTAAAAAAATTTGTGATAAAATTGCAATGTAGAAGGTATCATTGCATAGAAAGTATTAAGGGTACTTTCCTCTATTGTATTTTTATTATTGTCTCTAGCATCAACATCCCTCTTTTTTGCTCTCTTCTGTTTTATCTTTTATTCTTGCTATTAACTTGAGTTGTTCTTATCAAGGATATTCTATAATTTATAGTTAATCCCTTGTTATGCTTGGTTGGATGTTAGTATCATTATGATCTATCATGCAACTTTTTGTGTTCATAGAAATTTTTTGAGTGTCTTATTTTATTATTGGATTGTTTCTTGTTTTTATTTTTGTATTTTTCATATATTTTAATTATGAATTTGAAGTATCTTGTATCCATATATATTATATTTTTATTTGTCATAATTGAGATAAATTCTTAATTATAACATCTATCATTATCTATCAATGTATCCCTTTAGGAAGTTTTAGTCTTTAGATTACAAGCTTGGTATTTACTTCCCATAGTTCCTCATTTTTAGGAAATTATTTTATCTTAGTTTTCTATGTTTATGAAATTTTATTAACTTATCTTTAGATTTTCCAAGTCTATAATCATAACCAATATTAACTATTTCATTTTAGCACTAGAAGTCTGCTCTAATGAGATTTGATTTAATCATGCCAATCAAAAGATCTATTCCCTAACATGGATTGCATCTCCTTCACTTTGTTAACTTTATACCTCACATAAAATTGTTCATTTATAGTGGACTATTATAATAATTACATGCTAATTCAAGTTGTGATCCATGTTAAATTTGAGCCTCTTTTTAAGTTGTATTATATTTCTTATTCCTTAGCTATTCGTTTATGCCATTGAATGATACTTTAAATTTTTTGTGATGACATACAATTAACGATTGTTAGTTATTTTTTTGTTAATTTTGGTTGTCAACATACAAATAATTACAAATTATAATTGTGATATTTTAACTTCTATATATGACATACTTAAATTTATTAGGAACACTTGTACATATGGATAGTTTGCTTGTATTTGCAATGTTGACCACATTATTACCTTGTGGATGGCCCAAATTAGTTATTTTGGAAAAGTATAATTTTTAGATGTTATAATAGTTTTTGTACTTTATTTATTTTGAAAAAAAAGTGAGCATTTCTTTATAATTGCTTCATAGGTGCAAAGGTTATTTTTAGGACATGTTTTATTTTAACAATATCTTTTCAAAAATGCATTTGGAGTTGTACCAATTGCCATTGACTTGAATCTTTAATAATTTCAATCTAAACTAACATGCTTGCAGAATTTTAGAAGATATTTTTAAAATTTTTAATTTTTGGTTGAAGTTTTTAAAATTTTGATTGTTTTCTTGTTATTCTTAACAATTTTTAAACACTATGATGATTGAAGAGCTTATGGGTTCACTTCAAGAATATAAGCATCGTATCCAAAAGAGAAACAAACAACCATTATTAGAACATGTTCTTCAAAGTAGCTTTACAATGAAAGAAACAAACGAAGAATAAATTCATCAAGAAGGTCGCCTCCATGGTCATGGCGGTGGACAAGGTCGAGGAAATGTTCAAGGTTGCGGAATACATGGTCATTGGAAAGGTCATGGTAATTAAATTATCATGCAAAAAACAATCAATATAGAGGTGGAAAATTCAAAGAGGAAGAAACAAAAGATATGATAAAAGTAATTTTTAATGTTATAATTGTAATAAATATGAGCATTATTCTTGAGAATGTTAGTCAAATCCTTCTAATCAAGTGCATAAAAGAGTCAACTATGTTAAAAAGAAAAATATTGAAGAGGAAATACTTTTACTAGCAAGAAAAGAAAAAGAATCTATAGATCAAAATTTATGGTACTTGGACTCTAGAGCAACCAATCATATGTATAGGTAAAAAGAAAAGAAGGAGAATCTATAGATCAAAATTTATGGTACTTGGACTTTGGAGCAAGCAATCATATGTGTGGAGATAAGGAAATCTTTATGGAGCTAAAAGAATCAGTGGATGGCGATGTCTCATTTGGAGATACTTCCAAAGTATAAGTTAAAGGTATTGGTAAGATTCTTATTCAACTCAAATATTATACTCAATAATTTATCTCTAATATTTATTATGTTCTAGAGATGAGAACAATAATTCTTAATCTTGGACAATTTTTGAAAAAAAAGATTTTACATGCATATGAGAAACAAAAGTATTTATTTAAGGAAAAAAAATATACTTATTACTCATGTTCCTATGGAGTAAAATCATATGTTTGTTCTTAATATTAAGCATATTTTTACTAAATATTTAAGTGCTTCTATAAAGGATAATTCTTGGCTATGGTGCTTGAAAATGGTAAAAGGGATGTTCGATGTCATACATCAATATACCAAATGAAATATGTGAAGGATGCGTACTTGGAAAGCATGCAAGAAGTTTTCCAAAAGAATCTTTCAAGAAAAAAACCAACCTCTTCAAATTATTCACATCGACATATGTGGACCAATTATTCCAATTTCATTAGAGGTTATCACTATTTTCTAACATTTATTGATAACTTTAGTAGAAAATCATGGTTTTATTGCTTAAACGAAAGGTCAGAAGCATTCCAAACATTCCAAGACTTGAAAGCCTTGGTGGAAAACAAAAGAGGTTATAAGATCAAGGTGATGAGATTGGATCGAGGAGGTGAATTCACATCTAAGGAGTTTGAAGAATATTGTAAAGCTCATGGCTTATGGAGAATTTTAATCATAGCATACTCACCTCAACAAAAAGATGTAACAAATAGACAGAATCAAACCATTCTTGATATGGTTTGAAGCATGCTAAAAACTAAGAAAATACGTAAAGAATTTGTAGCGAAGGCTATGAATTGTGTAGTTTATTTGTTGAATAGATGACTAACAAAGAATTTAGAAAGATTAACTCCATAAGAAGCATGGAGTGGATTCAAGCCGAATGTATCACAATTCAAAATTTTTGGATGCATAGCCTATACACACGTACTTAATTAAAAGAGGATCAAGTTAGATAATAAGAGCATTATATGCTTTTTCATTGGCTACAATGCAAGTTCTAAAGCTTACAAACTTAATGAACCAAAAGAGAAGAAAGATATTATAAGTCGTGACATAGAGTTTCATGAAGATGGCTTATGGGATTGAAAAAAAAACTCAATAATGATACAAGAAGAAGAGCAAATTATTGAGAAAAGTGGAGATGTTACACCACCATCATCTTGTACATCATCATCATCAGAAGTTGAAGAAGATCTTACAAGACGACAAACTAAAAGTATTCATGATTTATATGAGATAACAAATCCCCTTAATCTTATTTGTCTTTTTATTAATAAAAAAATTTTACCCTTAATCTTAATTCTCAAAATACTTAAATATGCTAACCATACTTAAAAAGTACTAACAACTCCTTAAAAATGCTAACAAGCACTTGAAAAGTGTTAACCATCCTTAAAGTTTGCTAACATGCATGAGAGCTTAAGCAAACAATGTTTGAGACTTGCACTCAGTACATAGAGATAGGACACTCGCGAATAACAAGTACGACTAATTCAAAACTAACAGTTTGGGAATCCAAAGCACGCTTGCGTAGAACGATTAATTAGTTCGGCAAAGGTGCAGGTCGCGGAGGAGTAAGCTGATCTACCGGGAAAAGAGGCACGTCGGCGGTCAAAATGAAGTTGTATACTTCGTATCTTAACCGACAGCTGCCAGTCAGGCTAACGCAACCTTTTTGGTATGGGCAGTGATTTTCCATCGTGGCGAACATTTGTGTCAAACATCCCAAACAGCCTAACCGTGAGAGGTCTCGCGTGCATTGTGCCATCCCATAGATTGTCAAGCCTTCGCTTGCAAAGTTCATCTTCCCAATTCCAAATCTATTGCCCTTTGTTACAGCAGACATCTTCACCCATTCCAACAGTTGCCAAACCGTGTCATGGAAAGCCTCAGGATTATCGGCCCTTTTAATCGAATCATATGTTTTGCTGATCGAAACATCGGCGGACCCAAAGAAGTTGTTGGTGTCATAGCGTATAGAACAGAAGTCGTACCATATTTTACCGGCGGTCCTATTGACGCAGTCTGCTTGCAGCTTCTGTGCCGCGGTGCTGATGCAATCGGAGCAACCTTGAGAGTTGTTAAATATGTCTCCTCGACACTGTGCGAGACCGTAGACCGTGTTTTTTCCATCGCCGATGGTGGACATGACAAAGCCATTGGAAGACACCTTTCCTCTCATCTCGACCAAGGCTTTGTCAACGTTGTCGTGCAAGACAAAGTCATTGGTAAAATTTTGGGTGCAACTCTCATATATTACGCTGTCACAGCTTGCCAAAGGGAGAAGGATAACAAAGATGAACAGCTGATATGACAAGGAGGCCATTATCTAACGTAAACCCTTGGCCTGGATGGATGAAGGGATGAATACTGTACGTAGTCGTTGTGATTCCCTGGCTGCCAAATCTTTCAGCCTTGTATTTAAAGGCGACAGCAAGGGGTTGCCTGCGCTGACTAATCTTTTCCTTTCTATTTTTTCAAAGAAGATAATTTATTTTATTACTTGAATTTTAAGGGGGAGCCAACTGTCCAGAATTCCTAACCCATTTTGACGCCTGCATAAGTAATCTTTTTTCCAACTAAGTAAAAGTATCGAATATAAAATTCACTATTTGCTTATGTAAAGTCCAAAAATCCAGAGTAATAAATATGTCAATATGCTTGGCCGGGGATATTAAATAAGTCCCCTCTCAATATCACACAAATAAAAAAAATAGAGTTTTTTAATGGAGAGAGAACAAGAGAATCACACATTATCGTGTCATTAATTGGAGTTTTAGATATTGTTTTTATGCTTAATATTTAACTAATTGTTGACCAAGTCATCAAGAAAAGGAACAATAGATAGTGGTTGAATTAGTTATAGACTTAGTCTAGAAGAGAAATGATAAAGATAGATACATTTGATTAGAAATTGTAATATATCGAGAATATTGATGATGAGGTGTTTTTTAAGAGGGAGTTTTAATTATCCTAGATAGTTAATAAAAAGTTGGTTCTAGCATAATACAATTAAATATGTTAGTACTCTCTCACATGACAATAGATCTATCTTGGTTTTACTCTCAAAAGTCTTCAATTGTATTTAAATTGTAAATTAAAGACATACACTAAAATTTTTAAACTTGAATTTCTCTTTATTTTTCTTAAATTTGATATTTCCAAATTTTGAGATGATGTGACACACAGTAGTATTAATATTTGAAAATATTATAAATTTAATAACTGTTGAATTTTGATTTTTGGGCCAAGCATTATTGATGAAAATTAGACATTGATATTTGATTTTTTAAAATTATTTTGGAATTATTTTTCACGAATTTCTTTTCATAGTTATTTAGAAAACTTGTAACACTATCATAATATAAAATTATTTTGGTACACTTATATTAAAAATTTTGGCACAAAAATTCTCACTAAACACTATAAAAAAACTTTAGTCTCGGGATTTTTCACTGTAGCATTGGGTGGGTCGACCCGACCCATCCACTGGCCTGTCCAGGCATTTAAGAATTTAAAAAATAATAATAATAATAAAATAAAAATTGTTGGATTGACCCGAAAGAGGGCGAGCGTAGCCCGAAGGCAAAGGAAGAAGGCCACAGGGAATACTAAACGGAATAGGGCGAAATCAGCCCACAGGAAAAGCTGAACGGAACAGTGCGAGATCAAGTCAACCAGGACTAAGTGATGAAATCTTGGTCGAGGAAGGGGGAGCCAACCCCAAACGGCTCGAGAGACATACGAATCGAATTCCTTATAGAGCGCAATGGCAAAGTTATTTGGGCAATGTGAGACTAAAGTCCAATCCGATTGTTAATAATGGTGGACGGGCAGGCGCGATCCGACGGTTGAAATTAATCAAGGTAAAATGCAGGAAGCAAATGACAAGCAGGAGAATCGAACCTGAGCAGATCTACGTGAAGCCCAGATCAAGGCCGCCTAGATCCAATGGCAAAGATTGATCTCGAACGGTAAAATCATAATTCAATCAGAAACGTCCATTTCAGGCTCCAAATCGAACGATAACTGCTTTCCGTCTATTACCCAAACGGCTAGTTCATTTTAGAGCCGTTTGGAGTGGATTTAGAGCTTAAATTGAGCTCTATAAATAGGGAAGGATGAAGAACTCCTAAAGGTTACAATTGCTAAGTTCTCAAAGCTTTCAAAACATAATTTCTAGTAATTTTAAGTGCATATGGTGCTTCCAAATTCACAAAGTTAAAGTTGTAAGAAGGAACCCGAAATTGGAGGTTTTTTGCTTCAATTATTTTCAATTTTTATTCCTCCCACTTTTTGATTTTTCTTTGAAATTTTTATTGTATTGAGTGTGCCTCATACTTTAAATTGTTTTAAGTTTATACTTTGTTGCCAATTTTGGTATTTCTTTCTTTGGGGTGAGGGCATTCTGGCGATTGTGCAAAAGCCCGGGGTTTGAGTTGAACCACAAAAAAACTCAAGTAGGTTCGTGATTAGCCGTAGGTAAAATCCCAAGTAGGTTTGAGGTGAGTCGTACGAAAAATCTCGCTTGTAATTTGGTGAATTTTAGTGATTTCTTTCCCAACACCAGTTGGGGTGGATGTAGGCTCGATTTAGAGTCGAACCACCTTAAAAATCTTTGGTGTACTATTTTACTTCTCTTTCTTGTTCTTGCTTAAAAGATTTAAAAAGTTTTAATTTAAAACAAAAATTGAAAGAAAATCTTAAAACTTTAATTACCACAATTCACCCCCCTCTTGTAGGTTTACTTTAAACACAAAGAACTTCAATTGGTATCAGAGCAAGGAATCCCAAATTACGTGAGTAAAATCACGTGGGAGATTCGCTTGTGCTAAGAGAAGGCTTTCTCATATTTTTTGTGGTTTTGAGATTTTTGGTTTTATGGCTTTCTCTTTGGTTGATATGAGTGCAACTTTGTGTGAAGGAGTTTCTTCAAATCGGACTCCCTTGTTTAAATGAGAATTTTCCTTGTATTGGAAATCTCGTTTTAGAATTTTTATTCAATCAATCTATTTGGAATTATGGAAAGTTATGACTAAGCCTTGTGAACTTCCTAGAAATTCTTCTACTAATGAAGTCAAGCCCTTTAATGAGTTTAATGTTAAGCACCAAAAATTGGCTCAATTGAATGCTAAGACCTTGAATTATCTTCATTGTGGAATTTCTCCTTGTGAATTCACACAAATTATGAATTTGCATACGACATTTGAGTTGTGGAAAAAACTCGAAGTAACTTATGAGGGCACCTCACAAGTGAAAGAGACAGATTAACATCCTCACCCATGACTATGAGCTTTTTAGAATGAATCCATATGAGAGTATTAAAAATATGTTTTTAAGATTTAATGACATTACAAATGACTTGGTAAATCTTGGGAGGGAATTCTCAAATGGTGACCTTGTAAGAAAAATTTTGAGAATCCTTCCAAAGGAATATGATCCCCTTGCAACGACTATTAAAGCAGCTAAAGATATCAACAAACTTTCATTAGATGAACTCCTTAGGAAACTTCTCACTGTCGAAATAGAGATGACAAGGAGACTTACGGAAGAGGCTTCTACAAGTAAGCTAAAGCATGAAAGGAAGAAGGAAGAACCCATGGTCTTCAAAGCCACCAAATGTGATTCGAATTCCACTTCCTGCTCTTCCACGAATTTGGAAGATGAGGTAAGTTCTCATGTTAATGGTTTACCAAAAAATTTGGCAAAAAGTTTTCTTAATAGGAAATGGAAGAAGAAGAGCAACAAGGAGAGGAAGAGGCCACCAACTTGCTTTGAGTGTGGTCAAACCGGTCATATTAAACCAGAATGTCCAAAACTCAAGGACAAGCATATGAAGAAGAAGAACTTGAAGAAAAAGAAAGCCTTCCAAGCTACATGGAGTGCTTCCGAACATTCAAATATTTCAAGCTCAAGTAAAGGAGAAGAAGGGATGATTTGTTTTATGACAAATGAGGCATCTTCAATATCTTCATGTGAAGAAGAAGAAAATGAGGTACGCTCTTCGACAAGAGATATTCTTGAAAGTAATTATATTGAAGTTATGAATGCGTTGACTTCTTTAATGAGTGCTCATAAAAAGTTAAAAAAAGCTTACAAAGAAAAAGTTGAATTACTTGATTTTATTACGAAAAAAGAAAAGAAAAAGATAGAAAATCAACATATATGAGATGAAAAGGTTTCCTTTATCATTAAGACTACTTCTTTAAAGCATTATATTTTAGTTTTGAAAGAAAAAATACCATTTTTTGAGCATACTAGAGTAAGAAAACTTCACATACTTCTTATGCTTCATATGCTTATTGTTCTTCACATGCCTTCAATTTTGAAAAACCTAAATACATAAGCATGCCTAGGCCATCAAATATTGTTTATCTTTATTATTGCAAACCTGGACATACTATGAAAGATTACTTTTTTAGAAGAAATATATATATGCACAAAAACAAAATTTTAGATGGATTGTTAAGAATGATAACATGACTCCATTTAGTGCTAAACCCAAGCTTTCTTGGGTTCCTAAGAGTAAAACTTAGAACACTAGAAGAAATGTTTCCAAAATAATTGGAGACATTCTAGGATAGGTCTAGGATATTTATAAAACTTAAATTGATGATTTAATTTAGTGATATGCTTCTAATTTAGATTTTATACCTTATACAATCAAAACCAAGAAGAAAATCAAAATCCACATCTTTGATATTCATCTATTAGAAAAGCATATAGAATCTTTAATCTAGAATCTCATAAGGTAGAGAAAATAATATATGTTATGTTTGATGAGTCTATCCAACTAGTTAGTGAGAAGTATTTAGAGGATGAAATAAAATTAGTAAAGAACTTAGATTTGAATAAGAATGAAGAAAAATTAGAAAATCTAGAAGTAGAAAAAGAAAAAGAAAACAATTTACTTAGAGGATGAAAATTTGCAACCTTACATGCAAAGGATTTGATCATTAGGAGATGATTTACTAATTATTCAGATTTATATTTTGGTAGTACAAAAGAAGAAATGTGTAAAGAATTTAGAGATCTTATGACTAAGAAATTTGAAATGAGCATGATGGGTGAGCTAAATTTTTTTAGGATCACAAATAAAACAACAACTTCAATACTATGGTTTAGAAGTCACACATATACCTATTAGAATTGATAACACTAGTGCATTAGCATTAGCCAAGAATCAAGTTTATCATTCTAAGACTAAGCACATAGATATTCGATATCACTTTATTAGAGACCAAGTGACCAAAAGATTAGTAGAATTAGAGTATATTCCCACTAAGCCTGAATTGGCTGACATTTTTACCAAACAATTACCATCAGAGCAATTTCAAACATTGAGGAAATAATTAGGAATCTTAGACATTGCTTAGGGTTCACTCCTTTTTGATGGTGTCAAAGGGAGAGAATAGTTAGGAGTTAAGGGGAGCATCAAGATAGGGGGAGCATGTTAATTCTTAATTTTCTCCTCAAAAATTTATTTTCTGTCACACTTTTGTATTTAAAATATTTATGTCTTGCCATCATCAAAAGGGGGATATTGTTACACCCTTGTGTTTAATGAGTCAAGCATAAATATTTATATCTCATATGGGCTTATTTTAAATAAAATTATTAATATTCAATTAAGTCAAGTCATAAACTTTAAATATTTAAAATAATGGTCTTCAAGGCTCTTGGAGTAATAGATCATAGAAATTGAAGACATGCATTAAAATTTTTATACTTGAATTTCTCTTTATTTTTCTTAAATTTGGTATGTCCAAATTTTGATATGATGTGACACACTATTAATATTAATATTTAAAAATGTTATAAATTAATAATCATTGAATTTTGATTTTTGAGCTAAGCATTATTGATGAAAAGTATAGACATTGGTATTTGATTTTTTAAAATTATTTAGGAATTATTTTTCCTGAATTTCTTTTCATAGATATTTAGGAAACTTGTAATACTATCATAATATAAAATTATTTTGATACACTTATATTAAAAATTTTGGCACAAAAATTATCACAAAACACTATAAAACAACTTTAGTCTCGAGATTTTTCACAGTAGCATTGGGCGGATCGACCCGGCCCTATCACTGGCCTGTCTAGGCATTTAGTAATTTTAAAAAAAATAACAATAATAAAATAAAAATTGTTAGATTGACCCAGAAAGGGAGGGCGTAGCCCAAAGACAAAGGAAAAAGGCCTCAGGGAACGCTGAACGGAATAGGGCGAAATCAGCTCGCAGAAAAAGCTGAACAAAACAGTGCCAGATCAAGTCAACCAGGACAAAGTGATGAAATCTTGGTCGAGGAAGGGGGAGCCAACCTCAAACGGCTCGAGAGACATACAAACCGAATTCCTTATAGAGCATAGTGGCAAAGTTATTTGGGCAATGTAGGACTAAAGTCCTATCCGATTGTTAATAATGGTGGAGGGGTAGGCGCGATCCAACGGTTGAAATTAATCAAGGTAAAATGCAGGAAGCAAATGACAAGCAGGAGAATCGAACCTGAGCAGATCTGCGTGAAGACCAGATTAAAGCCGCTTAGATCCAACGGCCAAGATTGATCTCGAATGGTAAAATCGAGATTCAATCAGAAACATCAACTTTAGGCTCCAAATCGAACGGTGACTGCTTTCTGTCCATTACCCAAATGGCTAGTTCATTTTAGAGTCGTTTGGAGTAGATTTAGAGCTTAAATTGAGCTCAATAAATAGGGAAGGATAAAGAACTCTTTAGAGGTTACAATTGCTAAGTTCTCAAAGCTTTCAAATCATAATTTCGAGTAATTTCAAGTGCATATCGTGCTTCCAAATTCACAAAGTTAAAGTTGCAAGAAGGAACCCGAAATTGGAGGTTTTTGCTTCAACTATTTTCAATTTCTATTCCTCCCACTTTTAAATTTTTCTTTAAAATTTTTATTGTATTGAGTGTGCCTCATACTTCTTTAAATTGTTTTATGTTTATACTTTGTTACAAATTTTGGTATTTGTTTCTTTGGGGTGAGGGCATCTCGGCGATTGTGCAAAAGCCTGGGGTTTGAGTTGAGCCCAAAAAAAACTCAAGTAGGTTCGGGATTAGTCGTAGGTAAAATCCCAAGTAGGTTTAAGGTGAGCCGTACGAAAAATCTTTTTTGTAATTTTGTGAATTTTAGTGGTTTTTTTCCCAACACCAGTTGGGGGTGGATGTAGGCTCGATTTAGAGTCGAACCACCTTAAAAATCTCTCGTGTACTATTTTACTTCTCTTTCTTGTTCTTACTTAAAAGATTTAAAAAGTTTTAACTTAAACCAAAAATTGAAAGAAAATCTCAAAACTTGATTTACCACAATTCAACCCCCTCTTATAGGTTTACTTTAAGCACAAAGAACTTCAAAATGGTCAAAAAATGTACTTTTTTGCAACATAATTTATATTTATCTTGTATTATATTTCTTAACATTAGGAGAGATGAATTTGTTACAATATCTTTTGAATAGTGATAGTTTGGATTGTCTAGATGAAAGACGATCACACAGTAGTCGTAAGCAATGTTGAACAATATAAGAATAAATAAACAAAGAACACATCTTCCAATATTCTATTACTGAGGTTTTCAAGCTCTCATGATTATAGAAATAATACTTTGAAATCTATTAGGTTTTTTTATCTATTAAGCATTACTAGATAAACATAGAAAGAAATTCTTAAAAATAATGACTAACACTAGCTATTTGCCTACAACATTAAACATACTATTGTTGTAGTGAATTTTAATTGTCAAATACGAGAACATACTGATTAGTCTTTGTTGATTGTGCTTTTCATATCTTAAAGATTAACTACCTTTGAATCTTTCTTTATTGACTTTGGGTTGATCATTTGAGATTCTTGAAATATAAAATGTCCCTTGAGATTATTTGTGAGACCTCTTGCATAACTTTATGCTTGCTTGTAATGAGAGATCTTAGCTTAAGCTTTCACATCATCTTGTGGCTTCCTTTCTCTTCTATCATTCTCCTCAATGTATAAAGAGTTATGTTCTAGTGCTAAAGGTGTCTCTCATGATCCAAGACAATCTTTGAGGTCTTCTCTTTCTTTCTCACTATGTTATTATTATTAAAATATAGTAGACTCTTCTTCTCAGGAGTGGCTTGCTCTTAAAGTTTCTTGTCTTAGATTTTTTTAAACCTCTATAGATGTCTTCTATACATCTTAGGAGATTCTAATTATCCTTCTTCTAGTACCCTTAATACATCTTCGATAGTTATTAAGGTGCTTGTAGCCATCTTTAGCATTCAAGGTGAGTATTAACAATGAAGGACAACAATTAGAAAAATCATTTATCAACAAAGAGTATGTTAAACACAAGCCAAACACAACGAGTCAAGAAAAAAACCCAACAAGCAAAAGTCAAAGTAGGCAAGTACCTCATATAATGGGCCATGATGGCCCACATTAATATTTATGTATCACATTAAAAGCATTAGGGGAAAATTTCAAAGCTTTGAGGTTCTCTTTATAAATCCAAGGGAATGGAAGGTACTTGAGGCTTCTCATTAATTCTCTTTATGAAGATGTTCCTTAAGATCTTAAATATTCTTATTTAATTCTCTTTAATGATGAATATTTTTCTTCATGAATCTTATTTTTATTTATTTATTAATTTTGCATTTGTGCTTTAAATGTTAATGATAACAAATACATTTTTTATGAAGGTATGCCTTCATAACTTGTTCTTTTATCATGAAGGTATGGCTTCATGATGTACATATTATTTCTTTTTTTTTGTATTCTTTATCTTAAGTGTAAAGGGCAATTTAGACTTGTTTTTTCATGAAGGAATGCCTTTATGACTTACCTATTTAGGTTATTTGGAATGACCTTATTTAGAAACCATAAAACATGAATGTCAGATATTGTTTTGGTGATTCGAAGTTATTTAGAACTCTTCACACTCTCTACTTTGCTTAGTTGTGTTGTTTTTGGAAGTTCTTGTCGAGCTTTTGAAATTAAGTGTGCTCGATGTTAACTTCATTGCCCTTTTCCCCTCTACTCCTTTATTACTGTTAGAAATGTGTGAGTGGTGATATTCACAAAAAGGTTTAAATTATGCAAATAAAATCTTCATTTCATTTGAAACACATGATTCAGAATCAATAAGGATCCTTCTCTTTCTCAAATGAATTCACTTAACTCAAATAATATCATAGTGAAAATTCTTTTGTTTCAAACAAGCAAAGAAATTTTCCTTCACAAATATGATTCAACCTATCTAAACAACTTTACAATAAATTTATTTTGATTCTCTTGATTGTTTTTTAATGACAATGACTTTTGTAAGCAAAATGTTATCTAGATTTTACATATCCTTATTTTTTAATATATAATAACTATCTATAATATTCACGATCATTAAATAATATACGTATCAAAATGTCTCGTAAAGCATAATAAAATATTATAAAATAATATATTTTAACTTATAAAATAGAATATATAATTAGATAGAACTTATTGAGATAAGTCTAATGACATTTATTCAATCATGATTAGAGTTCATTTGAAATTTTTGTGTGTGTGTGTATATATATATATGTATATATAATTGATATATAAATATATATTAGCTATTTTTAGTTTTACAAAAAATAACATTTACTCCCTCACCCATCTCCATTCCCAATGCAAACCATAGGTATTTATTTTGTGTGGCCAATCGGAAGCTTTGTCAAAATAAGTTTTGGTGGTGATGAGAGTTGTGAGAACCATTGATATATTGATAAAAAGTAAGAAAAAAGAGGAGTTAGTTTGGCAACAAGGATCAACTAGTTTCTAACCAATCGTTTATGTTTCTTGCCTTTAATTTTTCACTTTTTTCATAATATAATTTAGGATTTGATTCTAATCAAGATCCTATTTGGCTATTAAGTTGATGGTATATGGAATCTCTTGAGTTTTATAAATTAGGGTTTCAAAAAAGAGAAAACTAAGAAAGAGAAAGTTCTTAAAGAAAGAGAAAAGGGAAAATCTATTAATTTGAAGTGAAATTTTTAATATAAAAATTACAATCTTGGTAAATTAAAATTTTATAATTTTATATATTAAATTGAGATATGTGTTTATTTGATAGACTAAAATTAAGAAACATAGAATTTGACTAACAATAAAGATAAGCACGAAAAACATGAAAACTTATGTGATAGGTACTCTAATATAAATTTTAAATATGTATGTTTGATGTATTAGAGATTATTAAAATTAAGATATTACATATGAATTTTGTATAAAACATGTGATATTGATATTCTCATATAGTACTATTATATGTAAATATATAAAACTTTATACTAACAACTTGATATATGTCATTTAATATTGATAAATTGATACATAAAATTATTTGAAATGATTAATTATGTAAGCATGATATTTATAATATTGATAAAAAAATATATATATCTAGTGAAATACCATGAATAACAAAGTATTTATATGTAAAAAAAAATATAAAAAAATAATAGTTGAAGATATACTAAATGACATTAATGAATAATAAATTCTTTAAAATTAAAATATATTATTTTTTGTGACTAGTGACTAGTGTGTCACAAGATTGAGATATCATCGTCATGAGATGGCTAGTGACTAATGTGTTATGTGATTGAGATATGTTTATCATGAAATGGCTAGTACCCAATTTACCATAAGATTGAGATTTGATCATTATGAGATAGCTAGTAGCAAGTATATCACATGGTTGATGTTATTATTGTGAGGTAGTTAGTAGCCAGTAAGTCTTATTATTATGATTTGTCAAAAGATATAGTCATTAGAAATATAAAAAACTAAGTATGATAATATATAAAGCATGATATGATAAATCAATAAATCATATTTCTGTTATAACTAAGTAAATAAAAATGAGGATACTAACTGACTATCTTATGAAAAGAAGGGAACAACAGCAGTGACCATCGTAAGATTTATTTAGTTAAATAAAAGAAGGTGGTAATAAGGAAGATCATATTTAGAAAAAGATAACAAATATAATAAGCTACATATGTTTGTAATTTTTTTAAAGATTATAATATGCTTTTCTTTTGATAACATTTCATATTTTTTTATATTTAACATAAATAAGACTATATTTGCTTACATGTTGTGATTGATACTTATGATTAGATCCTATATATGGTTATCCTAAATTATTTTTTATTTCATATATTTATTTATTCTTAGATATATCCTATTAAACCAGTGATGGTTAACTTAGACTTTCTTTGACACTAATATTTCAAGTGTAATAAAATCACAATAAAAGGATGACTATACATAGGAACAGTCTATAAGAAAAAATAAAAATAATAGAAGTTTTTGCTACATGAATATACTAAATGATTTAGTAATAATACGAAAAATTCATTATTATATATGCATATGAAAACTAATTGTAATATTATAAAGAAACTATGACAACTATTAATTATGGTAATTGTGATGATTTTAATTATTTATAGTTATTAGATTCAGTTGTTTATAGTTAATAACTATGGATATAAATTATGTAGTTGTCATGTATTGGATATAAATGTCATATTGATGTATTTATAAATTAAAAAATAAAAAAATCTAAGAAAAATTTTGTTTGTTTGAATTTAAAAATTTTGAAGAAAACAAATTAAATATGTGAAACCTAAATAACAAATAAAATTATGATATTGATACTCTAACATAAATATTATATGCACATATGTGATGTATTCTTAATTACTAAAATTGAGACTTTGGATGTGATTCTATGTAGAGTATGTGATATTAATATTCTTATAAAGTATTAGTCTAAGTAAGTTCATAAAAAAATTATGCTTGTAACTAAATATATATATATCTTTTCATTTTGATAAATTATTATGGGAAATTATTTGGCATAAATAACTATGTAATATAATATTTAACGTGTTGAGATAAAATATATATCTAAATAAATACTATGAAACTAAGAATGATTGTATATGTGAAAATCAAATTAAGAGAATGATAATTAAAATTAATTAAATGATATTATAAAATAATGAATTCTCTAAAGTAAAAATGTGTTACTTTTTGCATTTAGTGACCAGTGTAGCACGAGATTAAGATTTGTTGCCAAGAAGCGGCTAATGATCAGTGAGTCAAACAATTGAAAATAGTCGCAAAGATATGAACATTTGAAATTTGAAATGACTCGACATGATCGTGCAAGGAGACATAATATAAAAAATCAATAATTGAGGTTTCAATGTGACAAAATAAACTAAAAACATGATACTGACTAACTGCCTTAAGAGAAAGAAAGTAGCAACAACACTTGTTATCGTAAGGTTTTCTTAGTTGAGTAGAAACATGTGTAAATAAACAAAACCATGTTAAGAAAAGTACTAAAATTATAAAAAAAAACTCCATGGATTGTATTTTTTTTGGAGTTTGTTGCATATTTGTTCTGCATCACATCATATTTTCTTGTTATGTTTCAAATCGAATGAGACTCTACTTACATGTTATGATAAATTGTTTTGATTAAAACTTAATGAATTTGTCCTAAATTATTATTTATTTTATATATTTATTTATTATTAGAGATAGCTTGCTCAGCAAATGATAATTGACATAGCCTCTCTTTAGTACATTTTAACCACAATAAAAAGAGAATTAATCATAAGATCTATCTGTTAGAAAGAATTAAAACTATTATGGTTTATATTGTAATAGTTTGTACTAAATAATTTTTTAATTGAATAATTTATTTAATACTATATATGCATATAAAAACTATAAATAATAGATAAAAATTATGAAACTATGATATATGACTATTATGATGGTTTTACTTGTTTACTATTGATAGTTATAAATATAAATTACGTGGTTATTATAATTATGAATATATATGATATGTCGATATATTTGTAAATTAGAAAACAAACAAAATGTAAAGGACATCATGTCCATTTGAATTTTAAAATTTAGGAGAAATTAGGGCTTAATAGAAGGAAATGAATTAATTAGAAAATAATTAAAATTTGTGATGAATAGGGTCACTACATTGTTGACATCAAAGCATGAATTAAATTAGAAAATAATTGGAGTTGTGGCAATAAGGGTCACCACATCTGTGGTATTAGAGTAAAATTCAATTAAAAAACATTTTAGTTGATGATGGATAAGGTTGTCACATTAGTAGTATAAGAATACAATTTAACTAGAAATAAAATTGAGCTAGTGATGAATAGAGTTGCTAAATCACATAAAACCTAACTAGCTACTTAAGAAAGATAGAAAGACTAGGAGAATATTCGAAATATAGAGGTTAAGGTTGCCTGAGATGCATGGAATGAGTAGGAGAACGATCAAAGAATGGAGACCAATGCTATCTGATAAGGATGGAAGGATGAGGAGAACAATTGAAGCATATGGGCTAAGAGAGTGAATAAATTTTACATCATTTATAGGACAAAAAATCTTAAGTGATATAAATAAAGTTATAAGCTTTGTACTAGTGAGGTGTCATTCGAGAAGAGTGACCAAGTAAGAAAAGACCCCTTGGTGAGGATAAAAATTTAATTAGTTTAGGATAATACCACACTACAAAAGAATGGGATGTTACAATGTGATATTAGTGCCAATCTCCTCAAGTCCAATGTGGTTTAAGGACAAACCTAGTGAAAGTTGGTGGGCTTGTGAAAGTTGCTTGGCTATTTGAGAAAGTTGAATGGACCAAAAAAATATTCAAAGTATGGAGGCCATGGCTATTTAAAAAGAATAAAAGAACTAGGAGAACATCTAAATTATGGAGGCTATGAAAGAAGATCATGAATAATATAAATAAAGTTATAAGTTTTGAAATAATGAGATATCATTTGGGAGAAATTTGAGCTTAGATCCCATGAGAACTCCATCATTAAGGATGCTAGTGTGATGTCCCTATTTTTTTATCATCAAAAACTTTATTTCTTTTTTAGATTAAATTCATGTTCTAATTCTTTTCAAATAAAATAATACTTTGATACTACAAATTTGTTATCCCTTATTTTGACCACTTATTCTATTAGTTTTCTCTCAAAATTTAGATTTTAAATTGATAAAAACCTCCCCTAGATTTTGCTCATTTTTTAATTTACAAATACATTAATATAATATTTATATTAATAATATAACAACAATACATTTTATATCCATAATTATTAACTCTAAACAATTGAATTTAATAATTATATGCAACTAAAAATATCACAACTACATGTCATAGTTTTCATAATTCTTATAATATTACATCAAGTTTTTACATACACATATAATACTAAATTTATCACATAATTTAAAAGTCATCCAACTTAACTCTTTTAATATAAACCTTGAAATTTTAATTTTTAAGTTATTCTTATAGGTAATACACTTTTTTTCAAACTTTAATATACCTAAAACATTAGTTGCAAAGAAAAGCTAAGCCAACCGTCACTATCTTAACATTATATCTCTAATAATAAATAAAAGTATTAAACAAGTAATAATTTTAGACAATACTAGGTATGATCTAATCATAAGCATCAATCATAACATGTAAGCAAGTGGAGTCTCATTTATGTTAACTTGTAAAGAAGAAAATATGATATGCTTTAAAGAAAGCATGTTATAATCTTTAAAAGAAATAACAAGCACATATAGTTTTTTATTCTATTTTCAATCTTTTTCTTATTATGGTCTTACTTATCGGAGCCTATTTTCACTTAATAAAGTGAATCTTACACTATCCTATCCACTTTTTAGTTTATTTAGATATAACAGAATACTCATTTATTTATTTATCATATCATGTTCTTATGCATAATTATGCTCAGTTTTTTCAAATTTTTTAATGTCTATATCTTTATAGTAAATCACAATAGTGTGACCTATTAGTCATTAGCCATCTCACAATGGTAAATTTTAATCTTGTGTTACACTGGCCAATAGCCACCTTATGATGGTAATGTCTCAATTATGTGACAGACATGCCACTAACTTTCTCATAGTGGAAAATATCGACCATGTGAGATATTAGCCACTAGCCACCTTATGATAATAATATCAACAATATGACACATTAGCTATTAACCACCTTATAGGGACAATATCATTATGGTTTTTAAAAAATTTATTATTCATTCATATCATTTAATATATCCTCAACTATCATTTTCTTACTTTATTTTCACATGAAAAATCATTTGTTTTTATAGTATTTATGTATCAGCTCATCAAATATTAGGCTTATACAATTAATCATGCTAAATAATTTTACATAATAATTTATCAATAATAAGAAAGCATACAAATAGTTAAAAGTACACATTTTCATGTATATACATATAATAACATTACATTAATACAACAATAACACTATACAAGATTCACATGTAATATCTTAATTTCAATAGTTAGTACTATATCAAACATATGTATATAATATTCATGCTAGAGTACCCATCTAAAGAGTTTTTTTATTTTTCGTGCTTATACTTGTTGTCAGTCAAATTTTTTGTTTCTTAATTTTTTCCTGTTAAGCAATATGTCTCAACTTAATATAAAAAATTACAAAATTTTAATTTAGCATGATTTGTAATTTTCCTATTATAATACATAAAATTAATGAAATTTTCTTGTTTCACTCTCTTCAAGCAATTTTTCTTTCTTGATTTTTTTGAAACTCAAGGGATTCCACATACTATTAACTTAATAGCCGAATAGGATATAGATTAAAACCAAATCCTAGATTATGTTGTAGAAATAAGAGAAATTGAAAGCAAGAAGCACAAATGGTGGGTTCAAAACCTATAAATCCCAGTTATTGCACCAAACTTCTGCTTCTTACTTTATGTCGATGTTTTAATGATTCACAGAGCCCTCGTTATCGATGGAATGAGTTTCAGTGAAGTTTTCGATAACCACGTTAAAATCCTATCTTAAGATTTTGTCGAGCACAAAAACACGTTGATGAAGGGAAATAAAACTATATTTTTAAAAAATGAAAACAAGTAATATATAAATATATATATATATATATATATATATATATATATATATATATATATATATATATATATATATATATATATATATATAGATAAGTATTCATACTTATGAGCTTTGATAACTCATTGAAATTCGAAATGAACTCTAATTAAAATGAAATAAATATTGTTAGATTCATCTTAATAAGTTCTATATAATTATATATTTATTTTCATATATTATAATACTTTATTTTGAGTTTTGGCATATTTTATGAGACATTTTGATTTGTACATGATTTGATGACTAAGGATGTTACGAATTCTCTCTTCTTTTTAAGAATTTTATCCTTAAAATTCAAAATAGCTTGTCATATTTCTTTCTTATCTCGTCCTCGAGTTTCCAAATAGCTTCACGTTCTCCTTGATTACACCATTATACTTTAACTATAAGAATTACTTTCTTTCTCAAGTACATGATCTCTTTAGCTAAGATTGTTATAGAATTCTCTTCATAACTTAGATTTGGTATCACTTCTATGATATTTGTATCATATTGCACTATATGAGATAGATTATTAATGTATTTTCCCATAACTAAAATATGAAATACATTATGTATGCTTACTAATGTTGAAGGTGATGCTACCCTGTATGCAACATCTTTAACTCTTTTTAGTATCTAAAAATATCCAATATACCTTGGATTTAGCTTCTCATCTTTACCAAATCAAGTTACACCCTTCATTGGACTCACTTTTAAGAATACATGGTCTCCTTCTTGAAACTCCACTTTTATGTGTTTTATATCAAAGTACTTCTTGTGAAGATCTTGTACTTTCTACATTCTCTCATGAATTATTTGAATCTTCTCAGTTGTTTCATCTATCTGTTCTAGCTCCAATTGAGCATTGTCACCTACTTCATATCAAAACAATGGTAGCTAACTTTTTTTTATCATATAATGCCTTATACATCACTATTTTGATGCTAAATTAATAACTACTACTGTAAGTGAATTCAATCAATGCCAAATGAGTATCTTAGCTTCCACCAATATCTAATATACTTAGTCTCGACATATCCTCCAAAGTTTTTATAGTTCTTTTAGTTTATACATTTATTTGAGATTGCAATACTATGCTAAATCTTAATTAAGTATCAAATACTTCATGTATCTTTTTCTAAAAACACAAGATGAATTTAGAACCTCAATTAATTATAATTGCCTTCAACACTAGATGCAATTTTACAATTTAATAAACATAAATCTGTGCTAGCCTTTCAACTAAATTGGTTATTATAATGAGTAGAAAATGGGTTGATTATATTATTATGTCAATAATTACCCCTATAAAATCATATACTTGACCAGTTTTTAACACTCTAATTATAAAATTTATTAATATTTCCTCATATTTTCACATAGGAATAGGAAGAGGTTTCAACAACCCACTTGGTTACTATTGCTCCCTTTTCACCTATTAACATATCATGCACTTACATAATAATAGACATCTTTCTTCATAATTTTTCACCAAAATCTCTGTTTCAAGTCATAATATATTTTTAAGACTTTAGATGTACTGCATATCTTATTAGATGAGCCCTTTTCAATTATGTTTGTTTCTATGTACTTATTACAAGAATACATATTCTATTCTTATAATACAAAACTCTTTTATTAAAAATAAAATTTGTTTTTTTTTTCAATAATCCTAACTTCTCTTTACTGGATGTCTTCTTCTACATCTAGAGCAGGTTTCAAATCTTGTAACCACTCTACTATAATAGTTAATTAAGAAAAGTTCATTCTAATAATTGTTGATATTACACTTAATCTGAGATGATTCATTTCAACTATTATTTATTCTTTTTCCAAGCTTGAAATCATGCTATAGTGACTAGCCATCTAGCTCAACACATCATCTACAATATTAGTTTTACCTAGATGATAAATAATTTCTATTTCATAATCTTTAAATAGTTTCATCTACTTTTGTTGTCTTAAATTTAACTCTTTTATGTGAAAATACACTTCAAACTTTATTAATCAGTAAATAGACAATTTTTACACCATGAATATTTTAAATCTTTAAGGAAAACTTTATTATAAAAGCTCAAGATCATATACAGGATAATCTCTTTCATGATGTCATAACTACCTTGAAGCATATGCTGACTCTATTATTCTATAATACACATCCAATTACTCGTAAAGTTACATCAGTATATACCTAAAATTTAGTTTTTCTATCAGGTATGCTAAAAAAGGTGTTGAAGTCAACTTCTCCTTTAAAGTTTGAAAACTTCTTTCATGATTTGAATTTCATTCCAAAGTCACAATCTTTTAAGTAAATCTTGTTAATGGTACCACAATCGAAGAAAATTCTTTCATAAAGTTTTGATAATATATAACAAAACCTTTGAAACTTTGCACTTCAATTATGTTATTAGGCTTGGACCATTTGATAATAACTATTATTTTTTGAAAATCTATAGAGATTCCTTCTCCATTAATTATATGCCCTAAGAAAGCTATACTACTAGATAAAAAAAATTATATTTTGAAAATTTTACATACAAATGGTGCTTCCATAGCCTCTCTAATAAAATGATCTAACCATTGCCTAAACACTTTATTCACGAAATCCATAAAAACTATTGAAGTATTAGTCAAACAAAAACTAAAAAAATAAGAAATTCAAAATTATCATATCTGATTCTAAAACTAGTTTTCAAAATATCTTCTCTTCTAATTTTTAATTAATGATAACCAAATCTTAAATCAATTTTTGATAATACTTTAGCTCCTTATAATTGATCAAATAATTTCTCTATTATAGATAAAGGATATTTATTCTTAATGATGATATTATTTAATTTTTTTATAATTAATATATATCCTTAAACTTTTATCTTTCTTCTTCACAAGTAACATATATGCACCCCAAGAAGATATTGTGGTATTAACCCATAGTCATTATGTTTTATTTGAAAATAACAAATCCTAAGTATTTCTAATAAATTTGATTTAGTAAATTTTTATATTCTAAATAGTGTATGCTTATATTCATGGGAGAATTTAAAGAAGAAGAAAATAATGAAATCATATGAAAATCATCTTGATTGGAGTTGTAAAGTATCAAGAGATGTTTTTTTAACATTACTTTTAAATATTTCAATTTTATTTTGATTAAAATATTAAGCTTAATTGAAATATTTATTACAAGATACAAATCAAATTAAAATTAATCATCTTAAGAAAATATTTAGGTCTCTAATATTTTTTATCTGTCTTATTTTGATCATATCTTTGAAAATCTTAATTAACTTATAACAAAAATATCATAATAATAATTATTAATTAGTAAATTTTTAATAATAAATAATAATAATAATAATAGCAAATAAAAAAATAAAAACACATTCGTTAAAGGGCAATTAAGCTTGAACCGGTTTGCTATAACAAATCGCTTCAGTTTAGGGAATGTATTCTGAACCAATTCAAGTCGATAACCACATTGAAGAAACATTCTCAAATGCGGTTCAAATTGCTTTGGATCCGATTAAGTAAATTATGTATAATATGTAGTTGGTCGCAAGGGTCATGACCTCTCAAGCAAACCAGAGGGTTGCCAACCCCAAACAAGCTTCCTTAAGCAATAACACAAACTTATAAAAGCAACATCTTAAAGTTTTGTTTCACCATGTTGAACTAAAACTCCATCTTGCTTTCATGCACATGTTTCTAAATTGCAGAAGTAACAATGGTAATCTCATCATGCAATTTTGCGATCAAACGATATTAGCCTTATGAATTTTTTTATAATAATTTATTATATCCTCCGTTTGATCTTGTCATTTAGTTATCACATGATCCATATTTACTTTGCATGTAAATCTAAATCCAGTCATCCAATCATAATTCTAATCTAATAGTTCTGATCAAATCTAATTTTTAAACAGTGTCAAGTGAATCTCAATTATTCGATCACATAGTTTTCATGATCGAATGATATCGAAGTCTTCTAATCGAACAACTCCTACACATCATTTATTTTAGCCATTTTGTTGAGTTGTTGGGGATATTTTTTAAATATTAATTTTTTAATTGAAAATTTGAAAGCTGAGGAAATTGTAATTACTAAATTAGGCGTTTGGCAAGTACTTTTAACTGTTAGAATATGTCTACAAATAAGAGACATTTTTAGTGAAATTAGTTGATACAAACTTTTATAAAATTCCAAAGGAGAATTCTCAAGTCATGACCCTTGAAGCAATTCATAATTGTTGCTAATTGTTGCCTCCTTACACTGTGTCTTCCTTTAACGAACTTTAAATTTTTTGATTCATTTTCTACTCAACTAAGTTCTCATTTTCTTATTTTCTAGATAATTAAATTAAAATAATTGTGTCTTGTTAAGTATTTTGTTAAGCATAAAAATTTATCTATATGAATTTTCATTATCATTTTTTCTCTTTTTGCCAATTAAATTTTATTATAAGGCCACATAGCCTATTATTTTTTCTTGTTATGAAGGTTTAGCCTAACTCGTCTTTTCATGAAATGCTTATATAGTTTATTTTCATACCAGATATTTATTGAGGGTGAATGTAAACTTGATTTTAAGTCAAACCATCTAAAAATCGCTTGTGTACACGTTTAAATTTTTATACCTCACTTTCTCATGATTTATCAAATTTTTATTATTAAAATAAGAATTAAAATATTTTTAATAAATTAAAATTTTTAATTCTAACAATTCACCCCTTTATTATTGAACCAAACTTTGAAAGATACATTAGGTCTAATAAAACCTTTATAAATCAGGTTCTATAATTATTTTTAATTCTTGTAATTCAAGTGATGACATTCTATAAGTTGTTTTTGAGATTGATTTTGTATCTAATATCAAATCATAAATTAAATCTCTCTATCAGATAGAATTTTAGGTCAATCTTCATGAAACACATCTAGATATTGACATGCCATTAGAATTTTTTATAATTGTAGTTGTTTTTTTTAAATCCATGTATTGATCTGAATAACACTCATAACTTTTTCTTACCAATCTTTTAGTTTTCAAAATTGATATTATAAATACTTTCTTACTCTAATAAAAATAAATCAAATCAATATTATCTGTTATGTGAAACTTTATTTATTCTCTCAATAGTCAATAATGACTTGAAGAAATTTTAACCAATATATCTCAAGAATAATATTAAATTTTAACAATTTTATAATAACTAATTAGGATTTAAAAAATGTCTCATTAATTTCTACGTTATATTAAATATATTTTTCTATTTTTACCACCTCTCCTATGGGAAGTTTAATTAATGAAGAAGTTTATAATACATACATTTCAACTAACAATCATATAATCAAATCAGTTGATATAATAAAATGTGATATATCATAATCAATAAAACTATTACACGTATATCTTGCAACATAAGAGTACCTGTGATAACATCAGGCGATGCAATAGTCTCTTTTTGTGTGATGACATAGATGCGAGGTTGTGTAGTCTATTGGGAGTTATGGAAGCATATCCTCTACTAGTATCATATGCACTCTATGTGTATTGTTAAGTCCTACTACTATAGATCCCTTAATAATTTTCATTTCACCACTAGTTTATTGATTTCCTTTCTCTCCTTCAACATTTAGAGAATAATATACAATAATGTGGCCAACCTATTGGTAATTGTAGCATTTAATTGGTTTTAATTTATGACACTCTCCTCAATGGAATCTTACACATATTTTACATTGTGGTTTTTAACTGTTTATTGATTTAGCAAAAGTTGAAGGAGATTGTGACCTTAATTCATTTAGAATTAATTTCTTAAATTAGGACTAACTTACAAATGTAAAATTAAAACAACTATTTATCATGTCATTTAAACATCGATCCCTCATACTTCAATTATTCTAATACCAATAATGTGTTGTCCTTATTTTTTTTCATCACAAAAATCCATTTTTTTAAATTGAATTCATGTTCTAATTCTTTTCTATTTAAATAGTATTTTGATATTACAAATATAGATCCTTTATTTTTATCACATATTCAATTAATTTTTTTTCAAAATTTAGAATTCAAATAGATATAACATCTCTTGGATTGTACATATTTCTAGATTTAAAAATATATCAACTTATATCAATAATACGATAATCACATAATTTATATCCAAAGCTATTGACTGTAAACAACTGAATCCAACAACTATAAGCAACTAGAACTATAACAATATTTATGTCATAGTTCAATAACATCAAGTTTTTACATACATATATAGTACTAAATTTATCATATAATTTTTAAGTTATTCAACTCAACTCTTGTAATGAAAACCTTGAAGTTTTAATTTTTCTTAATATTCTTATAAGTAATGTCTTTTTGTTGAGGCTCCAATGTACCTGAAATATTAGTATCAAAAAAAGGATAAGCATACCAACATTAGTTTAGTAAGTTATCTCTAATAATAAATAAATATATAAAATAAGTAATAATTTGAGACAACCATTGATAAGTTATCATCATAAGTATTAACTATAATATGTAATAAGTAGAGTCTAACTTATGTTAACATGTAAATGAGAAAATATGATATGTTATCAAGAGAAAAATATGTTATAATCTCTAAAAGAAATAACAAGCATATGTAGCCTTTTTTTTTATTTTAAATCTATTTCTTTTTGTGGTATTGCTTATTGGCACATTTTTTTGCTTAATTAACTAAACCTTACATAAGTTTATCTACTTTTTAGTTTACTTAGTTATAATAAAAATCTCATTTATTAATTTATCATATCATATTCTTATGCATAATCATGCTCAATCTTTTCATATTTTTATTGTACATTTTTTGTAGTAAATCTAAATCCTACAGTCATTTAGCCACTAGCTACCTCATAAAAATAAATCTTAATCTTGTGTCACACTAGCTGCTCACCACCTCATAGTGGTAATGTCTCAATCATATGACACATTGGCTATTAGCTACCTCATAATGGTAAATATCAATCATCTTGCACACTCGTCACTAACCACCTCAAGAAAACAATATCAATTATGTGGCATATTAGCTACAAGCCACCTCACGACAACAATATCTTTACCTTATGGCACACTTGCCACTAACCACAAAGAACAATATATTAATTTTAAAGAATGCACTACTCATTCATGTCATTTAATTTATCCTAAACTATTATTTCTTTAATTAATTTTTATATGTCAAATTCTTATTTTTCGTAGTATTTATGCATCAACTCATCTAATATCATATTTTTATAATTAATCTTGCCAAATAATTTTATATAGTAATTTAACAATAATAAAAATGCATTCATCTAGTTGTAAGTACACATTTTTACAAATATACATATAATGACACGATATCAGTATATCAATATCACGTACTCTATAAAAAATTCACATGTAATATCTTAATTTCAACAATCAATATTACATCAAATATATGTATATAATATTCAAGCTAAAGTAACTACCTTAAGAGTTTTCTTATTTTTCGTTCTTATCCTTGTTGCCAATAAAGTTTCTTATTTCTCAATTTTTCCTTGTTAAGCAACACATGTCTCAACTTCATATAAAAAATTATAAAATTTTAATTTAGCATGATTTATTATTTTTTCATTGCTAAACTTACTTCAAATTAATGAAATTTCCTCTCTCTCACCTTAAGTAATTTTTTCTTTCTTGATTTCCCCTTTTTCTAAAACCCTGACTTTTAAAACGCAAGAGATTCTACATAATATCAACCTAATAATCAAATAAAATCTTGATTAAAACCAAATCCTAGCTTATGTTCTCTAAAATAGGAGAAATTGAAAACAATCAGCACAAATAGTGGTTTTGAAACTCACAAATCTTTTCACCACATTGAACTACTTATGTTTCTTGCTTTTTGTCGATGCTTCAATAATTCTTGTAGCTCTCACCATCGGTGGAGTGAGTTTCAATGAAGCATCTAGTTGCCATGTAAAAATCCGCTCTTAGGGTTTCTTAGAGGACCATAATGCATAAGGCACATTAATGATTGGGAAATAAAACCTTGGTTTTAAAAAATGGAAAGTAGGTAATATATATATATATATATATATATATATATATATATATATATATATATATATATATATATATATATATATATATATATATATATATATATATATATATATAAGTATTCATACTTATTAACTTTGTTAAGTCACAAAACTTCTAAGTGAACTACGATTAAGGGGAAACAAATGTTGTTAGATTCGTCTTAATAAGCTCTACTAATTATATTCATCTTTCATGTTTTGAAATACTTTATTTTCTAATATTTTGGCATACTTTACAAGATTTGATTAGGACATGATTTTATAATTGATGATATTACAACTAGAATTGAAGAAATTTTTTGGATAGTTGAACAAGTAGGAGGGGACCTCTAGTGAAGACAAACCCCAATTAGTTTCATATAATACTTCACCAATGAAGGCCAGAGTGTTATAGGTCAATTCGGGTTCAACATCATACAATTTTGGTCAATTATACAAGACAATTAGTTTGAGTTTTAGTACGAAAAAAATTAGCTAAGCCTAAGAGATCAAATCGATTAATGTACATAATTGTAAGGTATGATGATTTGGACATTAGTTTATAATAGGATTGTACGATGGAGATCGTACTATCCATCGTACTGGGTGATGAGATGAAAACCTAACAAATTGAATTGGTGGATAAGGATAGCAGATTGAGGAAAAAAATAAGAATCATTTAGTACAATATAATTAATCATGTTGTAAGATCATTGAGAAATAAAAATGAAGGCTTCATTTGAAAGCTAGATCATGTAGGGATGATGCTTGGAATGGTATTGTGCAAATGAGATAAATGTTTACTTGACACATGGAATATTGGAAGGATCACAAATATGATTTTATATGAGATATCATATAATATGACAAAGTTAATCGTACTAAATGATAAATCAAAGCTATGGATACAATAGCTAAGTCTGGTGAGAGAAGAGACTGTAATCGAGCATATACATTGCATAGAATTGTATTGTATGATGTCTTGGGATGATTAATAGTAGAAATATGTGATATGATCTAGTTGATCATATTGTGCAAATTGAAGAATAATGAATTGATCAAATCATATGATGGGATCATTATAGTAGTATGATTGGTTGACAGAGTAGTGAAATGGAGAGAGAATAAAAAGCTTATAGCATGATGTTGTGGATGGTATTGGACTATAAGTGAGTGATATGAACTATGTAAAATAGAGAGGGATTGGTAATACAATTCTAATGATCAGAATGTACATTCATAAGTGAAGTGAATAATGGAGTGTTGGTTATGATAATTGAATGATACGATCATGATATTGTACAAAGAAATTAGTGTGAATATTTTTTATAGGTCATGCAACATGATGAGGAATTATACAAGTATGATTCATGGTGGTAACTTAAGGGTTAATAAGGAATTAACATAATTTTAATTATTTATTAAATATGTAATATAATATATATATATATATATATTAAATATTACATATATATGATATTATAAGAAATAAAGGAAAGACTAATATTGGTTAACTTGAATACATTATCTTTATATGTTTTTGGATTATATTATGACTTCATAAGACAAGGATGTTCATCTACAGCTATATAATACTAATATATAATTAAGGTAACGTGGTTTATATATATGATACAAGGTGAAGATATCCTAATTATATCAAAATAATACTAATATAAATGATAAATATAGGGCAAAGATAATATACCTTTATAAGATCTCATAATATTAGTTATAGAGGATAGTGTTCTAAAGAACAAAAAGATATCTACTGGGAATGAAAAAAAATAAGAAAATAAGGAACTTATTTTTATAAAAAAAATAGTTGAATCTTATAATTAAATTTTCTCATATCATGACTTATTTAATTGTGGTCAATGGTTTTTATTATCATAGCACGATTATATATTTTTTATATCATTCTTTTATATGTTGTTTTCTAATCAGCTTATTTGTTGTGCTCTTTAAACTCTCATTAATATTTATATCATAAGTAATATATGCATTGTACTAAGAGATATATACTTAATGTTATGGAAGGAAATTCTACCTATTAGTTGACATAGTAGTTGATCTTTTATGAGTTTTTGTATTATATATATATATATATATATATATATATATATATATATATATATATATATATATATATATGTGGATTTGTATAACCTTAATATGTTTATTTTTTAATTAGATGATTATATAGTTGAATCACTTATTTATATTGATATTTGTTTAATTTAAGTGATTAATTTTTTTAGTATTTGAAAAAGAAAATCTAATTCATCTCTTTTTATTCTATGTTCACATTCAATGAAATTCTTTATTTGAAATTTAGTCGATTTTTATTATGCTTTTTTGTTGTTAATTAAGCTAAAAATAACATCATTAGACTTTCATATATTATCTCATGCAAAAACTATAGCAACATATTCAATAAACCCAAAAGCAACCTATAGCCATTAATTTGATTCTGATACATCGATCATACAATATGACTAGCATATTGAATTGTCTCACCTACCACCATCACCAACCTATAGCCATTAATTTGATTGGAATATCTGATATAAATGATTGCAACTCGCAATATTAACTAAGACAAATAAAAGAAGTCATTAATCCCAAAAGCTCAATTTTTAGCTCAAATATTTGAAAAACAAAAACATAAACCCATTAAAACCATTGTAAAATGTGATCAAATATAGCTTTAATTTCAATCTCAAATAAAATAAAATTTCTTTAAAATCTCAAACTTATTTCAAAATTTTTCCCATTTTGAACAACTCTTGCCATTGATTCTTTTAATAAAACAGGTCCATATTCTAAATCTTTTACATACTGAAATATCTTTCGATATTAGATGTATTATTTTCCATCTTCGTTTTTTACTCAAAAAGAGGACCAAATCCTAAACGTGTTCAAACTAGTGTTTAGGCTCTATACCAACAAAAGGAAAGATGGCTAATCTTCATCATTGGTTAGGTTAAGAGCAGCATTGGGCAAAGCTTCACCAATGAAGTTTGCAGTTGTGAAGACAATCCAGAAGTCACAAGGGACAACAACTTATTTTTGATGCCCAAAAAGAAATTTGATTTGTAAATTATGAGAGAACTCTACGATGCATTTAGTAATTATGGAGTTGTACTAAACATCATAACGTATGCAAAAAAACTTAAGCAAACGATGCTATAGTCTTGCACTCAGTACATATGGATAGTACGCTTGCTAACGACAAGTACGACTAATTAAAAACTCGACAGTTTGGGAAACCGAAGCACGCTTGCGTAGAATGATTAATTCGGCAAAGGTGCAGGTCCCGGAAGAGTAAGCTGATCTACTGGGAAAAGTGGCACGTCGGCGGTCAGAATGAAGTTGTATTTTTTCGTATTTTAACCGTCAGCTGCCGGTCACGGTAACACAACCCTTTTGGTACGTGCAGTCTTGCTTTAACTCGGAGGACATTTGCATCAAACATCCCATGCAGGCTAGCCCAGAGAGGTCTCGCTGTTGAAGAGAAAGGAGAAGAAAAAAAACTCACTTGCTGGTTGCGTTACCAGTAAACATACAAAAATTGCAAATTTTTTAAATTCAATCACACAACAACACACACAATTACAGATATTTACACATGTTTAAATAACCTTACACATCCTACTACTCCACTAAGTAACTGACAAGATAACTAAAAAATAACTGTTGTAGTAACATTTTGAAACATAGAATTTGAATCAATCTCTAACACTCCCCCTTGATTCAAACTTCACTGCACTTCATTAAGTCACCATTAAAGAATGCGGATTTGACATCAAATTGGTACACATGTTGCTTTAATTAAGCTGCTAGTGCTAATAGTAACCAAATGATCTCAAACCTTGCAATGGGTGAAAATGTTTCTTCATAATCAACTCCAATTTTTTTTAGAATAACCCTTTGCAACTAACCTGGCTTTATGCTTTTGAACGCTCCCATCAGCTCCAAACTTTGTCTTATACACCCATTTTACTCCAATTATATTTCGCCCTTGAGGAGGTTTAATTAACTGTCATGTTTTATTCTGCTCTATTGCCAACGGCTCCTTCATTGTTTGCTGTCATTCTTTCTCCTCTGCAGCCTCTTCAAATGTTGTTGGGTCTGCAACAAACAACACTTGAGTTGTTTCATATAATTCTTGTATTATTCTTACCTTCCTTGCAGGAAAATCAGGATCAAAGGATTGAATTCTAAGTACTGATTTTGAGCTGCTGTTGGAACCTAAAATCTATTGCTCGTCTTCATCAGTTTCAAACTCTTCCTGGATTGGAATTTCTACTGTTGCAGCTTGTGTTTTCTCTGACCAATTTCAGCTTGTATTCTCATCAAACAGCACGTTTCTACTTACCACAATCTTTCCATTTGCTGGGTTGTACAACCTGTAGCCTTTGGATTGTATACAGTACCCAATGAATATGCACTTTTCTGATTTTTGGTCCAGTTTACTTCTGTTTTGTGAACTGAGCAAAGTGTATGCAATGCAGCCAAAGACTGGTTCAAAATGGACACTGCAGTTACAACAGCTTCAACCCACAATTGATTTGGTAGCCCCTTTGATTTGAGCATGCTTCTATCCAATTCCACCACTGTTCTATTCTTCCTTTCAACGACTCCATTCTGCTCTGGAGTATATGGTGTGGTTAGCTGTTGTGTAATGCCTTCCTTCTCACAATATTACTTGAACTCTTTTGATTGGTACTCTCTCCCTCGATCTGACGTGAGCACCTTCAATTCCTTGTCAGTTTGTTTTTCAGCCATGACCTTAAACTTTTTGAATTGTTCAAAAGTCTCACTTTTGTTTCTCAAAAAAAACGCCCATGACATTCTACTAAAATCATCAATAAACAATAATAAATACTTGCTACCCCCTTGGGACTTAGTCTCCATTAGACCAGACAAATCTATGCGAACTAATTCAAGCACTTAGGTTGCTCTCATTGCATGGTCTTTGGGAAATGGTAGTTTGGTTTGTTTCCCATAAATACAACCTTCACACAACCCAATTTCCTTAATTTCTGGTAAACCAAATACCATTTGCTTTTGGCTAAGTAACTTTGAGTCCATTAACATTTAGATACCCATACCTGAGATGCCAAATCTCACTCGGGTTTGATAATTTGGTAGCCATCACCTTCTCCTCTACACTTGAAATCTCTAAAGAAAATAGTTTGTTTGTTGCCATCTCTACTACAGTCATGATCTGTTGTGTGGCCTTATCAGTAATTGTGTACTTCTTCTCTTCAAAAGTGACAGAATATCCACTCTCAATCAACTGACCAATACTCAATAAGTTTTGTGTTAGTTGGGGAACGAAATAAACATCATACAAGAACCTTGTGTTGTGCTGACTGGATTGAACTGCTATTGTTCCTTTACCTTCTACATGAATTACCTTATCATCTCCCAACTTAACCTTCAATTTGTGGGTCTCATCTAGTTGATTGAATAGATGTTTGAAGCCTGTCATGTGATTGGAACAGTCGCTGTCCAAAAACCAGATTTTGCTAACATCTAGATTCTCCTCGGTTCTAGCCATGAATAGTTGCGGTTGATCATTCTTTTCTTCTACAAAATTGGCCTGTCTTTCATCTCTTTACTTCTTATAACAATCATCCTGCACGTGCCTCTTGTGACAGTAGTAGCATTTTACATCTTTCTTTGGTTCATCTCTTTGCTTTTTGTAGCATTGAGCCTGTATGTGACCAAACTTGTGACAGTAGAAACATTCTACATCTTTTTTTGAATGTCCATCAGTTTGTTGTCTATTCTTGGCTGACCTTCCCCTTCCTCTTCCCCCTCTTCCATGCTGGCTTGTACTTCCTCTATCTCTTCCACATGTGCTGCTATATGATCTGTCACAAGATGTCTCTCCTTTTGTGTAAAAGGCTCTCTTGTCATCCTTATCTTCAGTTCTATTGAGGCGAGACTCATGAGTTTGCAATGATCCCATGAGTTCATCAAAGGTGTATGTCGTTAAGGTCTTTCGATTCCTCAATTGCAGCCACCACATGGTCGAACTTCTGCGTCAGACTTCTCAAAATCTTTGCCACCACAGTCTGCTCAGAAATTTTCTCTCCATAGGCACGAATTCGATTAGCAACACCTGATGTTCTTGATAAAACTTCTTGAATTATCTCACCTTGCTTCATGAAGAGGGTTTCAAAATCTCTGCGTAGTCCCTGCAATTTGATTGCAATCACCCTTGAACTCCCTTGAAATACTATTTTCAGAGTAGTCCAAGCTTCATTTGCTGAGTCGACTGCTGTGATTTTAGAGAAAATTGTCTCATGTACTGCTTGTTGAATGATGTACAGGGCCTTTGCATCCTTCTTCTGAGTATCCTGCGGATTGGTGTCTGGATCAGGGGCACCCTTTTCTACTAGATCCCACAAACCTTGTGACCACTGTAATTCCTGGTAAAGACACGGTGGTGGTTTTTGTCGCTGCATCTGTCATTGCTTCCTTGAACAATCAAATCTGTCTCTCCAAGCCAACAACTCGGCCTGTAGGATTTGATGCCTTCTTGCTCTCGAACCTAGTCGTTCTCCTCAGGTTTCTCCTCATGGCCTTCTCGACTTGTTCTGAGACTTGCGGGCGTCGAATTCTCCTTTGTGACCACTGCCTTCTCTGTTATTTACTTTCCTGAGCCACCCTGATCTTATTCTCTCTCTGAACTTTTCTTATGTGTTCATCGTGCTTGACTCCCTGCTCTGCGGTGAGTTTCTCGGGCACATCAGAATCACTATCGCTTTCCAATTGCTTCGTCTTCCCCCATAACCTGTGATACCAGTTTTCTTAGCTTCTCGTCTTCTCGAACCGTGCCCGTGATACCGTGATACCCTGTCCTTCTCGAACCCTGTGATACCGTGATACCGTGTCCTTCGTCTTCTCGAACCCTGCGATACAATGCTCGTGCCCTTCGTCTTCCTCAGCAACTCTGGCTCTTATACGAGTTTGTTGGAGAGAAAGGAGAAGAAAAAAACTCACTTGCTGATTGCGTTACCAGTAAACACACAAAAATTGTACATTTTTTTAATTCAATCACCAAACAACACACACAATTACAGATGTTTACACATGTTTAAATAACTTTACACATCCCACTACTTCACTAAGTAACTGATAGGATAACTAAAAAACAACTGCTGCAATAACATTTTTAAACACAGAATTTAAATCAATCTCTAACACTCGCGTGCATTGTGCCATTCCATAGATTGTCAAGTCTTGGCTTGCAAAGTTTATCTTACTAATTCCAAATATATTGCACTTTGTTGCAGCGGACATCTTAACCCATTGCAATAGTATCCAAACTGTGTCATGGAAAGCTTCTTGATCATCGGCTGTTTTAACGTTTTGATATACTTTGGTGATTGAAACATCAGCTGTCCCAAAAAAGTTATAGGTGCCGTAGCGTATAGAACAGAAGTCGCATAAAATTTTGCCGGCGGCCGTATAGCCATAGTCTGCTTGCAGCTTTTGTGCCGCAGAATAAATATGACAATATGGTTGGCTGGGGACATTGCCCTCTCAACATCACACAAATAGAAAAAGATAGTGTTTTAATAGAGAGAGACCGAGAGATAATACATTAAATGTATTATGCCATTAATTAGAGTTTTAAATATTATTTTTATATTATGTCTAATATTTAACTAATTGTTGAACAAGTCATCAAGAAAAAAAGCAATAACTAGAAGTTGACTTAATTGTAGACTTAGTCTAGAAGGGAAGGAGTAATAAAAACAGATACTATTTTATTAGAAATAATAATACATCTAGAGTGTTGATTGATTTGGTGTCTTATTGAGAGCTATATGATAAATAATAAGACTTTCAAATAAGTTAATGTTCGAGTCAGAAAAAAGGAGTGCTAATTGTCATAAATAGCTAATAAAAAGATGATTTTAACATAATATAATTAAACATGTTGGTACTCCCTCAAATGTTAGTAGGTCTACCTTGCCTTTATCCTTCAAAGGCCTCAACTTCATCTTCACCTTGGTCTACTGTAAGGTGTTGATGAATCTTTCTTGATAAGCTCAAACTCGTGAGTTAACTCCTTCCCGAGCTAGATCATGTGACTAGTAGCAGCTAGATCAGATTGTTGTTTCATCATTTGGCTAGAATCTTCTTCTCTATATTACCTTTGAAGTTGTTAACTTCTTTAATTCTTGGACCTTCTAGTCTTTATTTGAATGGTCAAAAAGTGCATTTTTTGCAACATAATTTATATTTATCTTGTATTATTTTTCCCCACATTTGGAGAGATGAATTTGTTACAATATCTTTTGAATCGTGATCGTTTGGATTGTTTAGATGAAAGAGGATCACACATTAGTCATAAAACAATGTTGAACAATATAAAAATAAATAAACAAAGCACATAGCTTCCAATATTCTACTACTAAAGTCTTAGAACTCTCGTGATTATAGAAATAATACTTTGAAATATGCTAGGTTTTTATATCTATTAAACATTATTAGATAAACATAGAAAAAATTCTCAAACATAATGATTAACACTAGCTATTTGTCTACAATATTAAGCATTCTATTGTTGCAGTGAATTTAATAGTCAAATATAGGAACATACTAATTAGCCTTTGTTGATTGTGTTTTTCATATCTTAAAGATTAACTACCTTTGAACCTTGCTTTATCAACTTTTAGGTCATCAGCTGAGATTCTTGAAATATCAGAAGACCCTTAAGATTATTCATAAGACCTTTTGCAAAACTTTCTACTTGCTAGTAGCGAGATATCTTAATCTAAGCTATAACATTATCTTGTGGCTTCCTTTCTCTTCTATCATTCTTCTCAATGTATAGAGAGTAATGTTCCAGTGCTAAAGGTGTCTCTCATGATCTAAGAAATTCCTTGAGGTTTTCTTTTTCTTTCTCAATATGTTATTATTCTTGAAATCTAATGGACTCTTCTTCTTAGGAGTAGCTTGCTTTTAAAGTGTCTTGTCTTAGCTTTTTCAAACCTTTATAGATGTCTTCCATATATCCCAAAAGATCCTAAGTATCCTTCTTCTAGTACCCTTAATACATCTTTGATAGGTCTTGAGGGGCTTCTAGCCATCTTAAGCATTCAAAATGCGTATTAACAATGAAGGACACCCATTAGAAAATTCTTTTCTTTCAAACATGAAAAGATATTTTTCCTCACAAACACAATTCAACCTATCTAAATAGCTTTACAATGAATTTATCTTGATTCTCTTGATTACTCTTAATGACAATGACTTTTGTAAGTAAGTTTTAAAAAAATGCTATTGAGAATTTACATAACCTTATCTATAAATGTATGACAAGTATTTATAACATCTAAAATCATCAAATAATGTATGTATCAAAATATCTCATAAAGAATAGTAAAATCTTAGAAAATATAGTGTTTTAACATATAAAAATGAATATATAATTAGATAGAACACATCAAAATAAGTCTAACGACTTTTATTTCATCACAATCAGAGTTTATTTGAAATTTTTGTGAATTACCAAAATTAATATATATGTAATTGATATATAAATGTGTATTACTTATTTTTGGTTTTATAGAAAATAGCATTTACTCTCTCTCATGTCCCCATTCCTGATGCGAACCTAAGAGTAGTGCGAACCATTGACAAATTGATGAAAAGTAAGAAGGAAGAGGATTCAATTTGACAACAAGGATTTATGACTTTTTAACCAATTGTTTGTGCTACTTGTTTTCAATTTCTCAAATTTTTTATAATAAAATCTAGAATTTGGTTCTAATCAAGATTTTATTTGGTTATTAGATTGATGATATATGGAATCTCTTAATTTTTAAAGCTAAGGTTTCAAGAAAAGGGAAAACCAAGGGAGAGAAAGTGCTTAAAAAGAGAGAAAAGGAAAAATCCATTAATTTGAAGTGAATTTTCAATGTAGAAATTACAAACTTGGTTTAAAATTTTATAATTTTTTATATTAAATTGAGACATTTGTTTTCTTGATAAGCTAAAATTGAGATACAAAGAATTGATTGACAACAAAGATATAACATAAAAAATAAGAAAACTCTTGAGATAGGCATTCTAACATAAATTTTAAATATGTATGCTTTATGTATTAGAGATTATTAAAATTAAGATATTATATGTAAATTTTGTGTAGAATATGTGATATTGATATACTAATGTAGAACTATTATTTGTAAGTGTACAAAAATTTATACTAAAAACTTAATTTATGTCATTTAAAATTGATAAATTATTATTTAAAATTATTTGATATAATTAATTGTGTAAGAATGATATTTAATATATTGATATAAAAATATACATTCAATTAAATACTATGAATAATATGGATTTTATATGTAAAAATAAATTAAAAATGATAGTTAAAGGATACTAAAAGACATTAATGATCAGTAAATTCCTTAAAATTAAAATACATTATTTCTCATGACTAGTGGCTCGTATGCCACAAGATTGAGATATTATCGCTATGAGATGGCTAGTAGCTACTGTGCCATAGGATTGAGTTATTATCGTCATGAGGTGGCTAGTACCTAATGTACTATAAGATTGAGATTTTATCATTATAAGGTGGCTAGTGGCTAGTGTGCTACATGATTGATAATATCGTGTGAGGTGGCTAGTGGCCAATAAGCCTCACTATTGCCTTTTGTTAAAAGGTATAATCATTAGAAATATAAAACGATTAAACATAATTACACATAAAAATATGATATAATAAATTAATAAGTCATATTTTCATTATAACTAAGTAAACTAAAATAAGAATACTATCTTATAAGCAAAAGAGTGTAGCAACACTGGCCATCATAAAATTTACTTAGTTAAATGAAAATAGGTATAGATAAGCAAGACTATATAAAGGAAAAGTTTAAAAATATAATAAGCCACATATGCCTATAATATTTTAAGATATTGTAGCATGCTTTTCTTTTGATAATATATTATATTTCTTTTTACATTTTAGCATCAATGACTCTACTTCCTTATATGTAATGATTTATGCTTATGATTAGAGTTTACATATAATTACTCCAAATTATTATTTATTTTACATATTTATTTATTATAAGAGATAGTTTGTTAAACTAATGATGATTAGTTTAGACTTTTTTTGACACTAATAGGTGTAATAGAATTATAACAAAAAGAGGACTATGCATAAGAATAATATTAAGAAAGAATTAAAATAATAGAAGTTCGTGCTACAAGAGTATACTAAATGATTTATTAATAATATAAAAAAATTATTATCATATATGTATATGAAAACTAGTTTTAATATTATAAAAAAACTATAAAAAAAACTATGAATTATGATAACTATGACGATTTTAATTGCTTATAGTTATTACATTTAATTATATATAGTTAATAGTTATTGAGATAAACTATATAGTTATTATGTTATAGATAAAAATATTATATTGAAGTATGAATGGCCGGTCAATTGGTGTCAATCCTAACCGTGACACCGAATCCGAAATCGAATATGAATGGTGGTTTCGACTCCATAATTAAAAAATAAAAACAATCTAGAAGAGATTTTGTTCATTCGAATTTTGAAATTTGAGAAAAAATAAATTGAATGTGGCAAAAATAAGGGACATCATATTTGTAATATCAAAGCATGATTTAATGAGAAAAATAATTTGAGTAAGAATATGTGACAAAAAATAAGGATGTTATAGTATCAATAACTACAAATAAATAAGGAAAAAGATGTACATAAGATTCTTAAATGCTTTAATAAAATTTTTTCTTACATTTACTTCTAACTAAATGATTAGGCTTTCAATAAAACCATTTTTGTTTTGCTAAAACTAAGTAGGGTAAACTTAATATGATAATTTCCAACTCCCATTTTTGTCACAACTAGTTAAGATACAAATCTTATATTAAGGGGTCAGCTTAATACAAATATTATCATGCCCTCTCTATCTATAGGAAACATTGCACTTTCGTCTTTATAAGGGCCACGACTGCAACATTCCCCACGCTTACAAACCTTTGCATGTACCTTCTTGACTTCCTGTCCCTAACTCCTCTGATATTCCAAACTGCGAAACACATCTTCACCTGCAATTTTGTAAGTGGTGCCCCCATGCAGCCGAGCAGTTATCCAACCACGCCTAGGACCTCCTCCCCATATGAGGCCTCCTCCATCCTCCTCCTCGATGTCCCCTGTTCCCCACGAAGCACAGTCCAGGAGAAATTCTCCTACATCGTTTTGGCATAGTAGCCATCCAAGCTTTTGGTTTGGTCCACCTCATAATTCTCCTACAACAATGGCATTTTCCCCTTATTCCTTCCTGTCTGCACCGTCTGCTCCGTTCCCACTTCCTTCGTTGGAGCATCCTCCCGTGGAGTCCTCGCCCAGTCCTCCCTGGCCCTTAGGGACGAAGCCTACCTCGCCATACCTCGGCCTCGAGCCTCAGATAGGCTCCTCTTCCTGTGATGCATACTTGCGGCCACCTCAGCAGAAGTCCCTCGGCTGAAGGTCTTTCGTGGATTCTGGCTCATCTTGCTTGCTGTGCCCCTGTGATCAGCCACACCCTGCCTCCTGTGCCGGGGTTGGACAAGCATCCACTGGCCCAGCATTTGTCCCTTCTTCTCCAGGTCATACGTATTCCCCTCCCGCATTCAAGGGGTTGTGGAACACTCAGCCTCAGTAGCCTTCCCGCCACAATTATGTGTATCCTCTGCCTCCAGCGATCCACCTCCAGTCTCATTGTCTCCCGATGTTGCAGTAATAATTCCCTCTTCACGCTTCCCTGTCATCTCCCCAGTGTTCGTCATTCTTGTTGGACATACGTGCGCAGGCTCCGGGGACTTATACGTGCTGCACTGAAAAGCGAGGTGACCAATGTGCCCGCACGAAAAGCAAACCTGCGGTAGTCCCTAGTACTCGAATTCCTGGTAGATTCTTCCAAATTCCCCATTAATCCAAATGTCTAGTTCTAAAGGCTTCGAGAGGTCCATCAAGAAGCACACCCTAGCAAAAGAAGATCGCCCCATATCAGCAATCCAACCGTCGAGTAAAAAGGGCTCCCCAATTGCCTTAGCAATTCTCAGGATGTTCTCCACATCTCAATAGATTAGTGGGAGGCACGAAAGACGCACCCACACTGGTGCACACATCGCCGTTGCGGCGTTGGGCCCGAATTCATGTGTCCAGATGTCAAGTCCCATGGCTTGACCGGTGATAAAGAGAATGAAACTCAAAAGAACTATACATATGAAAATCAAATAAAGAGAATGATAATTAAAATTAATAAAATTATATTATAGAACAAATAAATTCTCTAAGGTAAAAATATGTTATTTTTTACATCTAGTGGCCAATGTATCACGAGTTTGAGATTTTTCTCCAATAGGTGGCTAATGATCGCTGAGTCGCACAATTGAAAATGGTCATAATGATATGAATATTTGAAATTTGAAAAGACTCATCATGATTGTGCAAGATGACATGATATGAAAAATCAATAGTTAAGGTTTCATTGTGACTAAATAAAGTAACAAAAAATTATATTGATTAACTATCTTAAAAGAGAGAGAGAGAGAAAAGGAAAAAATAGCTACAACACTAGTCATCATAAAATTTGTTAGTTAAGTAGAAATATGTACCAATAAATAAGACCACATTAAAAAAGTATCAAAATTATAATAAGGAATTACATGTGCTTGCTATTTCTTTTGGAATTTGTGGCATGTTTTGTTTAGCATAATATTACGTTTTTTTATTATGTTTCAAATTTGATGAGATTCTACTTACATGCTATAGTTGATACCTGTGATTAAAACTTATATTAAGTAATCTCAAATTATTACGTTTTACATATTTATTTATTTTTAGAGATAGCTTATTAATCCAATAATGATTGACATAACCTTTTTTTGACACATTTCAACCATAAAAAAGGGAATTAATTATAAGGTCTATCAGTAAGAAAGAATTGCAATTATTGAGATTTATGTTGTTATAGTTATACTAAATAACTTATTAATTAGATGATTTATTTAATATTATATTTATATATAAAAATTGGATGTAATAGTTAAAAAAATTTGAAACTATGATATATAAATATTGTGATAGTTTCAATTATTTAGTGTTAATAGTTATGTATATTAATTATAGTTATTATAATTATGGATATATATGATATATTCATAAATTTATAAATTAAAAAACAAAAAAGAATTAAAAGAGGCCATGTCTATTTGAATTTTGCAATTTCTGAAAAAAATAAAGGGCTTAATAGAAGGAAATGATTTAAATTACAAAATAATTAAAATTTATGATAAATAAATAACCACATTGGTGTAACAGAGCATGAATTAAATTAAAAAATAGTTAGAATTTATGGTGATAAGGGTCACCACATCTGTGGTATTAAAGCACAAATTAACTAAAAAGATTTTAGTTGATAACAAATAAGGTTGTCACATTAGTGGTATCAAAACATGATTTAACTATAAAAAAAATTGAGTTTATGATGAATAGGGTTGCCACATCACATAAAACTTGACCAGCTACTTAAGAAGGATAAAAGAATGAGAGAATATTCAAAGTATAATAGCCAAGGCTGCCTGAGAAGGATGGAAGGAGCAGAAGAAATTTGAATAATGGAGACCAAGGTAGCCTAAGAAGGATGGAAGGATGAGGATAATATTTGAAGCATAAGGGCCAGAAGAGTGAATAAGTTCTACATCATCCACAAAATGAAAGATTCTAAGTGTTATAAATAAAATTATAAGCTTTGTACTAGTGAGGTGCATTTGAAGGGAAACTTGTTCTTGGATCGCATGATCTCCATATCTATATGGGCTAGAGTAGGTGAAATTTTTGGGGTGGGTGACCAAGAAGTGACCCCTTAGTGAAGGATAAAACTTGATTTATTTTGGACAATACCACAACACAGAATGTTGGGATATTATAATACGGTATTAGTGCTAGCCTCCTCTAATTAATGTGGTTTGAGGACAAACCTAATAAAAGTTGGTAGGTATGTAAAAACTATCTAGTTGCTTGAGAAAAATGAAAAGATCAACACAATATTTGAAGTATGAAGGCCAAAGCCATCTAAAAAGAATGGAAAGATTAGAAGAAAACCTAACTTACGAGGGCTATGAAGGAAGATATTGGGCAATATAAACAAAGTTATAAGCTTTGAAATGATGAGATGCCTTTTAGGAAAAATCTGAGCTTAGATCTTATAAGAACTCTATAGTTAAGGATGCTAGTGTGGCATCCTTATTCTTTTCATTAACAAAAAGCACTATTTCTTTTTTAGATTCAATTCATGCCCTAATTCTTTTCTAATAAAACACACCATGATGCTACAAATATTACATCCCTTATTTTTTTTCATATATTTAATTAATTTTCTTTTAAAATTTAGACTTAAATTGGATAGATCTCCTAAATTTTACCTATCTAATAATTTATAAATATATTAATACAACATTTATATCAATTTACATCTATAATTATTAACTATAAACAACTAAATCTAATAACTATAACTAACTAAAAATATCACAATAAATACATGTCACCCTTTCTATAGTTTTTATAGTATTACATCAATTTTTTGCATACACATATTCTAAATTTATCACATAATTTATAAGCTATTTAGCTTAACTCTTGTAAAATAAATCTTGAAGTTTTAATTTTTCTTATAAGTTATGCTTATGGGTAATCATCTTTTTTTTGGAACTCCAATATACCTAAAATATTAATTACAAAGAAAAGTTAAGCTAACTATTACTAGCTTAATATGATATCTTTAATAATAAATAAATATATAAAATAAGCAATAATATGGGACAACAAAAAGTAAGGTTTAATCATAAGCATCAATCATAATATATAAATAAGTAGAGTCTCATTTATGTTAACATGTAAAGGAGACACTATGATCTACAATCAAAAGAAAAACATATTATAATCTTTAAAAGAGATAAATAGCACATGCATCTTTTTATTCTATTTTAATCTTTTTTAATATGGTCTTGCTTATCAATATTTGTTTCTATTTAATAAAGTAAACCTTACATGAGTCTATCCACTTTTAAATTTATTTAGTTATAACAAAAATCTCATTTATTGATTTATTATATCATATTCTCATACACAATCATGCTCAATCTTTTCATATTTTTAAGGTACATATCTTTATAGTTAATCTCAATAGTATGGCCCATTAGCTACTAGTTAATTCATAGTGACAAATCTCGATCTTATGACATAGTGGCTACTAGCCACCTCACAATGATAATATCTCAATCATGTGACACACTAATTAGTAGTTACCTCATAATGGCAAATATTAATCATATAAAACACTGGACAATAGCCACCTATGATGGCAATATCAACAATATGGCACATTAACTGTTAACTGACTCATGGTGATAATATCTCCATCTTATGGCACATTTGTTACTATTCATAAAGAATAACACATTAAGTTTTACAAAAATTTACTCTTCATTCATGTCATTTAATATATCCTCAACTATCATTTTTTTTACTTTATTTTTACATGTAAAATCCTCTTTTTATGATATTTATATATAAGCTCATCAAATGTCATGCTTGTATAATTAATAATATAAATAATTTCACATGGCAATTTATCAACAATAATTTCTCATCTCATCCTTGAGTTCCCAAGTAGCTTCACATTTAGTTTGAATATTCCATTATAATTTAACCATAAGAATTACTTTCTTTCTCAATTACTTGGTCTTTTTAGCTAAAATTGTCACAAAATTCTCTTTATAACTTGCATTTGATTGCATTTCTATGGTGTTTGTATCATATTACACTATATGGGATGCATCGATACTGTATTTCCTTATAATTGAAATATGAAATATATTATGCATACTTACCAATGTTGGAGGTAATGCTCTATATGCAACTTCTCCAGCTCTTTTTAGTATCTAAAATTATCCAATATACATTAACTTCAACATTTCATCTTTAAAAATCTAGTTACACCCTTTATTGGACTCACTTTTAAGAATACATAATCTCTTTCTTGAAACTCTATCTTTCTATATTTATATCAAAAATGTCTTTTAAAGATCTTATGCTTTCTATTTTCTCTCATGAATTATTTGAATCTTTTGAGTTGTATCATCTATCAATTTTGGCCCCAATTAAGCATTATCACTTGCTTCATACCAATACAATAGATGCTAACTGTTTCTATCATATAGGGCCTCATACAACACCATTATAATGTTGGATTGATAACTATTATTGTAAGTGGATTTAATCAATGTCAAACGATTATTCCAATTTCTACCAAAATCTAATATACTTAGTCTCAATATATCCTCTAAACTTTTCATAGTTCTTTTAATTTATTTATCTATTTAAGGTTGAAATATTATGTTAAAACTTAATTGAGTACTAAATACTTCATGTATCTTTTTTTAGAAATATTAGATGAATTTAGAATCTTGATCAAATATAATTATCTTAAATATTCCATATAATTTTATAATTTGATCAACATAAATCTGTGTTAACTTCTCAGCTAAATAAGTTATTTTAATGGATAGAAAATAAGTTGATTTTGTTAATCTACTGATAATTATTCATATAGAATCATATCCTTAACAAGTTGTTGATATTCCAACTATAAAATCTATTAATATTTCTCTTATTTTTTCATTGGAATAGGAAGATGTTACAATAACCCACTTATTCATTATTACTCTCCTTTCATCTGTTAACATATCATACACTTGCTTACATAATAATAAACATCTTTCTTCATATCATTTCACCAAAATCTCTATTTTAAGTCATAATATATTTTTATGATTTTTGAATATACTGCATACCTTATTTCATGAGTCTCTTTCAATAAAGTTTTGTTTCAATATGTTTATTACAAGAATTCACATATTATTCTTATAAAAAATTCTTTCATTTAAATTAAAATTTGTTTCTTTTGTTTTAGCAATCCTTTCCTTTCTTTGTTGGATATCTTCTTCTATATCTTGAGAAACTTTCAAATATTACAACCTATCTACTACAATAACTAATTAATAAGAGTTCCTTCTAATAACTATTGATATTGTACTTAATTTAAGCTAACTCATTTTAACTATTACTTGTTCTTTTTCTAATCTTGATATCATGCTTTGGAGACTAACCATCTAGCTCAACACATCATCTATCTACAACATTAGCTTTCCCTATATTATAAACAATCTCCATATCATAAACTTTAAGTAGTTTTCACCACTTTTATTGTCTTAAATTTAACTTTTTATGTATAAAAATATACTTCAAATTTCGATGATTAATAAATAGATAACTTTTCACACCATAAAGATAGTGTCTCCAAATCTTGAAGGCAAACACAATTACAGTAAGCTCAAGATCATGTATAAGATAATGTCTTTCATGATGTCACAGCTTCCTTGAAGCATATGTTATAACTTTGTTATTCTATATTAATACACACCTAAGTACTTGTAAAGATGCATCAGTATATATCCAAAATTTAATTTTCTCTCAAGTAATGCTAAAAAAGATGTTTAGGTCAACTTCTTTTTTAAAGTTTTTAAACTTCTTTCAGAGTTTGAATTCCATTCAAAAGTCATAATCTTCTAAGTTAATCTTATTACTGGTACCACAATCAGAGAAAATCTTTTCACATATTTTTGGTAATACCCAACCAACCCTAGGAAACTTTGCACTTTAATTACATTGCTAGGCTTCGGTCATCTGACAAATTTTATTTTTTTGAAAATCTATAGAGATTCCTTCTATACTAATAATATTGTCTAATAAAGCTATACTAAATAAGAAAAAATTTTATTTTAAAAATTTTGCATACAAATGGTGCTCTCATAATCTCTGTAATAAAATGGTTTAACTAGTACTTGAACAATATGTTTATCAAATCCATAAAAGTTTCTGAAGCATTTGTTAAACCAAAAAAGTAACATAAAAAATTCAAAATGATCATAACAAGTTCTAAAAGTAGTTTTTGAAATGTCTTCTCTTCTAATTTTTAATTAATGGTAACCAAATCTCAAGTTAATCTTTAAAAATACTTTAGCTTCTTGCAGTTGATCAAATAATTTTAGGAAAAAGATATTTATTTTTTATGATGATCTTGTTTAATTCTCTATAATCAACACACATTCTTAAACTTCTATATTTCTTCTTAAAAATTAACATAAGTGCACCCTTATAAGATATACTAAGTTTGATAAAATCTTTATTAATCAAGTCACATAATTATATTTTTAATACTTATAATTCAAGTGATGTCATTTTATAGGGTGCTTTTCATACAAATTTTTCTTTCAATACAAAATCAATAATAAATTCAATCTCTATCAGATAGAATTTTAGTTAAATCTTCAAGAAATACATCTGGATATGGCATGCCATTGAAACTTCTTGTAGTTGTAATTGTTTTTTTTAACTTCTTATATTGATGTTTGAAAATACTCATAATCTTTTATTACTAATATTTTATTTTTTAGAATAGATATTACAGGTATTTTCTTGCCCTTGCAAAATTAAATCAAATCAATACCTTTTATCAAGTGAATCTTCAATTTCTTCTCTAAATAGTAAATAATGACTTGAATGAATGTTAACGATTATATCTTAAGAATAATATCGAGTTCTAATTGCTTTATAATAAATAATTTGGATTTAAAGGATGCCTTATTGACTTTCACACCTTGTTAAATATATTTTTCTACTTTTACTTCCTCTCTTGTCAGTAGTTTAATGAAAAGAGAAGTTTTTAATACATGCATTTCAACAAATAATCATTCTATAAGATTAATAGATATAAAAAAATATGATGCACCACATCAAATAAAACTATTAGAGGTATATCTTATAATATAAGAGTACCTATGATAATATTAGGTGATGTAAGAGCCCCTTTTTATGTGATGACATAGATATAGGTTGGTGTAGTCTATTATGGAGCTATGCTAGCCTATTGTCAATTAGTACCATATGCACCCTACGATGCACTACTAAGTCCTACTATTATAGGTCCCTTGATGGATTTCATTTCATCACTAATCTTCTTGACTTCCTTTCTGTCCTTCAATAATTAGAGGAAAATATATGGCAATGTAGCAAACCTATTGATAATTGTAGTATTTAATTAGTTTTGATCTATGACACTCCCTCTAAGGGAATCTTGCAAATATTTTATATTATGGCTTTTGGCTAATTCTTTATTTCATAAGAGTTATAAGAGATTATGCTCTGATTAATTTGGACTTTGTTTCTCTAATTTTGATCTAGTTACACAAGCAAAATTGAAATTACTATCTAAGAATCATGTCATTTAAACATCGGTTCCTCAAATTTCAACTACTCTAATACCAATAAAGTGATGCCCCTCTTTTTTATCATAAATCTTTATTTCTTTCATAGATTGAATTCATGCTTTAATTTTTTTATATTTAAATTATGCTATGATATTACAAATGTGGCTTTATTATTTTTGTATATATTCAATTAATTGTTTTTAAATTCAAAATTCAAAAAGACAAAATTTCTCTTAGATTTTACCTTTTTTAGATTTAGAAATACATCGATATAATATTTATATTAACAATATAACAATCACATAATTTATATCTATAACTATTAACTGAAAATAACTAAATCTAACAACTATAAATGACTAAAATTATTACAATAACCACATGTCAAAATTTCTATAGTTCTAACAGTATTACATCAAGTTTTTACATACATTTAAAATACTAAATTTATCACATAATTTATAAGTCATTCAACTCAACTCTTGTAGTAAAACCTTAAAGTTTTAGTTTTTCTTATAAATTGTTCTTATGGATAATCCTCTTTTTATTGAGATTTTAATATATCTAAAATATTAGTATCAACTATAAAGCTAAGCCAACCATCACTAGTCTAGCAAACTATCTCTAATAATAGAAAAATATATAAAACAAATAATAATTTGAGACAACCATAGGCAAGATTTAATCATAAATCAACCATAGCATATAAATAACCAGAGTCTCATTTATGTTAACATATAAATGAGGGGATATGATATATTATCAAGAGAAAAATATGTTATAATCTCTAAAAAAAATAAAAAACACATATAGTTTTTTATAGTATTTTAAATCTTTTTCTTAATGTGGTCTTGGATATCAGTGTCTATTTCACTTAACTAACTAAACCTTAAGCAAGTCTATCCACTTTTTGGTTTATTTAATTACAAAAAAAATCTTATTTATTAATTTGTTATATTATGTTCTCATGTGTATTCATACTCAATCTTTTCAAAATTTTATTACATTATTTTGTGATAAATCTAACATGTCCACTAATCACTTCTTGATGACAAATCTCAATCTTATGACACACTAGCCACCCACCATCTCACGATGGTAATATCTTAATCATCACTTCATAACGACAAATATCAATCATGTGGCACAAAACTCACTAGCCACCTCACCATAATAATATCAACCATGTGACACACTGGCCACTAGTCATCTCATGATAACAATATCTTTATCTTGGAGAACACTGGCAACTAGTCACAAAGAATAACATACATTAATTTTTAAAGAATTTATTATTTATTTATGTCATTTAATTTATTGTAAAATATTATTTTTTTAATTTATTTTCACATATAAAATCTTTATTTTTCATAATATTTATATATCAATTCATCCAATGTCATACTTGTATAATTTAGTCAAATAATTTTACATAACAATTTATCAATAATAAAATGGCATACAACCAATTATAAGTACACATTTTTATAAATATACTTATAATAACACTATATCAATATATTCAAATCACATATTCTATACAATATTCAAATGTAAGATCTTAATTTTAATAATCAACACTACAATAGGTATATGCATATAATATTAAAACTAGAGTACCTTAAGAGTTTTCTTATTTTTTTGTGGTTATCCTTGTTGTCAATCAAGTTTCTTATTTCTCCATTTTTGTCTTTTAAGCAACACATGTCTTCGCTTAATATAAAAATTATAAAATTTTAATTTAGCATGATTTATTATTTCTTCATTGTAAAAATTACTTCAAATTAATGAAATTTCCATCTCTTACACTTCAAGTAACTTTTCCCTTCTCAATTTTCTCTTTTTTTTGAAACCCTAACTTATAAACTCAAGTGATTCTTCATACCATCGACCTAATAGCCAAAAAGATCTTTATTAGAATCAAATCCTAGCTTATGTTGTTAGAAACAAGAGAAATCGAAAGCAAAAAAGCACAAATGATGGGTTCAAACACACAAATCTTTGTCACCTCACCAAAATCATTCTACTTCTTGCATTTTATCGATGTTTCAATGATTCTAGCAACCTTTACCATCAGTGGAATGAGTTTTGATGAATAAAGGTAATTTATATATATTATATATATAAGTATTCATACTTATTAACTTTGTTAATTCATAAAAATTTCAAATAAACTATGATTGAGATGAAATAAATATTATTAGATTCATTTCAATAAGCTCTATCTAATTATATATTTATTTTTATATTTTAAAATACTTTATTTTCTAGAGTTTTGGCATGCTTCACTAAGGAAGGTTAGGATTTATAGGTTAAGTCAGGTTCAAGATCATTTGAGTATAATTTTGGTCGATTGTGCAACATAATTAGTTTAAGGTTTAATAAAAAAAAATTGGCTAAGTATAAGAGATAAAATAAGTCAATGTACATGATTGTAAGATATGATACTTTGGATTTTAGTTTATAATAAGATTGTACGACGAAGATCATATTAGGTGAGGAGTAAAAAACTAACAAATTGTATTATGGATAAGGAAATTAGATTAGCAAAAAAAATAAGAATCATTCCATGTAATTTGATTAATTGTGTTGTAAGGTCATTGAGAAATAAAAATGAATGATTTGTTTGAAAGCTAGGTCATGTTAGGATGACGCACGGAATGGTATTGTGCAAATGTGATAAATGTTTACTTAAGACATCAAATGAGTCATTTAGAAAGATTGTACATAGTCTTTTAGATAAAATATCATACAATATGACATAATTGATCATACTAAATGATAAATCAAAGCTATGGATAAAATGGCTAAGTCTAGAGAGAGAAGAGATTATAGTTGAACTTGTAAATTACATAGAATTATATTATAGGATGTCTTAGGGTTTGACTAATAGTAAAAACGTCCAATATGATCAAGTTGATCATATTGTACAAATTAAGGAATAATGAATTTATCATACTATACAATAAGATCATTTTAGTAGTATGACTATTGATAGAGTAACAAAATAGAGAGAGAATAAGAACCTTACAGCATAACATTTATGGATGGTATTTGACTTGTAAATTGCATAAAATTGTATTATAGAATATCTTAGGGTTTGATTAATAATAGAAACATGCGATATGATCAAGTTGATCATATTATGCAAATTAAGAAATAATGAATTGATCATACTATACAATAGGATCATTGTAATAATATGATTATTGATAGAGTAACAAAATAGAGAGAAAGAGAATAAGAAGTTTACAGCATAACATTTAAGGATGGTATTGGACTATTAATGAGTAATATAAACTATGTTAAAATAGAGAGAGATCGTATAACAAAATTCTAGTGATTAGAGTGGACATGCATAAGCGATGTGAATAATGTAATGTTGGTTATGGTAACATTCAAGCTAATAACTTAAGGGTAAAAAATGAATTGATATGATTTTAATTGTTTATTAAATATGTCACTATTGATGGAAAATAAAGAATTGGGGAGAAATTTGAAAAAGTTAGAAGAAAACTTAAGCAAGGGAAATACAAAAGCTATGAACTTTTTATTCATAAATTAATCATCACAAAAAACCAATTACATCAATTTATAGTCAAGAAAAATAATCAATCCCTTAAATATTTCCATCTAATGTGAAAGTTTGTTCCTAAAAATACTTAACAAACTAACAAAATACTTAAAATATGCTAACCACTCTTAAAAAGGGCTAACAAATTCTTAAAGTACTAACAAACACTTAAAAAGTACTAACAAACACTTAAAAAGTGCTAACAAACACTTAAAAAGAGCTAACACTTAAAGTTTTGCTAACATTACTCCCCCACAAACTTAAATTATCTTCAACCCTAATTGATTTCGTAATTCTTCAAACTTCTTCACTCCAAGCAATTTAATGAAAATATCAGCCACCTGTCCTTCAATATTGCAATGTACCAGACTTATAGTCTTTTGTTGACATGATCACGAAGAAAACGATACCTTGTCTCGATATGCTTACTTCTTCTATGTTGAATTAGAGTTTTTGCTAATTTGATGGCTGACATATTGTCAATAAATATATTTGTTGACCCTTTTTGTTGATGATATAACTCCTGTAATAAATTTCGTAACCAAATTGCTTCACAAACTATTGATGAAGATGCAATAAATTCTACTTCACAAGATGAAAGTGCAATAACATCTTGTTTAGTTGATCTCCACATAAGTGCTGATGAACCTAAGAAGAAATAATAATTAGTTGTACTCTTTCATTCATCTATATCACCTCCCCAGTCATTGTTAGAGTAGCCACATAAATCTGTCTCACTTTGGTTAGTAAAATATAAACCATAATCAAGTGTTCCTTTAATATACCTTAGTATTCTTTTTGTAACCATCCAATGTGTTTTCTTTGGATTTTTCATATATCAACTAATGAGTCCAACATAATATAGAATATTAGGTCTTGTGATAGTGCCTACAAAACGTTTAAATAAAATAGAGTTAATGTTGTTTCCTTCTCCTTCTCTACTTATTTTCATTCTCACATCAAGTGGTGTTTGCCATTGATTTAAAATCTTCCATTCTAAACTTCTTTAGAAGTTTAGAAGCATATCTTCTTTAAGAGATTTGGATTCTAGTTGTCATTTGTTTTACTTCCAAACGAAAAAAGTATGACATTTCACCACTATCTGTCATGTCAAATTCATGCTGCATAGTTCTCTTGAATTCTTGAAACAATTCAAAATAATTTCCTGTATAAAACAAATCATCTACATAAAGACAAATTATAAGAATATTATTTTGAGTTGTCTTAATGTATAGTGCATGCTCAAATGGACATTTTTGGAATCCTTGTTATTGAAGATCTCCATCAATTTTAGTATTCCATGCTCTTGGTGCTTGCTTCAATCTATATAAAGCCTTTTTCAAACGACAGACTTTATGTAAATCACTCACAATTTTGCAAACTTCAGGTTGATCAATATAAATTTCTTCTTCTAAAACTCCATTCAAAAATGTAGATTTAACATCAAGTTGACATACCTTCCATCCATGATGTGTTGTAAGTGCTAAAATCAACTTCATTATATCAAATCGAGCAATTGGAGCAAATACCTCGTTGTAGTCTATACCATATTTTTGTTTAAATCCTTTTGCCACAAGCCTTGCCTTGTATCTGTCCACTGTTCCATCTACTTTATGCTTGATCTTGTAATCCCATTTAACTCCTATAGGTTTCTTTTGAGGAGGGAGATTAACTAACTTTCATATATTATTCTTTTCTATAGATGTTATTTCTTCATCCATAACCTTTTGCCAATTTATATCCTACACTATCATCAAAAGAAATAGGTTCATTATCAGAAAAATAATAGAATAAGTTAGAATACTCAAAAGTTTGCTCATATATCTCTTATAAATTTTTCATCTTTCTGCTTGAGTCAATAGGACATGCTGTCTTTTGCATAATAATTGTTCTTGAGGGAGAACTTGTTAGAGAATTCAATCATGTGTTTGTTGATTTTGAATTTCTTCTTCTTACCCAAGTGTGTTAGTTTTATCATCCTTCTCTTCTTTCTACTTCCAAGTATCTTTTTCTACAAGTACAACATCATGACTAATAAACACCTTTTTGGTTAAAGGATTATAGAGTTTGTAGGCTTTTGACTCCTCGTTGTACCCAATGAATATGTATTTTTCACCTTTATCATCTAATTTCTTCTTTATTGTATTAGGTACCTGTGCATATGCAATACAACCAAATATTCAAAAGTGAGAAACGCTTGGTGTATCTCCACTCTAAGCTTCTTGTGGAGTCATATAATGCACAGCTTTAGTAGGACATCGATTCAACAAATAAGTTGAACATGCAACTACTTCTACCCAAAATTCTTCTCTCTTATCATTGTCTTTGTCATATCAAGGATAGTATGATTTCTTCTTTCAGCCACTCTATTTTGTTGTGGAGTATAACTTGTGGTAAGTTGATGTCATATGCCTTCTTACTTACATAATTGAATAAATTCATTTGAAATGTACTCACCTCCTTTATCAGATCAAAGGCATTGAATGAACAGTCCACTCTCTTTTTCAACCTTACATTTGAACTCTTTAAATATGGAGATAGTAGTAAATTTCTACTTAATAAAATATATCAATATTTTTCTAATAAAATCATCTAAGAAAGTAATAAAATACTTGTTACCTCCATTTGATAATGGCACCAATGGGTCTCAAATATCTGTATGAATAAGTTGCAATGGTCTTTTAGCTCTCCAAGTATTATTCTTTTGAAATGGTAGACGATGTTGCTTTCTAAGTATACAAGCTTTAATAAAGAAAGAACTTTTACCATTCTTTCTTTTGCCAGTAATTTCAAACCTCCAAAGTTAAGGTGATCATACCTTAGATGCCATTTCAAAGAATCATTGAAAGATGCTCAAGATAACAAACTTCACTTGTTGACTTTAATTGAAGAGAAAACACACTATTTGTTAACATCTTCACTTTAATAATATTCCTTCCTTTTGAATCTTGCAAAAGAAGATAACCATTCTCCATATGTATAATATGTCCTTTCTCAATTAATTGCCCAAGACTAAGAATATTACTTTTCATATCAAAAATAAAATATGCATCTGAAATAATAATTGGAAACCCATTCTCTTTGTAAAGTTTTATATTACCTTTGCCTTCAACTTTCAACTTTAATGAGTCTTCAAAGCTCACACTTGCTTGCACATTTTCTATTGAATCAAATAGATGTCTTTTCCACACATATGGTTGCTTACTCTTGAATCAAGAAACCATAAATCTTCTCTTTCATTACCTTCTTTTTTTGCCAATAAAGATATTGACTCTTCTTGTGATGTTTCAGTATAATTTGATTGATTATTTTTATGCCAACAATTGGAAGCATAATGACCAAACCTATGAAAATTGTAACATTCAATATTTTTACCTTATCCTTGACCTCGAGAAGCATTATTTCTTTCATGCCCATGTTGATTGTAAGATTGATTAAATTTCTATTGAGATCTGTTTTGGAATCGACCTCTTCCACATCCTCGATATGAACCCCATCCTCTTCCCCTTGAAGTTGAATTCTCTTTCTTCAAGGTATTTTCTTTTTTCAAATTCAATTTTGATTCTAATGCTTGATCAATAAGTGCAACTTTAGCCTTTTTCTTTAGTCGTTGCTCATGCACTTGTAAAGAATCCATTAGCTCTTCAATAGATAAACTACATATATCTTTAAATTCTTCAATTGCTGTTACCACGTGCTCAAATATAAGAGTTAAAGAAAAGAGTACCTTTTCGATGACACGTACATTATCGATTTGTTCTTCATTTCTCTTCATCAAATTTACAATAGCAATCAAGCATGAGACATAATCTGAGATAGTATAATTTTCATTCATCTTTGATTGCTCAAAATCACCTCTAAGTATTTGAAGACGTACACGCTTCACACGTTCAACACCTTTGAAGATTTTGTTGAGTTTATTCCAAACTTCTTTGCTTGTAGTCGCTTCTTCAACTTTCTAAAAAGTGGCTTCATCAAGTCCTTGATATATCAAGAACAATGCCTTTTTGTCCTTTTTCTTATTTTTCGTTCAATAGTTTCTTCTCAATTTTAGTAGCATCTGATTCATCAAAGCCATCAATAACAATCTCCCAAGGCCTTACGAGCCAAGAAGGGCTTTAAATTGAATGCAACAATTATCATAATTGTCGTTCATCAATCTGGGAACAATATGTTGCATAATTCAAGACATTTTCAATGAAAACACCCTTTAAAAAAATACCTCTGCTCTTCTCCCTTTGATGCTACAGCATTTGATCTTCTTCTCCAAGCTCTGATACCACTTTGATGGAAAATAAAGTGTTGGGAGAAATTTGAAAAAGGTAGTAGAAAGCTTAAGCAAGGGGAAGACAAAAACTATGAACTTTTCATTCATAAATTCATCATAAAAAAGAACTAATTACATCAATTTATAGCCAAGAAAAATAACTGATCCCTTAAATATTTTCACCTAATGTGAAAGTTTATTCCTAAAAATACTTAACAAACTAACAAAATACTTAAAATATGCTAACCACACTTAAATAGTGCTAACAAATCCTTAAAGTACATTCATAACATTTATGGATGGTATTGGACTATCAATGAGTAATATGAACTATATTAAAATAGAGAGGGATTATATAATAAACTTCTAGTGATGAGAGTGTACATTCATAAATGATGTGAATAATGTAATGCTAATTATGGTAATATTCATGTTAGTAACTTAGGGGTAAAAAATGAATTGATATGATTTTAATTATTTATTAAATATGTCACTATAAGATATACATATTAAACATTTCATATACATGATATTATAAAAAATCAAATAAAAATAAAGATTGATACATCTAAATACCTTATTCTTATATGTTCTTAGATTGTATTATATGACCTCATATGACAAGGATACCCATCTACAACTATATGATACTTTATATCATTAAGGTAATGTGGCTCATATATATGATACAATGTGGGGATAACTTAATTATATTTATGTAATACAAATATACATGTAAGATAAATGGTAAAATGACATACCATTATGAGGTCTCATGATATTGGTTATAGAGAATAGAGTTCAAAAGAAAGAAAAGATATCCATTGGGAATGAAATAAAAAAGAAAATAAGAAACTTATTTTTATAAGAAAAATGATTGAACCTTATAATTAAATTTTTCACATATCATGACTTATTTAATTATAATCAATCATTTTTAATCATCGTGATATAATTATATATTTTTTATATCATTATTGTTGTATGTTGTTTATGATAATTTACTTATTGAGCTCCTTAGATTCTCATTAGTATTTACATCACAAGTAATATATGCACAATACTAAGAGATATAGACTTAGATATTATGGAAGAGAATTTTGCTTATTAATTGACATAGTAGTTGATCTTTATGGTTTTTTGTATTATATGTATTTGTGGATTTATATAATCTAGACATAGTATTTGTCTTGGATTGAATAGTTATATAGTTGGATCACTTATTTATATTGATAATTTTTAATTTATGTGATTAATTAGTTAGTGTTTGGATTTTAGTCTCATCGCCCAGTCTCTATCTCAGGCTTTATGTCCTTTCTTACAATTTTAACTATGAATAAACTCTAATTTCATTATGATTATATAAATGATGATGTTGAGCATTGATAATGGAGCTTTAAAATAACTCAGATGCTACCCTTAATAATAACCAACACCTTAAAATCTTATGCTCTAATAATTACTTCAATTGTATAACTCTACTTAGACAAAAAAATGTATTATTCTATTCTTCAACTAAGATTTAGAGCCCCTAATTTAAGAGGAAAAACTTTTTCGTAACCCTTTTTTCAATACCATCACAAAGGTCTACCTCCCTAAGATCTTTTATGACATTTCATTATCATATCACAATTCTTATAATTCTTGAATCAACTGTAAGAACAAGATTTTAGGCAATGATATTAGCCATAACAACAATGGCTCTATTCTTCAAATACATATTCTTCTTGGGAAACCAACATAGCCTAACCATTCATGTTTTTATCATTAATCTAGTCAATTAAGAATTGTAAATCGAATCTATTCCCTATTTTTTTTTATTTTCATCATCTTTCATCATAAATCTCATTGAAAATTTCATCATGCCCAATTTTTGTTAATTTTATTAATGATTCTTGCATCTATTATGAAGCCCTCAATAGGATACCTTATCAATTAATATGATGGTTTTTCAAGTCACTCAATTTTCATACAAACTATTCTATTTATTATGTTCAATGGTCGAAGACTATTCGTTACTAATTCCTTCATATATGTGGGATTCTACCTTAGATGACATGATTCTTGTTGTCACCTGAGCTAATTAGTAGTTTATTTTTATGTTTATGCTTTAAATTCTAAGAAAAGTTTGTGATAAAATTGCAATGTAGAAGGTATCATTGCATAGAAAGTATTTAGGATAATTTTCTTTATTGTATTCTTATTGTTGTCTCTAGCATCACATCCCTCTTTTTTGCTCTCTTTTGTTTTATCTCTTATTCTTGCTATTAACTTGAGTTGTTCTTGTCCAGGATATTCTATAAGTTATAGTTAATCTCTTGTTATTCCTGGTTGGATGTTAGTATCATTATGATCTATCATGCAACTTTTTATGTTCATAGAAATTTTTTGTGAGTGTCTTATTTTATTGTTGGATCTTTTCTTGTTTTTATTTTTGTATTTTTCATATATTTTAATTATAAATTTGAAGTATCTTGTATCCATATATATTATGCTTTTGTTTGTCATGATTGAGATAAATTCTTACTTATAACATCTATCATTATCTCTATCCCTTTAGGAAGTTTTAGTCTTCAGATTACAAGCTTGGTTTTTGTTTCCCATAGTTCATCATTTTGAGGGAATTATTTTATCTTAATTTTCTATGTTTACCAAATTTTATTAACTTATCTTTAGATTTTTCCAAGTCTATAATCATAGCCAATATTAACTATATTATTTTTCATTTTAGTACTAGATGTCTACCCCAATGAGCTTTGATTTAATCATGTCAACTGAAAGATCTATTTCCTAACATGGATTGCATCTTCTTCACTTTGTTAACTTTATACTTAACATAAAATTGTTCATTTATAATGGACTATTATAATAATTGCACACTAGTTCAAGTCGTGTTCCATGTTAAGTTTGAGCTGCTTTTTAAGTTGTATTATATTTCTTATTCCTTAGCTATTCTTTAAGTCATGGATTGATACTTTAAATGTTTTGTGATGACATACTATTAATGATTTTTATTTATTTGTTTGTTAATTTTGGTTGTCAACATACAAACAATTACAAATTATAATTGTGATATTTTAACTGCTATCTATGATGTACTTAAATTTATTAGGAATACTTGTACATATGGATAGTTTGCTTGTATTTGACATGTTGATCACATTATTATTTTTTGGATGGCCCAAAGTAGTTATTTTAAAAAAAGTATAATTTTTAGATGTTATAATAGTTTTTGTATTTTATTTATTTGGAAAAAAGTGAACATGTGTTTATAATTGCTTCATAGGTACAAAGGTTGTTTTTAGGACATGTTTTTTTAACAATATATTTTCAAACATGCATTTGGAGTTGTACCAATTGCCATTGACTTGAATCTTCAATAATTTTGATCTAAACTAACATGCTTGGGGAATTTTAGATAAGATTTTTTAAATTTTTAATTTTTTTGGGAAGACATTTTTTAAATTTTTAATTTTTAGTTGATGTTTTTAAAATTTTGATTGTTTTCTTGTTATTCTTAACAATTTTATTGTTAAAAAATCTTAAATTATATTATTTAAATATATAATTTTCTTTTTTTTATAGTAGTAGTGAAATCAAACATAACATTATTGAAATCGATATTATGTTGAATGACAAAGGAATGACTATGAGGGATTTGTGATGAGTAGGAATACTTGGATGAATTGGTTGATGGTGATTCATTTGAATTGAAGCCAAGAGTCTTTCATGGATGAAGAACAACATTATGTTCGATCGTAAATAGGCTAGTTTAATGGAGTTGAAATAGAGAGGAATCTTTGGACAAAGTGCTTGATGGTATGTTTATGTGAAATGATGTAAGGGGACTAAGTGGCTACTTGCATGGATCAAACAATTATGCTGCAAAAGGATTGTTTGATGGAGTTGTAAGACAGAGAAGTCCTTGGACCAAGTAGTTGATGGTGCTTTGAGAGTTGAATTTAAAGCCTTGCAAATGAAGGAATCAGAAAGCTTTTTGGAGTACTTTATAATGGTGTTAACTGTAGTTAATCAACTTAAAAGGAATGAGAAAGCATTTGAAGACAAGCGAGTTACAGATAAAATTTTATGATCATTACCTTGTAAATATGATTATGTTGTAATAACTATTGAAGAGTTTGAAGATTTAGACACTATGAAGAATGAAGAGCTTGTGGGTTCACTTTTAGCCCATGAGCATTGTATTCAAAAAAAGAAGCAAGCTACCATTAGAACATATTCTTTACAGTAGCTTTACAATGAAAGAAACAAAAAAGAACAAATTAATCAAGAAGGTCACATTCATAGTCATGGCCATGAAAGTAGTTGAGGAAATGTTCGAGGTAGTCATGGGCAAGGTTGTGGTAATTACAATTATTGTGAAAAAACAATCAATATAGAGATGGAAAAAGTTAAAGAGGAAGAGGCAAAAGATATGATAAAAGTAATATTCAATACTATAATTGTAATAAATATGGACATTATTCTTGAGAATGTTAGTCAAATCCTTCTAATCAAGTGCATAAAATAGTCATTTATGTTAAAAAGGAAAATGTTGAAAAGGAAATGCTTTCACTATCAAGAAAAGAAAGAGAATCTATAGATCAAAATTTATGATACTTGGACTCCAAAACAAGCAATCATATGTGTGGGTATAAAGAAAAGAAGGACAATCTATATATCAAAATTTATAGTACTTGGACTTCAGAGCAAGCAATCATATGTTGGGCATAAAGAAATCTTTATGTAGCTTGATGAATCAATGGATGACATTGTCTCATTTGGAGATGCTTCCAAAGTTTTAGTAAAAGGTATTGGTAAGATTCTTATTCAACTCAAAGATGACACTCAACAATTTATCTCTAATATTTATTATGTTTTGGAGATGAAAACAGTAATTCTTAATCTTGGATAATTATTAGAAAAAGGATTTGACACACATATAAGAAATAAAAGTATTTATTTAAGAATGGAAAATAAACTTATTGCTCATGTTCCTATGGAGCAAAATTGCATTATGTTCTTAATATTAAGCATGTTATTACTAAATGTTTAAGTGCTTGTATAAAGGATAGTTCTTAGCTATGGCACTTGAAAATAGTAAAGGAGATGTCATACATCAATATACCAAATGAATTATGTGAAGGATGTGTACTTGCAAAGCATGCAAGAAGTTTTCCAAAAGAGTCGTTCAAGAAAAAAAACAACCTCTTCAAATTATTCACACCAACATATGTGGACCAATTATTTTAATTTCATTTAGAGGTTATCATTATTTTTTAACATTTATTAATAACTTTAGTCAAAAATCATGGGTTTATTTCTTAAAAGAAAAGTCAGAAGCATTCCAAGCATTTCAAGATTTCAAAGTCTTTGTGAAAAACCAAAGTGGTTATAAGATTGAGGCGATGAGATTGGATTGAGGAGGTGAATTCACATCTAAGGACTTCGAAGAATATTATAAAGCTCTGGTATATGGAGAACTTTAATCACACCATATTCACCTCAACAAAATGGTGTAGTGGAGAGAAAGAATTGAATCATTCTTGATATGGTTCAAAGCATGCTAAAAACTAAGGAAATCCCTAGAGAATTTTGAGTGGAGGGTGTGAATTATGCAGTTTATTTATTGAATAGATGGCCAACAAAGAACTTAGAAAGATTTACTCCACAAGAAGCATGGAGTGGATTCAAGCCAAATGTATCACAATTCAAAATTTTTTGATGCATAGCCTATGCACATGTACCTAATGAAAATAGGATCAAGTTAGATGATAAGAACATTCTATGCTTTTTCATTGGCTACAATGCAAGATCTAAAGCTTACAAACTTTATGAACCAAAAGAAAAGAAAGTTATTATAAGTCATGACAGAGTTTAATAAAGATGGCATGTGGGATTAGAAAAGAAACTCAATAATGATACAAGAAGAAAGAGTAAATTATTAAGAAAAGTGGAAAAGTTATACCACCATCATCTCTTACATCATCATCATCATTATCAGATAAAGAAAATCCTACAATACAACAGACTAGAAGCATTCATGATTTATATGAGATAACAAGTTCTCTTAATCTGATTTATCTTTTTGCTAATGAACAAATTTTTCTTTTTAATGTTGTAATAAAAAATGAGAAATGAAGAAGGCAATGGATGAACATATATCTTCTATTGAAAAGAACAAAACATGGGAGCTTACTAATTTATCAAAGGAACATAAACCTATTGGCATAAATGGGTTTATAAAGTTAAGAAGAATAGACAAATAGAGGTTGAAAAATACAAGGCAAGACTTGTAGCAAAATGTTATACTCAAAAGATTGGGATTTATTACAATAAAGTTTTTGCTTCTATTGCTCGAATAGAAACTATTCGATTGGAGCTTACAATAACAGCTCAAAATAAATGACAAGTTTTTCAACTTCATATGAAGTCAGCTTTTCTAAATAGCTATTTGGAGGAAGAGGTTTATATTGAACAACCTATGGACTATGTGAAAAAAGGACAATAAGAAAAAGTTTTGAAATTAAAGAAAGTATTCTATGGTTTAAAACAAGCACAATGAGTTTGGAACTCAAGAATTGACTCGTATTTTAAAAACAATGGATTTATTCAATGTCCATATAAACCTGCTCTATATATGAAACAAAAAAAATGATAAATATTATTATTTTTTTGTGTGTAGATGATCTTATTTTTGTAGGTAATTTTTTAAAACTAAATAAAGAATTCAAAAATTCTAAGACAAAGGAGTTTGAATTGATAGAAATAGGTTTAATGTCTTATTTTCTTGGATTAGAAGTTAAATAACTTGAAAAAGGTATATTTATCACACAAGAGTATTTCATAAAGAATATTCTTAAAAGTTTTAAGATGGAAGATTGTAATCCAGTCAATACACTGGTTGATTGTGGAATAAAAGTATCACGATATAATGAAGGTAATGTAATACATCCCACTCGTTATGAAAGTTTGATATGATGTTCATGATATTTGACTTGCACAAGACCAGTCATTTTTTATGGAGTTGGATTAGTAAGCCGATTTATGGATGAATCGAAAGAACAACATGGGAAAGCAACAAAGAGGATTCTATGATACTTTTGAGGTACTTTAAATTATGGAGTATTTTATAAATATTTTAACATATTTCAACTGGTTGGATACTCAGATAGTGATTGGGCTGGAGACATGAATGATCAAAAAAGTACTTCTGGATTTGCTTTTTATATTGAAAACACTACATTTTCATGGATGTCTAAAAAATAATCTCTTGTCACACTTTTAACTTGTGAAGCATAATATGTTGCAATTTTTACTTGTATTAGTCATACTATATGGCTTCGAAGATTGTTAAAAGAGATTCAAAACTTACAAGATAGTACAACAAAAATTTATATTGACAGTAAATCTACTATTACTTTGAGAAAAAATCCAATATATCAAGCAAAGAACAAATATATTGATATTCACTTTCATTCTATTTGAGAGCATGCGAAGAACAAAGATATGAAGTTAACTTATGTAAAGACACATGATCAAATTGTTGATATTTTTACTAAACTACTTGGAGTGGATCTTTTCAACAAATTCAAGAGCTTTCTTGGAATGATAGATAGAATAAAATGAAGTTAAAAAAAGGGTATTAGAAAATGAACTTAATTTTATATATATATAAAATATTTAGATAATTAATTTGTTATAATTATGAGTCATATAGTTGATCAAAATTGGTGATAGTTCATGACTTTATGATGATAGTGGCCAAATTTAGTTAAGCCATTATTTCTAGTGAGTTAGTTGTGATCAAAGTTAGTTTAATTCTAGAAATATATATATATATATATATATATATATATATATATATATATATATATGTTGTTGTTACATTGTATTGTATGATGAATAAATGAAGAAGTATGTTTTTTTGTTTCTACTTTGTTCATCTTCTATCTTATACTCACATTTTATTTGGAGTGCTATTTTGGCAACATTATCTGTGGCCACATTGATGCAGTCAGCTTGCAATTTCTGTGTCGTGGTGATGATGCACTTCAAACAACCTTGAGAGCCATTAAATATGTCTCCTCGACAATGGGCGAGACTGTAAACCATGTTTTTTCCATCGCTAAAGGTGGAGACCAAGCGACACACGGTATGCATAGTTTATGTACTCACAAGGATCATAAGTAGGATTATGTTGCATGGCAATCATCTCAAGCAAGTGTTTTTGGTAGGGTCATCTGCGATGGTTTGAAGGTTGTTGGGATCAAGATTAATGTGCATCATCCTTCTCTTTGGTTTGAAGATTGATATAAACTTTACATAACGAATATGGTTTCACTTCTCTTCGTCCGCTCAAGTCATTTTTCAAGTGTATATCTTGTAAATGAATTGAATTGAGTGATTATTGTCATTTCAAAATAAGTTCAAGGTTTTGGAAATACCTCAAATAAAATGAATGAAAATGATTTTGCATAATCTATTTGCATCTTCTCAAGTTCATATCTTGAGGCCACTATTAACTTCATAATTTGTCACAAATTTTGTAATTGCATCGTTTCTTGTTGGACCTCTTTCTTATATTATAGAGTTTTCTGTTTTCATGTCTTCATGTCCTTTTTTGTACCCAAAAATGCAATGGATTTTGTTGTTGCGTTGCGGCATTTACTTATATAAACTCTTAAAACAAATATTAAATTTTATCATCAAATCTTTAACATTAATATGTATCTTCTTTAAGATCTCTAGCATATGGGATGGTGCATGATGTTTAATGGCTTGCATGTACTCATTTTTCCTTCCTGTTTTAAGAGCCGTAGTTTTCTGTTGAATTAAAAGCGGCAGGGGGCGGGGCCCATTTGCAAGATTTTTTAGTTTAATTAAATTAAAAATGATTTTAATTGGTAATGAAATATTATTTTGTAATAAAATTATTGATATTATTTAACCCTCAAATTGTAAGAATCTTAATTCATTGGAGCATCTTAAATATTTTTTATATTGTATTTTTCTTTATAAAACATTTCATAATTTGTATGAAAAAGTAAAATAATTAAACAAATTAGTAATTTAAAATATTTTGAGGTCATTAAAAAAATAGGAATAAAAAATTAATAAATATTTCCTCACCCTTATGTTATGAGTGTGGTGGTCATGAAAATATTTAAAATTGGTAGGTATTTGCCAACTAATGTCTTAGAAAATAAAAACTAAAAATAATAATGAGTTATATAGGAAATAACATGGGCAAGAAAAATGCATGAAATAATAGTAAATCATAAATAATGTAGATGACTATGATAATGCAAGTAGTTTTCTTTTTTTTTCTTTCATTTCATGCTTGTTAATTTTTGCTTTTTAAATTTGTAACCTATTCCTCAGATGGGCATTATCGCACTATTTGTTTTTTTAGTTCTATACCTAAGATGCTATTGTACTATAGGATTTCTTCTAATTACATACTTTTTATATTACATTAGGTATATTATATCATGGGTTTTCATATTTGCATATAGTTGTATCACAAGATCAAACTCATAGATTAGTTTTAAAAAAGAAAACCTTATTCATCTATTTTCATTCTATGTTCTTATTCATTTAAACTCTTTTATTTGAAGTTTAGTCAATTTTTATTATGCTCGTTTTTTTTAATTAAGCTAAACAATAACATTATTAGATTTTTCATGTATTTTCTCATGTATAAACTATAACAACATATTCAATAAACCCAATAGAAATTTAATAGTATTAATAGCACTTAAAATAAGTTCATATTTCACAAAAATATATTATTATCTCAAAATTATATAATAATTGTTATGTCATAACAATCTTGAATATTACAATACGAAAGATTGTTATATTAGTTTTATCAACAATCAATATGTAATTCATTTTTTCTTTTGTAAAATTTAAGAAATTAAAGCATTTTACATAAGTAGAATTTTTTTCAACAATATTTTTAAAATTATCATAAATCCCTTTTTATAAAATTTTGTTTTATATTGAATAATTTGATTGATGGTTGAATTATCTAATAAATCAATTATATAATACTATTAGTCAAATGAATTGTGTGACCTACCACCATCAACAACTTGTAGCCATCAATTAGACTAAAACATCCTATATAAATGATCGCATTTTGCAATATTCACTATAACAAATGAAAAACTGATTACTCCTAAAAATTTCATTTTTGGCTCAAATATTTGGAAAACAAAAAATAAAATCTGTTAAAACCATTGTAAAATGTGATCAAATATAGGTTTAATCTCAATTTCAAAGAAAATAAAATTTCTTTTAAATCCTAAACATACTCAAACTAGTGTTTAGGCTTTATACCAACAAAAGAAAAGCAACTTAGGCCAGAGCCATCTTCATCATTGGTTAGGTTAAGGGCAGCCTTGGGAAATCCTTCACCAACGAAGTTTGAAGTTGTGAAGACAATCCAAAGTCACAAGGGGGGCTTTCGAACTTCATACGATGCAAAGCCATTGGAAGACACCTTTCCTGTCATGTCGACCAAGGCTTTCTCAACGTTGTCGTGCAAGACAAAGTCATTGGTAAAATTTTGGGTGAAACTCTCATAGATTACGCTGTCACAGCTTGCCAAAGGGATAAGGATAACTAAGATGAACAGCTGATATGACGAGGAAGCCATTATCTAATGCAAGCCCTTGGCCTTCATGGTTGAAGGGATGAATACTGTACGTATTTCTTGTGATTCCCTGACTGCCAAATCTTTCAGCCTTGTATCTATAGGAGACAGGAAGGGGTTGACTGCACTGACTAATCTTTCCCTTTCTATTTTTTCGAAGAAGATATTTATTTTATTCCTTAAAATTGAAGGGAGAACCATCTGTCCAGAATTCCTAACCCATTTTGACGCCTGCAAAAGTTGTCTTTTTTCCAATTGGATAAGAAGACACTCAAAATATAAAATTCACTATTTGCTTATGTGTAGTCCAAAAGTCCACTTAAATGAAGTAATAAATATGACAAAATGGTTGGCCGAGGACATTACAAAAAAAAAATAGCGCCTTTTAATGGAGAGAGAACCAGAGGATCCGGCACTATGTGCACTATGTCATTAATTAGAGTTTTATGTACCATTTTTCTGTTAAGTTTAATATTTAAGAAAAGACACAAAAAGTGAAGGTTGATTTAATTGTAGACTTCATCTCCAAAGAAAATAATAATAATGGTTAAAGACATGCTACTTGATTAAAAATAATAATACATCGAGACTATTGATTGATGGAGTATCTTATCGAGAGCTACATGATAAATATTAAACATGTCAATTAAGTTAATGTCTGACTTGAAAAAAAAGTAGTAATTATCCTAAAAAATTGATAAAAAGATGGCCTTAACACAATATAATTGAGCCTGGGATGTGGGAATTGGAAGAAACTATGGTTTAACTATAGTGAGTGAAGAGTTGTTAATCTAGGTTAATATAATGGCTATTAACATGGCAATCTCTCCATTAAGGAAAGTGATTTTACCAACATGAATGATTACTCCAAAGAATAGTAATGAATAGTCTACCCTTGGAGATCTCATAGGTTTTGACATTTCTTTTATCTCATCTTGATGTAACCCATTAGGCAAAATTCTTGACACATCATTCCTACAAAGAAAATCCCTGATACTTCTTGGGTAAAACTCTTGTTCCACTCTTGGCAACATGGTTGGCTAAGCTCACTATAGTGAATGAAATCTTCTCACACAATATATATCCAAAAAAAGAAAAAAATGCCTTGTGTTGGTTGATCTAAGTATCCACATTCTTGGCATTGATTTCTCCATCACATGTTAATAGGTCTACCTTAGCTTTACCATTGAAAGGCTTTTATCGACATTAAATTGCAAGTGTGTGAAAATAATATTGTCAACTTCATCTTCATCTTGACCTGCTATAGGGTATTGATGGGATCTTTCTTGGTTGACTCAAACTCGTGAGTTAACTACTTCCTGAGCGTGATCAAGTGACTTGTAGTGGCTAAATCAAGTTGTTATTTCATCCTTGATAGGTCTTTAGGTGCTTGTGGCCATTTTCTTAGGCAATCAAGTTAAGTATTAACAATGAAGAGCAACCAGTAGAAAAATAATTTAATAACAAATAGCAAGTGGAACACAAACAAAATACTACAAGTCAAGAAAAAAATCGTATATGCCAAAGTTTAAGTAGATAGGTACCTCACCAAATGGGCCATTTTGGCTGACATGAATATTTATGTATGACATTAAAAGTCGTATACGAAAAATTCAAAGCTTTGAGAGACCCTCTTTATAAATCTAAGGGAATCGAAGATACTTAAGGATTCTCATTAATTCTCTTCATGAGTCTATTCTTTAAGAGCTTTAATATTCTTATCTAATTCTCTTTATTCATAAAGGTTTTCATTCATGAATCTTCTTTTTACTTTTTAATATTGCTTTTTTGCTTTAAATGTTAGTGATAACAAGGACTTTTTTCATAAATGTATGCTTTTATAACTTATTCTTTTATCATGAAAGTATGGCTTAATTATGCACATATAATTTCTTTTTCTTTTTAGATTATCATTGTCTTAAGTGCAAAAGGCAATGTAGAACTTTTTGTCATGTAGGAATGCCTTCATAACTTACCTACTTATGCTATTTGTAATGACCTTATTTAGAAACCATAAAACATGAATGTCAAACATTGTTTTGGTGATTCTAAATTATCTAGAACTCTCTTCCACTCTCTACTTTGCTCAATCGTGCTGTTCTTTAGAAGTTCTCAGTGACCTTTTGATTGTAAGTGTGCTCGACAGTAACTTATCTATCCCTTTCTCCTTTGCTCCTTTATTACAATTGGAAACACATGAGTAGTGATGTCTATAAAAAAGAGTGAATTAAGTAAATAAAATATTAATTTCATTTGAAATGCAAGATTGAGAATTAATAAGGATCCTTTTCTTTCTTAAATGAATTCACACAACTCAAATAATATCATAGTGAAAATTATACTCTTTCAAACACACAAAGACATTTTATTTCATAAACATGAGTAAAAATATATAAATAATTTTATAATAAATTTCTCTTTATTTTCTTGATTGCTCTTAATGACTATGATTTTTATAAACAAGTTTTAGAAATGTTATTTAGATTTTACAAATCCTCGTGTATAAATATATGATAAGTATCTATAATATCTATGATCGCCAAATTAGGTACGATTTGAAATATCTCGTAAAGATTTAAAATTTTTAAAAATAAAGTATTTTAACATAGAAAAAGGAATAAATAATTAGATAAAACTGGTCAAGATGATTCAAAATATATTTATTTCATCACAATCAGAGTTCATTTGAAATTTATATGACTAATGTGTTACAAGATTAAGATTTTGTCACCGTAACATAGCTAGTGGCAAGTGTAGATAAAGTTGACATTGCCACCATAAGGTGGCTAATAACTAGTAGGTTGCATTTGTTATAAAAAATATAACTATTGAGAATATTAAAAATCTGATTATGATTGTATATAAAAATATGATATGATAAATCAATAAATAAGATGTCTATTGTAACTAAGTAATACTAAAATGATAATACTAATTAACTATCCTTTGAGAAAAAAGAAGCAACGGTATTTGTGATTATAAGATTTACATAGTTAAGTAAAAATAGACATCAATAAATAAGACTATATTAAAAAAAAGATTAAAAATATAATAAGCTAGATGCTCTTGCTATTTATTTTAAAGATTGTAACATGTTTTTTATAATATATCATATTTTTTTTTAATATTTTAACATGAATCAGACTCTAATTTCTTATATCTATGATTGATAGATTAGATCCTATAAACAATTGTCTTAAATTCTTACTTATTTTGTATATTTATTTATTGTTAGAGATAATTTATTAAGTTAGTGATGATTAACTAATTCTTTTTTAATATTAATATTTTAGGTGCATTAGAACCGTAATAAAAAATAGACTACCCATAAGAATAGCCAATGAAAAAGAATTCAAACTATAATAGTTTGTGTTATAAGAGTATACTAAATAACTTGTTAATCATATAATGAATTTAATATGATATATGTATGTAAAAATTGGTTATATTATTATAAATAAATAATAAAAAATTATAAAATATCATTATTTTGATAGTTTTAATTATTTACGATTATTGGTTTCAACTATTTACAATTAATAGTTGTAAAAATAAACTATGTGGTTGTCATATTGTGGATATAAATGTTATATTAATATATTTATAAATTAAAAATAGAAGAAATCTAGGAAAGATTCTATCCATTTAAATTCTAAAATTTGAGGAAAAAAATTAAATTGAATAAATCACAAAAATAAAAGACATCACATTTGTGGTATCAAGATATGATTTAAGGAGAAAACAATTTAAGTTGGAATATGTGACAAAAAAAATAAGAACACTAAAGTATCAATAAGCACAAATAAATAAAGACAAAAAGGCATATGAGTTTTTTGTATGCTTTGGCAAAACCTTTGCTTATATTCACTCTTGGCAAAATGACTAGCCTTCTAATAAAACTACTCTTATTTTGCTATAACCAAGTGGGTAAACTTAATATGATAACTCTTAACTCCCATTTTTGTTACAGTCACTTAAGTTGTCAACTTAATACAAATTTGATCATGTTCTATTTTTCTATTAACTCTTAATTCTTTATTCTTTGAATATATTTAATAAATGAAGAGAGCTTTGAACACTTAGAGGACACAAAAAACTCTACCCAAGTAAAGAATGATAATTAATTATACTCACAATCCTCTAATAATTCAAAATTTTGATTAATAGAAGTTTTATATTTTAGAAAATAAAAAAACAAATCTCTCCTAAAAATTGTTCATTTTCTCATATACATATTATTAAATATCTCAATTATATCAATAATAATACACATATATAATGATATTACTATAATTGAATCATAATTTCACCATGAAACCATATTATCATTATAAAAACATTAAGACCACATCAAATATCTTATTATCATAGTGAAATAACATCACCAAGATAAAGAAAGCCATACTAAGAAGAAATTTATGTCAAAGTCACAAGTAAATCTGTATACATTTGTATTATATCAAAATCCACATCACTATCAATTATCTACAAAACAAGCTACTTCTAATCCCTAGTACCTACTCATATATATCTAAGTATCCTCACTCAATATGTACATGTGTTGTGACCTATAATATAAATAGGAGAGTAAGTATAAAGACTTAAAAGATAAACTAAATACATAAAAAAATAGATAAGAAAAATGAATATGTAATAAAATACACCTAATTTTAGGTACTATGTAAAGATGCATGCCATCAAGGAGGGGGATTATGTATCTACAACTCTGTAAGAATATATACTGATTTTTAAATATAATATAATCCATGTTATAACATTTATTTGATAAAATATAGTCATTTCATATTCGTTTTATATAAATAGCTTATATGATTACTTATAAAAAAATTATATTTATTAAATTTGATTTAACCTTAGTAATTTTTATTTAGCTTCTCTTTTCAAATAATAAAGTTCTTAGTTTCCTTTAATAACTCCTATCCTTAAAATCTTTAACTTATATCTCCTAGCATTTTATCATATCTATTATCAGACCACACAAGTAGTAGATACTATATCACACAATAGACAACATATATATATATATATATATCATTTCTATGAACCCTAATTGCCAAATTACACAAGTAGTAATCTCTAGATCAAATAACAAGTGACAATCATTAATCATATAATAGGAAGCTCAATCAATGAGGTCCAATGCTAGTGGTATTAATATTATCATATTACATAACAAGTGACACGTATATATATCATCTTTAGAGACCCTAACCATTAGATCACACAATAAGTGATATCTCTTGATCACATAATAGGAAGCTCAATCAATGAGATACGATGCTAGCGGTACGAATACTTTTAGAATACATAGTAGGCAGTAACTACCATATAACATAGCAAGTGGCACATAATACCATAGGGGAAACATATTTTAATTATTAACTTTATTCCTCTTAAGATATTAGGCTCAAAGCATGAATTCTTTTATTTCTCTTTTTTCTATTGTTTTTACTATATTACATAAGACTTTTTCTTATTAGATCAATTATTCTAATATGTGCAAATATATATACATATAATTATATTTGTCATGCATAAAATTATTGATATTTAGATTCTTACCTCCTTTTATCATAGTTATATAACATTATACTAAATAAATCATGCTAGATTATTTAAGAAAATATATAATATTTATGCACTTGTCATATGCCATGCAACTTATATTAAGAAAAGTAATGTATAAGTACAAATGTATAGTTAATCATATCACATTATTCGTTATAACTATCGTATAAACAATTACTACTTACATTGTAATTTAATTTCAGTTTATCTATCTAGATCCTTGTAGACTGCTCTATTTTTAGGTTTCTCTTTTTCCCTCACTTCCTTAGCTCAATTCCACTATTCTTCCTTATTGTTGTTCATGGTCAGTTAGAACTAAACTTTTTCCTTTCTCTTCATTATTATAGTTCATAACCAATGTCTTAAATCCTTTTGTGCTCACTTTTTTACAACATGAATTTTCACTAAACTCATCATCATAAGAAAAATTCTCACACATCTTCCTTCCCTCTAAAATAGAAAGAGCTCCTTACCATTGGAGATCATAGTCCTGTGGAATTTTCAGAAACAAGGTGACTTACAAAAGTATGCAATATGCATTTGCAATGTTCTATGGTTTATGTTTTAATTCTAAATTATATTTGAACTAGTAAATTGTGTGGTTTGAACCAATTTGACACTTTAACAACCATAATTGATTTTTTGCTAGTTCAACTATTTCTTGGATAGTAGCATGATCAGAACTAGAATCAAGATTAATTTATTGTAAAATGTCTAACCTAATCTAATTTTAATATCTTTTCTTGTAGTATTTTAATAATTAAACTACAAATAATTTATAGTATACTTAGACAACTATAACTTAGGTTTAATATTATTGTAATAAACATATAATATATTGTGATAAAACTCATAATATAAATGGTATATCTCATATCTACCCTTATAACATGCTATTGTATGTAAATTTTAAGTAAAAACATCTTAAGTAATCATTTAGCATATTATTCTAACTTTTTTATATATATACTTATAATATAACTATAATATGTTCATAATATTTTTGTAATGAACTTACAATTATAATATATTTTTAATATACTTATTTTTAAATATTTATAAAATATATGTATGAATACATATTTATAAAATATATGTTTTCATTATAAAAAATAACTTGTAAAATATACATAAAAATATTATATATTCTAGGTATATGACACTTGAAATATACTTCAATAAAATTATAACTTATTGACAATTGGGTGTATATCCTTAAAATATACTTATATAGATATAAGAATTGTATGATATAAATTTACTTGTATTATATGATTATTATGTTAGTGATTTAAGTATAACATATTATAAATAAATTTGTATTGTACTATAATTTATTGTTATAGTATAATAAAAATATGCATAAAACTATTACAAATACTAGTTACGATAATGTTTGTTCAATTGGAACCATGCAAACTTTAATTTCGAAGTAATAATAATATTCTATGATTATAATTTTAAAAAATAGTGACATTGATATAATATATTTTAATAAGAGTATTTTTGAAATAAACTTATATAAAAGAATTACAAATATGTTATAAACATATTATTATTTATTTTCAAACAGATGCACTTAAATAACTTATAAAAGTGTTTTCAAATATATTATGACTATACTATAAATAAACTTCAAAATAAGCATACTAAAACAAAGTTATATAAGTATAATATATGTGTATTATAAATAAACTATAAATATATTTCAAGATGAGTATATTTGAAGTAAACTTTTATGCATGATCATCTCACAAGTAAAACAAAAAATAAGAATATTACAAGCTGCAGTTTTTTAAAAACAAACATTTGTTTTGTACATAATCATCTTTATACGTTTTGCATATGCAATAAAATTATGCTAATGTTATGGTCACCACAGTGAATGAATTAACAAATTCAAGTCTACTTCAATCTATCAGAATACGGTTCAAGTGACATGATGTTCCCTCCCTCAACATGCATTAGTGGCTTCCATGACAACAAAGGCATCGGATAAAAACAATTTCTTAGTTGCTGTGCAACACCGAAGAGATACAAAAGAACATAATTACGGAGATCTTAAAAATCATGTAATCAGCCAAGGAATGAAAAAGCGTGCTGCTTTGTGACATCACTGCACCATTAAACGTATAGCATTTTCCTTTTTTTTTTATGTACTTGACCTCCTTTGTGCTTGTAATGATTACTTGAGCACAAGCCATCCTTAGCATTCTTTTCTGGCCTCGCCACAATGTTTCCAACTCCACTGCACTATTGGAAATTGACACTCATGTGATCATTGGCACTTTTTTTTCCTACATATATCATATATCACACATTGGTTATTAGGCTTCATTTATTTAGCCCCAAAGACGTGAGTATTAAGTATAATAAGGCAACAAGAAATCTACTCATCCCCCAAAATCCAGTATGAGCTACAAATCCCAAGTAAGACTTGCCGTCAAATGAAAGGCAACAAACAAAACGTTTTAAAGAACTGAGATTAGCTAATGTTAATAAACGTCTCCTGCCTTTCAAGTCACTAGAAATATTTCACAGAAAAGAAAGTGGATCTTTCCCCACTTTCACAGAAAATCAAGTATATTGCTTGGACCCTACCATTTTTTCTCTAATGTTGGTTTCCGCATGTTTAAATTACTACCCCTCTATTCCTAAAACAACAGCCTAATACACAGAGAGAAAAAGAAAGGTTTGTTCTCAGCAATGGAAGGTAAGCTGGGCGAGATGGAGAAGCAGGGCACGTGCATTGCTATCTAGAAACAACATACATGGCCTTCTTGATTCCTTTATTTGAAGATTTAGATAGCTTTTCATGTGCCCTTCTTCTCCATCGTACCCATCCCACCTGATGAGCCTAGCTTCTTCACAGAGGATGCACATCTTCTCAGCTTTCAGTAAGTATTGTCTTTTATTTCTCTAACACTTGGGTTTTGAGTTTTCAATTAACGTTGAGTACACAGCGATACAGCTGAATATACCTGCCCCAGTTATGACTACCTTGGCCCATTTCAGCCATCAATGAGCATAGATCGACTGCTGACGTTAGGCATTTTTTAGCATATTCCATAGCATCTTGATGTAACATTAGCTAGTACTTGTCTAATCACCTTGATAGCCGTGTTCTTCCTGCCGAGTGGCTACCGTACTTCCCCCGAGTGGATTGCCTCTGATAGCAACGTTGCTTAGAGGTTGGTAAAAGTTGTGAGCTTAGAGATGGGAAGTACATGTTTTCGATTCATTTGGCGAGGCTGTTGCGGTTTGAAGAGGGGTTGGATGAAGAGTTTTTTAAATAGGCTTTTGAAATGAGTTTTGTATAATAAAATACAAGTGTTCAAGCACAAATATGCATCTCAGGAATTCATGGTCAATTTTCAAAGGTGTTTGATTGCATGTATCAGAGTTTGTGGGTGTCATTGACTGGGCTTTTAGAAGCTCTCCCAAATGGACCATAAAAAGTCTTTGAAGATCAAACTATTACAGCGGATTTTAAGATCCGCACAATAGATCTTTTGTTTGGTCTTCATTAGTTCTTATCTTTATGGAATCTGAGTTGTTTGGTGTAGCTATTGGAAAAAGATGATAGAGACAAGGTGGCAGAGTGGAGGAATGTATGTAGAAGTATGAAGCAATGGTGCCTCCACCGATCAATTTAGAGAGTTGTCTTATCTTTTATTTTGTCTTTGATTATGATATTTTTTTTCAATTGAAAAGAAAAGGGAGAACATTCTTGCACACTATAGAAAAAGACCTAATTTCTTTATTCAGAAGTGCAGCAATTGCCTAAAAAGCTTAAAACAATCAAGGACCCGTTATCCTGTTATAAATTCTATATTTCCAACGAGTTTTCAAGACTTAAAGTTTAATAAGAAGCAAGAAAACAGGTATGGATTCAGTGTAGATCATATGTTAACACTTATATGACATTATGAAACCTTAAACAATAAACAAAACATTACGACAACAGATTAGTCCTTCAAAATATAGTCAAAACTACTTGAATAAAACCAACAATTAACTCATAAAATAATTTTCTTACCAATATAATCACAATAAAATATGAAAAAAAGGGAATATTTTCATATTATTGAAGGTGAAGAAAATATTCTAAATAAATAAATAAATAAAAATAGTGCGGAAGACCAACGGCATTTTGTCGGTGCGATAGACCTACAGCAATCGCCGAATTTCTCGGGAGAGCTAGCACGCTGGATCTGACGAGGTATTGGTGTCATTCACCGAACGCCTTATAAATCCCCCTCCCACCGACTGCAAGGGAAACCAGAGGAAAAGGGGACGGCACGGAGGAGGCAGAAGCAGAGAGAGAGAAGAAAATAGTTTTGAGAAGCTCCACCGGCGCAGTCGGAATCTTCGCAGTTGTCACCGGAGATCGATTGCAAGATGAATGAGCTTCGTCTTCCTGAGTGCCGGCGACAACGCAGTTTTACGGATTTAAAGCTACATTTGAACGCAGTTTTCTAAAAGCTACCTGTGAACAATACGGTCGACCCACGTAGACCCATGTCGACCCTGGTCGACATGTGTTGACCTGCACTGACCCGAGTCGACTCGCTGACCAGTTACGACTGCGACCTGTCGTCAACCCGCGTTGTCCCATGCGACCCGTGCTCACCCAAAATGACCCACACATACCCAAGTTAGCTCGTGCCTGCCAAGCCAAGCTATGTCGTTCCACGTCGACTCAAGCTCACTCAGCAGACTCGACACCTTCGCCAAGTCGACTCGACACCGATCCTGATCGATTTGGGACGGATTCTGGCTGATTTGCCGCACATCCACTCGACTCGCCACCGATCCACGACTCATGTTTTATCCAGGCCGATTCACCGTCAATCCAGGCCGATTTGCCATCGATCCAGGCCGATTCGTCTCCAATCCAGGTCAAGTCGCCCCCAATTCGGCCGAGTCACCACCGATCCAAAAAAATTGCCGCCAATTCCAACAGAATTGTTACTGATTCCAACCGAGGGGCAGTAAATCCCTATTGAATCGCTGTCAATCCTGACTGAATCACGATCGAATCTCTATTGCATCTTACTGTACCATCTTAACATTAATCATGTTGTATTCAACATCAAAGAAACAATAATAAAACTTTGTCACATCATGCCAAATGGCTCTAAAGGTGTGCTCAAATCTTCTTTCAAACAATTTAAGAATTTCGTGTATTCGGGCTTCCTCATCGTTGTCATAAGTAAGTTTTTGTTTAAATTTTTCGAATCAATTTTTTGCATTAACATTTTTTGACGTCATCTATGGGAAACAAACAAGAAGCTGAAATAACTTTTATTCCTAGAAAGGAAGCACCTGACATTCACAACCAAGAGACGACGAAGATCCCTATACCAACTCGAATCTCACAAACCTAAAAATCTCTTTAATCACATACTGGTAATCCCTTTTGTTTATTTCAAATGCAAATGTAACATTTTACATGATTTATTTTCTCCCTTCTCATACTTATAAGAGAGCACATTAAAATAAGTTTTACTACCTTACCAAGAGAAAGTTTGTCAAATATATCAAACATCTCTCCTTCTAATATAGAGCCACTCGAGGCCCTATTCACAACACTTGAATCTCATTATATTACACTTATTTCAAAAAACATTCAACTGTGCACTTCTTCACAACATCCTATCGAGCTAGTAGTACCATACAACCCAAAACTATTCACTTCACACTAAATTAGAACTTTTTTTTATTCTCGACCTAATCTTACAATGACATGAGCTATTACTTTTGATTAGGAATACTTATATCCCCCTAATATCAGCCTCACATGTTTTGACGACAAGAATATAATACAAATATCATCGAAAAAGTTTCTCTTTTTATCGAAGAGATCCTTTTAACTCTTTTACCTCCTCAACTTCAATTACATAACTCCATATTCTATTCTGACAATTTAAATCCATATATTTTCTTGAGAAAATTTGAAATAATTATCTCTTTATATGTCATGACTGGTCTCATCTAATGTAAAATTTTCTCTACCTATCTTAAAAATGTAGCTTAAGAATAGTTTTGAAAATTCCCTCCTGAGTCAATTTTCTCATTTGACCAACTCAAATAGTTATCCTTATCCTCCTTCATAGGTTGTATCAGACCTAAAAAAAGGTCTCTCGATCTCTTCTTGATTTAAAGTAACATAAATTGAAATCATTTTGAGCTTACCTCCAATATTTCTAAGAAGCCTTTAAGGAGGTTGATCAAGATAACTCTCGATTTACCATAGCAGTCCTCAACAGATCTCTTCAACTGAGAGATTTTCAAAAACACTTGGTAAGATGCCTCCCAAAATCATTACAAGAAATCTTTAACAGAGTTATTTGTTTTATTAATGAGAAATTTTCTTTAGCCGTTTTTGGCATATCAAAAAAGAATAAATTGTCACCTTTAAGGTCCCTCGATCAAAGATAGAAAAGTCCACGAGATGAAAAAGATTACCCTTAGAGAGCTCCTCATGATCGACAAGAATATAATTCTCAATATTTCAGCACTCCATTAAATACACTGCTAGAAGAAATTTTTGCAACTATTAAAAAAGATTAATTATATCAGAAGCCGAGACTATTATTGAAAAAAATCAAGACAACGAAATTTTGTAAGTATCATGAGGACCATGACTACATAACTACTGAATGCAAGGCCCTTAATGCTTTAATCAAGAGATTATTGAAAGAATGCCACCTCTAAGAGTACTTGATAAAAGTCTATGAACTCAATTTTATTTCTAACAAGCTTACAGGACCAAGTACCATAAAAAAATCGAGAAAGATAATCAGACTCTTTAGCAGTATTAAAGGAAAAGACAATGATCTTATTAGGATTGTTATGTCATCATTGGATGGAAGCAATCCCACTCAAAGAGTTCTGACATACTTAGAGTGGGGATCACTTAAAAAAGTTTTATCCCTAAAAAGTAAATATATCAAATGTATAAGTTAATATATTTTATTAACTCTCATTGTCTTTTCACTTAATTGACATGACTAAGAACCACTTGCAAAATCTAGCTTGATTACTATATTTTTTATATATTTTTGTTACCATCGAAATATTGAAAAATATTGAGAGAGATGATCTCTAACCCTTCTTTTCCTCATAACTATCACACGAAATTTTTGAGAGATAAGGTTTAGACTTTTTTCTTCCTTCAACGCTGCTTCATCACATGAAGGCTTAGTGAAACATGCTATTGTGTTAGGTCACCCTTGTGTTCAATGAGTCAAGCCTTAAATATTTAGCATGTTATTCTAATGGGCTTGTTTAGTGTGAATCAGGTGTAGTTTTTAATGAACAAGTCATGTGTCTTAAAAGATGGTGAATTAGTGGTATTCAAAATACCTTGGAGTGTTAAACAAGTTCCAATGATCAAAAACATGCACACCAAGCTTTGATAAGTTTTTTTAGAATGTTAACTCCTTGGTTTTAAAGGCATTCTCATTTCGTATCAATCTCAAATCATATTCAATCATCTCCTTGATTTAGTAAACAAATAAGATTCTATTTTTGAATCCACAATCATTTCCTTGGTTAAATTCCATCTTATCAAAATTTTATGTTAGTTTATTTATCAAACCTTGATTAAATTAAAAAATTAATTTTGTTAAATCTTTAATAATTGAAAAACAAATTTCTATCATATCCCAACTTGCAAAGCTTTCAGGCCAGGCAAGCCCGACCAAGAAAGCACTTATAAGCCCCGGGTCAGGAAAATTGAGTCGAGCCTGTTTGGACTGACAGCGAATCCTGAACCAAATTGGGGTAAGGCATTAGATCGAGTCGATAAGCACTAATATTTATACGTATAGATCGACCCAAACTATAAACCTACATGTTACGAGTAAGCCCAAGGGATGAATTATTAAGCACACAAAGGGAGAGCCAGACCCATTTTGGCTTTACATAACGCCTTTATATGAATGCATATAAACTTTAAATACTCTTCCTTTTCTTTAATGTGGGACTAAACTCTTGTGCTTGTTGCATCCAAAACTAACAGTGCTTGGCACCGTCCAATCGCGCATTTTCACGATCACATGGTCGAGATCACCTCCACCTTTAAATTGTGATCTTAATAAATCCAACTGTCAATTTGATGAGCTGATCAGACGATTACTGTTGTATCCACTGTAATCGATTGATCCATTTGATGGTCTTCATCTCATTCGACTTCATTGGACAGCTATCTTTATTTTTTCCCTTGACATAATCTATCATTGATTTGATTGCCCATATCTCTCCTGTTTGAATCCTATAATCCAAATATAATCCCAACTTTAATGTTGTTAAATCAAACGACCCAGATCTCATTTGACATCATCAGATGGTCAAGATCAAAACCATCTTGATAAAACCATCCATAATTCATCCCCTTATTCAACATTTGATCTAACAGTCAGTATCACCTCTGAACTAATCAAATGGCCGTGATTCATTCTTCCTAACGACTAATTACTTAGTCGTTGCGTTAGAAGTTTCAAAAAATTATTTTAACATACTTTTTAAGCTGTTTGGCTGAAGCTTTTCAAATAACTTTCTACACTTTCCAACAATTACAATAAAAAATATTTTTAAATACTTAAACACTATAAATGAAAAATCTAATAAACATGAATTAGTCTTTAAGATCTAAACAAAGTTATGCTCTATATTCTACTGACATAAATCCACTTGTAGCAACTACGACTTCTCCTTCTCAAATAGTCAAAGTTTTTTAGCTAAGCCTTGCATGTCTAATCTTTCAAATTATCATTTCTCTTCTTGAATTTAAGCTCATTGTGTCTTGTTACATTAATCAAAAGTATAGAAAGAAGTTCAACTTTATTGGAATTTTTTTATCTTGTTGTATTTTTCTTTTTCTTTTGGGTTAGGTGGCATGACATTTGTAAAAGCCCAAGTTCAATTTGATCTTATAAAAGATCGAGTTGGGGTCGAGCTCACAAAAGTCTGAGTTTTAGTTGAACCCATAAAAGCTAGTAGGTTGGAGGTGAATCGTAAGGAATAATCTTAAGTTGCAACCTTTAGTTAGTGGTGCTCTCCAAACTCGGTTGTGGGTGGACGTAGGTTTTAATTTAGATCGAATCGCCTAAAAATTTTGGTATCTCATTTTAATTTTTATCTTTAATATTCTTAATCATATTAAAGATAATATATACATATGATCAAGATTTGTTACAAACATAAAACTATTTTAAAGAAATAAAAATACAAAAATTACTTTTAAAACCTACAATTCACCCACTTCTTGTGAGTTTCACATGCTAGAATGCACTTCAATTAGTATCAAAGTAGGTTCCTTACATAAAATGAGTCAAATCACTTGGGTGATCCATCTTGTATGCTTTAGTTATTTTGTTTTAGTTTTCTTAATTGACATTTTCGTTGCACATTGATTTAAATTTCTCTTTTATCATTTTTCATGCATTCCAAAATGCATGTTTGGTAGTTTACTTATTAAGTTTTCATTATGTTTTCATCCATGATTAATATTAATGTGACACTTGATAAAGGATCCTCTTCAGTTCGTCCACCATTATTTAAGGATGAATTTTATTTATATTGAAAAAATAAATTTAGAATTTAAATTTAATTAATTGATTAGAACTTTAGAAAATTCTTACTAAACCATGTAATTTACTTCAAGATTCATGCATAAATGAAATCATATCTTTAGTGGCAATCAAAAGAGAATGGCACAACTCAATGCAAAAATGCTCAACTACCTTTATTGTGATATATCTTCAAGTTAATTTAATCAAGTTATAAATCTGCATACCACACATAAAGTTTAAAAAAATTAGAAGTTACTTATGAAGGCACTTCACAAGTTAAAGAAACTAAAATAAATCTTCTTACATATGATTATGAGTTATTTAGAATTGATTTAGGAGAAACTATAAAGAAGATGTTTATGCGATTTACTAATATTACTAATGGCTTAGCAAATCTTGGAAAAGTACTTTTTAATGTAGATCTTGTAAGAAAAGTGTCAAGGATTCTACCCAAAGAGTATGATCCTCTTACAATGACAATAAAGATAGCCAAAGACATAAATAAGCTCGCATTGGATGAGCTAATTGGAGAATTATTAACGGCCAAAATTGAGATGAATAGAAGATTTGAAGAGGAGGCTTCTACTTACAAGCCAAAACATGGAGCAAGAAAAGAGGAACCTTTAGCATTTAAAGCAAGTAAGGAAGATTTCGATGCGGCATCCATCTCTTCTATGGATTTGGAGGAAAAGCTAAATTTTCATGTTAAAGTTTTAGTAAAAAATTTGACAAAAAGTTTTGTAAACAGGAATTGGCAAAAGAAGAAAACATTGGAGAAGATGAAGGTATCGATATGTTATGATTGCGGTTAAATCAGCCATATCAGACCAGATTGTCCACAACTCAAAGAAACTAAAAGAAAAGTTGAGAAAAAAAGGAAAATGAAGAAGAAGAAAGCCTTTCAAGCTACTTGGAGTGCTTTAGAAGATTTTAACTCCACAACTTCAAATAGCGAGGTTGGAATGTTGTACTTCATGGAAAATGATGATTGAAGCACATTTAATAAAGAAGTGAATGAGATAAGCACTTAGACTCATAATGTTCTTGAAAATAATTACATAGAAGTTATTAGTGCTTTAACTTCTTTAATCAGAGCACATAAAAAAATTAAAAAGTTTTTACAAAGAAAAGATTGATCTTCTAGATATTTTTCTTGAAAGAATATGAGAAAAAAATATAAATTTATCAAATTTGTGATGAAACAAATCCATGATTATTGAGAATACTTTCTTGAAAGAGAAAATTATTAGTATAAAAACAAAATTTTACTTTCTTAAACATACAAAATTTTCTATTGCTTTGCATCATAATTATTTTTCCAACCAAAAGAATGTCTTCTTTTGAATACATGTAAAACATTTCAAATATTACATGTTTTTATTATTGTAGAAAAGGACATACCTTTTTTAATCAAAGATTATGAAATTGGAAAAAAATATTTCTAATTTAAAATCTTGTTTCAAATGAGTAATTAAAAATAATATTATGAATGCTTCTTTAGTAAATATTAATGCTCAACCCAATCTTGCTTGGATTCCTAAGGATAGAAAATAGAAAAATTAATACAAGATGTCTCCACAATCATAGTGTGGAGATATGATGTATTGAAAACATTCTTAGGTTAGAAATAATATACTTAAAAATTTTATGTATAAAAAATATACAAATAAAGAACAATAAAAGTTATATTTTATGATTAATAAGTTAAAATTTTAATAATCTATGTAGCCACACATAAAGAAAAAAATCATAATCTAACTCTTGGGTGTTGGATAGTTGATGCTAAAGACATATGATCGAAGGTTGATCAAAGTTTGTATCAATAGAACGTTGACCAAATAGACATGTAATATTAGGAGATAACTCTAAAAAGAAGAAAATTAGAATTGCTAATATAAGTATACCTAATTTTACACTTTCAAATGTTTTTTTAAGATATGGACTAGAATTTAATTTAATTAGTATTAGTCAATTATATGATAATGGTTACTTTGTTAATTTTCATACTCAACATTACAAAATATTAAAAAATGATAAAGCATTACTTGTTGGAAAAAGAAAAGGTGATACTTATGTGATTAAGTTTGATCAACTTGAAGTTAATAAAATAGAATATCTTGTTACATATTCAAATGAGAACAATTTATGACATGGAAGACTAGGTCATGTAGGTTATTTAACCTTAAAGAAAGTAAGTTAGATATAGTTAGAGTTCTTCCTAAACCAAATAGAACTAATTTGAAAATGTGTGAATTATGCCAAAAAGAAAAACGAATTAAATCTTCTTTTAAACCATAAAATGACTTAACCATTAGTAGACCTTTATAGATAGTTTATTTAAACATTTTTGGACCAATACAACTTTTGAGTTTTGGTGGAAAGAAATAGTATTTATAATTATTGATGATTTTTCTAGATATATTTGGGTTGTATTCCTTAAGAGAAAAAGTGAGACATTTGAAAATTTTGTTAATTTGATAAAAGAGGTTGAAAAATGAACTGATTTTAAATTAATTTGTATTAAAAGAGATAATGATAGTGAATTTAAGAATGAAAATTTTTATAATTATTACAAGGGTAAGAGAATAAGACAGTAATTTATATGTCCTTATACACCTCAACAAAATAGGATTATAAAAAGAAATAATTGAACATTAGTAGAGATGGGTAGAATAATGTTGGCCAAATACAATATATCAAATTACTTTTGGATCGAGACAATTAATATGGCTTGTTATATAATAAATATAATTAATTTAAGGCTAATATTTAAGAAAACTCTTTATGAAATATTTAAAAATAAGAGACCAAATGTTAGCTACTTTAATATTTTTAGGTGCAAATGTGCCATTCTTAATAAAGAAAGAGTCAACTTAAACAAGTTTGATGAAAAAGCAAGTGTAGAAATTTTCTTAAGTTACTCTTCTCTTAGAAAAGCATATAAAATTTGCAGCACAAATAATCAAATGGTAGAGAAATCAATGCATGTAATGTTTGATGAGTCTATTCAAGACACAAACAATAAAAGTTAGATGAAGAAATAAAGTCCTTAAAAAATTTAGATTTGAAAGGGGATGAAGACAAAAATGAAAGTAAAAAAGTCATCATTTACCTAAAGATTGGAGATATCAAGATTCACATCCAAAAGAATTAATAATAGAAGATGTTAGTTAAGGAATTAGGTCTAGATCTTCTATGAAAGAAATTGATCATAATACATTTATATCTTTCACAGAGCTAGAATCGATAGAAGATGCACTTAAGGATGACTATTGGTTTCAAGCCATAAATGAAGAATTAGATTAATTTAAGAGAAACAAAACGTAAGAATTAGTTTTTAGGCCCAGTGATCAACAAGTAATTGGAACCAAATAGGTATTCAAAAATAAATTAGATGAAAATAAAGTAATCATTAAAAACAAAGCTATACTTGTTACTAAGGTTTATAACCAAGTTGAAGGTATAGATTTTGAGAAGTTATTTGCATCGATAGCAAAATTAGAGGCCATTAGACTTCTTTTAGAATATTCTTGTCATAAAAATTTAAAATTATTTTAAATGGATGTAAAAAGTATATTTTAAAAAAAATAATAGAAGAAGATGTATATATAGAACAACCCTCCAACTTTAAGACCCATGCATATGGTGATTATGTGTATAAGCTTAATAATGCACTTTATGGTCTTAAGCAAGTCCCCATGCATGGTATCATAGATTGAGTAATTATCTTTGAAAGCAATTTTAGGAAAAGAAAAATGGATACTACATTATTCTTAAAATTTTTAAATGACCATTTGTTGATTGTACAAGTTTATGTTCATGACATAATTTTTGAAAGTACAAATGAAAATATTTGTAAATATTTTGTGACTTATTGACAAGAGAATTTGAGATGAGTATGATGGATGAGATGAACTTTTTTTAGGATTATAAATTAAGTAATTAAAAGATGATATTTTTATTTCTCAAACTAAATATTTAAAAGAATTATTCAAGAAATTTGGTTATAAAAATATGAAATATAGAAAGATTCTAATGAATGAATCAATTATACTTAAAAAAATTTATAAACCCATTGAACAAAAACTTTATAGAGGTCTTATTAGATCATACTATATCTCATGACAAGTAGATCGAACATATTATTTAGTATTCTCTTATGTGTAAGATTCCAATCAAAATCTCAAGAAAAGCCATTTAAAAGCAATTAAATCAATCTTTAAATATTTAAAAGATACAATAAACTTAGGAAATTATCTAATTTCATTGTCAAGCAAAAAAGCAAAATTACATAGCCCTATCGACCACAGAAGCTGAGTAGCAATCAGAAGTTGTGTTGCCCAAGTATTATGGTTAAAACAACAACTTCATAATTATGGTTTAGATCTCTCACATATTCCCATTTGAATGCATAATACTAGTACTTGGTCCTTAGCAAAGAATCAAGTTCATCATTTTATGACCAAGCACATTAATGTAAAATACCATTTCATTACAGATCAAGTAGCTAAAGGATTAGTAGAATTTGAATATGTTCTTACAAAACAACAATTGGTCGACATATTTATTAAGTCCCTTCCAACCAAACAATTTCAAATCATACGACAACAACTATGTGTAATAGAAATTATATAAATTATGTCTCTTTTGATGCTGTCAAAGTGAGAGAATAGTTATTTTTTAAATAAGTGAGGGGGAGCATAAAGTAAAGGAGAGCATATATATTTCATTTTAATATCTTTTATCATTTCTCAAATATTTTTTTACTTATTAAATTTTATCTAAATATTTATATCTTTTTATTATCTAAAGAAGGAGACTATTAGGTCACCCTTGCGTTTGATGGGTCAGGCCTTCAATGTTTAACATGTTATTCTAATGGGCTTATTTAGTATGAATCAAGTATAGTTTTTAATGAACAAGTCATGCACCTTAAAAGATAGTAAATTAATGGTCTTCAAAATACCCTCGAGTGTTCAATAAGTTCCAAAGATTGAAGAAAAGAACACTAAGCTTTGATAAGTTATTTTTAGAATTTTAACTTGTTAATTTTAAAGGTACTCTCATTTCATATCAATCTCAAATCATATTCAATCATCTCCTTGATTAATAAATAAATAAAATTTTATTTTTGAATCCATAATTCTTTTCTTAGTTAAATTCCATCTTGTCAAAATTTTATGTTAGATTGTTTACCAAACCTTGATTAAATTAAAATTTTAATTATGTGAGCCAACCCCATTTTAGCTCTACATAACACCTTTGCACGAATGCATATAAACTCCAAATACTCCTTTCATATAATGTGGGACTAAATCCTTGTGCCTATTGCATCCAAAATCAGCAGCGCTCAACACAGTCTGATCATGCATTTTCACGATTGCATGGTGGAGATCACATCCACCTTTAACTTGTAATTTTAATAGATCTAATCATCCATTTAATAAGTCCATTGAATGATTATTGCTTCATATGCTTTAACCGATTGATCCATCTAACGGCCTTGATCTCTTCTGACTTCATCAGATGGTTATCTTTATTTCTATCAGTTGACAAAAGCTATCATTGATCTGATGGCCCACATCTCTCCTATTTGAATTCTACAATTCATATCTAATCTTGATTTTATAGTTATTAAATCAGACGATCCATATCTCATTCGATATGATCTGATAGCCAAGATCAAATCGGTCTTGATCAGACCATTCATAACTCATTTGCTTATTCAGCATTAGATCCCACGGTTGGTAATGCCTCTAATTTGATCCAATGGCCTTGGTTCATCCCACCTAATGATTAATTACTTAGTCTTTGCATTACCCATTTTGAAAAAAAATTTTAACATACTTTTTAAGCTGTTTAGTTGTAGCGTTTCAAATAGCTTTCTACATTTTCTAACAATTATAATCAAAATATTTTCTATAAATATCTAACCATTGTAAATTAAAAATTTAATGAATCTGAATCAGTCTTTGAGATCTCAACAAAGTACTGCTCCATATTCTACTGGGGTAAATTCTACTGGCAGTAACTACAACTTCTTCTCAAATCGTCAAAAATTTTCAACTAATTATTGCACTTCTAATCTTTCAAATTATCATTTCTCTTCTAGAATTAAGCACATTGTACCTTATTACATTAATCAACAAGTATATGAAGTAGTACAACTATATCAAAAGTTTTCTATCTTACTGTATTTTTCTTTTTCTTTTAGGTTGGGTGGTTTAGCATTTGCGAAAGCTTGAATTCAATTTGATCTTGTAAAAAACTAAGTTGGGGTTGAGCTTGCAAAAGCTTGCGTTTTAGTTGAACCAGTAAAAGCTAGTAGGTTATAGGTGGACCGTAAGAAAAAATCTCAAGTTGTAACCGTTTGTTAGTAGTGCTTTTCTTAACCTCAATTAGAAGTGGACATATGTTCTAATTTGAATCAAACCACCTAAAAATTTTGATATATTTTTTCAATTTTTATCTTCATTTTTATTTTTTATATGAAAGATAATATACACATATAATCAATATTTTTTACAAACATAAAATTATTTTTAAGGAACGAACATAATAAAAATTAGTTTAAAACCTATAATTCACCCCCTTTTATGAGTTTTGCACACTAGAATTCACTTCATCTTGCCTACTCTCTTTCCTCTCATCGATGCTATGTTACATGACAGATTCATGAAGTGCTACCTATACCCCTCTGTCTCTTTTCCAATAATTATTGGTAACACAAAAATCTCAAAAAACTAGTTTTGCATCATGTCCCTTCATTGCTTTAACAAAAGTTTGCACGTCTCTTTTCCATGCTTACAACATTATTGATATATCTTTATTTTACAGCATCCTTTCAAAAATGATAACTTGATAGTTTCATAGATAAATCTTATTTTTCGAAAGATTGTAGACAACTCTTCATTTCAACATAAATGATGGTATGAAGAGTTGTGAAACCAAAAGAAGATGTAGAAAATATCTCAAAAAATTAATAAATAAAAATATTGCAGAAGGCTTACCCCACTTTGCCAATACAGTAAACCTACCGCACTGATCGGATTCCCTAGTGAAGCCAGCACACTAGATCTAATGTGGTCTTGGCATCATTCACCGATTTCCCTATAAAATCCCCATCGTGTCGACTGTAATTAGAATTAGAAGACGAGGGGATGGGATAGAGGAGGCAAAAATAGAGAGAGAAAGAAGGAAATAATCTTGAGAAGCTCCTCTAATGTGGTCAGAATCTTTATAGTTTCCATCGAAGATCGATCGCAAAACGAACGAGCTTCATCTTCCTTTAAGAAAACCTTCATCTTCCCAAGTGCGAACAACAATGTAATTTTAGGGATTTAAAACTATGTTTGAACATAGCTTTCTAAAAGTTGGTTGTAAACATTAATGTCGACCCACGTTGACCTGTGCCTACACGTTTCGACTAGCCAACCCTCGTCAACATGTGCGATCGACTCGTCGACCCGCGTCGACCCGTGCTTACCTATACTAACTTGCGCTCACTCGAAATGACCTGCAGATACCTGAGTCAGCTGACACTCGCCCAAGCAGAGCTGTGTCGACCCATGTCAACTCAAGCTCACTCAGTTGACTCGACGCCTCTACCAAGTCGAATCAACACCAATCCTGACCAATGATGATTAAATTTGAAGAGAATTTATAATTGTCACATGTATTTCTAAATGATAATAATTAAATAAAAAATAACTCATTTTTCATAAAAAAAAAGTAGTATAAATAATATCAAAGTTGAATTGGATTCCTTTCAAAACATTAAATCATGAGAGGAATCATATGTTAACATAATGGACAACTTATACATGATGACATCTGGGAATTCTCTACAAACCCTTCACAATATTTGTTTTTTCATATAATACATAACACAAGAGATGTTAGTTTCAACTAGACTCAGAACAATACTTTTATGTTATGTCTTACATTAAAAGCCCTTGATATATTGTTATATATCCATTGATAGTCATAATATATTTTATAAGTAAACAATAAATTGATAAGCATAACCATTATATATAAGGAATCAATAAATAACAACTTTGATAGTATGGACAAGTCTCAAAAAGCATAATAAATGAAGGTGTTGCTTATATCCATGCAGTAATAATGAAGGCAAACAATTATAAGCATGGTGAAATAACAATTAACCACATTAGGAGTTCAATGCCTTTATTTGCAATATACCAAACATGTCCCTTAGTTCGATGCTCCAACTCTAAATTTGTAGACAAGTTACTTGGAGCAAGAGCCACCAATGATCCTTCACCCAAACCCAGTAAAAAAAAGTTATTTACCTTATCCCTCCTTTCAATACCTTGCTCATAATCAATACTGTTATCTACCTTTGCGATAAGTATTTGTCACTATTGAGACTTATGGTTCCACCTTTTATTAGCATAGTCATTTCTCCCTCACTTATAGTCTAATGACTACCTTGTTAGCATTGATTGTAGGACCTCTTTTTCATAATTTTTTTATTTATATTAATGATTTATATGGAGTCAACATGTGATGAAAATGTTATTTCATAAGGAATTAAAAAAGACTTTTCTTATGACCTACTTGTTTTTATTGTTTTTGGTTTTAATCTGTCACACCCCATCAAACAAATCTAAGATGAAAGTGATAAATAGGACCAATTTTAGGTTAAATTTCCTTATCATCAACCTTTAAGTCCAATTAAATTATTTATAATTCTAGAAAACAAATAAACAAAGTCTCTTTCATAAATTATCTATATTCATATATAATTATTTATCATTATATACATATTCACAATTAATATCACATAAACAATAAAACTTACCATCCACATAACATGTAAAATTAAAATCATATTTCATGTCAACTAAATCCAAATATTCCATATCGATCAATAGGATGTATAAAATGCAAACCACACCACCCCTATAGTGCATCAATATCAAATAATATTAAATCTAGATAATATCATATAGTCTACATCACAACTACACGACACATTCCCCAAACACATATTCAGTGTATATATAAATCTTCATTCCTACTAAGATTCTAATCTCATTATTGTGAACTTGGTTAGCCTATAATGTAAATATGGGGAGTAAACCTAAAAACATCTCAGAGGATAAATCATAAATAATAAGGCATTATAATACAAATAATATAAAAAATAACAAAATCATAAATCAAATAACAAATGATATAAGTAAAAAAACTAACTATATTAAATTGAAAAAAAATAATAAAGAAATTACTCATTTGATTGAATTTGTATTTTCTTATACTTATGTCTTATTTATTTAATTAATTTTTTCCATTAATTTCTTAACTCAATCTAAGTCATGTTTTTTTATTATTATCCTTGCTCATATATTATATCATATTCATATCAATATTTGTTAAAAGATTTTCTATAAATAGGCCTATGTATATAGACATATCAATCAGTAAATATAATATTAATCATCACTGATATAGCTCTAGAAATCATGCCTTGCCACTCTAGAAACTTGAAGGTGAGTTAGTGATAACACTTTGGCACGCTCATACGCCCACACCCAACCACTCTATTAATTTGAAGATAACTAATGAAAACCTTCTGAGAGGTTAATCATCACATTATGTGGCATCATCTCATATCATAGTATATTCTACGATCATAGTATGTTGTTCTACACAAATTACTAGCAATAAAGTATAATATGGTCCTCAGTACTACACCTAAGCCAGGGAATAACATGACAAAGAAAAGCATATATATCTTATTTTTTTTATCATATCTATTTAATGTATCATTCTCATGCTATAATTTATTTAAACAATTATATATTTCATAGTTATTTATATACCTCTTTTCTTTAAATTTTATACCCGAATAAATCTTATTTATTTATTAATAATAAGTCACAAAAATCTTATGATTCAAATTCAAATATATGAACAAATTCAATCTCATAATTATAAATGATAAACATTATTTTATTATAGTGTACTCATAAAATATTAAATAAACAAAAAAACTTGCATCACATTTAATCGATTTACTCACCTAATTTATATATTAAAAATTTACCTCATAAATTAATTTTCCCTTTCAATCATAGATAATAAAAATATATCTAATTATATTATTTATCATCTCTCTAAATTATTTCATAATTAAAGTAATCTAAATTTTCAAACCTAATATGCTTACATCTAATGCTTCTTGATTTTCTCAAGTATTTATTCATTCAAACACAATTATATTTAAAATAATAATAATAATAATAATAATAATTAATCTTCAATTATTTTCTTACTTGACTTCTCTTTCTATTTTTGCACTTATAACTAGAGATTTCCTATTTATCGAATTTTTTCCTCACTTGCAATCACAAAAATAACTTAATTTCTTTAAAATCTCTTGATTCTAATCACAGTACCTTGAAATCCCAAGGGGGTGCTGTTAACGGGGTGACGGGGTGCTGTTGATGGAGGGTCGGTGAAGGGAAGCTGGTGACGGAGGCTGGTGACGGGGGGGGTGCTGGTGACGAAGGGCTGGCGAGGAGAGGCTGGAGATTGGAGCTGGAGTTGGAGGCACAGGCAGAGAGGTGAGGTACTGAGACGGCGCTGGAGACTGGAACAGGTGCACTCGCGGCAAGACGGAAGGGACGGTGAGCACGTGACAACGGCACTGGTAACGGATAGTTTGATGCGCGTGTGCGTGCATCAAGCACATGAGAAGTCTCATTCCGCTGTGCAGGGCTGCCTGGTTACGTGGCTCTAGGAATTTTGATTTTGAAATCCTTGGGAGTTTGCTCCTAGCAGGGGCACTAGGACAGGATTAAGTTGTAAGGCTATCTCGCGGTGCAGACTACCGGGGTCGTCTTCTTGCATGGTTGCGGGATTCCTGCAACCCTAACTTAAAGAATTATGATGGGAACCAAGGTGAGAAAGAGCAACAGGAAGCAGAGGACTTCTGGGAGCGAATCATCGGAAAGAGAATGCCACTCCTCCACTACAGAGGGGAAAGGGGCAGACGTTCAGAAAAATATCCTTGCTCCTCAAATATTAGCTGAAGTAGTGGAGGCATCAATTGACTCTATTGACTTACCGTGTAGCCCTGCGAAGGATGTGGATTCTGTGGAAGCGCTGGCGGAGGCACCTGAACATCAGAAACAGGGTGATGGGTGCGGGGTGCATAATGTTGCTCATGCCGTGATTACTGATCGAATGGAGCTGGGGGATGTAGTGAACAAGGTTGAGGAATGTGAGGGGCACGTGCAACCGAAGGGGACCCTAAGCCCTGATCATGGTGTTGCTGGGGGGTGAGTAAGGAGGCCCAACCCAAAAAAACTCAGCTTCAGGGAGGCCTTAATTTCTAATAGCAACGCCTCAAGCAGTTGGGTAATCTCATTTGTGCGTCCGGCCCACATTGATGAGGACCGTGTAGCGGGCATGTCGGACCATGTTGAGGATGGGGATGTCATCATTTCTTCGAAAGCATGTTATAGTCGCATCGAATTCCATAAGTTCGATCTGGCCGGGCGAGTCTATGGGAATACCCTCCAATTTCTCGTCATCGCGCGGGTGCTGCAGAAGAGATGGGGCCATTATAAAAATTTCAGGATACTAGACCTGTCATCCAGCTGCTTCTGCTTGTATTTCTACTCCATCTGTGATAGGAATGAAGTCTGGTTGGGCAGCCCGTGGTAAGCCGCAGGTCAAGCCATGGGGCTAGACATATGAACACATGAATTTGGGCCTAACACCGCAACGGCGATGTGCGCACCAGTGTGAGTGCGCTTTTCGTGCCTCTCATTAATATACTGGGATGTGGAGAACATCCTGAGAATTGCTAAGGTAATTGGGGATCCCTTCTTACTTGACGGATGGACTGCTGACATGGAAAGATCCTCATTTGCCAAGGTGTGCGTCCAGATGGACCTCTCGAAGCCTTTAAAACCCGACATATGGCTAAATGGGGAATTTAGCAGAGTCTATCAATCCTTTGAGTATGAGGGACTGCCACGGGTTTGCTTTTCGTACGAGCATGTTGGTCACCTTGCGAGGCAGTGCAGCATGCACATGACCCAGGTTGCTGCGCCGGCATGTACATCGGGGATGATGAACAAAGGGGAAGGAGCGGGGAAGCGTAATGAGGAGATTATAACTGCGACCCTAGGAGACAATGAGCCTGGAGGTGGAACACTGGAGGCGAAGGAAATGCACAAGTGTGACGGGAAGGATACTGAAGCTGAGTGTTCCAAAACTCCTCAAGTGCTGGTGGGGAATACGCATGATCTAGAAAAGAAGGGACAAAAGCTGGGCTCGTGGATGCTTGTCCCACCCCGACACAGTAGACAGGGAGGGATCGAACATAGGGGTTCATCAAGTAGGGCGAGCCAGAATTCACGTGGAACCTTGACTGGAGGGGCAATCGCTGAGGTGGACGTAACCATGCATGACAAAAAGAGGAGCCTATCCAAGGCTAGAGGAAGAGACATGGCTATGTGAGCTTCATCCTCAAGGGCAAGGGAGGACAGGGAGAAGATTCCATGTCAAGAAGCTCCAATAAAGGAAGCGGGAACGGGGTAGATTGCGCAGGCAGGAAGGAATAAGGGGAAACTGCCACTGCTGGAGGAAGAATTTGTGACGAAGGAAGCCGAACGCTCGGATGGATATTACACCAAAACTATGTAGGAGAATTTCTCTTGGGCTACGCTTCGTGGGGCACAGGGGACACTGGGATGGAAGATGGAGGATTCCTCATCAGGGAAGGAGTATATCGGCGTGGCTGGTGAGTATGCACGGCCACATTGGGAAAATCCTTACAATTATTTGGTGATGATACGGTTCGTTGTTGGGAACATCAGAGAAGTCAGGGACTGGAAGTCTAGATGTTACTTACAAAGGCTTGTACGCTAGGGAAATGTTTCTGTAGTGGCTCTTGTGGAGACGAAAGCGAATTGCTTCCTAAGGAAGGATGCGGATTGGCTCCTTGGGAAGGAATGGAATTTCGGGGTCCAACCATCGGTTGGTATGTCAGCTGGTATCATACTGTTGTGGAAGTGATGGGTCGATATCACGATCACGACTACCTCACTGCATGTAGTGGCATGTGAGGTGAGGCTCCGTGGAGTAAGTAAGTTGAATTGCTTCGTTGTATATGGCCCCAAAGATCATCACAAAAGTAGGGAGGTCTGGGAGGTCATTAGAAATGCATCCTGGGGGGATGACCCACTCTTCGTGGTGGGAGATTTCAATCTCGTGATGGTGCAAGAAGAGAAACAGGGTGGGAAGAAGTTTATTTATGGTAAAGGGCAGCAGGAGCTTGCTGACTTCATGCAGGAGCTACAGCTGGTGGACATGGGTTTCACCGACAATATCTTTACATGGTGCAACAGGAAGTAGGGTGGCGCACTGTCAGACCCCCACCGACATCTAATACCACTATGTAACAAAGTTATCATCAGAGTCGCCAAATACAGCATTTAAGTGAGGACAAATAAACAAACCAAAGGTGGGGACCCGACGGTAAGACAAACACTAACTCAAAATCCAAAGTATATATATATATAAAGACATGTTTTTAAACATTTAATCACACTAAAATTTTCCCTCTCACACATCTCTTAGAAAGGGCTCTCCTGTAACAGCATCATTCCCATCTCTCGGTGTAGTGGTTTCATGACCTGTGATGTAAGCACTAAATGAGATTTTATATATCTCAGTAGATAATTCCACATAGTTAACCAAGAAAATAAAAGGCATAACGAATACCATTAACAGTAAAGATGAATGTCATACATACATATAAGGTAATGCCAAATGAAAACCATAAAGAAATGCAAGTTCCTTATATAATGTGTTATTACCGGGCCCAATTCCCTTTGACACATTATCCTCTGGATCCAATCATCAATGAATGTCCTCTAGCCGGCACCCAACCAAGCACATAACACTAGGCATATATCTGATCCGAAGATCGATACCCTGCGATCCAACACGCTGAGCCTAGTGCCACCAGGCAGGTATGGTACCATACCCTGCGATCCAACACGCTGAGCCTGGTGTAATCATCATGGAGTCATAGCACATAACACTAGGCAGATATCTGATCCGAAGATCGATACCCTGCGATCCCACACGCTGAGCCTAGTGGTGAGGATAATGTTCTCTGGGAATCCATTTTTTTATATTTGTTATTTCCCAAACATCAATCCATGCCATATCAAAAGACGTTTCATGCCATATTGTTTCGTCTCTTTCTTTAGCATATTGTACTATATTATTTCTTTCCTTTTTAGTTGTCATGCAAATGGAAGAAACATCAACATATACAACAACCAAACACCATGTAACTGAAAGAAAATCATGTAAAGAAAATACATAGTAATGTGCTACATCACAGGGTTAGGAATCTATCTACCTCAATTTGCTGTACCAACTGTCTTACTCACTTCTGCTTCTTCTTGATGTCCTACAAGCCCGTAAAATACAAAAATAATTAATTTAAATATGCTTATTAGTCAAAAATTGCTTTCTAAAAGCTTTCCCAAACACACCCCAAAATAATCCCAAAAGATGGGCTTACGCGGCACTGAACCGCCGCTGGACCGCCCGCGCAGAAAAGCTTTCTAAAAGCTTTTCCAAACGGCATTTTTTTCCCCAAAATTTTCTCTCGCGGTGCTGGACCGCCCGCTTCCAGTGCGCTGGACCGCGCGCTCTCGGCGCTGGACCGGGCGTGCCCGGCGCGCTGGACCGCGCCCTCGACGTGCTGGACAGCGCGCGCTCGGCATCCGGTTCAGCGTAACCCGGTCCAAAGCCTGGACCGGTTCACGCCGCCCCCTCTCTCTCTCTCTCGCGTCCGGCGAAACCGAAATATTTCGCCGGCAAACTTCGAAATTTCTTGCGTCTCTCGCCGGCCAACTGACCGCCGCTCCCCGAAAAACTTATAAAACAACAAAGCAAATAAAATTCTCACCTACGTTGGCCGTTATCGTCGCGTGCCGAAAATCACGAAATTTCCTCGCCGCCGTGCCTCGCCGTCGTGTCTTGCCGCAGCGTTCGCAGAAACGCGTTTCAAACGCGTAAAGTCGGCTTTTATAGCCGCGGCCGAAACCGACTAAATCGAACGGTCGTGAACCGCATTTTGCAGAAAACCCCCTCTAAATTTTATATTTGCCAATATATCCTCCGCCAATCGGATTTGAACTAAGCCGACATTTAAAATTTACAGATCTATCCTCTACGTTACAAATTTATCCCAAATCTTAAAAAATTCATAACTTATGCATTAGAGCTCCGAAAATTACAAATTAAACATCGTTGGATTCGTCTCACAGAGCTCTTTCTATAAAAAATATAAAAATACAAATAAGAGAAAACTAGGGCTGTTACACGCACGCATCCTGGAGCGACTCAATCGGGTCCTGATGAATTATGCGGTGATGCAGGTGTTTCCCGAATGCTCTGTTCAGCACTTGAGCTGGCTTGGGTCTGATTATTGCCCGTTGCTGGTTGATATGGGGTGCAGGAAAATGCGAGGGAACAATGGCAGGATACAATTTGAAAGTGTATAGCTGGATTTCCCGCAGTCAATAGGGGTGGTGCACCAAGCTTGGTGCAAGCGTGCAGGGGGGAACTGCATGGCGGAGCTAACTATTAAGTTTAATCATTCACTGGCGGCACTGCGGAAGTGGAGCCAAGTCTAGGTGGGGAACATTGTCAACAAGAATGTGGAGCTGGAGAGAAGAATCAATGAATTACAAATAAAGGAATCTCGGGAGGGGCTAGCAGAGGAGGAGAATATTTGCCTTGGCCAAATGATCATGGCCTTCCACCGTGGCAGTGCACATGAGGAGCAATGGTGGTGGCAGCGAGTGAAAGTGCATCACAGCTTGGGGACCGCAACACTCGATTTTTCCATGCTGCTGCGACGGCTCATGCACTGAGAAACCACATCGCTCAGCTGAGGGACGTGGAGGACAACATGGCGGATACACCTGAGAGCATCAGGAGTGTCCTTTTGGCTTACTTTGAAGCGAAATAGCACTGTACGGGGAGGGCATCAGTGCCGCTGAATTCTATGCCGTCTGGCATTGTCTGCAGGGAAATGGCCTCCAAATTAAGCTGCAAGGTCACTGAGAATGAGATAGTTAGGGCTATTCAGCGAATCAGAAGAAATAAAGCCTTGGGAATTGAAAGGATCACGACAGAATTTCTACATGGTTACTGGCAATTAAACACAGGGACATCATCCGCACGGTGATGGCTTTCTTTGAGGGAAGGAGGATGCAGAAGGAGTGGAAGGACACGTTGATTGTCCTTATCCCGAAGAGACAGGGTGCGTGCATGCCGGAGCATTTATGTCCAATTAGTCTCTGCAACACCATCTACAAGGTGGTGGCATGTGTATTGGTGGAAAGACTTAAATCGATGATGCCAAGTATCATCTTGTGCGAACAAGGTGCTTTCATCCCCAGGCGAAGTATTCCTGTAACAGCCCCAGTGTTTCGTATGTTATTTTATTTTATTTACTTAAACAAAAGAGCTCTGTGAGACGAATCCAACGATGTTTAATTTGTAATTTTCGGAGCTCTAATGAATAAATTATGAATTTTTGAAGATTTGGGATAAATTTGTAATTTAGAGGATAGATCTGTAATTTTTAAATGTCGGCTTAGTTCAAATCCGATTGGCAGAGGATATATTTGCAAATATAAAATTTAGAAGGGGTTTTTTGCAAAAACGTGGTTCACGAACTTATTGGTTTCAATCGCGTTTATAAAAGGCCGACCCAGGTGTGTTTGGAAAAGCACTTATGCGAAAAACGGCGGCGAAGAGGTTGCTGGAGTGCGACGGCGAAATTTCGAAGAACAGCTTAGAGAAGTTTCGACACGCTATACTAACTTCTAACGAGGATTTTCGTGAGCATTGGCACGCCATAGTGACGGCCGACGAGGATTTCCTTAAGTTCCGGCACTCGACAGTGACGACCGGCGAAGGTTTCCATAAGGTAAGAAATAATTTCTTTGTCTTCGGGATTGTGTAAAGCGTTCCGGTGAGCGGGGGAGACCAAGATGGTGGAGGCTGAGCTGGATTCGACCGACACAGCGCGTGAATCGACCGATTCAGCGCCGGCGAAAGGGTTCGGTTTCGCCGGACGTACAGGAGAGAGAGAGAAAAAAATAATAATATATATATATGTATATATATACATATATACATATATATATATATATATATATATATATATATATATGTATATGTACATACATATATACATATATATATATATATATATATATATATATGTATATGTACATACATATATACATATATATATATATGTATATATACATATGTATGTATATGTATATGTACATACATATATATGTATATGTATATATATATATATATGTATATATATATACATATCTATATATAAATAAATATAGCGTGAACCGGTCCAGGCTTTGGACCGGGTTACGCTGCTGAACCGGATGCAGAGCGCGCGCGGTCCAGCACGTCGAGCGCGCGGTCCAGCGCGCTGAGCACGCCCGGTCCAGCATGTCGAGCGTGCGGTCCAGCGCGCCGAGCACGCGCGGTCCAGCTCGTCGAGCACGCGCGGTCCAGCGTGCGAGCACGCCCGGTCCAGCGCCGAGAGCGCGCGGTCCAGCGCGCCGAGCGGCCGGTCCAGCGACGGCGTAAGGAATTTGGGAATTTAGAAAACGCAGTTTTAGAAAGCTGTTTGGAAAAGCTTTTAGAAAGTTTTTCTGCTTGGGCGGTTCAGCGACGGGCGCGGGCGGTCCAGCATAGACCGTGGCCGGTTCAGCGCCTTTTGGGATTTATTTTGGGGTGTGTTTGGGAAAGCTTTTAGAAAGCAATTTTTGACTAATAAGCATATTTAAATTAATTATTTTTGTATTTTACAGGCTTGTAGGACATCAAGAAGAAACAGAAGTGAGTAAGACGGTTGGTACAGCAAATTCAGGTAGATAGATTCCTAACCCTATGATGTAGCACATTATTATGTGTTTGCTTTCATGATTTTTTTTCAGTTACATGGTGTTTGGTTATTCTATATGTTGATGTTTATTTCATTTGCATGACAACTAAAAAGGAAAGAAATAATATGGTACAATATGCTAAAGAAAGAGACGAAACAATATGACATGAAAGGACTTTTGATATGACATGGATTGATGTTTGGAAAATGAAAATAAAATAATGGGATTCCCAAAGAACATTATCCTCACCACTAGGCTCAGCATGTGTTGCAGGGTATCGATCTTCGGATCAAATATCTGCCTAGTGTTTATATCAGGCTCAACGTGTGTCGCAGGGTATCGATCTTCGGATCAGATATCTGCCTGGTATTATGTGCTATGACTCCATAATGATTTACACCAAGCTCAGCATGTGTTGTAGGGTATGGTACCATACCTGCCTGGTGGCATTAGGCTCAGCATGTGTTGCAGGGTATCGATCTTCGGATCAGATATCTGCCTATTGTTATGTGATTGGTTGGATGCCGGCTGGAGGTCATTTATTGATGATGATTGGATCCAGAGGATAATGCGTCAAAGGGAATTGGGCCCGATAACAACACACTATATAAGGAATTGACATTCTTTATGGTTTTCATTTGGCATTACCTTATATGTATGTATGACATTCATCTTTACTATTAATGGTATTTGTTATGCTTTTTATTTCTTCGTTAATTATGTGAATTTATCTACTGAGATTTATAAAATCTCATTTAGTACTTACATCACAGGTCATGAAATCATTACACGGAGAGATGGGAATGGTACTGCTATAAAAGAACCCCTTTCACGAGATGTGTAAAACAAAAAGAGGTTTTGGTGTGATTATTATAAAAACATGTTCGTGTTTATGTATATTGCAAATTTTGGAGTGTGTGTTTGTCTTACCGTCGAGTCCCCACCTTTGATTTTTGGGTTATTTGTCCTCACTTGATGTAACAGCTAAGCAAATTTATGATAATATTGTTATATAACGGTACTTGGTTAGGTGGGGGGCTTGACAATTCCGGACAATGTATTTATCGCGCAGGAGATGGCTTCAAAAATGCACGCCTACACCGCAAATTCGGGCCTTATGGCAGTCAAGATAGATATGGAGCAGGCTTGAGATAATGTGCATAGGGATTTCCTGCTCGGGATGATGAAGATTATGGGATTTCCTCCTCTTTGGTGTGAATGGATTGCAGCATGTATCATATCCCCGTGGTTTGGTGTACTCATCAATGGCTCTCGCCTTCCTTGGGTGGAGGCTCAGCGAGGGCTCCAGCAAGGATGCCCGCTCTTGCCCTACTTATATGTCATCGTAACAGAGTACCTATTTGTGCTAGTGAGAAATTATGAAACTAAACAATTGCTCGGTTTCAGACCTGGACAACACGTGCCATTGATTTCACACCTGCTCTACACGGACGATGTTCTTCTGTTTGCTTTTGCCACTCCCGAGGCAGCGTGTGCTGTGCGCAAAATTATGAGGGACTTCAGCAAAGCTGCAGGATTGCGCGTCAACTTCTCGAAATCCAGCGTATACTTCAGTAGGAATATCAGCAAGAAGAAGGTGAAGATGGTGGCAAGGAAACTCCTTATGAAGCAGGGCCAGATGCTCACGTACCTCGGGGTTCCTATTGCAGCAAAATGCCTAAAAAGTGCGGACCTTAATTTCCTGCTTTAGAGGATGGAAGCTTCGGTGGCTAATTGGCGGATTCATCCTCTGTCGCTTGTGGGTAGAGCTGCCCTGGCTTCCTTTGTTCTCACCACTATCCCAAGTCATAGATTGCATCATTGTGTTGTGCCAGAAGGAGTCATCGATGAGATGGAAAGGAGGATCATAAGTTTTCTATGGCACGGGACGAGCTGTGCGCATATGATGCACTACACGTCCTGAGACTGCGTTACCTTGCCGAACACCACGGGCGAGTTTGGTCTTCAGGACCTCCGTGCATGGCATCGCGTGCTGCAAATGAAACAATGTAAACGAATTATGAGCCGCGAGGCGAACCTTTGGGTGGATATCATGAGGCGAAAGTATAATGTGACGGACGCCACTTCAAAAGCTCCCCAGAACACATCTCATGCTTATAGGCTTGTGTTGGAGGCAATGCCAGATGCGATGTCGATATTTGTATGGAGAATCGGCGATGGAAGGACGGCGAGGTTCGCAGAAGATAATTGGATTGGCATTCTCCCTATATGCTGCTAGCCTACCTTCATCAACACGAGCGTTGTGTGGCCGGCGAGCGTGGCTGAATCATCAGAGTCGCCAGAGTCTGGGACGTGGATAATATTCGTGCATAAGCGGGTGAACAGTTGCTTGACAGGATTCTGCACCTCCCCAGGGCACGGACGTCTGCACAAGACACGCTTCTTCAGGCACACACCAAGACAGAGAGGGCTGATAGCAGGAGAATTTATAATCACATGAAGTGCAGAGCTAATAACGCTGTCAGGCAAAGATGTCGGTGTGACGCGGACCAAATGAGGGGACTTTGGAAGCTCAAATTACTGTCGAGGGTGCGGGTGCTGGGTTGACTTTTCTTGACCGACTCATGGAGTTTGTCGACTCTCCAGCGGCGCGACGTGGGGATGGCGTCGGGCATGCCGCCACGTTGGCCACCACCATGTATTACATCTGGGAAAGAAGAAATGCAATGAGGCATAATAATCCGGTGGACAAGCCATGCACATTGTTACGTAAGATCAAGATCGAGGTAATTACTACAGCCAGATAATGCAGCCTTTATTCATCCATGTCCAGCGGGAACCCTTGCAGCTCCTTGGACCTGCTTGAAACCCATAATTGGGTTCCCCCCCAACTGGGTGGATAAAGGTGAACTGTGACGCTAATGTTGGGGAGGATACTGCAGGCATTGGCTTTGTAGTAAGAGACTGTATGGGGAGGGCGCTCCTGATGGTTGGTAAGAGGATTTTCTCTCAGGCTTGTGAAGCGATGGAGGTTCAGGCTATGTTTGAGACCCTTAGCATTCTAAGGGATACCCTTCCCCAACATTGTGCTGTGGAGATACAGACTGATTCGATGCTGGCACTACAGGAGGTCCGCAAGCTTATATCTCACCCGCCTGTGGCGGGCCATTTTGCTGAGACTATCGAGTACGCAAGGTACCTGGATGCACTTAGATTTTCCCCCATATACAGAGAAGGGAATGCGCCTGCCAATTGGGTGGCGCGTGCTACATGTTGTAATGAATTTGTTTGGGAGATGGGGAAATCCCTTCCCAAACCCCTCATTAAACTTATGATGTTAGACTTCATGTTCGATCTTCCGTGAGGATCTTACATGAGAATCTTTTTTGTATGGCTTATGCCTCCTTTTAAATAAAAAAAAGAAGAAATTCCAAATAGATACCAATAAAAATCAACATATCACCCTTAAATTTGACTGTCACAATGAACAACTATGCAAAGATTAGGACAAACTTTAAAATCCACTAATTAAAAACAAGAAGATGGATCATCTATTAGGAAATTAAAGTCTCGTCGTCGATTCATCACTGTTCGTGCTAGAGGAAAATGGTTTTCCGTCAATAGTTCACGGTTTCCTTTCGACCAACAAAATCACCAATAGCAGGGCTACAAGAAAACAATAAAACGAAGTGGAATGCTTCCTCTTACTTGAATCACATATGCTTCAAGATTTCGAAGCTTCTCGTGCAAAAAGGAGAGGGATTAACTTCACAAACGTCGATGACACGAAAGGCAAAGGTGAAGTTCGGATTTTCTGTATCGGTAATATGTATATTTATATAATATTTAATTATCATATATAATAATTAATTATATGATAACTTTAAAAAATTATATAAATTTCAAACAAACTCTAATTGATGCTAGACAAATGCTATTAGATTCGTCTCAAAAAGTACTATTAAAAAACATTTTATTATAAATTTTTAAAATATTTTTTTAATAACACATATTAAGAAACACATCACAAATATCTCTTAATATATTGTTCAACATATAGCTCATACGCACAATATTAAACTAACATATTAATAATAATTAAGTTGTTAAATGTATATTAAAGAGTCAAATAAAATTTATAATAATATTTAAAATTTTGATATATTATGTAATATATGTTATAATTTGATATTTGGATTTTAATGTCGATTTATTTTAATTGAAAAAATATTTTTTAAGCCGTTTGTTCTTCAAATAGTTCATTTATATTATAAAAACTTCGATAGTTCTTTAGTTGGTAGGCATAGATATTGTGTTCAAATAATAAATAATTATCACGAATATTCTTAATTCAATTCATTTTATTTTTAACGACTATCTCTTTTTCTGTATTTCTGAAGAATCTGTCAAAAAGAAGATGTACTAAATGAAACTTAGTTTGAATTTAAAATTTTGGATTAATAATTTTTTGTTTTTTTAAAAAAAAATGTTTAAGTTTAATGACATAAGAAGTATTATGTGTGTGTAGAAACTATGCAAACAAAAAATCATTTAGGTTTATGTATTTAGAGAAATATATATTTTTTGTTTAAATTAGTATGATTTAGGCGATATGAAATATTGCGTGAATATAGGTGAAAACGAGCAATTACTTCACTTTTATTAATTAATATTCTATTTGAATATTTTTTGAATATTATTAAGGAACTCATAAGAAATTATTTCTTTGAGTGTCTACTTGTTTTATTTAGCTTATGTATTAGTTCATAAGAAAGGTAAAAAAAATGTTAGTGTTTATGCATCACAGTTTGTTTATAGTTTTGATAATTATTTAGATGATTTACACATTTTTTTTTTTTAAATATTTTGAGTTTGTTGACATTCTTAGATTTTATTTGGTGTAAGATTTTGCAACTAAAAAATAAAGAGCTTTTAGAAAATATTTTAAAAATGTTTTTTTAAAAGAGATATTTTATGCAAAAGAAACATTATGAAAATTATTCAACAAATTTTTTTTATTTTTTTTATGTTAAAACATTGTTGCTTCGAAAAACTCTTGTAGAATATTACGAGTATAAATTATTTCAAAGATTATTTTGGTGGGTTTTTATCATTGTCTTTTTTTTTATTTTTTTAGTTCAACATTATGAAGAAAAACATAGCATTTATATATATATTCAATGAAGCAAAATTGATTTGCCTATAATATGAGAACAACAATTTTATCAAACTAGTTCAAAACTTGAATTTCCTTCTTCAAGCTAAGCCTTACGAACCAATGCTTGAGTTAGATAAGCTGCCTCACCAGCATCTTTGAACTTTGTGGCCAGCTTATCCTTGGCATTATCCTCTCGAGTCTCTTGCATTCAACAATGAACTCCATGGACATTTTGTCAACAATTATTCTTAATATGAGACTATTCCTTAACTACAAGTTTGAGATTTTCTTTGTCCTAAGATAGAAGAAGGTCATCAACCCTAATGTTTTGAATCTTTATTTCCTTGAACAAATTTACTTTTGAAATTATCATCAAAATCTCTCAGATTTATGTTATTTTGAACCTTTGTCATTTAAATTCTTTCCCCCTTCCACGAGCAAAGAACCTCTTACTATCTCTCCTTTCAAGTGGCGCCATGGCTCAAACCAAATCCCTTGTCTGCGACATCCATAACTATAAGACAAGGATCCTTTTCCCCAAGGGTGATAAATCCAAGCCTTTAGAGTCCTTTTCATAAACAAGGTTCATAAATAAGTTCAACCAAAACTTAACTTTATAGAAACTTAACTTTCTTCCATACAAACCTTATCTATTCTTAAAAACCTTCATAGAAACTTATTCAAAACAATTTTCAACGGCAACTTCTAGAAACAATTTATTAAATATTTAAAGCTTTTTTATTCAAATTTTTTAATATAAAAACCCTAGCAATATTATATAATTATTTTTTCCTGACGTTAATGCTGGGGTTTTGTAGTATACATACCCGTGAAGCTCTTCTCAAAAGGACTAAGTCGCTGCTGAGCGTTTTTGGAAGGGCTTCGGTACCTCACATCAGTAAAACTACTCTATTTTTCCACCCCCGTGACTGCTGATCAGAGAACGAACGGTGAGTTCTCGTTCTTCACATTTCCCATCTAAGCTCACTGAATTAAACCTATCATCATCTCATTCATAATGTTTGATAAATTATAATTGAAATATTATATTTAAAATAAAATAAATGTATAAAATAAAAAGTATTTTTTTTTTGTTAGAATATTGTAACAAAAAATATGGTATTCCAAAATGAAATTACATCGAAAGAAAACATTTACCTCATTTTAGCGCTTCAGCTGGCTAACGTTGGCGATACAGAGAGGGGGGACACGTTACCAGAATAATTCTGTTTGTATTTGTCGCGCTTGCACGTGAATGTACTTCTCAAGATATCCAACTCACGTGAGCTTTTCATCTTCGTCAACATCTATTAGAGATGGATTTCCGCTGTTTGAAAGTAAGAAAAAAAAATCTGTCTATTTCATTAATATAAAATAAATTTTAAAATTAAATTTATATTTCGTTTTCTCGTATTTTTTAACTTTTACTAGAAAAATATAATCTTAATTTGATTAAACTAATATTAAATTGTGCTTTAAAAAATATTTTTATAAAAAATGAAGTTTGAAAATATTTCTACAGAGCTGACGTATGCCATTGCAAGCTTCTGCAGATCCATAAAAAAATTAACACGTGGACGCATTCGACTGCACAGCCTAATTATCGTTTGGTACATAAACGGATCGTATCGGCTGAAAAGTCGTCGTTGTAATAGAAAACGTTACGATAAATGTCTTTTGCAGGAGCATTTAATTATCATTATTTGAAAATAATGTTATGTGTAATGTAGTTTAAAGAAAAACAAATCGATTTTGAAAACAGTTCTACATTAAACTTACTACAGGAAACAAGACCTTCAACAACTTAGTTGGTTTTGGTGACGTTTTAACCCAAATGTATTGTCATTTGAAGAAAACCATTGTTCTTCTGCAGCAATTTTAGCAATTAAATGGATGGGCTTACATAACAGTTCACATCATTGCAATTAATCTATGGAACAACTATCACATCGCTGCCAAAGAATTGAAATATTGTTGTCAGAAAAGCACTCCAAATAAAAATAAGAGTTTAAAATGAAAGATGAACAAGATAGAAACAAAGAGACAAGCTTCTTCACTTTTCATCATATCAAATACAATATTACAACTAAATATATATATAGTCACAAAAATTACTAACATTAAGCTAACTTTGACAATAACTAACTCACTACAAATAATGACTTAATTAAATTTGATTACTACTATCACAAAGTTATAAATCATAACTAATTTTAACTAACTATATAACTCATAAGTAACTTTAACTATAACAAATTAATTATCTAAATACTTTAGTTATATATATATATTAAGTTCATTTTCTAACACCCTCTATTAAACTTAATTTTCTTTCATCTATCATTTCAAATAAGTTCCTGAATTTATTGAAAAGATACACTCTAAAAGGTTCAGTAAAAATATCAACAACTCGATCTTGTGTCTCTGCATAAGCTAACTTTATGTTTTTGTTATTTACATGCTCTCGAATAGAATGAAAACAAATATAAATGTGTTTGTCCTTACGTGATATACTCGATTCTTTCTCAAAATAATAACAAATTTATTATCAATATAAATTTTTGTTATACTATCTTATACCTTTTGAATATTTTTTAACAATCTTCGAAGCCATATAGCTAACTAACACAAGCAAAAACTGCAACATATTCTACTTCATAAGTTAAAAGCATAACAATAGATTATTTTTTAGACATCCATGAGAATACAATGTTTCTAATATAAAAAACAAATACATAAGTACTTGTTCAATCATCCATGTCTCCATCTCAATCACTATTTGAGTATTCAACAAGTTGAAATATGTTAGAATATGAATAAAATATTTCATAATTTAAAGTACCTTGGATATAGCATAGAATCCTTCTTGTTGCTTTCCAATATTGTTTTTTCAATTCATCCTTATCCATAAATCGACTTACTAATCCAACTCCATAAATAATATTTGATCTTATACAAGTCAAATATCGTAAACATCTATCAAACTTTAATAAAGAGTAAGATTTATTATATTGCCTTCATCATACCGTGATAATTTACTCAACAATCAATCGATGTATTGACTAGATTATAATCTTTCATCTTAAACCTCTTAAGAACCTCATTTATGAAATATTCTTATGTGACAAATATGCATTTTCAAGTTGTTTAACTTCTAATATAAGAAAATAGACATCAAATATATTTTTGTCATTTCAAACTTCTTTGTCATAGATTCTTTGAATTCTTCATTTAATTTTGAAGAATTATCTGCAAAAATAAGATCATCTACATACAAAAATATAAATAATATTTATCCTTTCTTTTGTTTCATATATAGAATAAGTTCATATGAATATTAAATAAATCTATTGTCTTTAAAATACAAGTCAATTCTTGAGTTTCAAACTTGTGATACTTGTTTTAAGCCATAGAGTGTTTTCTCTAATTTCAAAACTTGTCCCTCTTGTCCCTTTTTCACATAACCCATAGATTACTCAATATACACATCTTCCTCTAAATAGCCATTTAGAAAAGTTGACTTCACATCAAGTTTAAAAACTTATCATTTATTTTGAGCCTCTATTACAAGCATCAATTGAATAGTTTCATTCAAGTAATAGGAGCAAAAACTTTATTATAATCAATCTCAACATTTTGAGTACAACCTTTTGCTACAAGTTTTGTCTTGTATTTTTCAACCACTCATTATGCATTCTTCTTGACTTTATAAACTCATTTTATACTAATGGGTTTATGACCCTTTAGTAAATTAGTAAGCTCTCATATTTTGTTCTTTTCAATAGAAACTATCTCTTCATCTATTTTATTTTTCTATTTCTCATTTTTTATTACATCATTAAAAATAATAATTTATTCATTAGTAAAAAGATAAATAAGATTAAGAGGACTTATTATCTCATATAGATCATGAATGCTTCTAGTTTGTTATATTATAGGATTTTCTTTATATGATGATGATGATGATGTAAGAGATGATGAAAATATAACTTCTCAATTTTTCTTATTAATTTTCTCTTCTTGCATCATTATTGAGTTTCTCTTCCAATCTCACATGACATCTTCATGAAACTCTACGTCACGACTTATAATAACTTTCTTCTATTTTGGTTCACATAATTTGTAAGCTTTAGATCTTGCATCGTAGCTAATAAAAATGTATGAAATGCTCTTGTCATCTAACATGATTCTCTTTTGATATGGTACGTGTGCATAAGCTATGCATCCAAAAATTTTGAAGTGTGATACACTCAGCTTGAATCGGCTCCATGCTTCTTGTGGAGTTAATCTTTTCAGATTCTTTGTTGGCCATCTATTCAATAGATAAACTAAACAATTGATAACCTCTATACAAAATTCTTTAGGTATTTTCTTAGTTTTTAGCATGCTTTGAATCATATCAAGAATGGTTTGATTCTTTCTCTTTATTACACCATTTTGTTGAGCTGAATATGTTGTGATTAATTTCCTTCATATACTATAAGCATTATAATATTCTTCAAACTCCTTAAATGTGAATTCACCTCCTCAATCTGATCTCATTGCCTTAATCTTATAGTCACTTTGGTTTTTCATCAAAACTTTGAACTCTTTGAATGTTTTGAAATGCTTCTGACTTTTCTTTTAAGAAATAAACCCATTATTTTTTGCTAAAGTCATCAATAAATATTAATAAATAATGATAACCTTTAAATAAAATTAGAATAATTGGTCAACATATGTTAGTGTGAATAAGTTGAAGAGGCTATGTGCTTTATTGAAAGACCCTTTTAAAAAACTTCTCCTTACATGCTTTCTAAATACGCATCATTCACATAATTTATTTGGTATATTAATGTATAACATCTCTTTTATCATTTTATTATTTGATAAAAGTTTAAGAGCACCAAAATTAACATGCTCAAATCTCAATTGTCATAGCCAAGAACTATCATTTATACAAACACTTAGACATTTAGTAACATGTTTAATATTAAGAACAAACATGCAATTTTACTCTATAAGAACATGAGTAATAAGTTTATTTTCTTTTCTTAAATAAATTATTTTATTTCTCATATGTATATTAAATTCTTTTTTTAATAATTATTTAAACTAAGAATATTTGTTTTTATCTCTAAAACATAATAAATATTAGAGATAAACTATTAAGTACTATCTTTGAGTTGAATAAGAATCTTATCAATACCTTTTGTATTTTGGAAGAGTCTCTATCTGATACATGGCCATCCACTGATTCATTTAGCTCTATAAAGATTTCTATATGTTTATACATATGATTACTTGCTCCAAAGTCCAAGTATCATAAATTTGATTTATAGATTCTCCTTCTCTTTTTTTAGCAAAAGTATTTTCTCTTAAACATCTTTCTTTTTACCATAATTCGCTTTCTCATGTACTTGATTTGAGAATTTGACCATTCTGAAAATAATGTGTATATTTATTACAATTATAATACTAAATGTTACTTTTACAATACATTTTGTCTCTTCCTCTTTGACTTCTTTCACCTCTATATTGGTTGGTTTTTTATGGTAATTATAATTACCACGATCTTAACCATGACCATGTATTCCACAACCTCAATCATTTCCCTTACCACGTCTACAACCACAACCATGAATGCAACCTTCTTGATTATTTTTTGTTCTTTTTTGTTTCTTTCATTGTGATGCTACTTTGAAGAACATGTTCTAATGGTTATTTATTTCTCCTTTGAATACAGTGCTCATGGGCTTGAAGTGAACCCATAAGTTCTTCAATCTTCATAGTATCTAAGTTTTTAAACTCTTCAATAGCTATCACAATATAATCGTATTTATTAAATAATGATTGTAAAATTTTCTTTATCATTTACTTGTTTTCAAATGCTTCTCCATTCTTTTTTAGTTGATTCACTATAGTTAACAACCTTATGAAATACTTTGAAACACTTTTTGATTCTTTCATTTGCAAGACTTTAAATTCACATCTCAAAGTTTGGAGACATATCTTTTTTACTTTATTATCACCTTTGTATGCAATTTGCAAGAGCTCTGAAGCTTGTTTTGTATTATTTACACTAGCCACCTTCTCAAATAAGACCTCATCGAAGCCTTGAAAACAAAGAAAAGTACTTTATTATCTTGCTTTCTTGACTCTGATAATGTCTTATTTTGATTTTGTATAAGAATGGCTTCATCTTGAACTTTTTCATACTCTTTATCAATAATCTCTCAAATATCTTAACTCTCGAATAACATTTTTATCAGTATACTCCAATTATCATAATTATTAGTAAAATAAAGGATAGGAAGTATATTACTTGTCATCTTTGTAAAATCTTAATCTGTGCTTTGATATCACTTTGTTTATAAAATAGCACTCAAAACAAAAGTCTGAGTTTAATATAGAAGATAAACAAGATGAAAATAAAAAAACAAATTTCTTTACTTCTTCATCATATCAGATACAATGTTACAGCTACATATATATATATATATATATATATATAATCATAAAAATTTTTAGAATTAAACTAGCTTTGATCAAAACTAACCTACTATAAATAATGACTTAAATTATTTGACCACTACTGTCACAAAGTCATGAATCATAACCAATTTTGATCAACTATATGACTCATAACTAACTTTAATATAACAAATTAATTATCTAAATACTTCATATATATATATATATATATATATATATATATATATATATATATATATATATATATATTATAAAATTAAGTTTATTTTCTAACAAATATTTCATTTTGTGACACATTCCAAATCTTTGTTGATGTGGAGAAACCATTATAGTGATGTTGAAGTGCCTTAATTCTTTTAGGTGGCTTTCACATTTTCACAATTGCACTTCATTATTCCTTATTATTTCATCTTTTTTATGACTATTATAAAACTAAAAAAATATTTCAATCTCTATAATTCCAAAATTTGGGTGTTAAGTGATGTCAAAGCCACTTGAAATTTGGATCTTAGCTCTTCAAATCCCTTAATTTTTTTCTTTTAATTTGACTTCAAATTGTTCCTTAATTATTTGCAAATCCTTAATCTTGGTAGATCTATTCTTATCTCAAGTAACTTGAGGGTTAATTTTATCCACCAAATCATTTAGTATTATTTAAAAATTTGAGGGGATATTTCACATCTAATTTTCTCATAACTTTGATTTATTCTAAGAACATATTAATATTTTAAAGTTTTGCTAATTGAGACACATTTTATATTTGAATTTGAGAACATTATTAGAATGTTTTTCTTAATTGATCACTTTATACCTTTTGTGATCCTTGAAGAGGTGTAACATCATTCCTTCTCATCTGGCCTCCATAATTCCTACATTAATAATATAGAATTATGTCATTATATTTTAATTATCAATTTGTTTATTTTATCTATCGTAAGCCTTATCAATCTACAGTGAAAAATGAGGATGCAAAAATCATTGCAATAAATTAATAACAAAGTTTTTACAAAGAATTTTACAATAAAGTTTGCATATTATATCATTTGCAATGAATTTTTGTCATTGTAATGTTTATATGATAAAAAAAATTCATATGCAATAAAAGGGACCTTTGTCTAAATGCTTTTGTAATTGTAGATCCATTTTTATGTATCTCATTGATATCACAAATGCTTTCATTATTTTTACTCTATTATATTCAATTTTAATCATAATTTTCTTTGAAAGAAGTTTCACATATATTTTAGGCTAATTGTTTCTTTATCATATAACATTGTGTCATAAACATGTTCATATGAGTGACAAAAAACACAATAATAATATTAAATAACCTTTATATTATATGTTAACATAACTCTCTTAGAAGATATTAAATTCTCTTGCACAAAAATAAGATCATTTAATACTTTGATAGTAATTTTTTATGTTGCTCTTCATTCCCAATCTCCTTGTCTTCTTCTTTATAGATGATATATATTTAATCTCAAAACTCTTAAAGTAATAGTTTAGTTCATAATTAGGCTGTGTTTATTCTTGTCCTTGTAAACACTACTAATTATGATCTAAAATATGTTGAATTAGTAGTAAGATAACGTTTATATTCATTTTATTAACTAAAAAATAAAAATATATATACTTTTTATGAGAGCAGAAAGCATGTTTGATATTTCAAAATAATATTAAAAGATTTAATCTCACTCAATTAGTTAAAGATATATTTACCATGTCATAAAATTTGTTATTTTAATAAAAAAAATTTAAGATCAATTTTTAAAAAAATAATTGTATAAACAAATACATGGTTAAGTATTTGAATTAAGAAAAAAAAATACATTTTTTTACTACAGATATTATTACTCGTATATGCACACAACAAACAAAACCTGTAATTTGTCATATCAATACGTATGACGACACGTCGTGAAGGTATTGAATATTCATCGTTTTTCAAGAAAAACAATTTTCCAGTTTCCTTTATTTTCCAGGGTCCCGTTCACGTTGGCTCTTCCTTCCCGTGGTAGGGCGGACGTGGACAAAAAATGGACGGCCATATCCATCCCGTGATCCCATTGTTTTGGAGCCACTCGGATCTCCCTCTCATGCCCAATCCATAAACCCAACCAAATTAATCAAATCAAACAAAATAAAAAATAAAAAAGAAAATTTAATCACATATTATACTTACCTCCCATTATTTTGGAGCCAAAATCCCATATATCAACTAATTAAGCGAGTAATTTAATCAAGCAAACTGGGAGATTATATAATACAGAGAGGGAGAGAGGGGCGAGGTGAAACTTGAGGCGAGCTAGCGAAGAAGGGCGATATGGTCTCAAAGGAGCAACGAAAAAGAGCTTCTCTGCATGAGAACCTTCAGCTGCTTCGTTCGATCACCAATTCTCATGCTGTAACCTACATACTTATTTCCTCCTCTTCTTTCTCAGCTCTGCGAGTTAATTAACTAATTAGCTGCATGTCAGTCGAGCATGAAATCCATCATATCGGACGCTTCGAATTACATTGGAGGTCTGCAGCAGAGGATTGAACGATTGAACGAAGAGATTGCATATCAGACAGCATCAAGGGTAGATGATCAACCACAGGTCACGGTTGAGACACTGGAGAAGGGATTTGTGGTCAGCGTGTTCTCTGAGAAGAGTTACCCAGGCCTGCTTGTCTCTGTTCTGGAAGTCTTTGAAGGCCTTGGCCTTGAAGTTCTCGAAGCCACAGCATCCTGCACTGAATATTTTCGCTTACGGGCAGTCGGAGCTGAGGAAGATATGGAAACGCTGCAGGCCGAGGAGGTGAAGCAAGCTGTGCAACGTGCCATTAAGTGGTGCCAAGAGAATGAGTAGAGAATTTGTAACCCAACTTCGTCGTGTATATTTCACATAAAGAACAGCTTATGAAATGTAGCCATCTCCAAGGCGTGGATCGACTACAGTTATGAGTTGTGGCTCAATATTGGTGAACTTTATATCAGCTTGTGGGCTAAGTGTGCACAAATTTACTACCTTGGGAAGGTTTATACTTAGATAATTTTAGTGTGTTAAATCTTCTAAGTCTTGGATCATCCAATTACTTACATTTGGTATTTTTTTGGTTTACTTTTATAAAATGTTTTGATTTAAATTAATTATTTGAGATCTTTTAAAAATTAAAATGGTAAATATTTTTATATTTTTATATTGATTCAACAGTTGTATATCACATTATTTAAGTTAAATAACATTATGAATCAATTTTTATGGTACTTTGCATAATACGCACCATGAATTGAGTCACTAAATTAAGTGATGTAAAGTCCTTTTAGTATAAGGAAAAACAAAATTTTAATCGCTTTGAACTAAAATGTTTAAATATAAATTAATTTATTTTTTTTATATTAATTGAATAACTTTCTTTTAGAAATTATTTCTAATTGTCTTTGCTTCCTAAAATATGAAATTAAAAATATATTTTTATATTTAGTAATATGGGTTTTCATGTTGAACATTAAACATAAAGATAATTAATTTTCACCTTCAAATAAAAACTATAGAAGAAAATTGTTGTAATGTAAATGCTCCACAACTAAATAAAGACCCTTCAAATATATAATTATTTTTTAAATTATATAATTTTTTTTGTATACTATCTTTTTCTATTACTATTAATTTTTATTAATATATGACATATAGTATATGTGACATATATTGGTAGTGATAATAATTAGTATAGCATGAATGGTAATAGATGGATATGGTGGATATTGAGGAACATCTATAAAATGATGTCATTATTTTTTTCCAAAGAAAAATATAAGATGGAGTCTTAAATCATAAAGAGTTCAAGCAAATGAGATGAAAGAAAATGAGAAAAAAGAAGAATAATAAAATAAAAAAAGTGGTCTAGTTTGATCTACTTTATCGAATATCCAACTTCGTTTAGTTAATATTTTCATCATCTTTTTAAGATATTTTTTTGGTATTATCTTGAATTCCTCTAGCATTAAATTTAGTGTGATACGTTAATGTCTATTTTATTATTCTTATTTTGTATTTTACACAAATCTATTACTATGATTATGTTATTCTTAATCAAATCTTTAAAAACTATCAAACTGCAAAATTTTCTGTGGTCTAACTTTTACTTAATTTTTGCTCATAAAAACACAATTAGTATAGAAACTTATCTCAATCATATAATACTTTCATACAATTTATCAAGTTATTAAATATTTAGAAATAAAAAAAATACTAAATTAGTATATAGATCATTACCTGCATATCAACATCTTAACTTGTTGGAAACATAGTATGGGTTAATTCTCTAATAAAGCTGAGCACAAAATTGTATTTTACATTTTTTATCATATGTTTCTGATATGAAACTATACCATATGGTCATTTTTGTTGGAAGTGCAATGCTTACAATAAACTGTAAAAACAATATCGCAACATCGAGAAGTGCCCTCAAGATTTTGAATTAAGCATGGCTAAAAGTTATTATATAATTTGAACTAAAATCCAAACTATCATGCAAAGCAAACCTTGGTTTTCATGTTACTTCAAAGAAAAAAAAAAGTCTTTCTTTTTAATGGGAAGAGCCGTTTCACTTCATCGATGGTAAAATATTGGATTTTTATGAAATAAATGGAAGAAAATAATGCTGAAAATAATCCTATGTGAAAAAAATATTTATCCAATATATTTGTTTTATTCCTATTGCAGAGTAAATTTATTTAATTTGGGTTAATTTAATGATTAATATTAGCTTGCTAATGTTTCTAATAACCGGCTTTTCTCCAATGTCTAGTTTATTCATAAAAAAATTGTCAAATATCTTTAATAAAATGAGTATTTATCTATTTAGATTTAATAATTTTTAAAGAAATTATCTGTGAAACTTTTACCCCTACCTTCTATAACATCAAGTCAATAAATCTCGATTATTATTTTATATTTATAAATATAATTCTTATAGGTAACGATTTTTAAAAATAGCAGAACTTATTAAATTTTATAGTTATAAGGTATTTTTTAAACTCCTCATTTTAATCTTTAAAATGTGACACTATAAAATTAAAAATGAATTGATGAGATAAGAGTCCTTGTCATGACTCGTTGGGATTGGACAACTAAGATTGGACCTCAATAAAGTGTGATTTAACACAATCTTTTAAGTAATTTTAATGACAAACAATGCTCTCCATGTGAAGTTGTCCTCCATTTTTTTAAGTAAATAAAAATATTAAATTATTAATGTTTTATTTATTGACTTTACATTTGATATTACCTCGTTAACCAAATCTTTTGTTTACAAGACTGGATCCAATGATCCAAAGGTTGAGATCCAGATTTCTTCATTGACAAACCAGAAAAAATTCTAATTTAGAGAAATATGAAACAAAAGAGAGAAAAACAAGAAGTGAGAAACAAGTAAAAGAATAGATTAAAAAAAATTGCTATTAATTTAATGCATCAGTCTGATTTTCTAGTTCTATTTGTAGAGATTAATATTTTTTTATAGGATATACTTCCTTCACATTCTTTAATTATGTTTTTTTTTAATTTATTTATAATTTAAGAAGTATAATATATTTTAATATTTATATGATTTCATCTTATTTAGAAGTTTTTTTAATTCATTATATTTAATTATTATTTATTTTATATTTTGTTTTTATTTTCATATTTGAATATAATTATTTTTATTATTATATTATTTTTAACTAGAAGATAAAAAATATTCTCTCATAAAATCATTTAATCCAATTAATAATATAATAATAAAGTTGTAATTCATCAAAATAGGACATAAAGTTATAAGGATCATCAATTTAATTGTCTAAAATTAGACAAGCTAGAAATCTAAGATAGAGGATAATTTATTTTATATATGTGTTTATGGTCTAAGCCAAAGAAAATGTTGAAACCTAAGTCTTATGCAGTGCTCTTGTTGTCAGATGTACTTTCATTCATCCAAGTTAAGAGGAGCATTATCATCGAAGTTTTGATGGACATCATCACGCAAGCCATTTTAGTTCAAGACTTTGAAATTTAGTAATGTCCTCATTATCTTTATATTTTCTAACACTTGATGATATAACAAGATGGAAGATGATAAGAAAAATAAGGATGAACAAATTGGAATGGAAGGCAATGATAATAGCTCAACAATGATACCAACTTCAATGATTACATGACAACAACTCAAATTTTTATATGGTAATATGGGAGGAAGCAACAAAAACAACACAAGCAACATAATAGAAACAAGGAAAATTCAAAAAATGTTTGACTAATGATGATGTTAAATATGAATTTGTACAATAAAATTTTTAATTCATTAGAACAATATATCATCAAGAACTTTTCTATTTTGATACTTGCAATGAAATGATTTTTTGTCTATATTCACAAAAATAAAAATAAAAAATCTAATTAGCGTATTTATGAATGAATAATTTTCATCACAAGTTAAAAAACTGAGTGAATAAATTCGTACAAATATAACAATTTATTTATTCAAAATATGATGAAAACATTATAAAATTATTTTACTAAAAAATTATTATGTAGCAAAAATTAGATCATTGATGGAGTTATGTATGAATTTTTATGGTTTGACTTATTTGTATTACTTTCCTTAAGCATTGAACTTTTTATTCATCATTGGTACTGTTTTTTTTTTGTTGTAATAAACTTATTTCTTCTATTATAATAAATATATGAACATGAAGTTCATGAATCCACGTTATAGAAGTTCGTTCGGATGGATTTATTTTATAAATAAATCAATTGTGATGATGATGATCTAAGGTATATTTTAGGCTTTATTTTTTTTAAGCCAAGCTAGTTGAGATGTCATTATCATGATTCAACAACTTTGATTGGAATAGAATAATACGTAGTTTGTTAAATGAAGAAACATGAACAAATAGTATTGGAGTTGGTAACTCTCAAGTTTTTTTATTAAGAATGGTGATACAAGAAAGCAAGATTGTTTTTTGACATCAACAAAGGCCAAGTGCTAATGAGAAGCTCATAAATTTTATGATCTCTTCTTAGTTTTGATGACAATAGTTTTAATATACTTATAAATTTGTTTGAAGGTTTAGCTTTTCATGAAAATTCTTTGACATTTTTTTGGTGTTTTTATGTACATTTATTCTTTCTTTCATTGTATTTGTTAATAACCACTCCCACAAATGGATGATAAGACGTTTATTTGTGATTATCTTGAAAAAGTTCTTAGAAGTTATCTCAAATTTCATTAAGTATCATATATATATATATTATACACCCAACGTGCAAATCAAGCCACCTCATATTTTATCTCCATTATTTTTTATTGCTTTTGCAAAATTATTGATCATTGGTGAGACAACTGTTGGATCTATCATTTGTCTCTTTTGATTTAGTTTAGTCCCTTTTGATTGTCCAATGAGATCAATCTCATCTAATTAGTTTTTGGATTAAAATTTATTTGTCTCATAAATCTTTTTTAGTTCAAAGTCATATTAGATCAACTTTTTCCAATAAATTATCATATTTTAATATTTAAAATTTAAATAGTATTTTTTTATATTTTTTTATTTTATTAATTACTCTTATTTATGAATACTTTTATCATAAAGAACCTCTGTTTCATTTGGAACAATAATAAAAAAATTTTTATGGGCCGAGTTTACTGGAGATTTCAAGATAAAATGTCAACAAGATAACCAACACATCGCTATTGATCTCAACAAATGATGGCTGAAGCACGACGACACACCTAATAAAAAAATCAACACCCACAATTTCAAACATCACGCTTCCCCGGCACACAAACATAAGGCAGAATGCGGGAGGCTCACCATTGCAAACGCTATCACTGATCATTAGTTAATTTTTCTGCAGTCCTTGCGCACCTCTCCATTCGATCCTGTGAGCGGACCCATGCTCCCCATCTTGATCATGGAAACACCAAAATCTCTCCAAAAAGCCTCCTCATTCCCACTGTAAAACTCCACATATCGATCTCCTTCACTTCCATCCCCTTTGTACAGCTGCTGGTCCGAGTGCAGCAGCCCTCTCTTCCTCACCAATCCACCGAAGTAGGCCGTGTCGAACGATGTTGTGGACGCGTCCAAGGGCGACAAGTTGTTGTCCCCGCTCGATTGCGGGCAGCTGGCGCGCACCGAGTTGGCAAAGCTCGCATCGATGGTAGCCGTCTCGTTGTATATCCTGCTCCTGAACGTCGTGCATCGCGCCAGGCCAATGGTGTGTCCGCCTGAGAGCACCACGAGGTCCTTGAGAGCCAGTCCGTGGGATTGGAAGTTGGAAAGCAGTGCGTTGAAGTCCGAGGTCGGGGCTGGGATGTTGTTGTTGGCTGCGCCCCTGCTTGCCGTCCGCGCATCCCTTCTCCCTACTTGCACATCGTAGGACTTTCCTCCCAACTGTAGTGAAACTGGTTTCAATTTGTGACATATTAAGTTGATCTAATCGATTTTATTAAATATTTTATGAAAGTTTATTGAATTTGAATCTAAATTCTCTTTATCTATTATCATTTCATGAATTTAAATTCAATTTTATTTATTTTCATATGAATTCACATATTGTGTTTTTTTACTTTAATTATTATAGATTTTTCCTCCATTTTGTAGTAGAATGCTTAATTTGAGTGTACTTTGTCAATGTTGTTCTTATCTGTCATAATTTGGTTATTGTCATATCAATGGTGTGAAACAAAATTTTAACAGAAACAAACATGTGTTAAAATCATCGGAGATTTACCGCAACTACGGAGTCTCTGGCTGCAACGGCTAGTATGTCAGCACAGGAAACGACGAAGCCATTGCAAGCCTTGTCAACCGCTGCTTTGATCTGATCAACAACATCGAACCCTCTCACCGAGTTGTTGTTGGGCCCTGCCGTCTTCTCTCCGGTGAACGTTGGGGTGTCGTCCAGAAGAATGGATCCATCGCAACCCTGCAGCGAGTAATCAAGCGCGCACATTTTAATTACACATCTACTGATTTAGAGAGTGGACATCATTTCTTGTTGGAGCTTTACGTTGACAAAGCAGTCATGGAAGTGGAGACGGAGCAGAGAGGCACCCATTCGACGCTCGCGAGCGACGGATTGCTCCACCGTTGTTCTTATGGTGGACAATGCTTGGGGGCACAGCTTGTTGTAGTAGTCGGGATTGAGCTGAGCGATGGAGGGTACAAGGGAAGCAATAATCACTGTGAAAGGTAAAACAAGAGAAGAAAAGGAGGCCATTACTGGATTTGAAGTGGTGGGCTATACTGAGTTAAGCAATAAAGATTGATGCTTTTTTATTCGTTAAAGCAGAACACAAGGGTGTTTATATAGGTGAGGATTTCATTCACCTTTGTAATGGAATGTAGAAGATAAATCTGTGTTGTTTGGGGGCGAAGCTGTTCAATGGGTTGGTCTACCCAACCTATTAATCTATTTCAGTAGCCATCAACTGCCCCATTTTCCAAACATTCTTAAAACTCACTTGGTTTAATCATTAATTGAGCACAGCATTTTAGAATGAAAGAGTAGGAACAAATCCACTTCTTGAAGAAAACTACTTTTTGCTCACTTGACGAGCAGCTTTATAGCTTTTAAGTTGATGGATTACATTTACCATAGCTCGAGTTCACAATCATAAGTCTTCTTGGTAGTATGCAATTATTAATATTTGTAAACAAGTGTTGTGCAATTAATAAGATTCGGAAAGCTTATAAGTTGGAAGATTATCTTTTGAAGGTCTGGAGAAAAGAAATCTCAGAACAAGAGCTACAGTTTCTTCGCTGTCTATTTGATCATTTCTATAATAATGAAGAATAACTTCTACTGATCTCTATTATGGTTCTTATGGGTATGAGATCTTCACTTTGTTCTTTAAAAATTCGAGGATTGATGGCAGGAAAGAAAGTCGTTCAACGAAAAATATTCCAACCAACTGAGTATGACTGCATAACCAAATGCAACATAAAAGAAATTGAAAGATCATACAAAGGTTTTGGCATAAGAAAATATAATTGACCTGGAACCGCTGAGAGTTAACATCGCAGATTAGTGTATCTGATCACCAAATCCAACAAAAACCAAGCTACTTACAGTAACTGTTGATAAAATCTGTTGAGTCCCTGTATGACGCATAGCCTCTTTTTTCCTAGTAGTCACTCTTTACAGGATGGGAGACTGATAGTGATGCTTCGCATGCTATCAAATGTCTGAGAACATAACATTGCTGGTTCCTCTTGGTTTATTGTGCCCAATCAACTCTTTAGCTTCTTCCTTTTTTCCTCTCATTTACTCACTACAATATTTCACACTTCGATGATAAATTGAATAAACTATCTCTGCTATAGATCTCAGTTTAGTATCTGTTCTTATCAATATATGCTAAAGATCTCAGTTCAAAGACATTCTTCTTGTATGTGATCTCAGAGAAATAGAAAGATGGGAAAAAATAGCATTTATTTCTCAACTAATTTTCATCTATTTTATATCTACTTTTTATCTATTTTTTATGACCCATAACGTTTATTTTGTAGTCTATTTATAGACTTTAGAATTTAAAATATTTTTAAAATATATGATTTTTAAAAGATAAGAATGACTTTTATTTATGTTTATCTTATATTAAATCGTTAAGTATATATGATCTTTAAAAGATAAGTATAATCTTATGCTTATCTTAAATGACTATTAAGTATAAAAATTGAAAACATATCTTTAATACCCTCTCTTAATTTAATTTTCTTTGATAGGCAAAGGTTTCATATTGAAGTCTTTTGTTATTAGGCTTATCTTTTATTTTTGTAGTGATCCATCTAAATCTAGTTTCTCTTGTATATCCATATGACTTCTATTATTTCATGATCGTTTGCTCGATCTACTAACCCCCAAGTATTATTTTTCTCAATTATATAGATTTCATTATCCATGGCTTTTATCTAATTCTTTTGTTTTTTAACTTCTTCAAAGCTTTATGTTTCAAGTAGCATGATATTACATATTTTTGTTAGACTTTGTGGTTCAACTAACATGAGATTACATGTTTTTGTTAGACTTCTTACTCGTCCTGAAGTTGACTTAATGTAGTTGAATATTCTCTAAAAATTAGATTAGGAGTTGGGCTCAATCTTTTATTTGAAGTGGATCTTGAAATTGAATCAATGTGTCTCATGAAGTCTGGTTCAACTAAAGAAGAGTGAATTGTTAAGAATAAAATTTTAATTTCTTAAGAAAATATGTAATTGAAATATTTTTAAAGTAAATTTTAATAAGTTTGAGCATACCTCTAAAAATGATTTTGAGAAAATGTTAATATTGTTTCAAAATATGTTAATTTTCTCTTAATAATAATTTTTTATGAAAATTGTTAAATAAAAAAATGAACAAAATATAAAAAATATAAATTAGAGATTTTTAGATGATTTAATTTAAAATTAAGACTAAGTTTACCTACAGCATTAAATAGACAAAAACATAACATAATCGATATAAGTATTTTGTCCAAAAACAGATAATCTAAACTCACAACAACAAAACAAAGGAATCAGACTACTACAACTTTACTACGAAACAAAATTAGTAATAGAAGAAAATTTTTCAGTAACAGAAAATTGAAATTAGTACAAATAAGTAGTTTATATTTAATGAGGCATAAGTGTTTTAATAATCAATTAAGAATAAAAGGATTTGACAACTTAACTAATTTAAAAATCGAGAAATTAGTAATTTGATGACTAAATGATGCAATAAAAATTTTCTTCCAATTTGATCCAAGTTTTATTAAATATTCATCAATCAATTTTATTAAAAAATTCTCGTATTTATAAATATTTTCTAACAACTAAAGGCAATTAACAAATATCCAAAATAACTATTATTGCTTCTATATGCATACGTTTTTTAATTAAAAAATTATTATTTAAATAAAACTTTTAACAGCTAGAAATAATGACCAAAAGGGTCATTATGCAGGATCCACATGAACGGAATTACCTAGGATCGCTTAATTGCAAAAACCCCACAATCAGACTAATGGAATTAAACTGGTATTGTTCATAAGTAAGGATTTAATTTAGAGCATTAGATCTAACTAGTGATTTGATGGCAAGATTTGCATCTTCCTCGTATATTAAATGCGGACAATGCAATAATGAAATTGTGCAATCATATGTGAGATTTAATCAGGCATTTTTAAAAGACATAAAAGATTATGATCATATAATCACAAATTTACATGAATAGATGACTCATAACACTTCTGAAATTTTGAAGACAGTTGTACGAGGAGTATACCATAGTCTAGTCCCACATTTCTTCTAAAGTTGTATATGTTTATAAAGGCTTTTTTTGCTCAACTTCCACTTTTTGGTTGGGTGCCCCTTAATTTGCTCAAAAGGTAATAACTGGTGTTGCTAATAATTTGATTAATTGATTATCAACATATTTGGGAATTACAACTCAATCCAATATTCTTAGACGATTTTAGCAGTGTGTTCCCAACCTGATTACTACACCTAATGGGTTTAGGAGTAATGCCCTAGCAAAAGATTAGTGATTTAATTCTAAGCGATGGCTGTGGCGAGTAAGCCAAGTAGAATTTAGGTTTTTAATTTATTTTATTTTTTACTTATTATGTTTTACTAATTAATTAATATTACTATGATATATTTTTTTAATTTAATGAAAGTAAATTTCCAAAGATATGAAAAAGGTATCATGCTTATCAAGATGATCAAGGTAAGGTGATCCAAGATATTAAAAACTTAAATATATTTTTAAAATAATTAATTTAATTTAGATCTTTTAAAAAAATTATTCAAATTTAATATTCTAATAAAATAAAATTTAAATACCTAAATTTAAATTTAAAATATATTAATTAAGAGTTTGTCACTCTAGTTAAAATAATCTTCATAAGATGTGACATTTGTTTATCTTCTTCTTTAAGTTCTCTCACAAAAATGAACGTTGACTATCTAAAATTTGAAAATTTACTCAAATAAATTTATTTGAAATATCTATGATCTGTTATCTCCAAGTAAAGTACCATGACTAGGGTCAACAATAAAACATCATGAAGTATATTTTGCTCTCTTTGTGTGATCACTATAATCCTATATTGATCTAACGAGATAATAGTTTGTACTTGTTGATTTTCTTGCACCTTTTCTTCTTCATAAATTAATGTATTCTTCTCATCAAACACAACTATGCTTATTGTCAACTTTTTCTTTTCCAAATTATAAAGTTAGTATCTCTTTTGTCATAGTATAGCCCATAATTATATAACGCTTACTTTTATCATAAAGCTTTGATCATTTATGTTTGGCATATGAGTATAGCACATGCTACCAAACACTTTCATGTGGTTGATCTCTAGTTTGATGCAACTTCAAGCATCAATTGAAGTTCAATTTGGAACCTCTATTGTCAGGCATCAATTTCGGATATAAAACGTCGTACTGATAGCTTCTACCAAAATGAGTTAAGAAAACCTTTTTCCTTGAGCATTGCTCTTGCTATCTCATTAATGGCTTAATTTTTCACTTAGAAACACCATTTTGTTAAGGAGTATACATTATTATTAGTTGTATCTAAATGTCATGTTCTTCACAAAAATAATCAAAACTTTTTTAAGTAAATTCACCACCTCGATCACTTCTTAGCACTTTAATTTTATGCGCACTTTTATTTTCAACCATGGCCATGAACTTCTTGAATACATCAAAGGCCTTTGACTTCTCTTTAGAAAATATATCCATATCATTCTTATATAATAATCTAAAAAATTACAAATTATCATCTTTTATGACAATGTTTGCATCTTTCAACATTTATCAATATAAATAAGTTTAGTGCTTTGCTTACTCCTTGAGTAGGAAAAGATGGTCAATGTTTTTTGCCAAAAATACATCCTTCACAAATGTTTTTTGACTTCTCGTTATGTTGATAAATGATAGTTCTTTGACCATATCTTGAACCCTTAGTAGCTTCAATGTTTTATAATTAAATTTTCTAAACCTTTTGTCATAAGTCAAAGTTGTCAATTACTTCACTTTGTAATGCCAATTGTATAACATAATTATTTTGTAGAGAAATGTTTTTGGACATATTCATATCCACCTTTGTTATAACATAATTTTTATTTTTTTTTATCAAATATTGTGTAACCACCATCTTCATAATAAACAGCAAACTTATTTTGTACTAATTACTTGATGCTTAATAGATTTTGCTTTAAATCAAAAACCAATAGCACATCACAAATAAACCTCAGTCCTACTTTAGTTTCTTATGCATACCTTGGTTTCAAATGAAATATCTATCACAAAATATTTTTTATTACTAATTATATGATTTATGTAGCCATTATCTATGTACTATATATCATCATTTTTCTTTTTTTATGATATGTTAAGCATAGAAAATATTTTTTAGATTTTTTTATGTAGAACAAATTAAATTTTTACTAAGATCTAATTTAAAACCTATAACACAATAAATACTTAATAAATTATTAATAAATATTGAAATATATTATATACTAATTAGGGCTAGATAGTTTGTGTGATATTTTAGAATTATTAAAAGATTAATATCCAAAGTTGTAACATAGATTATTTAGTAGAGTAGATGATTATGTATTAAGTATTAAGTATAAAGTCTTATTGAGTAGTTTTGTCATATTCAATTTCACACATATAAAATAGATAATTTAAAGACAACTTTATGTGAAGTGCTTTAATAAAAAAAGAGTGACTCTAATTTTAGATTAGTATTTAAAAAATAAAAGTTACTAAAAGAGTTTACAAATTTGCTAATGATGGCTTATAGTTTCATTTGGAGTTGGCACGTGGAGCACTAAAGATGAAAAAGGATGACGAGTTGGAGGTTTGGGTTAGTAGGAAAGTTTGGCTAAAGGAGTTACAAAATGGTCATAAAGGTTTTGGAGTACTATTAAGGGTAGCAGTTTGGTAGTTTTTTCGAAAGAGTGAAAAGGAGACGAACACTTCAGGGTGTTGGAGAAAGAAGGAATTTGTTTAGTTTCCAGCTTTTTCTATGAAATGTTTCACTTTCAATCCTTATCTCTCACAAGGAGAGGGAAAATTAAAATTTCTCCAACTAGAGTTAGGCACATAGTCTTTGCACATAATGGTGAAAACATTCAAACAAGAGAAATTTTATTCATCAATAATAACATTACAATAAATGAACCTCTGTTATTTATAGATGAAGAAAAACTTAATAATTATGCATAAAAAAAGAATTAAACATATATTGGGAACATAATATAAGCATGAGAAAAAAGAATTATATGCTCCTTGGAACATAGCAGAAGCATAGGAAAGATGAGAAGTTAACATGAGAAAAGACTATTTTGGAGTTAAATCACATAAAAATCTAAAATATATATTTAAAATTTCAAGATATTAACTCTAAGTGAGCTAATTGCATTAAATAAAAAATATAAAAATACATGAAAAAACTATTGTAATATCTCGAATTTTGAAAATTATAGCATTTTTTTTTTGTTTTATAACATGTACTTAATATGTTAAATATTATTATTTTGTGAGCTTGATATAGTGGGCATGAGATGTATGTTAAAATAATCTATTTAAATAATATTCGTGATATATCTAGTAATGTGTCACATCTATTTTTCATTTATTTCACATCTATTTTTAATTTATTTTTCAAGTCCCATAGGGATTACATTATAGTCTATATATAGACTTTGGAATATATGCTTTTTAAAAAATACATGATGCTTATAATATAAGAATAACCCTTATTTAAGCTTATCTTATTTTAAATGATTAAATATATATGATCTTTAGAAAATAAAAATAACCTTATACTTATCTTATTTTAAATAACTATTAAATATAAAAAATTTAATTATGACTTATCTTTAATATATCCATCATATTTCTTGTGGAAGAAAACTAATTACTTGTTTTTCACCAAGATAAAGCAACTATCTTGTTTTATATCCAATCTTTATCATTATCTTTTTCTAACATTGTTGAAACCTAGTCCTTGTTTGACATGCATGATCATTCCTTCTAATAATAAGATAGCTTATATTGTGGTATGGTCTTGGTATTGAGCATAAGAAATTCATCACTTAAAATTTTTTATAAATTATAATATTTGACAAGATTCATAACCTTTTATGTAAGAAAATTTCATCAAATGATTATCACATGCCAACATTTCCTCCAATACAAACCTTATTATTGTCCCAAGAGTTGTGAACGGTATGTCCAATTATTATACTACCTCAACTCTAAATAATATAGACCACAAAGGGCATGATCTTTTTAACCATGGCTAAGTCATGATGGTATATACTATAATAAATTCTTTTACATGTAACCACCATTATTATCCACATCAATTTCCCATTGAATTGGTAACCAAAATTATGACTAGTAATGATAAGCTACTTATTTGTGCTCAAATGCTACAACAAATCTCAATTTGAGGTGTCTCCCTTTCTCTCAATATAAGCAATTTAATAGTTTTAGCTACACATAAAAAAATGAAGGAGATTTATTTATCTATAAAATAAACAATTTTTATTGACACTTTAAAATAAAATATATACATTAATAATAACATAAAGGTTGAGATAAAGGAGAAGAAACTCAAATTTATAAAATAAGGCAAATATTATATTATCTTAAACACAAGTTATAATAAAATTGATAAGTATATCAAATTCGAACTTATAAAGTAAAAAGGTAAACAAAAATGTTAAAGTATAAGAAAAGATAAATAATGACCTTTTTTATGATTGAATAGTAATTAACAATTCTTAAAAAAATTCAAAGAATATATACTAGTAATAAAATCTCAAATTTGTGTAAATAAAAAATTTTCAAATTCATTTATATTTTCTGAATTTTAGAGGTATTTTTAAATTATTTTAATTTTTTTAAAAAAATCATTATCGATAAAAAGAGTTATGATGCCTATAATATGAGAGATAAATGAGAAATTTAATAAACAAAAATTTTTAGAAATCTAGAATATCAAATTGGTGAATGAATATTTAATTTTTTTTAAAATTAAAACAAATGATTTGAAAATTATCAAAATTTATTTATGAATTTATAAAAATAGAAAAATTATTAAAATATTAAATAGATTAAAAAAAATTAATGAAAATTTATGATGAAAATATTTATTAAAACAAGTTTAATAAATATCTTTGAGTTAAAATAGAGGTAAGATATTCATGGAATTAAAATATTTAAAAGGAAATATTAAATAAAAACTTTTTCAGTATTTAAATATAAAGGTTATTAAAAATAATTATTATTCAAAATGAAATTTGTTGATAGGTAAAGCTCATCAAACATGTTTACATAAAATTTTACCAATGAATTTCTTGAACTTAAATTTGATAACACTTATAATAAAATAACTTTAGAGTTTTTAACTTTCTTTGCGGAAGGTTTCTCATTTTCGATCCTTGTCTCTCACAACGAGAGGAAAAATTAGAATTTCTCCCACTAGCTTAGACACACTCTCTTTGCTCACAATGATAAAAGCATTAAAGCAAAAAAATTATTCATTAATAATAACATTATAATAAAGGAACCTCTCTAATTTATAGATGAAGAAAAATTCAATAATCATATATAAAAAAAAGAATTAAATACACATTGGGAATGTAATATAAGCATGGGAAAAAAAGAGTTATATATTACTTGGAACATAAAATAAACATGAGAAAGATGAGAAGTTAACATAAGAAAATACTATTTTTGAGTTAAATGACTTAGAAATCCAAAATATATATTTAGAATTTCAAGATATTAACTATAAGTGAGTTAATCGCATTAAATACAAAAATACAAAGATAAATAAAAAATTATTATAATATCATAAATTTTGAATGTTATAGCATAAATTCTTTGGTTTTATAACATGTACTTAATATATTAAATATTATTATTTTGTGAGTTTGATATAATAAGCGTGAGATGTATGTTAAAATAATTAATTTAAATGATATCGTGACATATCTCATAATATGTGTCACAACAAAAATATTTTAAAATTTGAAGTATTGCAATTATGACATAAGAAAAATTATACAATCATATAACATAATAATCGTACATTAAAGATGATGTAATTAGAATGTCAACAATGGACAAGACAAATGATAATGATCAACAACAGCTAGAAGGCGGGTGGCTGACAAACAACCAGGGAGTAGTGAGCGGCCTGGTGATGTTGGGCAACCAAGAAATAATGGGTGACGGACAATGGCAACAATCGGGAGTAGTGGACGACCATGTGATGGCGGATGGTTGTTGATGATGCAAGCACAAGAACCAACATAATTGATGACATATTTTACTACAAAATGTGCTTAGATGAACATAACAAAGTAATAGGGATAAGCATAAAAAATATAGTGTTGTAATCGACCTCTATGATTGACAAAGATGACTAATTATAATAAGATTCAGCTTGATCATGGCTCTTAGTTTGAAAGGGAGTAGTGTGACACCAGTGGATGTTTGTTTTGTCAGCTAATGCGACATTCTCTTATATCATTTTTTCTTCTATAAAAATGTTCATGATTGTTACCTTGCAATATATAGTTTCTTTTAATATGATTATGTTATGGTATTAACCCATAATTATTATATTGCATTTGATGATAATAAATCATAAATATTTTTTAATAAATTTGATTGAGTGAATTTTTATATTCTAAATAGTTAATACTCATATTCATGGGAGAATTTAAAAAAGAAGAGAAGAAAAAATAAAATCTTATGAAAATCATCTTAATAGAAGTGGCAAACTATCAAAAAATAATTTTTTAATTTACTTTTAGGTATTTAATTTTATTTTTAGAATATTAAACTTGATTAAAATTAGTTTTTTAAGATATAAAAATATTGATTAACTTTCATCTTTGATATCCTTGATCACTATCTTTGATTCAATATCTCAATACATATTTTTCAATCATTTGATCATCTTTAAAATCTTATTATTTAATAATTTTTTAAATAAGAAATTTAAAATTAAAAAGCCTAATTTTCATCGTTGTTGGCACATATGTGAAGTTTGCTACAGTATTTGGGTCAGATCAGGGCATGAGTCCCAAACCCATTTGACACATTTGAATTTAGCTTGGATTAGGGCATTACGCTTTAAATCCATATTTAATCTTCTGATTATTGGTAAATATGGGTGATTACATCTTGCACAACCATGTGGCACCCAACCTCAAAATCAGACTGCCTCTAACACGTGTCAGAATGCTTATATGGAGAAAAACGCTTTTCAAATCCATCGTGTGGGACTAAAAGTATTACTTTTACTACACGATGAACTCCCAAATTGTAGAAATAACATAAGCAGACTATCAAGCATTTTGCAATTGTGATCACCATCTTATATAATTTTTTAACTTGCTCATTCTTTTAATTGTCCAATTGCGCAATTTTTGTAATTACATGATCTGTATTTCTTTCACTCAAAAAATTAAATCTTGTCGTCATATCGCGTTTCTGATCTAACAACATAGATCAAATGTATATTTCTAAAAGGCATCGATTAAATTTTTTTTCTTGTGATCCCGTAATTTTTGCGATCAAACGGCAGTGGTTCGTTTTGATCCAATGGCTTCAGTGCAAAGCTCTTTTAGCAATTATTTTAAAATATTAATTTTCTAATTAAAAATTATGGAAACAAAAATTTAATGATTAAATTGGGATATTCAATAAGTGCCTTTAGCTGTTAGAAGATATCTACAAATAGGAAAAATTTTAGCAAAATGTTTTGATGAAAACTTCTATAAAATTTCAAAGAATAATTCCCAAGTCATGACCTTAAAACAATTCGTAGCCATTGCTAATCGTCACCTCCTTATGCTGCGCCTTTCTTCAACGAATTTAAAATTTCTTGATTCATCTTCTGATCATGTAAGCTCTCATTTTCTCATTTTATAACTGATTAAATTAAGATAATTATACTTTGTTAAATATTTTGTCAAGCATAGGAATTTATTTGTACAGCCTTTAATCGTCATTTTTTCTCTCTTTTTATTAATTTTTTTTATTATAAGGCCATTATAGCCTTTTTATTTTCTTATTATAAGAATTTAGCTTACCAATCTTTTTACAAAAGGCTTTTATAGCTTGCTTATTGTGCGTGGTTTTTATCGAGAGTGTACGTTGTCTTGATTTTAAGTCAAATCATCTAAAAATCTCTTATGTAAATATTTAAATTTTTTTACCTTATTATTCATAATTTCTAAAACTTTATTATAAAAATAAAAATTAAATTATTTTCATGAAATTAAAATTTTTTAATTTTAGTAATTCACCCCCTTTTACTGAAAAATATTTCAGATCTTACTTCTTGAACTTGTTGCACTTTTTCCCAATATCTCGATATACTATGATTTGACTTTTTGCATATATCACACCATAGATTTTAATTACTTAAGCTTGATTCTCTAGAGCCATTTGATTTCGTCTATGCATCTTGTCTTAAGCAATATTTTCGCTAATAATTTTCTTGATTCTTTGAGGAGTTTTGAGATCTAAAACTCAGTTTAGACTAGAAAGCACTTTCAACTAAATTTTTGCCATATTACAAATGCCTCTCTTCATGCCACTTTAAGGAATCATTAATTATTGAATCAAAAGTGTTTGGCATATCTTTAGATTTTTTTTATTGTAATAATAATATACTTATATTTTTTTTAGTAAGCTAATTAAATTTTTTTTAACTATCTTTTGAAAGAGATTTCTTCACTATAGATCCTTTTCTTATTCATGATCTCGATAACTCTTGAGAAACACTCTTTTATTTTATCAGATTTCTTGATTTCTAAATTTTTAATATGTCTTTGCATTTTTCATCTTTCACATATCATAATTTTCTTTACAAATATAGGTATCGTCAACTAGGCCATGCTTTCTTTAGCACCAGAAGCTATCGACTGGAGGAGTTTCTTGAAACAAACATAATTTCACTACTTTGCTAAAACTAATATTCAAACTTTTCACTATGATATCAATTATTTAATAGAAACATAGAAAGAAAAAAATAATATTTATTTCTCAACTATTTTTCATTTATTTCACATCTATTTTTTATTTATTTTTCATGTCCCTTAGGGATTACATTATAATCTATGTATAGACATTGGAATATATGCTTTTTGAAAAATATATTGTTCTTATAATATAAGAATAACCCTTATTTATACTTATCTTATTTAAATGACTAAATACATATGATCTTTAGAAGATAAAAATTACCCTATACTTATCTTATTTTAAATAGCTATTAAATATTAAAATTTAATTATGACTTATCTTTAATATGTCCATCGTATTTCTTGTGAAAGAAAGTTGATTATTTGTTTTTCACCAAGATAAAGCAACTATATTGTTTTATATCCAATCTTTATCATTGCCTTTTTCTAGCGTTTTTGAAACCTAGTCCTTGTTTGGCATGCATGATCAATCCTTCTGATAATAAGATTGCTTATATTGTGGTATGGTTGATAGTCTTGATATTGAGTATAAGAAATTCATCACTTAAAATTTTTTTACAAATTATAATATTTGACAAGATTTATAACCTTTTATGCAAGAAAATTTTATCAAATGTCTATCACATGCCAACATTTCCTCCAATACAAATCTTATTATTGTTACATGAATTGTGAATGATATGTTCTCCAATTGTTATACTACCTCAATTCTAAATAATATTGATCACAAAGGGCATGATCTTTTTAACCATGGCTAAGTCATGGTGCTACATACTACAATAAATTCTTTTAAATGTAACCACCCGTATTATCTACATCAATTTCCCATTGAATTGCTAGCCAAAATTATGACTAGTATGGATAAGCTACTTATATGTGCTCAAATGCTACAGCAAATCTCAATTTGAGGTGTAACAAGACTCCTTTGCTCTCAAACCCACATTATGAGCATTTAAATAGTTCTAGCTACACATAAAAATGAAAGAGATTTATTTATATGTAAATTCAACACTTTTGATTGACACTTTAAAATAAAATATATACATTGATAATTACATAAGTGTTGAGATAAAAGAGAAGAAACTCAAATTTATAAAATAAGGTAAATATTATATGATCTTAAATACAAGTTATAGTAAAATTGATAAGTACATCAAATTAGGATTTACAAAGTTAAAAGGTAAACCAAAATTTCAAAATATAAAAAAAGATAAATAATAACTTTTTTTATGATTGAATAGTAATAAACAAATACTTAAAAAATTTCAAAGAATATATACTAGTAGTAAAATCTCAAAATTTGTGTAAATATATAATTTTCAAATTTATTTATATTTTGTGAATTTTAGAGTTTTTTTAAAATTATTTTAAATTTTATAGAAAAATTATTATCGATAAAAAGAGTTATGATGTGTGATAGATAAATGAAAGTAAAACGAAACTTTTTAGAAATCTAGAATATCAAATTGATGAATATTTAATTTTTCTAAAAATTATAACAAATAATTTAAAAATTATCAAAATTTATTTATGAATTTATAAAAATATAAAAAAATTATTAAAAATATTAAATAGATTAAAAACTTCGTGATGAAATCATTTATTGAAACAAGTTCAATAAATGTCTTTGAGTATAAAAATGAGGTAACATATTCATGGAATTAAAAGATTTAAAAGGAAGTATTTAAATATAAAGGTTTTTAAAATTTACATAAAATTTACAAAAAAAAAAATATACCAACGAATTTCTGGAACTTGAATTTTACAAAAAAAAAATAAGAAAACTATATTTTTTTCGTTAGTTTTATGAAAATAAACATTTAATTAATTATTAAAACTATTAATTTCAAATTTTTCGAATCCAAACCTAACGCGCGTAACCTCTGGAGGAAACCCAACCGTCTCCGACCGAATCGAGGGCGAACTGCCAGATTCCTAGATGCGAGGATGCGGTGGGTTTTCCATTGAAAGGATACAAACGTTCGAGGAAGATGAGAAACAGCACATGCGAGATGACATTAGTCTCTATAAGAGGGACACGAACCGAGACTCAAGAAATTTTTTTGGAAAAGATTTGGAAGAGGAAACAGCCGAGGGTTAGAAGAAGTGAGAATAGTTGATTAACGAGACATTTCCAGAGCATATCAAGAAAAATTATAAGGAGAATCGAATATTTGTGGAAGATTATTGTGAGCAATTGGGGAAGACAAAGAAAATTGCATATTTCGATATTCCATTCTCACGGCATAACTACAACTCAGACATTTTAAGGTAGACAAACTTATATTTATGCATATAATATATATATTTGATATTTATTATTTTATAAATAAAAATTCTCTTTAGAGATGATATAAAATAATTAACTTAAGAATGATTGTTCTTATTACTTATCATGATATGTGTCAATGCTTAATTTGATATATGACTTAGTTATGTATGAGAATTTTTATTATTAGATTTTTTTTAAGTTAATTTATAATATATTATAATAATATCACTTGTGATAATAATCATAAAGAAAAATAAAAAAGATAAGAATTTAAAAGAGAAAATAAAAGATAAGAAAATTATAATTCAAGATTAATAAAGATAAAATAATATTTAAAATATGAAAAAATAAATAGTTATTCAAAAAATTGATTATTATTCTAAAAATAAAATTATTTTTATTATAATATATTGTATTGAGTGTTAAGGTTTTTACAAAATACTCTTGGATATGCTATCTAGTATGTACAAACATATAATTTAAAATTGATCAAGTATATTGATATTGATATGATAAATATATTGATGTCATCAAAAATATATAAAGTAAATATTTTTTTTTTTACTTAGATATAATATTTATTTCTAGCTTATTAAGAGACAAAATGTAGTAGTATTATTATTCGAGAAACAAAATACAAAACAACACTTAAGGTTTTATCAAAAGCAATATTTTCAATTGGGAGGAATTGTGCCATATGAGCATAAATTGGGCACAATGTATATTTAATTGAATATTCAAATCCACCTTTGTGTCAGTCTCTTTTTATTCAATTACCTGACTTATCTTTTGGAATGATGATAATAATTTTTTGTTATATTCATCATTTCATCATAAATTAGCAAAGAACTCGTTAATCATTAACAAAAGTTGACAAATCTTTAGCTTCACAATTGCAACAATCATGTATTCATACTTTGGAGACAGACTCATACAACATCAATAATTTGCTTTAAGATGTCATTTTGTTAACAAGTGCAGATATTCTATACAAATAGTCTTGCATAGACATTACTTCTCAATTTTGCAGCTATTTATGCATTTATTGCTGAATATTGAGTAGCAATTTAGAATATTTTTTCGTTGTTTCTCACTTTTTTCTTTTAATCTAAATTGGTGTATCCGTTCTCTACTAAGCTTCATAACTCCTAAGTCTTAAACAAAGGTTTCATTTCAATGTTCTGAAACCAATACACCTCATCATTAAAGACAAGCATCAAATTTAAGAAACAGTAATGAATTCACTTACTAACACACTAAAAGCCTTTTCCTAAAATGCTTTAATGAGGATCAAAAATTGATTTGGTTACCAATGTTTTTATATGTAGAGCTGATAAAGATGTTGAGTTTGATCCAATTCTGATGTTTCCATCACTCACAAACAGAAATCCAATTCCTTTGCCTCCTGTAAGAGAAAACTTGTGACGAATTCTATGCTCCCTTTGTTGTTCATCTGCAAACTTTAGCTTCAGTTGTGGTTTAAGACGAGAAATCTGGCTCTGATTGGAAACTTTAATAGCTCTGATACCACAAATATAGGAAACAATATAACATAAAACATTCTAAATAAGTTTTTCACTAAACAGAGAGAGAACAGAAGCACCTTTTTTCAAAAAACACAGGAGAAAAAACGGCGTAATTCTACTGGAGGACACATGAACTTGAACAATCGTCACAAGAAGAAGTTAATAAAGAAAAACATTTAAGCCCATGGCCTACAATTTTCAATCCAAAGAGAGAAAGATTGAAGAATTATGAAGTAGAAAGATCAAACAACAAACGTAATGATATAAAACCTGAGCATTGCAGTGTTCTATTTTGTTAAACAATACTTACAGCTTCTCTCATACTAATGGAGGCGATCAACAAATCGAAACAGTTGGAAATGCAACAATAAAACCTGTAAGTCAGCTTATACCTTGCGACGTTATTCAATGCAAGAATGTAGCGTATAATTCAGCTCTCCTTGGAGAGTTTGTTGACTAATCTGCACAGCAAGCATACGTGTGGTGAATCCAGCCTATTTTGGACAGAATTTTGATCCTAATATGCACATTAATGTGTAAATCCATGTCCCTTAAAATATGATTGTTGTTATGGTATGAACTGATCACTTGCCAAGAATACGAAATTGTTTCAAATATTTTTCCTGCTTTAAAAAGAAATCAGATGGAATTCTTTCTTCCTCAACTAGAATCAAAGATGGTGGCATCAAGGTGTTTGGTGGTTCTTTGCATTGTGCTCTCTCTTTTTGCTCATGGAAAGGCTGGGAGTGATTACAAGCAAGCGTTAACCAAGTCTATATTGTATTTTGAGGCGCAAAGGTCCGGCAAGTTACCCGGCAACCAGCGCGTTACTTGGCGTGGTGATTCTGCTATCAGGGATGGCAGTGATGCTGGTGTAAGATACATAATGTCGACTATCGTTTTTATTTTATCAGCCTAATAAAATATATTTTTTTTATGATTAAAAAAATTATTTTGTTTGAAAAGGTTGACCTCGTCGGAGGATATTACGACTCCGGCGACAACGTCAAGTTCGGCTTCCCACTGGCCTTCACCATGACCACCCTCTCATGGGGCGTGGTGGAGTTCCGTAGCAAACTGGCGGCAGCGGGAGAGCTCGACAACGCCCTCGAATCCGTTCGTTGGGGGACCGACTATTTGCGAAAGGCGCACACCGCTCCCAACGAGCTCTATGCCCAAGTTGGGGAAGGTAACTCCGACCATGCTTGTTGGCAGAGACCCGAGGACATGACCACGCCGCGTACTTCTTATAAAGTCGACGCTTCGCATCCTGGCTCAGACATCGCCGCCGAGACCGCGGCTGCATTCGCCGCTGCTTCCATTGCTCTTCGCCCTTCGGATCCATCGTATGCATCTGATCTTCTCAATCGTGCTCAGCAGGTAATCAAATGACCAGCTCTCGTTGCTCTGTCTTTTGTAACTCGTGTTTCCGTTATCAAAATTATATTAAATTAAGATGGTATTTTTCTTTTTATTTTTTGAATTTGTTATTTAATACAATCGTTTTTGGCTATAGCTGTTCGACTTCGCTAGGAATCATCCTGGGTTGTATCAGAACAGCATTCCTGTTGCAGGACAGTTCTACCCAAGCAGTGGCTCTGATGTAAGGCTTCCGTTGCAAAATCTTTCAATTTGGAGAACAAATTAAGCTGAAATAATGCGAATAATAAGAGACTGCGATTTAATGTATTATTTTCCAAATAATTAATTAATTGTGACACCCACAGGATGAGCTTCTCTGGGCCGCGGCTTGGCTCCACCGTGCAACCAACGGAAACACTTATCTCGACTTCCTTGGCAACGCCAACAACATCGGCGGTGTTCGATCAATGTTTTCCTGGGACGATAAGTTCGTCGGCGCCCAAGTTCTTATCTCCAAGGTTCTCGTAATTTAAGATTTCCATGAATTTGAAAATTTGGGCTTTTTTAGAAGATAAGTGAGAAAACTTGAAAGAAGCGCGATTTATCTCTCTGTTCAGCTCATTCTGGAAAAGACGGTGCCCATGGGAGGAATCTGGAGCCAATACAAGAACGCGGCAGACCAATTTATCTGCTCTGTCCTCCAAAAGGGAAGCAACAACGTGAAACTGAGCCCCGGCGGGATGCTCTGGTGGCAACCATGGAACAATTTCCAGTACACCGCTGCCGCGACGCTTGCTCTCTCAGCCCACTCCGACCACCTCTCCGCGGCCAAGGCTTCCCTCCTCTGCCCAGCCGGTGTCGTTTCCCCAGCCGACATTCTCGCCTTCGTCGGCGAGCAGGTGGACTACCTCCTCGGGAGCAACCCAAAGAAGATAAGCTACATGGTCGGATTCGGTTCTGCCTGGCCCAACAAGGTCCATCACCGCGGCGCTTCCATCGTGTCGGTGAAGAAGGACCCTTCGCCAGTGGACTGCAAAGGCGGCTTCGACAGGTGGTTTCATAGCCCGAATCCGAACCCGAATGTGATCGAGGGTGCCTTCGTCGGTGGCCCCGATGCTGGCGATCAGTATAGCGATGACCGGGAGAATTACCAGCAGGCCGAGCCCTCCACGGTCACCACCGCCGCTTTTGTTGGAGTCCTGGCGAGGCTGATCTAAAGCTCGTTATCTAAACTAAATTAGTATATCTTAGTATCCTTGTTGTTGTGTTTAAGCCTGCATCAAGGGTCCCACAGACATTTAATTAATGATTCTGCTTTAATTTTCATGAAGTTTGACCATTCACGGGAAGGTTTCTCTCTCTCTCTCTCTCTCTCTTCTATATATATATATATAATACTTTATTTTGAAGAAATCAAATAATAATTTCATTGTTATATAAAGTTATATTATAAATACAGTTTAACAACATATTATTAAGTAAAACATTTTAAACTCTTTGCAAATAGAACCATAAAATTTTAAAAATTTACAATACTTATAAACATTTTCAAAAAATTATAGATCCTATTGTTTTTTTAAATATGTATTATAATTCTAATATATCAAATAATACATCCGTTTAATCCGACCTCTGCAATCACACCAATGACATTTTAATCACAATGGTCCTTCAAAATACATTAATAACATTAAAACAAAATTGAACACTCAGATGAAGCATCATGCATTCATAGTTTATCTCACGAAATATAATTCATATCTCCTACATAGGTTTAGATTACCTATTTGTTTAACAAAATGACAAGACTCATCTGACTGAAGGACTAGCAAACATCAAACTACAATCTATAAATAGTTTGTGATATGGTACTTTAAACTTGCTCATCAGAAGGCTTTGCATACTTAAATCAGCCATTCATAAATTGACAGCATCGATAGCTCAACCAACGTTAAAAGACAAATCTGCTATTGTCGTTCTATCTGAATTGTTACATGGCTTATATTGTACTCCCTTTTGATGTATCCGATCACCTTGTCTAGGATGTCATCAGCATTGGCCTTCGGGGTGATTGTTACATGGCATGCAAGTAGAACTTTCCCCACAGTGATGGCCCATATGTGAAGTTCATGGATGGCAACCACACCTTCGAGGTCACAAAGCCCCTTCTCGAGCCTGGTGGCATCAATTTCTCGAGGTGTGCTCTCCATGAGAACTTCAAGTATGCTTCTAAGCATCTTTATGGTCGTCACCAACACAACCACAGAAAAGACGAGCGTGCAGATCAGATCAATTATCTTCCACTCGGGCTTGTACCATATGACCGCACCACCTATCATGACCCCAACACTCTGTATTGAATCACCAAGCACATGGAGATAAGCACTGTGCACGTTTATATTCCTAGGCTGCTTCTTGGTTGACTCGGATGGATCATGAGAGAGCTTGATAAGTGGCTCCTGAGCATCTGCGAGCCTGCTCTCCAACAAGCAAGCATGATGATGATGCTGATGATGATGATGACTTGTGACGCTAACACCATGGCAATGAAAATGCTCACCATGTCCATGTTCATGATCATGGCCATCATGATTGTGGGAGTCCTCGTGGGCAGAATGTGAATGACCATGGTCATGTCCGAAATGACCATGGCCAACATGAGCATGGTCATGACCAAGCAACACGGCCATGACAACGTTAACCACCAAGCCAAAAGCCGAGACTGCAAACATCAGTGAACCCTGTACCTGACCGCTGTCATTTATGATTCTTAAGACGGCTTCATAAACCAGAATACCAGCTAAAAGCCATATGAGTTGAATGGAAACCAAGGCTCCAAGAATCTCAATCCTGAAAAATCCATACGATTGGCGAGGTGTTGCTTCCCATCCTGAAGCCCAGAGGGAGAAGAGGGAGATGGCGAAAGCTGCGACGTCTGATAGAAGATGTGCTGCATCGGTTAAAATGGCAAGGCTGTTGGCTTTGATGCCTCCAATTACTTCCACTGTCATGAATATGATGCAAAGAACAACAGCAATCAAAAGTTTCCTCATCGAAGCTGATCTTTCTTCCGAATCTTTTGAGCTTGAACTATTGTCAGAGAAATCACAAGGTGCACCACCACAAACTTTGTTTCCAGCCATCCTAGATGCCTCATCAGGAACGTCTACATTAATTTCCATAACTTCACAATTTGATGCTCCTGGTCTTCCATCGTCAGGAAAATAGAAAATAAATAATTAAGGAAAATCACAATAATAAGTGAGATCAAAAAAATCATAAGATAAATTCAAACTTTTCCAATGACGCAAACTACAGTTAAGTTATAAATATAGGTATACACTGTGAAGCGAAATTTGTATATGGAAGCACTACATTAAGATCCAATTGCAGACAATAAACTACTTCACACTTCAAGTTGTACTTGCCAAAACTTACTAACAACTGAAATTGTCTAGCGGTTTCAAGCCAAAGAGACAAAGATCTAAGAATTGAGTTGAAAGGTCAAACACCAAATGGAATCACTGAAAACCTGAACATATACGAAAGCATAACGTAATTGTATGTTTGAAAGGTAGAAAAAATACCAACTGGGGCGACCATAGTAGAAAGACAAAATAATAATTGAGATAGCTATGGTTAGTGACATAGTGTTGCTCAGATGAAAATTGTCGACGATATAAAAAACTTGTGCTTCATTTGGCAATTGCAATGTTCCATTATGTTACACAAAGTTTTGCTTATTTCAAATTGATGGATCTGCTAAAGAGTTAGTCTAATAAATCAAAAGCCATTGGTATTGCCTATGCTCTCCTAACCATGAAAGAAAAAAATATGTAAAATAACTAAACAAATGAAAAGGAGGTCTAGATAACTCAATCAAGCTAGGTATATTAAGAGCAAAGAAAAAATGCAAAGATGAATAGCATAGTTAGGAGAAATGCAAAAATACTTTGACATGTTATAAGAGGCTTGTTACAAAAAACACAAAAAAAAATAATCAACTATGTAGAAAACAATAGATTCATCTAATTGTTTGGTTTCATGAACAAAGTTAAATGTAAAAATCCCAGATCCAAATGCAAGACTTATTTTGGCCAGGTATAGGTTTGGTTTGATAGTGGACAAACCTAAACATAATTGGAATCCCAATCACCATAACCAGTTTCAGCATATATAATGTAGGGCAAAAGATAAACCGACAAGCTTAGCATAGAAAACAATATGTAGGGAATAAAATAGTGCAACCATCAGCACATCTGTGGCCTCGAGAGATTCCGGCTGCATCCTAGCAACAACATAAGGTTAGAAGGGATACGCATACACGATAAAATTAGAGCAACTAAACCTCAAATGAATAAATTATGTTACGACTCACTAAAATAATAATAACCTACCTTAACTATAACAATTCCCAAAGAACAAAAACATCACTAATGATATAACGCTTCCATATTTTAAAGCATAACACACCAATTAGCTATGCTCTACTGTTGCATCATTTATCACATACTAAAAAATGTAACCTAAAACCTTAGCATGGGAGAATCTCGAAAATCCATAGAGAAATTAAGTACTAACAAAACCCATAAAAGATATACCATATATGATAAATATGAATACCTCTACATATAATTGAGTACCATTTAATATTTCAAGAATAGAATAATGTAAAAGTGAAGCATTAATCAATTCAAATTATCATCAACAACATTGTTGCACTTGTAATAACTTAACGAATTTAAATTCACTAACATGGTCATGTGAAGAAATAATAAGTAATACAAAATCATGGTGAATTATACCAAGTTATATTGAATATATTGAGTTATATAAAAACAAATTGTCAAAATGGATCATACTAAATCATATGAAATCACATTGAGCCACACACATTTTTGAATTTTATTAAGTATTATTGAAACACTAAAAACTATGCTTAGATAAATACAAAATTAAAATAAATAGATCAATAGACACTTTACACAAATGGTCAATTAACACTAAACATAATAAGCTAGTAAGCATTTAACATAATATGCAAATGAAATCTATAATATAATAGGCTAATGACAAATGAACCTTTAACAAAAAGGATTAACAATCCCTTAACAAAAGGGAACAACAATCCCAACACATGGGACAAACATACTAATAACATAAGGAGTCAATAACCTCCTAACACGACACAATGGCTAATTCCTAGTCATAATGGACCTATAATGAAAAGACAAAGTCACCCCAGAAGGGGGTCTCTCAACAACACAATAGTCTTACAACAATATAACATAATTGTACCAACTATGAAACACCAACATTTCTAAAAGGCTTGTGTATCCATATTAAATATGTATCAAACACCGAAATTTGATTCTTACCAATACATATTTAATACAGCACAAGGCAAATCAAAATATTCTTAATATTATCTTAATCATATGAGAAATAAAATATTTCTTATTAAAATAAAAAAAGAGATATGTTCCATAATTGATCTAATCATATCAATTCTCTACCTATCTTGACTCTCCAATTTGAATTAAAACAAGATTCTCCAATGGTAAAATCTTTGATTCATGCTATGTCATTAATTAAAACACCAAGGTCCTATGCTTTGGAAGTTGAGTGTATGAAACTTTTTATCTCAACTAAACTAAAAAAAATATAATTTCTTTAAAAGCATACTTTTAAGGATAAATTAAGGAATTCATAGTAACTCTCACTGTCAAATCCTCAATTAAATCTAAGATCTCTTCGAGAAACTATTCATAAATCAATTAAATTAACTATCAAACTTATCAAAACTTAAAATATACAATTCAAATGGAAAGTTTTATTATCCAACAAATGACAATCACTCAAATTCTACAAAACAATAAAATTTTATATACAACAATTTTCAGTAAAAACAAATATAATCAAATAATCAACCCAAACTTATCACTCTTTCTGTCATTTTAATGGATCAACTAATATGCACAATCCTCTTGATCCACCAAAAATCACATGCTACTTAAAAAAAAGCCAATTCAAATATAATCCAAATATACTTTTCATAAATAAACAATTTAAGTGACTTCATAAGATTATTCAAAAATAAATATTTTCATATTGCAACTATCAATAAAGATTACAAGAATCCCTATCTCAAATTTCTTTGCAAATAACTATTTAATTATATAATCATTGAACCATTCAAAAATTAACAAAAACACCAATGATTAAGAATAGTACAAATAAAGAATAATTCATTTTATTACATATGATTTCCAATAATACTTCATTAATCAAATTTTGATAAAAAAAATTTAATTATAGAAACCTTAAACATGAAATTTAATAAATCCTCAAAAACTAATAAATAAGTTCTAAAAACACATTTGATAAAGCAACAAGGCATAATGATTCATGTTATGAACAATCATATTGATTAAAATACAAAGTAATATCAAGTCTTTTCATAATAATTTTTATGTGAATATCAAAAAATCTAAATTTCCTAATTTTAAAGTCAATTATTGGACCTGTACTCAACCTTCACTATCAATCCAATACTAATTCCTTTAATTTTTTTGATATCATCAAATTCCTAAAATTTACATAACACTAATATCTTTTTTAACAACAATGCATCTTCATAAATAATGTTAGTAAGCCCTCTAAAAGTAAAATACTTACATTAGGTTAGCTAATATTTCATCACCTACAAAATAGTCAATAAAATAACATGCATATAAGAGAAATACCAAAGTCACAAACCCAAAAGTAGTATTAACCAATTGAAATTGGTTATTATGCTCCAGAGATGTCATTCCTAAAAACAAAACCCACCAAAAACCCTGAACACCCAAAGGCCATCTCGAAGAAATCACGAACTGATCTCAAGGTCTCAACAAAGCTCATGTTGTGAGTCAATGCTCTTGTTAATCTAATAGGAGACCCTCCCTCCCCTCTGCTCTCCTCTCCTCTCAAATAATCAAACAAGGATGCTCAGTCAAGGATAATGAAAACCAAAACTTAATATGTTCTCAATTATGAGATTTTAATGTTTTGACAAGATTGTTTATTTGGTTGTACTGGTCATTTCAATTTAGTTGTACCATTTGCTATTTTTATTTTATTTTATTTTTTGCAAAATTCAAGATAATTAATTATACATGGAAAGACAAAGAAAATATGACTAGGAAGATTTCAAAAAAAAATTTCTAAAACTAGAACATCTAATTAGCATCCAACAAGAACAAACAACGAAATATGGATCACTAAACCAGTCTAAAATAGTAGCTGTAAAAGAATGCTACAAAGTGAAGACAATGACTGATTTTGTCTTCTTTGTAGTAGATCTACCACCACAATACCTGATTAGAAATGGACAAGCATTAACGCCATTAAAATGAGAATGTGTTTTACATTGTTCATTGTAATAACTAGAGGTAAATGACCAACTGTGTCTTCCTTGCAGTAGATCTACTTCTACAACACCTAATTAGCAATGGACAATCATTAAGGCCATTAAAATAAGAATTTGTTTTATCTTGTTCCTTGTTATAACTAGTGATAAGCTTCTACACAAAAAACAAGTACTACATAATGAACATCATAATGGGGCATGCCATAACAATCTTTTAAAAGTTGGAAGCATAACAAACTTAAGAGTCACAGGAAGGTAGCGACCGGGAGCCAACGACCAGGAGCCAGCGACCGGGAGCCAGCGACGGAAGGCAGCGATCGGAAGGCAGCGACGGGAAGGAGTTCGCGACGAGGAGTTGGCAGCAGGGGACGGAGGGCAGTGACGGAGGGCTGGAGACGGACTGCTAGTGGCGAAGCGCACGGGACGGAACGCGAGTAGTGGACAGCATGTTAGGAGCAGTTGGCATCTACAACTGGTGGGGAGGCGTAAACGGAGGGTGAGATACCGGGCCACCGTCGGAGACTGGATCAAGGGAACTCACGGCAGGACAAAGGAGCAGGAGGGCACGTGACGGACAGCTGGTAACGGCTAACGGTCGTACGTGCAAGCGGGCACGTGAGGTGTCTAGACCGTTGCGGAAATTTGTCGTGTCACGTGGATCCGAGAATTTTTGAATTTGAAATTATGAATATTCGGCTGAAGCGGGGGCGTGGGGACAGCTTTAAACTGCAAAGTTACTCTGCGGCGCACCACACCGAATCGTCCCCTTGCATGGTTCCGGGTCACCTGCAGCCCTAACGGGACGAAAGATGGCGGAAGACAAGGCTAGGAGGAGCAACAGGAAGATGAGGACCACTGAAGCAACTCGCCAGTGAGAGAATGCCTCTCTTCCACTTCTGGAGGGGAAACGATGATCGCCGAAGGAAATCCCCTCTTCTCTCAAAATTCAGATGCAGCGGCGGACGTATTAAACGAAACTATTGGCACGAATGACTTCAGGGATTACCCGGCGAGCAAGGTGGAACATGTGGAAGCTCCAATTGAGCTAACTGACTGTCAGAGCCAGGGGGACGGAGGTGGGGAAGCAAATGGAGGTCACACCGCGATCACTGGCATGGAGCTAAAGGACACAACGCATATGGTTGCAGAGCCTGCGGTGAGCAAGCTCTCGGGAGAAACGATCAACCCCGAACATGGGGCTGCTGGGAGACGAGAGGTTCCCGCAACAAGGATTAGTTTCAGAGAAGCCCTAATTGCAAACAACATTGCCCCGAATAGTCATACAACCTCCTATGTGTGTTCGGCCAATATCGATGTCAAGGATCGTGCTGCGGGTGTTTCTGATCACGTTGAGGATGGTGATGTGTTTATGTCATCGGAAACTTGCCATAGGCGTATCGAATTTCAGAAATTCGATTTGGTTGGGCGAGTATACGGGAACACACTCCTATTCCCCTCATTGCACGCGTGTTGCTAAAGAGATGAGGTCATTACAAGAATTTTAGGATTCTCGACCTGTCATCCGGTTATTTTTGCTTGCACTTCGATTCCATCAATGACAGGAATGAAGTCTAGCGTGGCAGGTCGCAGGCCAAGCCATGGGGCTTGATATCTGGACACACGAATTCTGACCAAACGCCACAACAGCGATGTGCGCACCGGTGTAGGTGCGCCTTCCGTGCCTCCTACTCATATATTGGGACGTAGAGAACATTTTAAGAATTGCCAAGGCTATTGGGGAGCCTTTTCTCCTTGACGGCTGGACTGCTGAGATGGAACGATCCTCCTATGCTCAGGTGTGCGTCCGGATGGACCTCTCGAAGCCTCTGAAACCGGGTATATGGCTCAACGAAGAATTTGGAAGAACATACCAGGTTTTCGAGTACGAGGGATTGCCGCGGATTTGCTTCTCATGCGGGCACGTTGGTCACCACGCGGGCCAGTGCAACACGCATAAGCCCATGGCAGTGGTGCACGCATGTCCAGCTTCCTCTATGACTCCAGAAGATAATGTCGTTCGAGGAGGACTGATGGAGGTGGAGGATACGTACAATGGTGACGGGAAAACCACTGAGGCAGAATGCGCCAGAAGTCCTCGGAAGCGGGAGGAGAACATGTATGCTCTAGAGGAAAATGCACAATAGCTGGGCCCATGGATGCTTGTCCAACCCCGGCATAGGAGAAAGGGCGCGGCTGACCACAGGAGCATAGCAAGCAAGGTGAGCCAGAATCCTCGGAAGACCGTCAGTCGCAAGATTCATGACCAGGGGACCGCTAGCATGTATCCCGACATGAGAAGCCCATCCATGGACCGTGGCAGAGGTATGGCAAGGCGGGCCTCGCACCCAAGGGCCCGCGAGGATTGGGTGCGGATAAAACAGGCAGATGCTTCCATGAAGGATGTGGGAACGGGACAAGCGATGCAGTTAGGAGGGAACAAGGGGAAATTGCCTTTGCTGCAGGAGGAATAGGCGGTGGACATAACTATAAACCCAGATGGACACTCCACCAAAACAAGATAGGAGAATTTCTCCTAGGCTGCGCTTCGTGGGGCGCAGGGGTCATCGAGGAGGAAGATGGAGGAGGCTTCATGCGGGAGAATTGCGAGGCTGCATGTGGGTACCAATAACAAGTTCCAAGTGAAGATGCGATTCGTGGTTTGGAATATCAGAGGTGTTAGGGACAAGAAGTCAAGAAGATATCTGCAAAGATTGGTACACGAGGGGAATGTTGCAATCGTGGCCTTGATGGAGACAAAAGCGCACTGTTTCTCACAGCAGGATGCGAATTGGCTCCTTGGGAAGGACTGGGGCTTCGTTGCTCACCCTTCTGCTGGCATATCGGCAGGTATCATTCAATTATGAAAAAACTGGTTTGATATCACGATCATGGCGGCCTCAACGCATGTTGTGGCGTGCGAGGTGAGGCTACGTGGTGACTGCAAGATCAATTGCTTCATTGTTTAGCACCCTAAAGACCATCATAAGCGCCGGGAGGTCTGGGACGCCATCAGGCACACGTCCAGTGGGGATGACCCACTCATCGTCGCATGGGACCTCAACCTTGTGATGGCACAGGACGAGAAGCGGGGCAGGCAAAAGTTCATCTACAGCAGGGGACAGCAAGAACTTGCTGACTTTATGCAGGAGTTGCAGCTGGTGGACATGGGCTTCACCGGCAATCGCTTTACCTGGTGCAATGGGAAGCAGGGTGACGCACGCATGCAGGAGCAATTAGACCGTGTCCTCATGAACTTTGCGGTGCAACACCTCTGCCGGCTCGGGTCTGATCATTGCCCGCTGTTGGTTGACCTGGGATGCATGAATCCACGGCTGAACAATGGCAGGCCGCAATTTGAAAGTGTGTGGTTAGACTTTCCACAATCGTTCCGGGTGGTGAATCGTGCATGGCAGAGACGGGTGGGGGGAAATTGTATGGAGGTGATTATGACTAAATTCAAGCGCTCGCTGATGGCGCTGCGGAGATGGAGCCAGGAGGTAGGAAACATTGTTAATAGGAACGGGGAGCTGGAAAGAGGAATTGATGAACTTCAATCAAAGGAGTCCCGGGAGGGACTAACAGAATAAGAGCATATGCGGCTTGGTCAAATGATCGCGGCCTTCCACCGCGGTTGTGCACATGAGAAACAATGGTGGTGGCAGCGCACTAAAGTGCATTGGGAGCAGCTCGGGGATAGCAACACCAGGTTTTTCCACGCTGCTGCCACGGCTCGTGCTCGGACAAACAGAATTACTCAGCTAAGGGACGTAGAAGACAAGGTGGCGGATTCACCTGAAAGCATTAGGAGGGTTCTTTTGGCTTACTTTGAAGGAAAATGGATGAGTGGGGGCCGGGTGGCCTCGCCGCCGATCTCTATGCTATCTGGCATCATCTGCGATGATGTGGCATCCAAACTTGAATGCAAGGTCACCGAAAGTGAGATTATTGCGGCCCGGGCATCGACGGGATCACGGCAGAGTTTCTGCACGGCTATTAGGACATCACGCGCAAAGACATCATTAGCGCGGTGCAGGCTTTCTTTGAGGAATGGAGGTTGCCGGAGGAATGGAAGGACACGCTCATTGTCCTTATCCCGAAGAAACAAGGGACGTGCAGGCCGGAGCACTTCCGGCCAATCCACCTCTGCAACACCATCTACAAGGTGGTGGCGCGCATTCTGGTCGAGAGGCTGAAACCGCTGATTTCAAGTTTCATCTCGCACGAGCAAGCAACATTTATCCCTGGGCGTAGCATATCAGATAATGTTTATATCGCACAGGAGATGGCATCAAAGATGCATGCCTGCACTGCTGCTTCGGGCCTCATGGCTGTGAAGATCGACATGGAGCAGGCCTATGACAGCGTGCGTTGAGACTTCCTGCTCGAGATGATGAAGATCATGGGATTCCCCCCTGTCTGGTGTGAATGGATCGCTGTGTGCATAACTTGTCCGAGATTTGGTGTTCTCGTTTATGGTTCTCGCCTCCCTTGGGTGGTGGCGCAGCGGGGTCTCCAGCAGGGATATCCGCTTTCGCCCTACCTGTACGTCATGGCTACTGAATTCCTTTCATGGCTAGTGAGGGACTACGAGACGAAGCAGCTGCTTGGATTCAGACCAGGGCAACACGCGCCGCGGATTTCGCACCTCCTATACGTGGACGATGTGCTGCTGTTTGCTCCCGCCACGCGCGAGGCCGCGCATGCTGTGCGTAGTATCATGCGGACATTCGGTGAGGCTGCAGGGTTGCGCGTCAACCTTATGAAATCCAAAGTATACTTCAGCACGAAGTTCAGCAAGAAGAAAGCCAAGCTAGTCTTGAGGAAACTCCGCATGGAGCAAGGCCGGACGCTCACGTACCTCGGGGTCCCCATTGCTGCGAGGCCCCTGTACAAGGCCGACCTTAATTTTTTGGTCCAAAGGATTGACGCCGCGGTAGTCAATTGGCATATCCGTCCGCTGTCGCTTGCGGGCAGAGCTGCCTTGTCCTCCTCTATTCTTACTGCGATCCCAAATCACGTTTTGCGGCATTGTGCAAGGCCTACAGGAGTACTTAATAACATGGAAAAGAGAATCAGAAGGTTCCTATGGAGCGGGACGAGCAGCGCGCACACGATGCATTACGTGCCATGGGACTGTATCACCTTGACGAAGGCAGTTCGCGGGCTTGGACTCCGAGACTTCCGCATATGGCAGTGTGTGCTACAAATGAACAATTGCAAGTGCATTCTCAGTCGCGATGCGAGCCTTTAGGTTGAAATTATGAGGCGGAAGTACACGCTGATGAATCCTCTTATGAAAGCTCCCCGAAACGCATCTCCTGTGTGCAGAATGGTGCTGGAGGCAATGCCAGTGGCAATGTCGATCTTTGTCTAGCGCATCGGTGATGGGAGGACGGTGAGATTCGCGAAGGACAATTGGATGGGCATCCTTCCACTCTGCTGCTGGCCGACCTTCATTAACATGAACATCAATTGGCCGGCAAGCGTTGCTGACTGCATTACGGCTGCTGGGGACTGGGATGTTGATATCATCCGTGCTTGGGGGGGCGAGGAGATAATTGACAGAATTCTGCATCTATCGAGAGCTCGGACGTCAGCCCAGGACGTGCTCCTCCAGCTGCACACCGAGACAGCGATGGTCGATTGCCGAAGAATCTACACGCATATGGTGTGCGGTGCTAATGCTACCGTCAGGCGGGGTGGCCGGCATCACGCAGACAAGATGAGGGGCATTTGGAAGATTAAAGCAATGCCGAGGGTGCGCATGTTCATGTGGCGGGTCGCCAGTGATTTCCTCCCTACGGCGGCGTGGCTGGCCCGCAGGGGAATGCTCCAGAACAGCAACTGCCAATGGGGCTGCGCGGCGGATGAATCCTTGCAACATGTGTTCTAGGACTGCCCACTCGCACAGGAACTCTGGGCTGACTGCCAAGCTCGCGGGGCATTGGCTACTCTGGGTCGGTCCACAGGTGCAGGAGCTGGGCTGCAATTTATTGAACGGCTCTTGAGGTTTGTGGGTTCGCCGGCAGCGCGCCGTGGTGATGGTGCTAGGCATGCTGCCACGTTGGCCACCACTATGTATTACATATGGGCAAGGCGGAATGCGATGAGGCATAATAATCCGATGGCCATGCCGTACTCGCTGCTGCGGACGATCAAGATCAAGGTGATTACCGCAATCAGGCAACATTACTTCTATTCATCCCTGTCCAGCGGGAATTCCTACAACTCTTCGAACTTGCTTGTAACCCATGGTTGGATTCCCTCCCAACAGGATGGATAAAAGTGAATTGCGATGCTGTGGTAGGTGATTGCATTGTCGGTCTTGGCCTAGTTGTCAGAGACTGCATGGGGAGCTGCTCTTGGTGGCTGGCAAGAGGGTTTTCTCCCAGGCTACTGATATGATGGAGGTCCAGGCTATGCTCGAGGCCTTCAACATGCTAAGGGGTTCCCTTCCCCTTCACCAGGCTGTGGAGATTCAGACTAACTCGATGACAGCGCTCCAGGTAGTCCGTGAGATGATATCCCACCCCCTGTGGATGGTCACTTTGCTGAGACTCTTAGGTATACCAGGTGTCTGGAGGCAGTCCGGTTTTCTCATATCCATAGAGATGGGAATGCGCCTACTGACTGGGTGGCTCGTGCTGCATGCTTTAATGAGTTCGTATGAGATCCCGGGGAATCCATTCCCAAGCCCCTACTCAAACTTATGCTGTCTGATTTCATGTTTGATCCTCCTTGAGGATCCCACATGTGGATTTCTTGTATGGCTTATGCCTCTTTCGATAATATCATAGTTTCATCAAAAAAAAAAAAAGTAAAGAAGCATTATAGTGAAAAAAATCATGGAAACACTATCTTAAATACTGAACTTTGAATATGAAAAAGTTATCATGTCAATTCATATGAAAAAAGTTACCATAACCAAAAAAATTGAATTGGGAAGCCACAAGGCTTTAAAATTATCCTATAACTAGTCTTAGAAAATACAAATGCAAACATTAGTCCAAATCAAGCTTTTAAGCCACTAAAGATACCATAAGGGTCCCCTAACAAGACAAGTTAATAAAATAAATTTAAATATCTTTCTTGTTTAGCTCCGACAACGTTAGAAATTTTAATGTTTTAAACTCAATTTCTTTCATGAAAAGTAACTTACAGGTCTTATCATCATGTATAAAAAAAAGGAATGGAAAACATGTTAATGTGTAAAGGAGCCATGGAACATAACAACCCATTTTACTTTACATTATGCACAACAAATGTTATAAGCATCCTTTTATCAACATAGAGTGATCCACTAACCAATATGCCACAACCTAGCCTTTACAGACACTACTAAGAAGCTGTTGTCACATGGCTCACAGCATCAATCATAACGTATCCAAAATGTCTTGTCAATTCGCAATCAACTATGGCAGGCCAGCACACAAAATGCAAATCAAACTCTCCCCCTAAAAAATTGCTATCAGTAGCACGCACAAAACAACCTTATCTTCACACAGCACAAAACCTTATCATCTTCGGCCTACACTAATCAAATAAAGGAATCCCGCATTCAGGGATTACAAAAGTGATCTCAATTTGACATATGATAACTGTCCAGAACCTAACAAATTTCTTGTGATGGTTTTCCACCCATCTAAAAGCCTCACTTCCCCTTTTTTCTTGCTTCACCTCAACATACAAAATTGATTTTCAACATTTCCAATGCTACACGGCACCACGCCAGGATCAGCATAAACCATGTCAAGAAAAAGTAAATTCAGACATCATTTTACAAGAAGTAAATAGAGATTGAATAGCATAAACAGATCCATGCAACAAATTCAACCACGAAAAAGAACAAATAACCTCCAGCGATAGAAACTTACAGATACCATCGATCATAAAAGTGCGGCCCTGTTCTAACTGAGTTTGAATCCCTTGCAAAACAATAGAAAGAAATAAAAACTCTTCCAGATACCTCCAGACGAGAAATCCCCCTGCAGCGGAAGCGGGACCTTCTTCTGGATTATTCCACCTTTTCAGATCCGATCACAACAAAAAAAAAATCCCCCACTACTCGCCGCCTCACCGGACGAGCCCTCCTTACATAACCCAAGCCCGCCGCATCTGTCCGCTTTATAGCCTGTGGCCAGCCTCGAGTTCACAGGCGTCGGGACAGTTCTCAAAGTCAAAAGGCAAATCATCTGTTTGTTTCTTTCTATACCCATTATTACGAATACATTTACTCAGGCAGTGCCTAATACTAAATTTCTATTAAAAGGTAAAAATTTAAGTTAACATTTAATTTTTTTTATATTATAACTTTATACTACAATTATAATTTATCAAATACTATTACATCATAATTGCACATTCTAACCGCATTAACATTATTTCATTACAATATCACCATATTCTCGTTGCAAACGCTTCAACAAACAAAGCCCATCTAAACTATAGCATTGTGCTTGTAATAAATAAAAAAAGGTATATTAAACTTTGGTTTTTAAATGATATTTTATGTGAATAAAAAATAAAAAAATTATAAATTATTGAAGTTTTAAAATGACAAAAAATTGTTTTTATAAATGATAAACAAATAAAAAAATCCTTAACGTTTTGCTTAGGTTAAAATCAAAATGTACTACAACACTACATTTCATAACAAATCCGCAGAGGATGAACGCCGAACCGATGCGTACCACATATGTTATCGAAAAGCCTACTTCATGCACTGGAGCCTGAACCACTTCAGCCCAATTTTATCCCCGGTTGTCTTGATGTCTTCCTGTACTCTGGCCTTGTACTCACCGTAGCTAAACTCCCTGTAACGCATTCCCTTTATCCTGAAATCCTCCCTTGGAAACGTGAAGTAGCACAGAGACAACCTTTCCTTCCTTTCATTTGCAAGCACCCTGTGCTCCACGCTTTTATATTCATCGTTGCTGATCGCCTAAAGCACAAACCATCGTTCCACCAAGACGACATTACCAACGTTTGCGACTTCTAACACTGAAAATGGACATTAGATGTTGATACCTGCATCATGTCTCCAAGCTGCACGAGGAAAGTGTCGACCACCGGCTTGATGTGGAACCATGAGTTGCCATGGCGGATCTGCAGGCCTCCGACCTCGTCCTCGTCCACAATAGTTAGGACGGAGCTGTCGGTGTGAGGAGATATTCCCAGAAAGTACTGCGGTTCGAGCAAGCGGGGATAGCGGTAGAATCGAAAGAAGCCGTCCGACGAACGCAGGTAAGACTCTGAAAGCGCTGCTTCTAGTTTGAGATCTGATGAAAGTGAATCAAATACACATTGCACTATGCGAGCCATATGTCTTCCATATTCTTCCACGAGAGCCCTGTTAAGGAGGCAAAACCAAGGGTGAGCTAGCCGGCGTTTGTTCTCTTCGTGTGAAAGATAGTTGAAACAAATCAATTGATTTCTGGGAGACAATCAAAGATAGTTGAAGAGCATGAGCCCAATTCAGAACTGCCTAAACCATTATTTGAGTTGAATGGAACCGAAAACTGACCTCGAACCAACTCGATTTTATACCAAAAAATTGGTTCAAGTGCCTATATTTAAAAAGCACTGTTATAGTAGAAAAATTATTCAGAATAAAATGCTAAATAATTAAAAAAACGGGACCGGAAACAGGGAGAGCAGCCGAGGTCAGCGAACAATTCATGGAAATCCCCGTCTCGGATCCCGGGCAGATGCAGGTGGATCCCCTCGAGCCAGTTCAGGCTTCGCAGATGCAGGCTCACCGCCGGCGTGCCCCAAAAGTACACCAACGGCCGGCCGCCGCCCGGACCCGGCAGCTTTTCGCGCTTGCGCTCGAATGGCAGCTCCATGATCTGCCGCACCTCCGCCTTAATCCGTGCTGATAGCCCCGGCGGCATCCCATGGTTGGCGAGCCGGAAGATTCCCAGCGATCGGCACGCAGCGCCGAGCCGCGCGGGCTCCAGATTCCCTAAATCGATGACAGGCAAGTCCAAAGGAACAGAATCCTCGCGGACGTCCGCCAGTGGTGGAGGAATGGAGATAGGGGGCAGAAGGGGCGGGTACGATGGATCCCTTCCTAAGGAGAATGTCGTGTCTGAGATGACCGCTTGGTCTTCGCAGCGCAACATGGTAGAAGAAAGCACCAGCTGTTCCTTTCGTCGCCGTTGGCGGAAAGGTCTTATGGGTCAGTAATGGATTAGTTTGGATACGCGTCAAGACGTGCGTTATCTTTTTGGTCAAATGCTAAAAGCCGAACCGGCATACTTCGTAACTGTTGATGGCCCAATAGTTGATTTTGTCCGAATTTTACCTTGCATTGTTGTGAATGAGTTAAGAGGTGTTGCCCTCTTCACATAATTACATTATAATTTAGAAAATTAATTGATCATATAAAATTTTCAATCATATATAACAATTGTGAGTTCGTGTTACTAAAATATAGCATATATATGATTTTAATATAAAAGTTAATAGACAATTTATTATAAATTATGACAAATATAGACTCTTAAACATATTTTTCTTTGAATTCTTTATCGTAACAACTTTAGAACTTTGTAAAATTAATTTTTTTAATTATCTTTTAGTATTTTCTTTTAATGTCTTAGTTTAAATTTTATTTATAAAAATTTATTAAATTTGTTTTCTATCTTTTAACTTGCTTAAATTTAATGTTTCCTAAATGATCTTCTATGGGAATTTATAAAATTATCTTCAAGTATCCTTCTTTAGATTTATCATTTAATTATATTAATATTTTATTCTATCATCATCTCTTATACATTCATGCCAATTGATTTGTGATAATATTAGAGTACATCATACTAGTGTAATTTATATTAAACATTTTAATTTAGAAGTGGATTATACTTATTGAATAATAATTTTGTCGTTGTTTTTTTAAGTCAATCTCATATTATTTAGATGCTCTTTTAAGTCAGTCTCATATTATTTAGATGCTTTTTTTAGTTTTGTAAAAAAAAATTGCATAATGCAAATTTTTCACTTATATTAAAAGATAACAACATATAACATGTTTTGCATTTTTGCTTTCCATTAAGTAATGGTCTCCTTATTTAATTAAAGTTTAAGTATGATTAGTACTACTTTTCATAGTGTTATCGAAAAGTGAGTTTGAGATTTAAAAAGATCAACATGATGTATCCAAATAGTGCACTAGAATGCACTAAAAAATGGACACACTTCCCCCATCAAAAAGGATAACTTTCATTATTGATATTGAGGTGACCCATGGGTTGTCGTGTCATTATCTAAATAGCAGCTCTTAAAACGTAAGATCATCGAGATGGTTTCATATGCCAACAAAAACCATAAGATGATCATGTGCTCTACAAAAAGCATCTCAATGTTAGGTAGTTCACACAAGCCCTTGAGATTGGACAACCCAATCTTTGAGGTGTCTAATGTCATTTTACTCTAAAAAATGTGTTCATTCATGATTAAAATTCTAATTAAATAAGTGTCCAAAAAAATTATGCAATAATTTAAATGTATCTTATTTTATTTTTTATAAACTATTTTCAAATACCCTTAAACTTATTTTATTTTTATTTCTAATCATCTAAATTTTCCTTAAACTTGTTATCTTGAAATATTGCATATATAAGTTTTATTTATTTTGATTTTATGATTAAAATATAATGAGGTAAAAAAAATATTAGATAAAAAATTTAGAATATATGGCCAAACATAATAATTTTGATAAATTGTAATTCAAATGAGACAATGAAAATAAAATTATTGTACAAAGAGTAAATTAATTTTTTGCTTTTAGATATTTAGTTGCTCATATAAAAATGATAAAAATGTTTTATTTAAGTTGGAAAAGAAAATTCAAATGATCTAAAATAAAAAACAAACTCATAAATGAGAGAATAATTCATAATAAAGTTAAGAGTTTGAATCTTAGTGGTTTGATTTTCCAAATTAATAAAAATATAGTTTTGTCATCATATTTAAATCTCTTGTTAATAATTACTAAGAATATTATGATATAACTGAGATCAATAATATATATATATATATATATATATATATATATATCATAACATATTTAAGTATAAAAAATATAACAATAATTATAATGAATATTATAGTATCATAATTATCTACATTAATATATGTTTACATACAAATAAACACACAAAAGAAATAAAAACCAATCACCAAAAAATTATGACATAATTATCTCTAGTATTATATGGCTAATGCAAATTACAATATAAAATTATTATTTTATTTAAAAGAATAAAATATAAATACATAATATTTGACTGAGACAAATCAATACATTAGAGAATCCAATGACATCACAACAAAATAATTGATAACATAACAATGCATCTCTTGGCATCAAAGAGAAATATTAAAAATAATGAAAAAAAAAAGAACCCTACGTATACCTTTTTTTTTTATTTTAACAGCTCAAATATGAACAATATATTCTAGGCAACGAAATTTAATTACATAAATAAAATGAAAATAAAATATAAATATGCATCTACAAATATTTAAAAAAAAAAAACAAGTATACATTCAAGTTCAAAAGTCTGTAAACATAAACAGATCAAATTTTTATGTAAGAATAAATATATTAAGGCTTAATAAACTATTAACTAATAATAAAACCAAACGGTCATTGTTAATTACAGATTGCATATAAAACAACATATCAGTTGACTCGAGATTTATGAATAATATTTAATTAATGTCACACACTTCCCACAGTTACCACAACTCTACATCCAGTTAAAGGAAATTAGCACAAACATTTTAAATTAATTTTAGAAAAATATCAATTTTGTCCTCTACAAATATAATTATTTTATTATTTTTTTTTTAATAACTTGCAGCCTTTTTTCTTGCATTTTTGTGAAAAAAAAAATTAAGTTTTAATAAAAAAAATTGATTTGATTTAAAAAATGATTAATTTGACCCCGATTTCTCACTTGCACGGGGGGTCGGACCCGGACTCGGTGATTTCGCATCATTGGCCGGTGTCGTGGCCCCGGAGTCCTCGATCCTTGTTTCCGCTTCTCTCTTGCTTTCCTTCCACTCTGCGCCGGTAGCGATAGAAAGGAGGCGATTTCAACAAGTCAAGAGGGACAAAAGATTCTCTTCGAGGTCGGAGAAACAATATTTTCGTCATGTTCGTGAAGAACTTGTTGCATAAGGCGATAGGGCAGGTACAATTACTATAGATGTTTAGAGATTGATGTGCGGAGCAGATCGCCTTCCATTAGGCATCTGGAAGACGATTTCATCAATTCTCTGCGTACTTTTATTTACTATCGACGTATCCATCTTTGATTGGTGGTTTATGAAAAAGCATGCGAATGTTGCTGTTTGAAATGCCGTGATTGAAATTCAAAGCGTATGCTTTGGTTGGCGATGTTGGTGATCACTTCAAGGGTTGGAGCGTGAAGTTAGGCTCAACTTCTGCAACGTTGTGGAGTCGACACAGCTGCATCTTTCGATAACTTTCTAGTTTTTTTTTTTTTTACTGATTTGATATGACTAGATGGAATATGATGTACATGGATCCTTGACCTTAACTCTGCGAATAAGGCATCCTTTCAGCTAGTGGCAGCAAGTTCTCCTTATCTCCTTTTTAAATTGTTTTGATAATCGACATTGGGATGGCATAAAAACGTCCAAATATGGGATGAACATCTTTCATATGGGGCTATTTTAACTTCATTCATGTAATTGGCACTGCGTGATGTCATACTGTGCAATGCGGAACTTATTGACAGCTAAAGGGACGTAAATGTTAAAGGACTATGATATGAGAAAAAAACCAAACATTGCATGCAAAAAAAATTTACGTGGGAAATCTTCAAATAAAAGAACACTGTGGACACAGTAGGAGAAATCTTATAAGCAGGAGAAAATCTATTAGATGGAATATGAGTGCAACTGAACAATCTTAAGAAAAGCTTTTGTTTTTTAAACTCGTTCCATGATCCTAGCAAAAGGGGTGTAAATGAATGCATATGAAAACTTACAAAGGTAAGGGGGTGCATGATTATATAAAAATATGCACGTATTGACACATACACAAATCCCTTCACTACCACCACAAAACCCAAAAATTTCATATTGTTGTTTAACCAGGTTCTTTGTAATGTGATCCCTTAGGACCAACCAAATAGCATTTGGATCACTTTATTCTTATATTAAGATCAGCTCATGATAAATTTGAATATGAAATCATAAAGATTAATTATTTGGAGGGATGGTTGGATTAATAAAACATAAGATTAAATTTTAGTTTGGATCTAATTTGTATCTTAAGTTGACTATGAACTAGGATCAACTTTGTTAGAAACCAATTCAATTGGCATAACTTAAAATAAGCTTGTCAAATATATTCAAAATATACACCTACTCGTGTATATAAAAGTATCAACTATTAAAAGCATGTTTGTTACATATATTCATTTATGCATATGTATAAAATTTTTGCATCTAGCATGTTGAAATGTACGTATGAAATAGATATTTTTAATTTAGACTATTCAAATAAAATGTCTTATAATGTTGGCTTAGATCAAATATGGATCAAACACAGAGGAGACAACTTTAATTGTACTTGAGCTTAGTTAAGATTCCCATAAGATCAAATCATTAACAACATCTAGGAGAGGTAGGAAAAACTGGAGAATCAATGGTAAAATGGCTAGGAGTTGTTGGTAAAAAAGTTTTTGCAATAGATAGTTGACACTTCATCATATGATTAGTGTGTGGTTGAGGGGATTTGTAAGGCTTGCTTCAAATTGTTGATATACAATTAATGATGATGATGAATGTATCTTGTTTTCTTATTTCAATGTTTATGTTAGGATGTTTGATTATATTGTAGTTTAATCATGTAGGTTGATGCTTATATTAGCATGCTAATTACTTTTGAGATGCATGTTTTTCTTAATTATTTATATCATTGACTAGTTTTTTATTCTTGACTACAGAATTTGCAACATGGAAATGTTGAATCAACAAATCAGGGCTTTCAAGTCGTTATGCATTATGGCATACCATATACTGCATCTATTCTAGCTTTTGATGCCATCCAACGAACCTTGGCAATTGGAACGTTGTAAGTTAAGGATGGTTTGACTTGCATCTCTCCATAAATTTACTCATGCTAAAATTAAGATTGTATTTCGTCATGGTTTTTTATTTTTCTTTGCTTAGCTAACTATTTCAGAATATCATGGTATCATATTGCAAAGTGTTTATTTTTATCCAATCTCACTTAATATGATACCATATAATAAAATTTAGCATATTTTGGTTTGAAATGAGTATTTGAAGTTAGAACCATGATAAAAGTATTTTGCATTATGTCATGCATGTAGCATATTATTTATTATGCTATAACTCTCTCCTCAGTTGTCATTCAAGGAAGTAAAATAAACAAATAGATTGATAGGGGTTTGTTGGGGTTGAGTATGAATTTTTGCATGCATCTAATCTTGAATATTCTTCCCACTTCTATGGTTCTCAAGTTGGGATCATGTGTTTTGTATAGCTTAATCAATATTGCATGCAAATCATTTAATGCAAGCTAAGCTTTGATGTTATTTAAACAAAGCATCTCTTTTTCTCAAAATGATAAATCAATGTTATCTGCCTAACAATTCACTTAGTTATTAATAAATGGTATTCCTTATATTTAAGATGATCTTGCATAGCAGCTTGGGTTATCATGCTTAAATGGTTCAACCATTTTAGCTTTTTTTAACCTAGTAAGCTACGAGCCGTCTAATTTTGTATAGGTAAGAGGAATAATTACTTCCAAAGTTCATGAAGAATGGCTTTCTTTTAGTTTTGCTAATTATACATGATAATAGATTTAACTAGCTGACATTTTGATCTAGTATTTTACCAAGAAGCACAAACATTATTGAATCCATCTAAGGTCTGACCCACCTAGCCCCATTCTAAAAGTTTCTAAACTTGAACTCACCACCTTGAACCTAGGCTTGGTGAGACATGCAAAATGACGCAAGGTAGGAGGCAGGGAGGTTAGGGTGAGGCGGTGTTGTGGGGTAGGGCAAAACATGCGTGACGAAGCATTGTTGGTTAGGGTAGATTTTGATCTCAAAACCAAAGTCTGACTTGCCCTGGCTTGGGCTTTATTTATTTTCTCGAACATTTTTTGTTAGGCTCTTTCCAGTTTTATTCCGATTTGTTAGAGACGATTACCACGACAAAGCAAGTTTGATAGATTTGGGTATAAATTGTCATTTCTTCATTTGAAAAAAAATACTTTTTTTACTATGGATCCCTCTTAGTAACTTCCAAAATGTTGACAACTTGTTTCATGTGGCCTTAAACATGGCATGTTAACAATGATAGCTTTATAAGAAAACTTCACTCCTTTCTATGGACATAAATAACCTATAAGAACTAAAATGACATATCGATTACATGTTTCTCGTGTATATTTTTTTTTAGTGTTTATCATCCCATATCTTTATCGATGATGAGTCTATATTAGTGATTAAAGAGTCACTAAATTTTAGCTTATGAATCTTAATTTTTCTTACGTCAATAATCTAATTGTACTAATTATGTTGGGATTGTTTTTCATTATAGTTGGGTTGGTTTATTTTTTGAGGTATTGGTGAAAATGTAAGGATTTGGATCACATTATGATGTTTTGATTAAATAGAAGTTGTTTAAAGTTTTTATTATTTTATTATTTATTTTCAATTGATACATCATAATTGATTATTTAGTTTGATAAATTTTATAATATTTACTGAACCATTGTTAGTCTTAATTTTGGTATATATCAATGTTGTGAGTCAATGTTGCTTTGGATTGTAATGTGGAGCATATAGGGACTTGTATCATTATGATGTATGATGTGCAATCTTGCCAATCTCTTTGTCAAAGAATGCTCTCTTACCTTTAGTGTGTTTGATTGACTAACTCAATTTTGTATAAATAGATAACTAAGTTGCCACATCCTCAAAGAAATAAGATGTGTGATATCTATCATATCATCGATCGATTTTAACATTTATTTTTGCTTGACATATTGTGAAAAATATGAATTTCAATTTTCTCATAATATAGCTCATTATAATTATCAAAGGAAAATTTAATTTTAGTATTTAAATAACAAAAATAGAAAATATTTTAATAGTAGAGTTGTGCAGCTATTAGTATGAAGGTGTATTGATGAGGAAGCTAATTTTATTTTACATAATGATGTTGTATTTATAAGTACAAGTTTTATTTAAAACATGTTCTTTCACATCAACAATAGAAGAGTACGTGCTTTCATGCCATAAATGGAAGAGGCACTGTTTCCTTCCCTATGAGTAAGGATTAAAAGACATAATTAGGCACTTTAGGGATTCAATATTGAGGGAAAAATGCATTTGTGTACCACATTTATTAGTAAAAGAAGCCATTAGAGAAAATTGAGCTCTTATGTTGCTTATCTTGTTGTTTTATTTTTAGTAACTTGCTTAGCTATTCCTTAGCACAATGGCAATCCAAAAAGAGAATAATTAATTGAATGTGGTGGCTTTGGAATATTTATATTAAAATTTTATATGAAAAGGGTGACAAACAAATTTGTCAATTGTGAAATTAAAAGAATAGAAAACTATAGGTTTGATTCAAGTCTTCTAAATTAAGTATTATCTAGAAAAAATACTAATAATAGAAGAGGCTATTAAGTTGAGATGAATGGATTATTTTCATAAGCTTTTTAAATAAGGTTATAAAATCGATAGATATAAGAGAATTCTATTACTTTGAAGAATTATAAATTTTATTTTTATCTACATGTTGGACAATTGAAGTTTGGGAAATTTATGAAAGAATAATTGGGGTGTAAATCTATGCGAGCAAAGGTGTTTATTGGCTCGCTTATGAATTCGAATTGTTTGATGTGATCTTGAATGCAGGAGGAATTTTATGGAACATATTACATTAACAAAGACAATATTAAGAATTATTTTAATTATGAAAGCACCAATTTGATGAAATTCATGCTCTAAAGTTGAGGGAGATGGCTATTGAATATTTAGATTATGACATATTTTATTAGCAATTTGCTTCTATGATTGGTAGGTCTAAAATGATGGTTATGAATTACTTGAGAGGTTTTTTGGAGAAGTTGGGAGAGAAAAATAGTTCACTTTGTTTTTCATTGATTTAAAAGATCTTGACATAAATTTTTATGACATGCATGTTGGAAGGTTTTAAAAACAAATTGGTTTGCATTGTGTATGTTGAAGCAATGGATCTTACTATTTGTCATATTCTTGAAGTGTCATGGCATATGCATTATGCTAATGACTAGAAAAGGGATCATGACAAACTATTGTCATGGAGAACAAGTATATCTAGAAATACATATATGAAGTGCAAATTCAATCAAGTTAGAATTCTTTATTCGTGGATTTGATATTAAGAATAAGTTATCATAATGTACAATTAGTTTAAATTTCTTAGACCTCCTATTTCACAATATCATGAGAATTATGCCACCAATAAGATGTTAGTGTGATGGATGAAATGAAGGAATAAATCTAGTATGTCTTGTGATATATTGAATGTAATGATATTATAATATAGTATAAAACTGTAAATAGAATAAGCATTGTCGAGATAAAGATGTGGAGGTGAATGACCATTTTATCATGCCAAAAGTGTGGGAGAAGAAATGGACACATCTGAGAGAAGGTTTGAATGACTTTAATTGATGATGTATTTAGAAGGTTGTTGGTTTAGGTAGTTTAACATGTAAAGCATAAACTCATAGATGCTCCATAGAGGAGTGACAATTATTAGGATTTGCTTATTGGAATAAGGGAAGGGGAACATAAAAAAAATACAAAGTGATTCTTTAGAATGATCTTGCATTTTTGGAGTTTATAGAACATAATGAAGACAATGGTTCCATGTACCTGAACAAATGAATGGGATTTATACTTTATTTGTTTTTGACACCTCTCTAAAATGTGTAATTGCCAAGACTTGTGTGCCATGTATTTTGCATATCATTGGTTTGAAAGAAGGTATTCTTTGGCCATTGCCACTGCTTTACTCACAAATCCATTTTTTATTAGAATTATTGAGCTTTGTTTGAATGAGAACCTCAGCTCTGTCAGATGTATGTCACTAATGTTGTGGATAGTGCACTGAGTTTGAGTCAATTTTTGGTAATATTGAAACTTTAAACAAGATAGTCCTTGCATGTGTAGGATTTCATTTGCTTACATAAAAATATCTTTTGTATGCCTATTTGCAGGGATGGTAGAATAAAGATAATTGGAGGTGATAACATTGAAGGCCTTCTTATATCTACAAAGAAATTGCCCTACAAATACTTACAGGTTTGAACATGTATCAAGTAGATTTGGGGTTTCTATTTTTCATCCCTTTGAATATTTTTTGGTTAAATCTTTTGCTTTGATTGTGTTTAGAGCATGAAGTGACCTTATCCCTCTTAATGACGTGGAACCATAAAAACATACTAATGGAAAGGAGAAAATTCAATTTATCTATTAAACACAGATGGAGTTCATGTATATGCGGACATGTTTAGTGCAGTTTTGGTTCCTAAATGATTTTTTTGCAGCTGAGAGATGCAAGCTGGATTTTTGGAGAAATCTGCTTAAATAATGATTTTATTATTTTGCAACTCTGTTATGGCTTGCTGTTTAATTTGAACAAAGATATCGATGCATGTCAATTATGGTGACAAGTTTCTTGATTCTGTAAACTTGTGCTTAGATCATTGACATCGTCTCAAACAATGCAGAATCAGCTGCTTATATAGATTATGCCAAATCTGTTTTACAAACTTTTCTTTGGAGTTATGTCCATGGTTGCCAAATCTGTTTTACAAAATTTTCTTTGTAAATGATAAAATTTACCCATTAAATGAGCTTACATTGATGATGCCATAGAGCTGAATAGCTACAAGCTTTAAGCTAGGTTTACATCCCAACGAAAAGGTGAAGTTTTTTAGGCAAATCTAAACCACATGACTATTAGTAACCCCTTTCTGGATATCAGAAGCTGATCTTATTTAGATGGAGGAGTTTTGTTCTAATGGATTAAATAGAATTCGTGGATAGCACAAGAGACTTTACCACTTTTTAACATGTAAATCCAAATGTTATATGGCATACCATTTTGAGACGCTTAGTGTCCAATATTAGCTGAGTACCAGAAAAGTAGTATGTATATAATTCAAAAGCTGTGCTGATATCACATGAAATGCTTAATTTTTGTTCATTGTTCTTCTATGTTGTGAATTTCTTAATAAGTTAAATTTCTAATGATTCCTCTTTGTTTCAGTTCCTTGAAAATAAAGGATTAATTATAGGTGTCTCAAATGAGAATGACATTCAGGTATTTCTAATATTACAGTTTTTACCTATTTCTTATAACTTTTTTGCCTCAAGAAGTGTTTGATTTCTTATTGCTTACTTCAGGGCTTTGAAGTACTGTTGATTATGCCAAACTCGTTAGTACTTTTCTCTTTCTACATAGCCAAACGATATATTTTTGGTGAATGCTGCATGTATGGTTCATAATAGAACTTTTGTGGCTATAGATTCAGTTTGAAATGGCATATGAAAATTTTCGTTTCAAGAATTGGTGAACAAATCCAGTGCTGTCATGCATGAAAAAATGAGTTGAATATGGGAACGACTGCACAAATCAAGTGTGAAGGGTTGGATTTTGGCTAAAATCTGCCTATCATTGTTAAGGGTTACCATTTTGAGACTTTATCACATTGTTGTTTGGTTCGTATCTTGGTTAATTTTTTTTTTTCTTTGAGTTGAAGTTTTACAAAGTCTTCAGAATGAGGTTTTCTGTTCTGTGCGATGGTTACTGGTGCTTCCTTTCAGAGAATTTTAGTACTGGGTGTGTAGGCTACTCCTGTTTTTGGATCAAAGGGAACTCCACTAGTACATTTATGAGGTGCATGAGTTTGTATTCTATTTTGAATCTAGAAACAGCTCATTAGATTGGAGCATGATTTGTGACACTCTTTTATCATGAAAATAGGCATTTGAGTTGCTTGTCAAAATTAAATCAACAATTATAATTTGAATTGTTTCTTGTTTCATCAGCTTCCTATGTCCCAGACTCATTTGAATACTAAATTTTTTCTTATTTAGTTGTTTCTTTTGTTGTGGGTTGAGGTTGTTGGGAAGCTGGGGAATGGTTACTGGGTTTAGCAGAAAAAGGGTAATCCTGTAATGACCCAGTTGTTTTATGTATGACCTTAATTGCATGTTGCCCTGAATCTAGTCAACTTTGTTCTACTTGGTTTGGCAATAATTTAACCTCTCAATCTATGTCTCCCTTCATTTTTTCTACAAACATGCATTCTCTTATGTTATAATCAGTGGGTGTTATTAACGAGCTTGGATGGAAGTGCATCTATATAGTAATATGACGATTTATTATTTGTGAATTCTGTCATGGTATGGCCTTGGAGCAATGGATAGGTTCCATCTATTATTTTCTATGTGTCACACATTCAAATTACAAAAAGGACCTGATTATAGTGCAATTAAGGTTGCTTCCTTACCCATTCCTTGTACTGCAGGGGACCCATTTTGTTGTGCCCACCCATTGTTTATAGGGAGAAGTCTTTTTTCTTTCCAAAATTTGGACTTGTATTATTGTTAGAAAAAGTTCTTGAAGATATCTTCTTGACTTGTGCAGGTATGGGATCTTCAAAGTAGGAAATTGTCTTATTCTTTAGAATGGGAAGTCAACATTACTGCCTTTGCTGTTATTAATGGAACCTATTTCATGTGCGTGAGACATTCTAATTACATGCATTCTTCTTAGTTAGGTAGCTAGCCATATATTTTGTATTGACTGTACAAGTTCTTGATCGTGCAGGTATGTTGGAGATGAGAATGGTTTACTTTCAGTTTTGAAGTATGATTTTGAAGAAGGCAAGCTGTCAAGCATGCCTTACAATATTCCTGCAAACACCCTCTCTGGTATTAGATAATTTCAACATGTAGTGAAATCAAATCATGCATGTAATGCATAATGTTTTTGAGATGGACGTGTTTCCAGTAAAGCAGTAATTTACTAACAAATGTGTTTGCAGTCGTTATTTATTGCAACATTTTAGATGCAAATAATCCTTCTAGCACTATTGTTTCATGTTGAATAGCTAATTCAATCATTGTATATGCATGTTTTCTAGTGGTCAAATCATTTTGGAACCCATAGAATCTTTGAAAAATTTGTGTATTTTGTCTCCTCTTATTTCGTTAAAAATAAACTCAATTAAATTATTTCTGTACCATAATTAACTTATTATTTCCTTTTTGAGTGCCTTTTTGTTTCTATAAAGTTTTTGTCTAGTCTGGTAAAAGCAAACGTCTTATGTTCTACTTGCATGAATTGGTTACTCAGAATCAATTGGCGTTTCAATTCCTAACCAGCGTCAAATAGTCGGAATTTTGCCACAGCCTGGCAGCTCTGGAGCTAGGTATGGTTTGTAAGTTATGTCAATCTAATTTTTTGTTTTAATTTATGTTGATTTAGAGGAACACTTCTTTAGCTAACTTCTTTGAAGTTTGTGTAAAATGATTATTTCTTCCTTGATTGCTCCCGACCAAATTACAGGTGATCTAGGAGTTACAAGTGTCACTCCTTTGATCACCTACTTGGAAATCCATTTCAAAGTTATGCTACTAAACCATCGTTCACCATCCAGTGGGTGTGCGATATCTCTTTCACTGAATTTTATCAATATGATCTTGGTAGGAGCACCATTAATATATATAGGGTGTGATATATTCAGCAGGGGGTGCCTAATGGTTGCCATATTGTGGGGCTTGGCATCTTGCTAACAACACCATGTTTCCACTATTCTGCAACCTGTTAAATATTATGCACTTCACAAAGAATTTCATGTCCCTGAACATATGGCTGGTTAAGTAGGACCGCCTCTAACTCCTGTTTGTTTGCAGTTCTGTACTTTCAACCCATCACAGACGTGCTATACTGGAAATACATGCTGTATTAATGGCACAATCTTAGAGCTGGCTAACTTGGCTGATAATCTTGCTTTTGCTAGTTTAAGAACGTGAATGTTCTGAATGCCCTAATATCGCCATTGAGGCTTCTGCCTTATCTATAGTGCAAACCGGGGATATGATTCAGATGCTCTTCTATTTTCACTTCTGGTAGCTCTCTTGTATCTGATACACTAAACTCTGTTCTTCCGGATTTTGCGTCTCATCCACATCATTAGAAACAAGTTACCTAACTATAGGCTCTACTAGGATCTCCTTAACTATTGAAACCTACACTGTGGTGCTGTCTTCAGCATTTTCCGTAACGTTTACAATATATCTTTTGCTTTCTGTAACTAGTAGAAATCATTCTCCCTCACCTTGTGTTCCAAAGTTTGTTAACTTTGTGTCATTCACTTTTCAAAGTTGTATTCATCTTTGAAGCTCAGCAATTTTGGGTTTCTTATAGTTCTTGAATGCAGTAGGTACTATAGATGTATTCATTTCATGTGAATGTGCCTACGCTTTTGCATGGTGTGGAATGCAGATGTGAGGCTGCAGAGACAAAGAGCAGGACTGGGCAAGTAGGCATTTATGGAACGTCACTAGTGGGAACACTATTGGACTTTCCACTTCCCTACAATTTTTTAGATTGGATTTGTATTTCTTGCTAGCATGCATTTTGTGTATGTGTACTTGAGAGGTGATGGAGAACTTTATATTTCTGTAAAAGAGTTAGATATAAGTATGTGCTATCGTTTCAGGGTGTTGATTTTGTACGAGAATGGTGCTATTGTACTCTGGGACATCATTGAAAGCCAGGCCATTGCAGTGAGGAGTTCAATGGATCTTCAGCTGAAAATCAAAGAATTCAATGATTCTCCCCTTGAAACTTCCGATGGTTTTCAAGACACCCCAGTTAACGAGCCTGAGGAAAAAGAGATTTGCTCTGTTTGTTGGGCATCTAACTCGGGTTCTGTTATTGCTGTTGGCTACATAGATGGGGATATATTATTATGGGATCTTTCGGTATCTTCATCAGCCAAAGGGAAAGAAACTGCAGTGCTATCTAAGAATGTTGTTAAGCTTCAACTGTCTTCTGGAGAACGCAGGCTCCCTGTCATTGTTTTGCACTGGGCTGCAAATGCTAAAGCAAATAATGACAAAGGCGGGCAGCTTTTTATCTATGGTGGTGATGACATGGGATCTGAAGAAGTTATATCGGTATGCTTTTTTGGGTTATTTGGAATAACTTGTTTGGATACGGCATTGAAATTTTTTTTGTGAACAATATAGAGCAAATTCTGCGTTTAGCAATTTGTGAACAGCAGAACTTTCTTGTTATTTATACGTTGTGTTAGAGATGTGATTTTTTGCTATTAGTATCAGTTGTGAATTTAGAGTTTGATATTGTTAACTATCCAAATGATTTCTTTGATACTACCTGTCATCTTTTTTTCATAAATGGTTATTGCAATAATGTGAAAAATGTAGATTTCTGTAGTTCTGTTCACCAAGACTGTCCTTGGCCAATCTTTAATTTAGTTCTATCTAGTCCATTGTTATTTATATTTCATTATTATTTGATATTCCCGTTATTTAAACGTCAATATTATCTATCTAGGATTCTTTCTTAGTTTCATTGACGTTGTATTAAAATAATATCAAGCTTTCTAAATTATTACCTTCTGTGTTGATGTTATTTATATATTTCATAACTTCTATGCTAGCATTATCCTCTGAGATGATTCCATCATCACTGAGGTTTGCCACCTAATGCTGATTTCTTGGAAAAAAGGGAAAGCATGTCATGAAACAGGATGTCTTTATGCAGAGAAATAAAAAAAATTCAGCCAAGGAAGTGCATTGAAAATTTGTAATGCCATTCATGCTATGGAAAAGCATATCCCATGATCTTTTCAATAGTAAGAGAGTACATTTTTTTATTTTTGAATCTTAATGAGGTCCATGGATTTATGTTTCCAAACACTTGATGATGTCGTTTTGCTGTAAAAGGGCAATAAATACTAGTATAGAATTATGCATTCACTGTAAATAAAGGTGGAAAGAACGTAAAATGTTTATGGGCATGCCAAGTTACTGAGATGTCACGGATATGGAACACATGTTTTGTGGTTCAGTGACATTTAGTGGCATGAAAAGTTTAGACATCTAGATCACTGTTTGAGCTCTTGTAGATTTTAGGTTTATAGGACATTTATGCCATTTCTTGCATCTTCTAGGGGGCTTCAATGGAACTTTAAAATGATATATCCTGTAAATTTCAATGAATTCAATGTACCCTTAGGCTAGATGTTTGCCTGACCACTGCTAAAATCTTCTACATGAACGGGGATTGGTGTGATAATCACCTGAAATAAGTCATAGCTTTTGCAGCAGTGATATTATTGAATTTCTGAAATTCAAAGTCAGTTTAAATCAATATTTGAATGAGACTGTGTTTATTTTTGAATTTTTTTTAATATATCATAGCCCTATACTTGGGTTCAAATAATGGCTTGTTGCTAGAGAAGGCTGTCAGGTACACTGAGCAAAAAAATATTAGCTTTCAAATGATTGGCTATATAAGCTGTTTGATTGGATGAAACTTTTGTTTCTAGTTTAGCCCTTTGCCAAGCTTCACAAACACCAAAACATTTTCTATTTGAAGCGCTTGTGGACTATTGTGAGTTTGCATATAATTGTCTTTAAATGGGTCCTTCCAAAGTTCAAACTGGTGTAAAGCATGGCAAAGCATATCAGCATGCCTTGGGGAACATGATAAACTTAGTAAGTTTAGAAAATTCTTCAGCCATTTAAAAAGTCTTCAAATTGATTAAGCCTGCCCTTTTTCTAATGAAATTATGTTTTCTTGACTTTCTTGAAACTGGGCCTTTTTGTATAAGTATCATAACTAAATGGCTATCTGGCTTGTAGGATATCAGCTGATTAAGCTTATATGAAGGCATTTTTCAAGACGATTAAATAGTGGTAAGATTGTTCTTAACCTAAATAGGCTAGGAAGATTTTAGATATTTAACCTTTATCTTTCTTGGAGAATATTTTTTAGTGTTTTCTTAGGTCAATGCGACATCTCTAATGCTTAGTGCAAAGGATAATCATTTTGAAATTAGTAAGCAATGAAAAATTCAAATATTTACATTTTCTTTTTGAGAATGCTATTGACAATTTCCTTAGTCAAAGCAACATCACCTACATATTGATTTGAGAAGGAGATAGAGTTGACAAATGATATACGCAGGTTCCATTTGTATTTTAATGATGCACTCACAGATCGCTTGGTAATTCTGCTACCTATGATGATTGTAATTGAGTTAAAATCAACCAGTTTGATATAAGATTGAAGTTATTACTCAAGGTTTGTTAGGTATAAATCTTTTTTAAACATCTCCTAATTGATAGAGGCAATGGATTGTGGAGACTTCTATGGTTTCTTTTAGCATCCATATGAACTCTTTTTTCTCTTTTTAATTATAGAAAAACCAAAAAATAAAATTACTTTTTTGCTTTTATCTGGTTTGCCAACAAGAAAAAGCACCAACTTAAGGCATTTCTGGGTTGTGCTTGATTTTTTGCACTGCACTACACGGAAGTATAAATGTAATTTTTCTGCTCATCGTTTTTTTCCTGCAATAAATAGAGACATAGGAAACAATTCCTTTGTAGCTTACCTAAAAATACAATGAAGAGGTCAAGCATACTCAATTATTTCAAATTCAAATTATTTCAGTGAAAGAGCACCCTGATGGTAGTAAAATATGTGGGTTCATGTTCTCTTGGCACCTTCTTGCAGGAATAGCTGCAAGAAGTACCCTTGCTACTAAAGAATGAATTCACCAAAATGGTTGGGCATTTGCTCTACTATCATGAGCATAGCTTTTGTAATCCCCAACGTTCCAAAATCGCCTTCTGCCTCTGTGCTCCTAATAGTTCATAACTAATTCATTTATTGCAGAAAACAGAAGGATCTCTCATTTTATTTTTCAGTGCTTTACTTCTCAGGTCATGAATGTGGTAACTAATGCTAAGAAAAAGTTGTTTGTACGAGCTAATTCTTTGTTTGCATGGTTGGAGGCTATGGTCAGGCTGTTTCATAAAATTCAGCCATTTTGTTATAAAGGAAGACATCTGTTTTGATCGTAACTGGTATATATTACAGAAAATGGTTTGACAGAAGCCGATTGGATCAATGCTTAAGGCTTTAGTTTTACGTCCCTGCACCAAGAAAGTGGTAGTGTGGGAAACAACACTGAATTAAAAGTGGAAGACCAAAGCTGTTTTGTTAAAGAGAGAAGAGATTTAGTTTGGGTTAACACCAAAGCGGACTCTAGAATAGAATGCACAAAGGAAAGATTTAAAAAATCGTACTCAATGTCGGGATGTAACTATTGTTGATGATGTTAATGGTGATACTGGTAAAAGTACAGACTTTGCTGACTGCTTTACAATGACAAACTTTTGCTCTTTTGGAAATCAAGGTCCTAAATACTTGATGAAAAGCTTTGATTTTGGATATTTAAATACATGAAACCTTACTCATTGCTAATTACCTGGTTATAATTAGGTCCTAAATAATTGTACAAAACTTTGATTTTTGATATCTAAATATTTGAGGCCCTACTTCTTACTAGTTACTTTGTTACTACTATAAATTTTCTCATTATACCAAGACAATTATCCCTTTTTGCAGATTCTGAGTCTTGAATGGTCAACTGGCATAGATACCGTAAGATGCATCTCCCGTGCAGAGCTAAACCTTGATGGATCATTTGCGGACATGATTTTAGTACCTGATGCTCGGCCTGCAACTAATAACTCTACTGCTGCACTTTTTGTTCTAACTAATCCTGGTCAAATTAATGTCTATGATGGTGCTATGCTGGGCATGTTGAAATCTGTAGAGGGTGTTGATTGTGCTCAGCCTGAAAAATTTCCTGTTGTTGTGCCAACTGTTGATCCAGCCATTACAATAACAAGGCTATGTCTATTACCCACTGATAAGAGTGCTAAGGTTTCATTTAAGGTACTCTTTCAAGTAATTTGGCAAATCGAGAATCTCCATTCCAGGTCTTCTAGAATCATTCCTTCAAATCACATTCACTCCATCTCACCCCCTCCTTTCTTTGTGCATGCAGAAAGCATTTGCTAAGAGAAATCGAACTCCGACATTGCCAACTGGTACAAAGTGGCCCTTGACTGGAGGAGTCCCTAATGAAGCCACTGTTTCTGATGTTGATATTACTGAAAGACTGTATATAGCAGGTTATCAGGATGGGTCATTGAGAATATGGGATGCCACACATCCCATTCTGACACTAATGTTTGTTTTAGATGGAAAGGTTAGATACTGAAGTTTCTCCCAAATAAAATTTCTTTTCTAAAGGTCACAAATTAGTATTGGGATTTCTTTTATGTAGATACCAGCTCCTGAAGTGGATGGCCAACGTGCTTCTATATCAGCATTGGACTTTTCTCCCTTGAGCATGAGTTTGATTGTTGGCAATGAATTTGGTCTTGTAAGGACATTTAGTTGTCTTAATTTTTCCCAAGCATGCTAAATGACTGTTTTCCTACTTTTCCTCTGATTTGTTGACCCTGCAGGTTCGAGTCTACACATTTCATAGTGGAGCTAATCGCTCAAATATTCACTTGGTGAATGGCAATAAACATGATGGTAATGTTTTCTTTTTTGGTTAATAAATAATTGCCGTGGTATGTAGACTAAAATGTAGTGCTCGGTTCCACTGAATTCTGGACTCACCTGCTACCTAAATGCAATACTGAGCTGTATCAATGGTTTTGCCTTTAGTCATGATTTTGTTTTCCTAAGAATAGTGCAGCGACTCATGCAATCATATATGCCACATTTATGAGTCTTATAAAGTTGTTTTTGCTATTTTTTCTTAGTTCATCCCATATACCAAGGAGAAGGATTTCATTCTACTGCAATCTTCACTTTAGGCTCTCCAATTCGAGCTATGAAATTTGCAAATTGTGGCAATAAATTTGCTGTGGGACTTGAAAGTGGTCAGGTAGAGCATCCTCTTTTTAGACAGAGTTTTGTTCATTTTTTGAATCTTTTCACCCACTAACACACCCAAAATACCAAAAAAAAAAAAAAAAAAAAAAAAAAACTGAAAGCATGAATGTCTTATGCATGGATATAGCTTGTCTGCTTATAATCTATTGATGAAATCATCTCCCTGCAGGTGTTGATGCTAGATATGAGTTCACATGCAACTTTATTCCAAACAAGTAGCTTATCTAGCTCAAGTTCTCAGGTCATAACGGTATTTCTGCAAGTTGTTCCACAGATAAACACAGTTATAGGAAGCCCTAAGAATTCAAGATCAGAAAATCCGAAAGAATCATTAGAATTGTTGTTCACTTTAACCAAGGATGGGCAGGTTAGCGTTGTTGATAGCACAAGTGGCATTATAATAAATTCAAGACCAATGTCCACCAAAAAGGCACGTGTAGCAATTTCCATGTACGTCATAGGCAAGTAACTTCTTTAGAACATAATGATTTAATGTAGCCTTGAGTTTCTGCTATTGAAGTAATTGACATGTTCTGCGCCTAAATTTCTAAATTAGATGCTGCTGTATCTGAAACTTTTGGTGAGAAGCTCATGGATGTGGATTATAATTCTTCCAAAAGTGATTCCAGAACTAATGAAGATCCTAATGGAACCATGAAACAAAGATTTGAGCAGACTTCTTCTGGTTCTTTAAACTCTTCTGAACTTTTATCAGATCCACTTCTTGTAATTTGTTATGAAGAGGCAGTTCGGCTATACTCATTTAAATCTTTGATACAGGTATCCATAAACTACCCAAATTTCAGTGACGGCTTGTTCATTGTTCACCATCTCATCTAAATTTATTTTGTGACATTTAACTATCCACATAGGGAGATGGAAACTGTAATCGCAAAGTAAAACTTGGTAAACGGTGTTGCTGGTCAACAATTTTCAAGAAGAGGGATGAGAAATCATGTGGTCTAGTTTTACTTTACCAAACAGGAGATCTTGAGATCAGGTCACATCTTCTAAACCATCATTGCCTAGGAAATATGACTTCTTATCATATTATTGTTACCAAATATATGGTTTCAAGTGTGAGCTTGTCTTGTTACATGCTCTTGCACTGAGAAACTTGTATGAAATATTGCATGCCCTTTTTCATTAAGATACTGAAGGCTGCATGTGTGCTAAGTTGTCTTCTGTGCAGTAAGGTTTTGATTTTGCTAATTTATTTGATAGTAATCTGGCGCCTATTTTGTGAGGAGTCTCTCCCACGTTTTCTGCCTTTTATTCTCTTACATACAAACTGTATTTTTGAGAACTTTTTAAGTTGTTCAAACTTTTGTCTGCATAAATAGGTCTTTGCCAGATCTTGAAGTCATTGCTGGAAGCTCGTTGATGTCAATTTTAAGGTGGAGTTTTAAGACAAACATGGAGAAGATAATGAGCTCTTATGACAATGGGCAGATTACTATGGTACACTTTTATCTTGTACCAGAAAAACTTAGCACAACATGACTTACAAATTACTGAGCTTCTAATGCTGCTAATATTAGAAAATAACACATTGCACATTGATGCTTCAATTAATTTTCATACTAGATTGTGGATAAGCATATATTGAATGTTATTAGTTTGAAATCAAAGCATACTGTTCAAATAAGAGATCAAAAACCTGCTTTTATGGCTTATGAGGATGTTGAACTGTTACAAATTGCACAGCTTCTAATGCTGCTAATATTAGAAAATAGTTTGCACGTTGCATATTGATACTTCAGTTAATTTTAATATTAAATCGTTGATAAGCATATGGTAAATGCTATTAGTTTGAGACACAGTTTACTGCTCAAATAACAGTTCAAAATATTGAATACTAGCAATCTCAGGGTTTCATAAATTGAGCTTTATTTTTTTTAAGCATAAACTTGATTTGATTTTAACAGCATTCTCTTTATTTTGAAGTTCTTTCAGTCACGGTTTAGCTCCTAGGTCAATATGTGTTTAAAAAACGTCTACAACAGGTGACTTGGGAACTCTCACGTTATTGAGAAAAATTGTTATGCTGAGCTATATTTTTTTATGATTGCTATAGATTTCCTACTGTTGAATGATAATGGGTTGGATTTGACGTGATAGTTGTGGATCTGGTGTGTTCTATATGAATCTTTAACAATTCTGCTTATACAGGATGGTGCAGGCAAAGAGGTGAAAGTATCTACTTTTCTTGCTTCATTAGAATCTTCTCCAATTGAATAGAGTGTATTTTTGGCGTTGTAGAAACTTGGAGACAAATCCATTTTCTTCTCCGAATGAATTTTTTTTTAGTTTCGGTCCAGTACATGTTCAATGAATCACCATGACTCAAGTCTAGCATTTCTGACCAAGCACGTACTTCCTCTTTTGATGATCAGAAACGATTTGCTTGACCTTCCCTTGCCCCTCTAGATTTCATATTATCTCGGTTAGATGAAAACCTAAAATTTCAATTTCCTCTTGTCCATCCTCAATATACAACTGTATTTTCTGCTATTATAATGGTTGTCCTTTTGAAACCAGCACACAAGTCTTTCTCACAAAAAATTTGTGTAACATATTCATTAGTCATGCAAGTGGTTTTGTACTAATCATGATGGTTGTTTATGCATGTTCGCCTATTAACCTCATAATGGGATTATGTGTAATCAACTTGACCTCAAAATGCAAGCCTTGGTGCAAGGGTAGATATTGTTCCCATGTGACTAAGGGTCATGCATTTGAGTCATAGAAATTAACTCTTGGAGAATGTAAGATATCGTTACATATTGGCAAAAGTTTTATAGACATGTTTCCATTTTAAATAATATAATCTTAATTTGCACTTTTCTTAAATTTTTTAAAACACTTTTGAAGAAAAATTTTTAATGCATCTTGTTTAGTTAGAAAAAAGATGGTCTTGTTTCTCACAAGGTACTCAAAGAAGAATTTTTTATGACTATGATGAATAGATTAAATTTGCTAAACTCATTAGTTTATTTAATTAATAATAAATACAAACACATGTTGTTGTTATAATGTAAGTCTTGCATTCTTTTCTTTTAAAAATTTATGTTGAATTTGAGTAGCCAATGGTAGGAGATAATAGCTCAACTAAATTTTGTTGCGTTAAATAAAATATGTTAAAGTTTGGTGGATATTGAAAATGACCTAGGTGTAGGTGTACTTGTAATGGGTTACAAGAATATAGCCATGCAACTTGGATGTAATATATTATATTAGCTTATCCAATTGAGAAATGTTTTATACTTGAGAGATATCCTTTTGTTCTATTGGCTAATTACTGTAGGGATACATTTGATGTATCCTATCTTCAAGATATAACGAAAAAGGAAAATAACAAGTAAGATAGACATGGTTCATGTTTATCTATCAGGTAGCTGATGAGATTGTTAACTATTTAAAATTCAAAAAAATACAAATGGAAAGAAAACAAGCTTTGAAAGAGAATGTTGGGTAATATAAACTAATGCTCTATGCTAGTAAACTCCAATGATGGACAAGTATTGCCACCTTTGGTCTACTCAATGTAAGCGACCCAAAGTTTTCTCCTTGGTATGATTAAGAACCTAGGTTTATAGTTATGTTTTCTAGTTCCCAATAAATAATGCTATGGTACATTAATAGCTGAACCTATTCAAGGAAATTATTCATAGCAACTTACACTCATGGGAGGCTATCATCCCAATAAATTAATTTGTGATTTATTAATATCTAAATTTTTAGGGTTAAACTAAATATATTTGTCTTAGGAGCAAAATAAAAAAAAATCTTATTTTTTAAGTGAAATACGACAAAGTTAGGTTGATATTTAAGGAACATGACACAGTGGTGATATAACTCAAATTAAAAATGAAATGGTGCATGCTTGTGGATACCATGATAATTGCTTTGAACTAATCAAGTTATGCTAATGCATTATTGATCAAATGAGAAAAAAGAACTACTAGATTATTTTTTAGAATTGAATTGGGCCTTTTTTTTTGTTATGTGTGGATTGGCTTGAATTTGCACTTGTTCTCCAACTCGATATGATGTCTTTGCCACCAAATGGCATAAAATTGTTTTTTAAACAAAGGTTTTAAATCAATGGTACTTCATGTGGCATTGATCTTGTCCTCCAAATAGGACACAGGTATAAACCTCAACTTTCTTTCTAGAAAAAGCTTTAAAATTTTGGTTTTAATTTTGTTTTCTTTTGTCTCCTAAAGTTTTTGTTTTGATAGTCTTGGTTTTGATTAATTTTGAAATATCTAAAATTGTAGAGGACATATAGTAGGTAATATAATGAAGTGTCTTTTTATTTAAGTTTCAACTAGTATATTTATTAATTGGATTTTAAATAATAAAAATTAAATTATAAACTCATACACTAACTAATTAATTGATTATAATAGATCCATGGATGATTATTAGCATGATTATCCTACTCAAATGGTTTTTAGCAACATAAAATTAGTTTTTCTTCCAAAAATAGGCAAAATTAGGCTAAGGCCATTGAAACTGGTCAAAACTTGATTCTATTTTCAGCTAGTTTTGAATGAAACTGACCAAATACTTTAAGCTTCAAACAAAAATACCAAAACTAGCTGAAACCAAGTTTTCGGTTGGTTTTGGATTAGCCTCAGCCAAAATGGATCTATAATAAATCTGTTTTGGCTGAAATTTGAAGCCATACTTCAAAATGTTTTATTTGAGTGCTTGAATTGAAAGATGCATGTTTCGAGGTATGTTTCATTTCACCTCCAAAGGAGTCCTTTATATGTAACATCAAAGTCATTTGATAAATTAATTTATAGCATATAATTTTCAAAATCTTCATGTTTTTGTATTAGTAGAAAAGATAAATATTGTTGAAATTAATTTTCTCTCGATCATAGGCCGTTTATTAATTTAGCGATCATAAAGTGACTGCAAATGAATGATATTTTGGTACCATAGGCATAGTAGGCATCACGAGATGTCTTTACATCTCCATACGAGCAACATTTGAAGAATGCATCTATGCTTGAAATTCCCTTTTCATGTATTTGTCGCACTACTCCTTGTACTTGGTTAGTGTTTCTTTGATCATCAGCTTTTTGGTTGGTTTAATGGATATAAACTTTCGTTTATCTATTAAACATCAAGTGCTAGTATCTTCATAAGTGTTTTCTTTTCTTTTTTCATTTTTTGTGTAAATATTTAACGCCCAGAATAACCCCATGGTGAGTTTTCTTTTTTCTTCTGGCCGTATTGGCTTACTCTCTAGACATTTAAATTGTAGATTTATCTTAATCATGGAGGTTGTGGATAAATGCAATGAGTTGTACATGTTTTTAAGATTTTACAATATTTCGTAAGACCTTACAACTTTCTGATGGTAAGCTTTCATGCTTTCTAAAGTAGTCAAACTTTGAATGCTACTAATATAGGCTACAAAACTAATGAATAGTTCATATTACAATAGGTTTCTTCAATGTTAACTTAAAAATGTTGTGAAAAGGGTGTTTTGTACTTTTGAATAAATTAAACTAGATGGAGAAGGGCTTGAGTGTTATGTTGAAAGTATGTGTTAAGTTGCATTTCTTGCTTGCCAGTTTTCTCTTATGACCAATTTCTTGTGTGGCTTGGCCCTCCTTATTTCAACCTTAGCACTTGGACACATTTTCATCGTCCATCTTTGGGCGTCTCTTGCCCTGGTCTGCTCCAATATTCCTTAGATGATCATTCCTACTTATTCTTGGCTCCTATAACTTTTAGACATACTAGAGTATTTGTGCTCTGACCTTGCCAAACTAACTAGGGCCTCCCTTTTGTCAAGTTTAATCTTTCAACCAACTGATCCTAGCTAGGCAAAGGCATATATTGTTTTGGTAAGTCGGATGTGCAGTCTCTCTAGATCATCTATTTTTTGTAAATATCTAAACTATCAAGTTGTTAACCCAAGCCTTTATCATATTAGGTCATTAAATGCATGTTTAATGTTCTAGATCTCTTCTCTAAATGGTAGATTTGTCTCCTAAATGGTCTCATCATATCGTGTTATTTGACAACCTGTTAATTGTAAATGACTATTTGCCTTTCACCATAAAAGTCACACTTCAATCCAAACAAAGATATTCTTTTTTTTGTGCTTTTCTTTGACTCTCTTCCTGATATAAATAGGTTTGCTACTATTATTTATTGGGGTGGTTCTCTATTTGTTCTTCTCTCTTTTATATAAAAAAATTAGTCCTGTGATACTCATTGGCTTCCATCACATGCAATTCTAATTAATTGGTTCCCTCAAACGAGAGGAGTGGAGCTCTTTTTCATATTGTGATCATGATTTTTACCTTTTTTTTTTCTTTGGTTTTTCTCATGATTGTGTATGTTTGTGAAATATTTTGTAGTGGCTACTAGCTCTCTTCTTCCTCCACTCAATTGATGAATTTGGAAGCCATAGCATTCATGTAGACATATTTGGGACCTGTACTCGCACATACTTCGAAATAATGTTCCGGTGTCCAAGTATGATCCAATAATAATCAACATTGTTAGCATGCTAGTGAGGTTTTAAATCCATCTAGCACTTTGTGGCATAACTTTAATGTTCATTACATTCTGTATGCAAATGAAGCCCCAAGGTATATATTTTCTTTTGTTAGGGTTAATGTGTTATCCCCTTGTTCTCTTTGATCTTATCAAGCCATCCATTTCTTGGGGGTTTCCATACAAACCTTACGATCGCTTAGTATGTTTGCTATTGGGTTGCTTGAATATGCTCTTTTTTAGCTTTTTGATTACTTTGGGTGATATAAAAATTTGGCGATAGTAATTGTTCGTCTTGCAAATTACAGGTAAGTGGATCTGAAATTGCTTTTCTCTCTCTATTGGGCTGCGAAAATGAATTCAGGTATAAAATGTTTGAAGAAAATGGGCTCAGTATGGCCAAAATACTTGAAAAATCTAAAGCTTTAACGCTCCTTTTCCTCAGAATTCCAAAATCTCTACCTTGCCTTCATGATAAAGTTCTTGCTGCTGCTGCTGATGCTGCCACTAATCTTTCTGCGAGTCAGAAAAAGAAACAGGTGTGTTTCTTCTGCTATACTGTACATGCGGCTTGTATTGTACATACAGAATTGGCAGCAAGGCCATAAGCGGATTTACTTCAGAGAACTTGAACTGGAAGGAACCTGTTAATGCCATGCTGGTATAGTTTTGTCCTTCTGTTTGTATTTTCTATGATGAATTGCCATCGCAGGATTCATCTTCTCGAATTCTTGGTGGTTTCATCAAAGGAATCAAAGGGGGTAAAACAGAGAACAGCATTGATATTCCTGATAATATTGTTAGAACCAACCGTGGCTTTCTTGAGGAATACTTCTTGAAAGATCCTTTCTCAGAGCCGTCAGTTAGTACACTTGACAGCCAAGAATTAGAACTGAGCATTGGTAAGCTACTCGCTCTCCCTTTCTTTCTCATGATGTTAGCTAAGCCATACAAGTTTACTGTTCTCCCTTCGATTCTATTGACATGAGCTCGCAAGCAAATGCATAAACATGCTCATATAAATTCAGAAACCTGGTGTCCTCTGCACATAAACAAGTGAGCATGCATGTATATTTGCATTTATGTGTGTGAGCATGGTTTTGTGTGCCGTGATGTGTCTATTGGTGGGTGGATCTATGTGTTTTGGGTACGAGTGTATAATTGCATGTCCTTAATGGGAGAGTAGTTTTTCTCAAGTTCTTTGTTCCTACAAATGCAGATGACATAGAGATTGATGACAACCCACCTGCATCATCCAGTTCATATAATGTTGTTTTGAATACATCCGATACAAAGAAAAATACAAGAAAAGGTAAATTCTCTAATTTACAGTTGAAGCTGTCATACTTAATTCGTGTAATACCAACTGGCTTTTCTCTCTTAGCAGGTGAGAATAAGGAGAGAGAGAAGCTATTTGATGGATCGACTAATGACGTGAAGCCGAGAGTTAGAACTACTCAGGAAATTTTAACCCAATATAAGTTTGGCGGGGTAATTATTTTTGTAGACTTCATCTGGTTCTTTCTTGGTTTAATATACTCTCTTCAAACCTCCAGTTCATTTTATCAGGATGCTACTGCTGCTGCAGCTCATGCACGAGATAAACTGTCCGAAAGACAGGAAAAACTTGAGGTATTGCGTTTGAATTAAGTTTCCTCTCAATATACGTAAACTTCATTTGGATAACTAAGTATTCCAATCTATTTGTTAGTGAGCAAGAATTAGAGATAGATCTTAATGTTAAGAGATAAGAGTTCCTAATGCTTTATAACTTTGAATTATAAGTAAAAAAGATATAACAACATATTAAACCATAGTACGTAAAATGTGACATGCTGCAGTTTCATTACACGTAAACTTATACTTAACATTACTGTGTCACCTAAGATTCCTTTCTTGCGAACATCTGTCCCTGATAAGCTTCTTATGTAAGATCTTTTTTGTGCTTAGTATGTAATTTGTGATGCCCTGGCTTGATTATAAGAGTGGAGATTGTGTCTGCTCATCTTCTTGCACATCAACGTGACCTGTTTTGTTGCATGGAATATGCATCATTTTGTTATATATTTAGAACAGCCCCAACAACCTGACATTGTTGCAGAGGATAAGAAAAAACACCGAAGAGTTGCAAAGCGGAGCTGAAAATTTTGCAGCTTTGGCCAATGAACTTGTGAGGACCATGGAGAGCAAGAAATGGTGGAAACTATGAATGGGTAAAGCTTGTAAAGAAAATGCAATCCCAAAGATGTCTATTCAGTAATTGTTGTGCACAACCCAGCCTCCAGCCAATTCCTGCTGCTTATTTCGATGATCTTTGGCATGCAATCAATACTGGTATCTTTTCCAAGTTTTTAAATTTACTAAATATTGTAATTTATTGCTTATGGTAACATTTTTTTTCTTGTGTCAATATTTTCATTTATAAAGTTGTATATACTAGTTGAGAAATGTTCGTTTGCCCAATTCATGTGGACATCAAATTGACCTTTCATTTAACACTTCAAAAAGATGTGTAGACTAATTGGGCTCTCAATGTGTCAATGGTTAATGATTTACAAGTCATCAAAGATGATCTCAGTAGGTTTTTATTCTTAAAACAAAAGTGTTCACAGGGTAAGGGAATCATTCTTTTTGGGGTTAGCATTGTTCCAATTTTAGAGGTAGATACTTCTCTCATTAGTTCTTTTAACTAGGAGTTTCTCCTTGAATCCATTGGATTGTAGCCTAAAGATCTAATTTTACTCAGAAGAATGCCTTGTAAGAGTTCCAATTAGGGCAAACGAACATATAAACAATATATAATATAAATTAGGGCATATGGTATAGAGGTCTCCTTGTTTGGTTTCCTATGTAGATTAATTTTTTATATTTTTAGAATTATCAAATAAACTCATCTAGTTTTTATTATTGTAACAACTATTTTAAATCTTTTAAACTTAGTCATACAAGTTTTTGTTGTAAATTTGTGTTTAGGAAAAAAAAATATTGAAGGATTTATGAACCCATTTGATTATTTTGAAAACATGAATGATATATTTGTATATGAGATCAACTTGAAATGAATTAATCATTGTTTATTTAATAACTAAAAAATGCTTTTGAGTAGAATTTAACTAATGATCTATCTACAATCACAAGAAAGATGTGTAAGTAATTGAAAACACATTGTTCTTCATCTGAGTTTGCATTCTTCTTGGCATTGCATTTATAATGAGCTGGGAGATGCGTCTTACATTTTATAAATTTTTTACTTTAATGATAGCAATAAATATTTTTGGAATTTTGAGCCCAACAATTAAGAACAACATAAAAACAAGCAGATGTTAAGAAAAATATCGTGAAATTCGTAATTCATAATAAATAAATCATTTAAATTAATGATTACGCCCAATATTCAAAAGTTGTCAAAATTTCGATAAAAGTTGAAAATCGATATCTCATACAATAATTTGTCACAAGAATACAATGCAAATTTTATCATACAAAATTATTTGTAGAGCTCTCAAAAATAAAATAAAATACCCTTTTTTTCTCATTTCATAGGTTATTAGGTATCCCTAAATATGTCTATGTATATTTTTTTTATTTTTAATGCAAATAGATGTGAAAATAAAATACTTAATAGACAAATAAATAGTTATAAAAAAAATAAAATAGAATGCAATATAATATATAGCATGAAAATAATATGAGCAATAGTAATAAAAATGTATGACATTTAACAATATATAAAAATATTCAAATCATTATATATATATATATATATATATATATATATATATATATATATATATATATATATATATATATATACATATATGTTTATATAGTTCATATCTATATCATATTGTACTAATATTATATATCATGTTTATTATCTTTTTTATTGTGTTCTTATCTCTCTTTTCTCTTTATTAAGATTTTGATTTTTTTCACATGATTATTATCACAACTTCATGAGATCTTATATCATATAATATTTCTATGACATCAATTTCCACATCTTTATTCTCCATTGACAATTAGCTAGGCCATCGAATCATTTGTCTCCCATTTATAACTGCCTTATATTAAATTATCAATAGAAACAGGTCTTTGTCTATCATTATCTTATACTTGAGTACTAAAAATAACAAAATGAGATCTAATGTCATTTAAATCATTGAATCTTTACCTAATATCATAATGTACAAAGTACTAATGATAGTAGGACTTTTTTGAGTTGCCTTACATTGAAATGCTAAAAATAAAAGGGTTGATCATATCATATTATGTAGTTATAGTAATAATGTCATAAGAAATATCTCATCATTTTATTTTATATTTCTTATGATCATATAGAACATCAAGCTCATACAATCAACATTTCTCTTTTCATTCATTTATTTTTTATTTCATATAGCCTTCACATTTTATTTTCTTTCTTATTTTTTCTTAAACCTTATAGTAGTACACTCGCGCATAGCTCGTATTAGTATGTTATCTCATCAATTAGAGTATATACAAAATCAAATAATTAATGTCGTTTGCTCACATCATATCCCATATTATCATATCTCATAATAATATTTCTAAAAAAATAATAATTAACCTATTTACATCATAGTTATATCAATTTATTTACTTAAAAACCCAAAGAAGAGATTTATAGCTTTTCTTTTCCTTTTATTCTTTCCTTTTATTGTCTACGCAATATTCATGTCTATGCTTACTTTTTAATTGCAAAGCATTCACAATTTTCAACTTTATCTAAGTTTACTTTTTTTACTAAATTATTTAAACATTGTATGACTTTTTTTGCTTAAGCATTCACAAACAAAGTTACATAATTTCTTAAAATTTTGCTAAAAGTTATTATTCACAACTTTCTATGTACTATATATTTTCCCAAATTTATGATATATTATGCTTTCCCAACATTATATGTTAGTGAAATAGACAAATAGTCCAAGCTCTTAGACCCCACTCTTGAAGTTAAATGTATGTATATGAGTTGCAACTTACGGTACACTTTTCATAAGGCACCAAAAATGAGTCTAAAAGGATTATTTGTTTTTTTGCTCATAAACTAAATACATTGTACATTAAATGTTAATATATTTTACACTTTCTTTAAAAAACTATGGTTTGGTAGCTCCTCTCTTTCTTAAGTTAAAAATACAATATGTTAAATATTGACCAATCATCAAGGGAAAAGTCAATTTTGCTACAGAATACTTCTTAACACTTCTTAAAGATATACTCAAAATATCATTATGTAACATAACATGTAGTTTGAGAAGAGTCAAAGCATATCAAACTTTTAAACAAAATATACACATAATCAAATCTAGTATTATAAACTCAAATATCTATATGTATTTCACATTTAAATATTTGGGTTGTTACATTATCAACTCTACTATTTTTGTGGTTTTTTATTTTTACATCAACTACAATTAATGTCATTAAATTTATAATTATATATCTAATATTGTGTTAGTAGTTGTAGTTTTACACAATTCAAGTTAGCTTGTATCATTCAGGAATGATTTTAATCAGTTCTTAATCTTATCATTATATCATTATGATTTGATTCTTCTAAAAAATGAAATTAGAATCACTTAAACATCATTTATGATATGAATTTAAATCAATTTTAAAAAGCAAATCAAGTTAACATAAGGGGATACTCAACATACTATTACTTATCATTTCTAGGATTTTTTAAACTGTCTGCCTGCCAATAGTGTGACTTGATACTAAATTATTAATATATGATTTATTATATTATTAAATATTCGTATAAAAAAATTTGCTGTTAATAAATTAATTGATTTAAAACTGCATTTAAATCCAATCAGGACCGTTCAGGACCTACGACACCTTCATCGAAGGATTACAATAAAAACCAATGCAAATTCAATGGAGACAAGTGCAAATTCGGGTTTTGGAAAATCGGCTCGTCCTGAAAACGAATCGGCACGTGCAGATGTTTGCCCGTCGAGGAGGCGGCTTTCCTCGGCTGTGCGGATTTAAATCGCGAATTGGTTCGAATCCTTTCCTCGCGGTTCCCTGAGGAAGCGAGCGAGGAAGCTGTCGCAGATCAGAGGAGAGGAAGAAAAACGAAGAGGAAAGCCAAACGAGTGGTTCTCCTTTAGGGAATACTACGAGGCCCGGAGATCTCATCTTCCTCCTCCTTTTCGTTACAGTGGTGGGTAGTCTCAATGACAAACCTTATCCTGTGCGAATGCTGCGGCCTGAGGCCCCTTCCTGCCACTACTAAGTTCGGTCCCAAGACACATCTCTATTCGTCCGCGCATCGGAGTTCTATCTCCGCCGGCAGCCGTCCGAGCCGTTTTACTTTCAATGGCGGTGCCTGGGAATTACGGGGGGGTTGGGGGATTAGAGTGAGCACACCGTCGAGGACGATATTGGCGGAGCATGAAGAAGAGGAGAAGGGGGTCCAGGGTCGGAAGGAGGGGTTCGACCCTAGTATGCCGCCGCCATTCGGGCTTGCTGAGATCCGCGCGGCGATACCGAAGCACTGCTGGGTGAAGGACCCGTGGCTTTCTATGAGCTACGTCGTGAGGGATGTTGCTGTCGTCCTTGGCCTCGCGGCTGCTGCGGCATACGTCAACAGCTGGGTCGTGTGGCCGCTCTATTGGGCAGCGCAAGGGACGATGTTCTGGGCGCTCTTCGTGCTTGGCCATGATTGGTATGGCGATGCTCTTTTTTGAAATCCTTTTTGGTTTCTTTCAATTCCTCTTTCGTTTGAGTGGACCGGTTTGCGTTTGCGTCTTTTGTTTGTTCTCTGAGCCAAAAAGATTGGGATTTTGGCAGTGGGCATGGAAGCTTTTCAAACAACCCGAAATTGAACAGTGTGGTTGGGCATCTCCTCCATTCCTCCATTCTAGTGCCCTACCATGGATGGTGAGCTTCCTCATTTTTTAACCTAAATTGGCGTTGTTGTCTTGGTCTTTCTAATGTGTAGTGTACTGATGAGATTGTTCCTCTTAGGAGGATAAGCCATAGAACTCATCATCAGAACCATGGCCATGTGGAAAAGGACGAGTCATGGCATCCTGTTAGTTATCAAAATTATCTTTTTTTTACCTTTAGATTTAGATTCTGATTTCTTTTTTGTTGGATTGAAATGTCTGTTTGATGGGTGTTTTTTCTAATGTCATTGCGCAGCTGCCTGAGAACATTTACAGGAACTTGAATTCAATAACTAGAAAGCTTAGGTTCTCAATTCCTTTTCCTATGCTCGCCTTTCCCTTCTATCTGGTTAGGCGCTTCACTTTTTAATATTGCACATTTACTTAGGAATTAGGATTCTTTATTGATCATTTTTACTATAAATTGCTTTGCAGTGGAGCCGGAGTCCAGGGAAGAGTGGATCACATTTCAACCCAGACAGTGATTTGTTCGTTCCAAGTGAAAGGAAAGACGTCATCTCTTCTACTGTTTGTTGGTTAGCAATGGCTACCTTGCTCGCTGGATTAACATGGATTGTGGGACCTCTACAAATGTTTAAGCTTTATGCGTTACCCTATTGGGTAGGTCTTTTAATTGTTTAGTTATTGGTTGTAATTGTTTACATCTTGCTTCGTTTGCTGTAATTGAATGCCGAGCTATATATATATTTATTAGTTCTCTTCAATTGCAGATATTTATACTGTGGCTGGATTTTGTGACTTATTTGCATCATCATGGACATGAAGAAAAGCTTCCATGGTACCGTGGAAAGGTAAGGAGTTTGTTTCTGATCCTTTGAAAGCCAATCAACTTTCATTAGGAAATTTAGCAATTTGAAATGCCCATGGACCATTGAACACTGCTTTTTTCCTTCCACTGCATAATTATGTTGAATATGGTTGTGTTCGTTCACCACAAAATAGCTTATTCATCTTTTTTATTATTCCCACAACATAAAGCCCTAAAAGAATGATAACTTATGCAAACAAAAAACCTCTTTTTTTTTATTAACTCAAGCTAACACTTTCAAAAACAGCTATTGAACCATTCATAAGATACTACCGCAGTTTGCAATAGCTCAATCGAAGCTCCTTCATGTTATTTTTGTGTGTGACTCCTGAATTGAATTCTAAAGGGTTAATTTTCCATTGCCCATTGGCCTCAGGAATGGAGTTATCTTCGTGGTGGGTTGACCACACTTGACCGTGATTATGGATGGATCAACAACATCCACCATGACATTGGTACCCATGTGATACATCACCTCTTCCCCCAGATACCACACTACCATCTTATAGAGGCTGTAAGTATCACCAGCTCCTGTTTTCCCAAGGCTAGATTTGCCAAGCCCTTCCTGATATCTGCCCTTGTGTGACAGACGAAGGCAGCCAAGCCAGTCCTGGGAAAATACTACAGAGAACCCGACAAGTCCGGGGCTTTGCCATTTCACCTACTTGGAGTTCTTTCAAGGAGCTTGAGAAGCGACCACTTTGTTAGTGATAACGGAGATGTTGTGTACTATAAGAAAGACCCTGAGTTGTGTTCCTCTGCAAGCAAGTCTAAATGAGGCTCTCAAGCAAGAAGAGAACTCTCAGTGGTCAACAGGAAATGGCTTCGTAGTCTCATTTGGTCCATAATGATCCAACCAAAGATTAGATTATTTTTGGTCCTGGTGACCATTCACCACCATTCATCTTTTATCTCTTTGCAGCCCGCTGAAAGGCCTGGAGAGCTGCTGCAAGCTCAAGTAGATGTTATTGGATATAACAATCACCCATTGCTTTTTTGATATGTTCTTTTCTTATAATTGACTTCTTATCCTCCTGAAGCGAATAATAAGGGTAAAATTTATAAATTTTAACAGTTTTGTTGAGGGGAGACATTCTGTCGACTAATCTTAGTAGCCATTATGTTGATTTATGCACCTCTTGGTCCTGTGATCTATTATTAATGAAGCACATCATTTCTCAACCATGCGTGTCTTAAAATCCCTGTCTTGACAGGCAAAATATTGTCTTCTTCTTCTGTTCCTTCGAAATTTCCAGTACATAATTCACGTGCCAATTTGCTGGCAATATAATGGTGGGATCTCTTGAGACGAGGAAAGGGTCGATGAACTTTTTCAATGTGAGAAGCTGCATTTGGGAACCCATTAAAGAAAACGAGCTGAATTGAGCTTTCCAGTGTTGTGGATAACGTTTTCTTTAAGAATCCAAACATGAACGCTTTTTCACGTTTGAATTTTCTTTGCGTGTTTTAATTTTCAAGTTGCACGTAGCGAAGTTATGTCAATATTGTGCTCGTCTGATGTCTACCACACTTTTGTTGCATTCATTTGCTTAAAGATGGAAGATTGGCCATTGATGAATTTGATATTTATGTTGAATTTTTTTAGTTGGTCTTCATAGTATTCTCAGTTGCAATGATTGAGGTTGTTGGGATAATGAATTGTGTAATAACAAGATAATGAATTATATTAAAATCTAAAATTCAAAGAGTTAAAATAAGAGAGGAAATGGGATTTAATGTAAAAACTCTTTGTTAGACAAATTCATAACAATGAAAAGAGAAGTTTTTATTGCGATGGGGTACTATTTGAAGTTAAAAAAATATTATAAATAGATAGTGTAACTATTTTATATAAGTAAAAAATATATATTTGAAATTGTGATGAAGTCAAATAAATTTTTTATCTAAAGTTTATGATACATTGGAAAGTACTTGTCATAAAGAGTGTTAAGCTATGCATTTGTTGAAAGTTGTTGTCATAGGATGCCAAGAATTGAAAGCAAATTAAGTTGAATTATGATCTTTTATGAATAAATAATGTTGATATAATAAAATAATTATTCTATATTGTAAAAATGAAACATAAGATCAAACAAACTCCAAATCTTAAAATTATTGAGAATTCACTGAGTTGTATTTAGTGCCAATGTAAGTAAAGAATCTGGATGCCGTTGAATAGGCAAAGCAAATTGTTTGGGTTTAAGATAAACAATATTATAGCATTATATTATAAGATCGTTTTTTAAAAAAAATAGAATAAAAACAAATGATCTTTTAATGTGAACATTTGGTACTATTGAAAATGTCTTGATGAAACAAACTTATCTATAATAATTTTGTGTGATTTAGATTTCCTTAAGATTAAATATAAATTTGTTAAAGAAATAAAAATAATAAAAAAATAAAAAAATTGCCTGATCTTAAAAGTTTTGTAGTAATGAAAAGTGCTCATTAAGATAAATGTATGTTGGTATTTTTAGAGGCTTAGTCATTCCAAATCGAGACAAAACTTATAAATTTAAGATCGACATAATATTTGTTAGATGAAAGGTAAAGTAATAGGAGAATGAATTAGATTAGATGGAAACGTGTGTAGGGTAAAGGAAGTGAAACTTATTGATGGTGTAATTGTGATGGAGTTTCAATGGAAGGATAGTTGGAAATTATGGGCATTATAGATTCAAATTTAAATGATGTTATAAACTTTCAAAGAATAAATAACGCATAATTTTTTAAATAAAGATGGTTTCTAAACAATGTAAAGTGTAATACAGGATTAGGTAAGCCAATACAATATGTTGAAATAAGTATTTTCTTACTTTTTAAAAAAAAACTATTTAAAATGGATTAATATGCATAAATGGGCGACATGAGAAATCATTAAATGTCAACAAGTTAAGCTATAAAAGTGCATTTATATTAGATTCTAGACAGAGATTCATTCGAAATTAAAGATGAGGCATCATTTTATGACTCAAGTAACACTTACAAGGAACAAAATTTAGAAGGAATTGGTTTCTATAAACTTTTTGCTAATTAAAATGAACTTTCATGAACTTAAATATTTGCTAGTATCAAGATTAACACTTTCATGCTCAAAGACAATGCCAATACATGGAGAAGAAATTGTAATAACGGGCTTTTGAAGAGTTGCTTGAGATCACATGGCCCATGATAGAATGTCATGTATTAATTTCAAAATCACTATTGACCAAACATTTAAAAAAAATCTTATAAGAGCAAAATAATGTTTTTTTTATCATAATTATGCAATCTCAAAACTAACCATGATCATAGACAAAAATTTGAAATACACATAAGAAATAAAAAATCAAAATCTTCCAAGATAGAGTTGACTACTCGTACAATTGACTAAAATATCATCGGTTGAATTTGAGATGTGTTTTGTTTGTGTAATATATTCCATATCTCTCCCCACATAATAAACACATAAAAATGTTTTGTCATAAACCAGTAAATGTCATGATATAATTTGTTTTAAAATATATTGACATGTACAATAACACATGTAATATTTTCAAAGTTCATAATATCATAAAACAAAATATTTACATAAATAATCAAGACAAAAGCTCTCTATGTTGTATAATATAAACCATGAATCACCTAAAGTTTGTAGTTTATGTCATAGAATTAAATACTAGTAAATTGATCATAATCAAGGATGTGCTATAACCTAACTTTTGGTAGAACTAGTTCTATAGACATTTGCATTATTGACTGTATTCAACAAAACTCGTCTCTATCGTTATCTATGGATGTTCTTGCATTTTATCTTTTGAAGAAGTTTTTGACTTATAAATATTAGTAAGCCATACAATTGTGAGAATGAAAAGAAGATGAAGTAAACTATATAAGGGAAATAACATGATTTTGCTTATGATAGAATGTTAAATCAAACATATTAAAAATCAGACTAATACTCATTTCCATTGGTAACTTCAAATTAAAGAGTTCTTTTACCTATGATGAAATAAGAGAAGAAAGATCGAGATTCATAGTTTTTGGACTCGTCTCTAAATCATCTAACAATTATGAAGAGTCCATCTCTTTACAGCTAATTTCTAGCACATTTAAACAAGTAATCTCTTTCGATGTAATCAATTCTTGACCTTTTTATCTCCCTTCTTAAATTGGCTGAATCTATTGCATAAGTAAACATGTCGTCTTAATTTTTCATAGTTCATAACAAACATTTATATAATTTTTAAGTATAAGCTATACACCATGTCATGTAAATGTTAACACAAATTTACAACTTATATAAGTGATAGGTATGCTCTTGGCAGGTAACTATATAAATAAAATTGGATCAAATTTATTTATTATATTATTATTATATACAATTCAATTAAAGATTAAAACATTAAAAATATATAAAAATAAAAATGAAGTTAAGAAATTGTTTTGATAAACTTCATGGACAAATAAAACTTTACTTTTCATAAATGATTTTATATATTTTAATAAAGAAACTCCGGTTGTATTCGCAACCGGTTTTCGAACCGTAATATGAACGCATGATGTCTTCGGCCGACCGGTGCTTCTCCAACCTTCGTCTACCCATTGTCGTCACTGACATCAGGCAGGTCCTACAGTTCTTTCCATGTCGTCAATTACACCTCTTTTCTTCATGAATTTAAAAGACCATACAGAGCTCACAGACTACAGAGGACAGGAGATCTTAGCTCAGCTCACCGCATCTCTCCCGACTTAACCAGTGATCTTCCTTCCCCTCACCTCCACTCGGTCGTCACTCGAACTCTGCGCGCACTTGCTGTCCTCTGGCTATAGCCAGAGACAGACACCGGAGGAGAGAAGCAACGACATGTGCTCTGTGTCTTTCTTTTTCTCTTTCCTTCTCTTGCTGGTACGTTGCAGCTCTTCAATCCCAAATGTGAAAGCTTTTTGGATCCATAAGGCCCCACAGCTCAGCCCAAGTTGCATTCTTTTTACCCGACATTAACGTCTGAACTGCCTTCTTTTCCATCATTTCACACCTCTGTTCAAATAAAGAGCCCGCCACACCAGTCATGCTTCTCTCTCTCCCTCCTTCCCTCTTTCAAAAATCCCATCTTTAACGTCCGATCACACACTTGTTGCACGTTTTCCTGGAATGAAGAAGCTCGCTCCCCTGTTTTCCTTTGAGCTGGGAGCCGACCGGGGAGAAGATGCCGGGTGCGTCGCAGGAGTTCTCCGCCGGGTTTTCTGCGGGAACCTCCGCGGCCGGGGATGCGGAGAAGGAGAGTCAGGTGGCTTTGCTGGCGAGAGGGGAAAGAGGGAGCAAGAGAGGAGGAAGAGGCGCATCGCGCAGGCGGCGGACATGAACCCTGGGATCGTGGCACGCTTGATGGGACTTGAGTCGATGCCGACGCATCCTGGCGCCGTTCCGGATGCGATAAGCAGGACACGGTCCGCGAACTCGGTGGAGGCGTGGCATGGACAAGGGATTCTTGGCGAGCAGAGGAGCGGCCAAGGCGGCGACTCAAGGTTCATGACGTCGCAGTCCTTCCGCGAGCTTCCCACGTATCTGAGGAAGGAAAACGAGGAGTTTTTGGTTCTTTGTTTCGGCATTGATGACAACTGCGAGTCATCGGAGATGAACTCGAGCAAAAAGGAGCTGCTCAGTGATCCTGATCCAAACGACATGAAGGAGAGCAGAGCAGAAAAGAGAAGGTCGAGAAACAGGAGTACAGAGAATTATACCAATACGAAAGAGCTCTCTGCTTCCGAGAAAGCCATGGAACCAAAAGAAACGGCTGAGAAAAGCATAAGTTGCAGAAAGAAGCTGTCTTTTACCGGGGGAGAGGTGGCGGTGGAATCCAGCTCTCAGAATTCGAGCCCTGTTTCGGTGTTGGATCACGCTCTCGACTCCGACGGCGAGTCTCTTACAAGCCCCGATTCTTCTTGCGCAGGTAACAATTACTTCAAGCAAAAAGGTATTAGCCTTTTCGTTTCCGGCCACATGATTCTAAAAGATCATGTCTTTACTCAGGAAAGAAGGCTTCTGCTCCAAATGCAGAAGAAACTGGTTCAGCAAAGAAGGTTTCTTTGGACGACGAGAGACCCAGAGCGTCCTTTTCCGCTGCAAAATCCAAGGAACGAGGTGCTTTCAGAACCCTGGAAAGCGAGGTTTTTGCTCGAAATTTCTCGGACATGCTTTCAAGCGTCTGCAGGCTGGGAGATGATCATATAAACAAAGTTAACTGGCTGACGAGCGAGCTGGTAAAATGCGAAGAGGCGGAGGAGATTGTAGCCGCCATTGCGCAGCAGATACTTCACCGTCTTCTCCATGAAGCGGTTGTAGAGAATCTGTTCGTTTAGTTTGAAGCTGTATCTGGAAACGGGGGTTACAAACAGTCTCCTCTGCTTCTCGGCCTCGTCTCGGACGCGGTATACGGCGGCCGAGAAACAGCCAAATTACCCAATGGTGAAACATCGCCGCTTCTCCGGTTAAACAATGAAACATTTATAGTAATTAAATCTCGTTTCGCTCATTTCGATATGAACCGGCGCAGTTATGGTGGCCATGCGCTGGTTCGAAGGTGCTTTTAGGCCAAACGTCGCCGACAGATGTTTTTATTAAATATTTTTTTATCTTTTCTTATTTTAAACTTACACAAAAATTCCAAAATATTTGAATAATTTGTTTTTAAGTATATTTTATCAAACAATTTTTTTAATAATTAATAAAATTTGCTTCAAATTTTATTTCTTAGTTTCTTTTAAAACTATATGTACTTTCCAAAAAAAAGAATCTTTTTATTTCTTATTTATTTGATTTTTAATAAAATAAATATTAAAAAAAATTAAAATTTAAGATATTCTTTGATTTAATAATTGAGGATACCTTTGATTCTTTCAAAAGTAAAACTTTAAATGACATCAATATCCATTTTTAATGATTGATGAGTGATTGAAAAGACTAATAATCACATGACAACCACTACTAGTCAATTGTTGTATAGTTATTACATTTAATGATAATCAACAGACTCGTCATCTTCAACTATGACAAATAATTCTCTAAGTGACCAACAGAGAAAAAAGATAAATGATTTTCGACAATTTTAAGCAATCTACAACTTAATAGTTGATGATAGTAATAGATAAAAAGAAAATAACACTAACAATAACTAATATCCAAATCTTTTAAATCCACATGGGAAAGACTAATTCCATCCAATAAATTTTAAAAAAATAATAATTTTTTTAAAAATTTTCTACAAATAAAAAAAAATTTGAAAAAAAATATATCTTGAAAAAAAAAGAACTTTGGAAAAACAGATTAGAAACACTTTTGTCAAACTAAGCCAAAAGAAAATTCACACTGTCCGACAATATGTATTCTCATTAACTTACATAAGAGTGGAAGACTGAAGAGAGAGATGGAAAAGGATAGATTTGAAATAAATAAAAGTTGAAGGTTTTAACATACAAGCCTTAGGCACGAGCCTCACTCTTAGGCATGCAGAAAAGAAAGACCTCCCCTTTTTATTAAAAAAAAAAAACCCTAATTTTGAAAATACAAGTTTTATAGAATTAAGAGCCAACAGGCACTGAATCCGACCCATATCTCTGAAATCGATTGTACTATGCCCTAATTCCTATCCCTTGTATGTTCTTCCTAAAGGGAATATGCTTCAAAGGTGGAAACCATGATAAGAAAGCTCAGAACAATTCTCAATCAATCAGAGCCTTGTCTAACATCAGTAAAATTTTTGCTCATATCATTCCTTCAGCAAGTATTCAGGGCTCCAGGGAATGGATCAAAAGCATGATCATCCACTTCATGCTCCTCGGCAAGCATATGCAACTGAAGAAGAAGTGTGCTGCATTGATATGCAAATAGCACCTTAACTCCATGGACGCAACATATATAACAAAAGAAACAAAAGAACATGAGCTTGCGAAGGAAAATCGACAAACCCAACAAGTTGTATTAAGCTAATCGACTGCAGCTGTAGCACAATCTTGAGTTACTTCAGTTGCTGGATCAGTATTAGAGCTTGCAGTATCAGCTGCCTGACTCTGACTCGTCTGCTGTGCTTGAGCTGAAGTTTGAGAAGCTTGTGCTGATCTTTGGGGATCATTTGCGAGACCCAAAACCACAAGGGTCGACCTGAAGAGATGCAAAGTTTTGGCTTTAGTCAAAAGAAAAGATAAAACAAATGGAATTTAGAGGCTCGAGAGACCTTGGTAGAGTGGATCTTATGTTTGGTTGGTTAGCATGTTCTACAAGTGGGGGCCTCAGCACAGGGTTCTTGTTCAAGGCATTCTCGAGCTGTGCTGCTGGTAACTGCCAAGCAAAGAGTAATCCATTGTCAGCAAACCATCCAATAGTTTCTCATAATATGGCAGCAAAGAAAGGTTAAAAAAAAAAAAAAATGCTATTTTGTTCATTTCACCCCAAAATTACTATAACATTTCCTTCAAAGATGACGACCATGCCAATTTGCAAGGGTCTTCTTGATTAATACTCATAACCAAGGCTAAATTGAGAACATAAAACGCTCGTCAAATTAAACAAGAAGCAGTGTTCATCCAGTTAGCTGACTTTGCACTGTTTATTTCTACTTGAAAAATTACAAATTGTAATCTAAAGTCATGTCAAAAAGTAGTCAAGACACTATTAATAGAATAGGATTAGAACTGAATCAATCTTTAACGAGTTTAAAGTAACTCCAACTAGTGATAAAGTATAATAGAGATGCAGTTTGATAATTTGTATGCAACATACATGGATCTTTATGTCCTTAGGATTCTAACGTATATCAAGAAAGCCCATGAAAAAAATCTCTGCTTTACAAGAATAATAGATTATGTTCCCCCCTGAAAAAAGATCCTGTGTAGAAGATATACATATTATGCTCATTTAGTCAACGATAGGAAATCTACATCAAAATAATTTACTTTTATAAGGGTAAATCTTGTAACATGGAAAATAAGCAACTATAGTTCCCAAAAGCATTATAAAAGCTAAATGCAAGGCCATGGTTCATCTACATGAAAAAACATGTTGACAGATCTTGGATCTTCAATATCTAAGCCAATGATTTTGTTTGGTGAAAATAATAATGCTATCTACATTGCAAACAACTCTAATATACTAAACATAGTGAAGTTGATTGACAATTTATCAAATAGCTGACATATTCACTAAAACCCTATGATATTCATCTTTCAAAGTTCTATAACATGCTATAGATCTAGTTGAAATCTGCAAAAGCAGGCAGAATAAACCCACAGATAGATTATCAATTGTGACCAATAACATGAAAAACTGGTCACATGCAGAGCAAGCATAACAAACCTGCAAAAGCACTTTGAATGACTGAGGTTTAGTTTGGAGTGCACACTTCAAGAATCCTACCCACAACTTGGGATATTTCCATATCTGAAGAAGTTAAAAAAAAAAAAAAAAAAGTCACATTTTTCAGCCTGTTCTCCAACAAAAAAAAAAAAAAAAAAAAACTTCAGTTGTAAACAACCCAGTTCCAAGTACTTACCTGTTTGCTGACAAGACGTGACAAAATATCCATTACAAAGTCCACCTAAAAAGATTAAACATTAAGAACAGAAGAATAGGCGTGCAGGAAATCATACAGACTAGTAATTACTAGTTTAACATCAATCAAATGAACCGCTTGACATCGTCAAAGTAGCTAGCTACAATTTCAAATTTCATTAAGGCTTCATCTTGTAAAAAAGCTACTTCAGCTTGGCTTTTATGACTTCAACATTTCTTATTAGCTTCAATCCACATGGAGAAGCAGATGCAGCTTCCCAATGGCTTACTGATAATGGGCACACAATCACAAACTCAACCACCCATCCCCATGAAAATATCAGTAAAATTATTTAACAAAGAACATAATGATAGCATGGCATTCTCACATAACTTAAAAATCATGCAATACAACTGGTTTTTGTGAACACAAAAACGAGTTCTCAAGTTGGCCACAGACTATAAACATCACGACAATATAATCTTGTCTTGGAAAAAAATATATATTACAGGCAGAATATGGTAAAAAATTATGTGGAATTGTGAAACTACAAAAAAATAACAAGAACATGGTGAACTATATATACATGGGCACTCTATAATATGTAAATGCATAAAAGATGTCTTCATAATAGAATACCTATACACAAAGCACCATAATCAGTATTAGCTAATCCACATTAAAAATTTGTAAACCATGATCAAGAGTAAAAATGCTATTAAAGATTATAAAATGCAAGAAATGAAGACAAGGGTAGGAACTGGTAGAGTAGGTTACCAAATCCTCAGTAATTAGATAATTTCTCCAAAACGAAAGTCAGTTGCTTTAAGGGTATAAGACAATTGCGACACTCCTGGTTCTCAAACCCAGTAATTATAGAGAGAAATGATCACAGTTACCACACAAGATTTATACAGAAGAACGGCAGATTTTTCAGTACTAGTACGCTTAGCCATGATTAATACTTACCTCTAATTTCCTTCATATCATTGATAAAATAGATCTTCAACTTTTGGCATTACAGTTATATTTTACTTTTACTTAAAAGAAATCAGAAAAAATGAAAGTTAAAGATATATAAAGACAAAGATCATAACATATGCCTAAGGCACGGGCCATACTCCAAAACTTTTGCATAGCAACCCACGTATACTTCTTAACAGAGTGAAGTTTTTAAGTTTATTTTTACAGCAATGCATGAAAAACTATGGCCATTGGAAAGTATCCCTAAGACATGTTCAATGTAGGCTCCAACATCTTTAAAAACTTTTCAAACTAAGAATTCATCTTGCCCGATGTATGTTAGTGTAACATACTGAAACCATGGAATTTACCTACAAAACTTCAAAACCTTCAACCCCCATTTTATCAATTCAATAACGACAATGGTGGAAGAAACGGAAAATTATTTGTGAGAAAAAAGCCAAAAGAGAATTCATAAGTTCCTGGGTAGATACCCATTATTCATGCCCAAAGTAAATATTAAGAAAATAAGCCCTTATAATGCTTTACATTTCTTTAATCGAATTCGAGATGCCTAAAAGTATAATCACATGGAATTCTCATCATTGTATAAAGCTTTCCATTAGTCAAATTTTTTACACTAAGAAAGATCGCTGCACCAAATGCTTACCAAACCAGGGAACACACCAATTGCTTGTATAACAGTCCGCATAAACAACAAAGGAAGAGGTATCTGTTCAACCTGCAAGGAAAATAAAAATGGAAAATGTTATCTATCAGGCTATAAACAATAACCAAAAATAACTACAAAACCTACCAATTGATTCAAAACACTGGCTAAAACTTGCTGAGTGAAGACTGGCCGTAGTTCGAAGCATGCAGAACAAGCATCCATGATCTGCCACAACATAACCTCAGTAAAGCCAAGAAAAAAAAAAGAAACAAACTAAAAAAATTTACCTTTTTCAGAGGCACACTGTCTTTCTCGGAATCAATCCCATGTATTGAAATAAGCACTTCAGAAGGGCTCAGGGAGTCACCAGATTGAGCTGAACCCTAGACAGTGTAAAAACAAAGATATTAGTTTATATGCAAGATGCGGATGAACGTAAATAATCAGGAAGACCAAATTCATGCAAATTTGCAAGGATTCCATGGAACAATAACTCAGCTAAATAAAATCATCAAATCTTTCACCACATTTTCAGTAATTCACAACAGATTTAAACTTGCCATGCTTGAAGACAAACATTACTTCACATCAAAAAATTCACTCTTAAATTCCCCTTTTCCCCATCAAATAAGCGACAAAACAAATGCCGAAATCTAAAATTAGCCTTACTCCAAAGGTTCTCTGGTGGTTCTTGGTGTCATTTTCTAACTACCTCACTCAAGTTATTCAAACTTTCTAGATTCTTCATACAATACACAAAATTTATCTGTCAAGGACATGTCTCAACACCACTAAAGTTGGGAAAATTCAGTTAATCTACTTGTGCAACACAAACAAAGCAATTAGACTTACACTCATAAGAGAAGGGTCTAGAGTTCAAAGGATGACATATTGTGCAAATCATGTCCTAAGAGGGTCAAAGGAAAGTTGGTTGTCTGAGGAGAAATTGTCTATTGCACTTATAATGATTGGCAAAAACTTATTGTTAAGCATACATCATCAAAGATTCATGACAAATCAGCCGCTTAAGAAGATGTTCAGTATGTCAAAAGTTTCAAGCAGTCTACGTGAGTAGGAAATTGAGCATAGCAAGTATGCCTAATAGCCACTTGAGCGCGAGTTCTTCAAGGCTTTGAAACAGAATAACCAACATCGCACCCTTCTCCAAATCATTGATATAAAACCAATTGGAAGTTATTTGTTGATGGAACATCATTTGTAGGCACATAGAAATAAGCATTGTATTGGAGAGCCTCACAAGCATCATTCTGGAGAACTCTTTATGATATAACATACATCTCTTCAATAACAATGCCAATCTTTCTAAAACACTCATTTAGATATATAGCATACATTTCAACCCTTTCTTACATTAGCATTCCATTGGACAATGATCCACTCTCATCTATTTCTATGCCAACAAGTGCATTTATAAAGACAATTACATAATTTCTTGAATATGTTAACTACAACTACACAAAATTGATGAGAAGAATGATTTGTTTGAACAAAGGGTGTCAAAATTATGTTTGAATATTTAGCTATGTAAAGGGGCTGCTCTTTTTAGAGGGGGTATAAGGGAAGGGAATTGGTGGAGATAACATTATGTTAAAAATCCAAGGCCCACTTTTTATGTAAGTACAGGTTAAGAATAAAGTTCCAAAAAAGTCAAAATCAAGCAAGCTAGAAACACTTGCTTTCTCTAGCCTCAAAAGAAAAATGCTTCTCCCACCTAGTATCTTACCTTGGGAGAAGGATGTGCCAGTATAATAATCAGCATTTTGCTACTGTAAGAAAGCTGTCATAAGATCAACACAAACTGATCTTACATGCTACTGCACATGCAGTCCATTAGTGAAGAATCATGAATCATAAAGAATTTGGCCAATGGTCCCAGTGCCAGATTTACAAAGCAAAGTAATAGACCTTTAAATCAGATTGGTGGTAAACTAGTACCTGAAGGATGCGAGTGAGGGCAACCTGGAATTTATCCATTGGAAGATTAACAAGCTGAGGCATAAGAGGAAAAATCTGCAGCACAGAAGAATCAAGAATAAGTATAAATTATAGATTTAACGACATAAAGGGTGTACTTAAATATAAAGAACCAACATTTGCTTCATGTGGAATCTTGTCACCTCTTTTAAATAGAAAAGGACATTCAACTGATCAATGAAAGATTCCAGGAAACACGTCTTTGTCAAAAAAAGAAATCAAATTAGATGAGAGTGACTTTCTTTTCATGGATTCTTTGATTTTGAGTAATCAAGCTTTACTCAAAAATGTGCAGTTTCCTAGCCTTTTACACTCTGGTACATTATCTAACTCTAATACCTTAGTGCTTCAATAAATTATGATTTGAATCTATTTCTGCTGGGTTACAGTGGAATCTAACCATTGTTTCTAGGACCATGAACTGCAGTTTCCATTATTGATAATGTGAATACCCTGAGAAAAAACACATGCCATTGAATAGCGCAAAGTTATAAGTAAAAATTTGAAATTTTATGAATGAATTTTCTGGAATAACTTAAGCAGATGTCTTTGCAAATAAATGCACAGTAAAGTACCAAAACCTCTTAGTATACTGTATCATCCACTAAACCAAGGAATTTTTATTTTTGAAAAATTGATTCGATTCTATTTACATCCATTTTGCATGGTTAGGATTACATTATTACCAAGTTATGATTACGTAATTATCAACAGTTCTTATACATGCAAGTTTGGTCTTTTAAGTTCTACTATATTAGAGTATGTTAGCCTTTATCCCACAATAAATTTGAGAAGGAATAAGATCTAAGAGCTGCAATTGTTTGCAACATCATTGAAAGTTAAGAGAATCATTTCTTCTCATCTTCTCAGAAAAAAATAAATAAATAAAAAATCGTGGTAAGGTCGTTTTCCATGCGTTCTCATGACCATTGGATCCCAGCTCAAGTTCAGCACAAAGATTACCTTTCAATTTAATCCAATATCGGCTCCAGAATTAAATTATTCAATCCAATCTTGCTCTAAGCTAAGGCTGCACTTTGTATAATGCTTTGAGATCATTCCAAGCCAAAGCCAGTTCAAACACCCATCCATTCTAGAATTTACAGGCAATACAATAAGAACAAAAAACACACATTTGAATTTGCTAGTGTAAAAACTACATAACAATATACATATTTTCTTGCACATCCAGAGGCAAACACATAAACAAGAAAGCACACAGATGCTTTGATACGATTCTGAGCTAATTTGATTGAATCAAGAGTTGAAATAATTTTGTTTTCACCCAGAATGCCTTGACATTAAATCAGTTGTGCAGTAGAAGCCATAAGAAATCATGTCCTCTTGCAACAGGATGATGTCTAGAGGACCATATACTGGCCGAGAAGATGCTTGCCTATGATATTTGCTAAAAAATTGTTATAGGCTTGAAATACTAATGGGCAATACAAGAGTTGATCTTCAAGACATATAATTGCTAAATCTCGACAAACAAGAGTATATTAGATCAAACCCCAGAACTGTAAATCAAAAGCTATTCAAAATTTTACAGATATGGACAAGCATTGTTTACGTCAAAACCTGAATAGCATAACATATCAACTCCCACAATTTGAAGAATCAACTGAGGAAATCATGAAGCTAGAAATCTGAAAGGTATGAAACTGACAATAAAGAGTCAAAGGCATATTGAAAAAAAAACATAATTATAAAGAACAACAATCTTTCCATTTAGATGAAAGAAAAAGAAGTTTTCAAAAGAAAATAAAATGCCATTCAACAGAGTAGAAATTTCTTTTCTTTTTGAATGGTAGAAAAGAAAGTTTTCAGAAGGAAATAGAATGAATTAAAGACTGAATATTTAAAAGCTCTTAAACACTTTAAGAAAAGATGTCTATCGTATCTGAAAAATGAGATTGAGGACAATGTCTTAAAACAGAAATCATCACTAACAAAAAGATCAATATCAAACTCAAATCTACATTGATTCTAAACCAAGAGAAACTGACGATCAAAAGCAATTATAAGATTTCAAGTAGAAGAATGATAATATTAAGTCCTCAAATCTCAAACAAAAATTTGGCTATTAGAAAATATCACAAGAAAACAAATTTATGTTGAAAGATAAAGAAGAAACATTATTCCATAAAAGCCAAAATTGGTAGGATCAAAAGATGAATTCCAATCTTCTTAAATATTGAAACACAAGCTCAAGGATAACAAATTAATCAATAAGAAATGGTTAAATTAGGAACCTTGTTCTTTTAACAAAATCACTTACTAAATGCTGCTAAACCATACCAAAATAGCCATGCAATTCAACCGTCAACAAGTAAAAAAATCCAAAAAAACAACCTGGTCAAATGACAGCTCTAATAAAATCTCTGCAAAATTTAATGCAAGCAAATTAGACAACAAGCCTAGATCTATTCCGTTCCAAATGCAGGAATTTTTAGACTGAATAACCTGAAGTTTGACAAAGATTCCATTCCCATAAAAATTTTGACATGCTAAACTAAAGCTTGAAAGTATAAAAGGATCCTGCATCATGCCAACAAGTTGACTGTGTCACAGTCTCGCTCCAATAAGTTAGCTAGCCATAACAAGGTCATTGCCATCAGCAGAACTCATGAGACTCGGCAATGTCTATCGAGTTCATGCACATTCTCCATTTGATCTCCATGTTACCAGCAAGTTCACTAGAAAAGGCCTAGAGAATTAATAATGGTGATGAAGGGCTACTAATGCAATAAAAAAATATTAAGATGGACATTTATATTACATTTCAATGTAAATTCCTGTAAGGTTCTAGTTTTCACTAATAAATATGCTTCAGTTCTAGTTATGTAAACCATCAGAATTAATCATGCCTTGAAAAATTTAAATTATTTTGTACATTGTTACTTGCTTTTAATTCCTTCCAAAGTAGTGTATATAGTAATCCCAATTTAGCCACTTATCCTCTACCCTCTTCTTCGAAACCTGTTTTCCCTAAACTTGCCTCAAAATCTTGCTTGCCACACTCCCACTATCTAGAGAATCATGCCATATTCCAAGAAAATATTGTTTTACACAATAAAATCTAGAAACATGCCAAAAATCTATCATGACTGGACATATGCAATCATCAAAATTGAATATTTGTAATAATCTGCATCAATGATGATCATAAGTCAATTGTGAAGGAGTTACCTGCCTTTTTCACAGCAAATGGGCTTTTGATTGTGCCAAAAGATGTGTAGAGTTGTTGACAGAAGAAAGGGAATGGCAAAAATAATGGCTTAAAGAGCATGGGATTGGGTGACTCCTAGATCTATTTTGCAGACAAGCCCCCTCTATGAAAGAAAGATTTTTCATATAAGAGGGTATTTTTTCCAATAATTTCTGGAATCAGTAGAGGAAATTTGTCTTTTCTTGGTAAACTGAAAATGTTGGAGTAAAGACTAAAATTTGGACTTCCTTTTGAGCTTTTAATAAAAATGCTACAGCAAAAGATGTTCTAATATTTATTTATTGCAAATTTTATCCAATTTTTTATTATGATTTAAATGCTACTAAATAGATATTCCCAAAGGTAATGAAGGCAAAAAAGTGTTTCCTAATATTTACAGAGAGGAGATGACCATAATTATGTAGAGGCGCAAACTTGTCATCAAAGTTCAACAACATTTATTGTCAAGGCACATTGTGCATATCTTGCTAGGTACAACTCCTTTGCATAATTGATTTATAATTCAAATTACCGAGGTCAGGTTCTAAAGTTGTAATCTTTAAAAAAAATTAATGAAGTTGGGACTATATAAATTGGATGAAGATTGAATCATATTTATTGGTAAAACCTTAATATTGACATGACTTTTTTACTTAAGGGATTTCATAAAAGGGAAGAAAATTTCTTAAAATAAGTTGCAAGTAGCTGCAATGAAGGCAAGCAAAAAAAAGGGACGTACAAGGATACAGAACTCAAAACAAGCTATAATGATATCTATTTTAGTAAACGTCAATAAATCAACCTCTATCTGGCACCCATGTTTTGGTTCACAACTAATGAAATATAAAGCATATGCAAATGAAATATCAGGAAATGCCCAAGTAGGTCATATTTACCTCATCCTTTGACAGAAACGGTAACACAGGAATAAGAAACTCAACGTCCTGCAATAAATAAATAAAAAAATAAAAAATAAAAAATAAAAAAAAAAACATAGAATGAGATGATGCATTCAGTTAGTTTTTCCTTCCATCAATATAGGAGTTACATCAACCTTCATCCTGGAATTATATAATGTTCTAACACAGGAAATCAAGTCTTGAGAAGGAACTGCGCCATCTGTCAAAGTCTGCAAAACCTGCAGAAGGGACATAAAAGAAAATGTATTCATCCTAGAAGATGAGAGAAACCAAGAGAACACCAGCTAATCAAGCATAACACAAAAAAAAGAGACCAAGTGGGCATTTCAGAGTAAATTTGACAACAAGCACTCTCTTAATTGCATGCAACAAATTATAAGAAACAATCGTAGATAAAATTCATTTATCCTGTGAATTATTCATAGCATAATATCATGAATTATAAGAGATATAATAAATGCATTGCAAAGATTCGCTGCAAGGTATTAGCATAAAATTTAACAAAAAGTTTGGACGGGCAACAAACTTATTATAAACTTTGCCCAAAGGAAATCTTACATTATTCAGAAGAATAACATTTTCAACTACTTTGTCCTCATTAAGCAAATTGAAGTATTGTTTGTTATTTACAATTTTTCCCCAATAGCATGAACCCTTGACACAGAATATTACAAACAGAGCACGAAACACCCAGCAGGGAAAGCCAAAAGTACAAACCTGCATCAGGAGATTCTCGCTTCCAGTAGGAGGATCTGAAACAATACTTAGGAGTTCTGGAGATGATCCTATTGTTCGGACTAATACCGGAATTTGGCGATGAACTGCCTGCATAGATGGAATGATCAGAGAAAAATAGTGAAACAACTTTTCAAAATTAATACCAATAAGCACTGTGCATGAAAATATAATCTAAAAACAACCTCTTTAGCAGCCATAGGCATGTTTTTGTAAATAGCAAATATTTGATAGAAAAGGGAATGTTTCTGCACAACAATAAATAAGCGTTAAAAAATAAAATATTTTAAACATTTGTTCATGATACTATTACAAAATATGCGTCAAAGAAAACAATGCAACTACTGTGCAGCTAGCTCATACCTTGGTACAAAGAGCAAAATAGAGAGACATACACCTTTGTGCTTCTGAAACAGAAGAAGATGCACCGTCTTTGGCTGAAAGGCTATCAGATGAGCATGCAATATTAACAGCAGCATCGGGCTGTGGCTCTTTGCTAGAAGGCTTTCCCAAATGTATATCCTAAGAAGATTTGAGTAAAATATAGCACAGTTAACCCAACAACATTTGCAAGATGATTCAAGTTGATATCACAACTTAGTAAGACCTTCCACAGATATTGCATACTTGTCTCCCAGAAAATTCATTTCTAACATGAAAAAACTGTCTCCAAGGGCTTGTCAATTACCTTTTCCAAGGCATTTGATGGTTCACTAGAAGCCGTGTGATTTGAGGAAGGGATAACATCTAGTACTGAATGAAGCTTTTCAGAAGCAAAATCTTCAATCTTTTGAGAAATACTTGGCATAGGAAACAATTTATTAGCCACCTGCAAGAAACAATATAATTAAAAAACTTTAAAAAATAAAGAACACCAATACACTCAAAAGCATTTTCTGAAAATAAAACAGACCAGGGCTCACCAATCGTATTGCCTTCATTCGTACTTCTTCCATGTGATGAACAGCACTCTTTTTAGAATTGAACGGAATTCATGAACAAGACAAATGTCAGGTAAAGCCAATTGTAATGACAATAAAATGTAAGGTTGACTACCATCATTAGAACCACACATTTTGCAAAAAATATCACAAATAAAACATTCATTATCAAAGTCATGTTCATGGTCAAAAGACTTGAGCTTTATCCCAACAATTTATAGTTGTCAATCATTATCCTCCATAATTCTTGAGATGCTCCTTTAGGAGTATATACTTTATATTGAATTTTTTTTACACAACTGAAGGCATATCATCTTTGGTCCTTATTATTTTCAAGTTTTTTTGAATTCCCACACCCCACAAACACTAAAAAAAACCTAGGATACAACTCTTAATCACTTCAATCTATCTTTCTGGTTTTATCAACATCCATTTAACATCCAAAGGTCTACAACCATGAAATCAAGTAACAACCTCACCATCATGGAGACACACGTATGAAGTAGCCCGTCCATCCAATGTAAGTCTAGCGCCAATATTATTTACAAAGCAAAACATAGCGCAACCTCATCAAACCAAGATTAAATCTACAATACATTCTCTTATTTCTCAGTATTCACCAAGTACAACTCCCTTTTCAGCCTTTCTATCTAATTCTAGAAGCTACAACTCAGTCCTTATCAATTATCATTTCTGTGCTGGATGCAAAGTTTTAAACAATTAAAACCACCAAGCCAACGTGTTAATTTAGCTCTACACCAATTAACTAGCCTAATAAGTTTTGTACTACTTTTCCTTTAGATTCATAATCAGAACATGTTCTTAAAACCATATCCACTACACTATGCTCTCAAATTGGGGTTCCTCAATTAACATATTATTACATGCAAAAAAGACTTCCCATCTCACCTTGAAATTGATCAGGTAAAAGCAAAACATCATGTTAAACAACTTCTAAATAACTGTAAAAACCTAAAATTGATCCTTGACATAATTCAACTATGGAAAGGAAATCTCTATCGTTGTTGCACAAAAAGTTGGTCCTATAAGCCTAAATTATTGATGCGTGATATCAATCTTGTTGGATGTACGACATCTAATAGCAGTAGTATTCAGAGCTTCCACCAAACGTCAAATTTTGTTAAAGCATTGGTTCAACATCAGCCTGAAGCAATCTTGATCAAAGTTCTAGTTGACAAGCCGAAACCTAAATGTCAAGAACATGCTAGAACAAGTCACCTAAAAGCTTGTACAAGCTGACCGTAAACTATCTAGTATAAATTAATGCTCAGGGTAAGTAAGCACATAAGCTGGGGATGCAGGACCAAGAGTGAATGACAGCATGTACATGGTTGAATCAACACAAAAGAATGTGAGACACCTTCATGTGCTTCATGAAAATAAACTACTCAAAGTTCATATTGAGAAAAACATAAAAGTTTGTTATAACTATACTACATTAACATTGAATGGTAATTTAGGCATATTAATAATGCAAAAAAAACAAAATATAACTAAAATTAAGGACCAAAAATAACAGGACTTACAAAGACTTCTTAGACAGTTTATTAAATCTATATGAACTATTGCATAAAAGCCATCATGTTCTAAATTTTCGTTGGTTATCTACGAAAAAAATCCAAATACTAGGCTTTACGAAATTAATCAATGTTTTTGGTTAACAGTAGTTACAATTTCACTTATAGTTTCAATATACATATGTCTGGTGCAGATCTGTCGAGCACAAAACCAAGTTGGTTTTTGCTACCAATTGTTTTAATTTCACTTCATCTTTAATTACAATTTCATCTATATCTTCAACTATTCTACATAAATTTTGCACAAATCTTTTGAGCACAAAACCAAATTGTTCCTTTGATACCAGTTATTGATTTTTCCCTGCTTTTATTCCACGCCCCATCCCATTATACAACATCTAATTCTTGCTCCCTATCACCACCATAATTCTATCAAAATATATTGGCACCAAAACTGCTTCTCCAAAAATTAAGAGGCACTGCAATAAATTCTCTACTCAAAATAAAAGAACTCAATTCTCGATTGGCTGCATGCAAAACAAAAAGGTTTGCATCGTCTGGTGACCATAAATGATCCATGTTGCTTACAATATCTAGTGTTTACAAAGAACTTACATAACTGGCTGCACAAGTTAATGACATTCAAATTCTATACATTTTGTTCAGGAAAATATCTTCACCAAAAAATCATTATCCAGTGGTTTCTACTTGTCTTAAGAATCCTAAATAAAGCATAAAATGAATACAGATAAAGGAGCAGGATATCAATGAGCTTTATTGCTTAAAATAAGTATGGTTCATAATTAGATGATAATGCATGTCAGACAAAAATATTGTCACTAACATTCAACATCATAGCAACGTTCTTCAAGAAATTTAACATAATATCAAAAAGAATAGAAGCAATTTTATAAATTATGACAGTTATGCAAACTTCAAAAAAGAAGCTGAACTAGGCATTGTGCAAATGTAAAAATCAAAAATCTAAGGATCATTATAAAAATATAAACTTCATGAAAAAACCTGCAAAACAATCTGAAGGCATCTATCCCGACTGGAAGGCCTGAGCAAAATCAGACTCCAAACAGCACTTAGGCCTTGTGTAATTCTGTCACCACCAGGAAAGTCACGTTCTTGCTTTTCTTTGCTTTGAGGAGAACACAAGCATTCCAAAGTGTTTAAAACACCTTCAGAGAGATATGGAACTTCTGCAAGCAATCTTCCAAGAGATTTATCTGACGCTGGGAATTTATCACGAAGAGCTTCAGCCTACAAGCAACAACTAGTTAAAAAAAAAAAAAAGAGATGGCAATGGATAGATTTCAAAGAAAATGCCCTTAAACACAAACCACATTCAGTAGAAACATTTCATAAACTGACGTAGCTGTCCTGGATAAAAGAAAATCCTGATCCTGTTCAGCTTCACGATACAACCTGTAGAGCACACGCAATGTCAACTCATGTCCCTGAAGGCAACCAAGATGTGTCAGTTATGGAACAAGAAAACTTGGTATCTACAGACAAAATCAATAAGCGAACAATTAAAATGCACAATCTTAACAATAGCAGCAAACTTGTAAACAAAGCTTCAGGGTTCAATCTAAGAAATTTCTCAATCTAAATAATGCTAACAAAATAATAAGAAATTTTTATGATATCATAATTGTCACCAATAATTAGTAAACTCAATATAAATACAATTCAATTATCCCAAGTAACATAATAACATATTTCTCTTATATGCTGAGCAAGATGCATTTGGTAAAACGTTATTACATGTAATGTCAAACTATTCACAAGAATGTAAATCACTCAGTTTATTACTTCCCTTGAATTCATAATATGAACACTTTGGATTTCATGGGTGGCCTAGAATGCAGAACAAAAAATGGATGATAATTAAGAGTAAATGTTACTAACCTAGATTGGAGTGACCAATCCAATCATGAACCAATCAACCTTGCAGTAAGGAGTATACAATCCAACATTCTAATGAACCGTTTAGAATTGGCAAAAACCAACGTAATCCATGATTCAAACTACTTCAACAAGTGGAATCACCCATGCTGTAGATCCAAGTCAACAAATTACGTGATAAATTGGTTAATTCTTTGATTATATGGTTAATAACATATTGAAAGATTATTAGTTTATTATTATCAATGCCCTTATTTAATTTAACTTAGGTATATATTTAATTGGCTGATATTATAAATTATTTTATGATCAATATTATGTTAATCATAAGAATTTGTTTCCTAATTTTCATGATCTTTCTTGTTTTTTCTTTTTTTATTATGTTTCAAAAGGATATTATGGTTGTAGTCGTTTGATTGTAATTAATAATTATAAACTCATCAATGTTGAACCACTAGTTCAACTAATTGGATTAACTGAATTAGACCAAACAAGAATAATGGTTCAAAAGGTCTCGTTGTGGTTTGCTTTGAACAACATTGATAGCAATTTTTTTGCAAATATTTAAAAAAAATACAGGATATGTCCTACAATGAGCACACAAATGTTACTGCTGTCTAAAATACTACATGCATAACCAAAACCATAAGTTTACACAGCAGCTCCACCACCTTACATAGTACATAAAACCTTGGTTAACTATAGATGACTCAGCTGAACATGAAATGACGAATAGGTCTACCCTGGATTAATTATTGGGTTCCCACATAAAGGGAGCGCTGTTCACATGTAGTTAGGCATTAAAACTTTTCTCCAAAACAAAGCTTCAGTTGAAGTAATGGGCCAAAAAGATTTGTGCCAAAATGCAAAACAATGCAAATAATGGATTAATCAACCATACAGTATCACTATCATATATAATCCCATTTTTAGTCCACCCTTTTTATTACAAATGCCTTGTATGCCTCGAGTGATTAGAGATTTATGAAAAACCCTTTGTTTAGCATACTCACTTGAAAAAATATTACAGTTCAAGCTAATATTAATGCACGTGGATATTCATTTTAATTCATGCACAAAAATATTATTACATTTTAATCATTTCAATAAAAAAAAGTTACATTATGTTATCCAATTTTGTTTACAAATCTGTGCATTCGTAAGGAAATGTGACAACAGTCCAGGTTCCCAAGATTTGACTTTTGAACTTGCTAATAAAAATCAAAAAATGAACTTCAGAATTAACTTAGAAACTAGGTATGGAGCAAAGTTCACAGGAATCAACATTTAATGGTGATCAAGTAATGCTTGGTCCATGAAGTTTAACAACTTGTTAGTAAACAAAGCATCCTGCAATTCAGTAACGTTGCAGACTGTCCATGTTTCAGTATTTACCATCTTATGGTCTCAATTTAGGTCATATACTGCTAAAAATATTATTAGACGTTAACAACAAACCATGCATAGTTCTTGTAAGTTTTGAACATGCAGGGTATTTAGCATAAAAAACTGCACAATAATAAAACCATAAACTAAACAGGTAACCAAATACACTCCAAGAATGCCATGAAATGAAAAACAAATTAATATGAAATATAATTTGTATGTAAAATCCATTAGCAAGGATAAAATTCAAAAAAGCATTAGTTGCAAACATTAATATCATTTTAACTAGTTACCTCATGATTGAGAAAATCAGATATGACATGCTTTTGTAGAAGATCCCATGGATCCAAATCTAAAGGAAACTGCACGTAAATAAGAAGGTACCATCATACTATTGCAAGAAAGTAACAACAAAAGAATGATGGCACGTCAACCAACTTTCAATAAAAAATGTGACATAATATTTCAGAAGTATAAACTGACTAGTCAATATGTTTAACGTGTTCATATAGGACTGGTGGTCCAAGTAACATCATTTGATCAGAAGTAGACAAAACTCAGGCTATTTCACGGACAACACATGCTTATGGTCGGAATGTAAGTAGAATAAATCTTTTTTGACGCAAAAAAGCTGCTCAATATGCAAAACAAAGCTTAGCATATTATGAGAATAAATTGCAATCAACTATTATACCCCTATTAGCCATATTCACCAAATGATATCCAATCCCCTTTCACAGCTCACTGCCAAAAAAACATCAACTAGTTATGCCCCAACCCATTTATTCAACTATGATGCTAATGAGCAGCACAATGAGATTCTTTTGCCAATGAAATGTTCGGAATGGATGAAATAAGAGCTTGCTTACTCAGCACATTCAATCAGACTATACAAGATAAAAATTGTCAGTAATACTATCCACATTGTTCATGCCATCAAATTGATTCAAAACAATTTTCTGAGTGGACTTTGAGCGCTTCAAGATAAAATAAAGTATTTAAAAGTGTTTGGTTCACCAACGGTTGTATCAACTTTATAACAATAAACAGCAAGCATAATCATTTGATATACAATAATAAAGACAAATAAACAGTAACAGACTCATCGATTTAGTAAAACACAAAAAAATAAAAACTATTAGTGATTTAACATTTTTTTTACTCATATAACTACGGACCAAAATGTAAACAATTCTGCACTTTGGTTTCTTATCATTTTTGTCATTTGTTAATCATTATAATGAATATTCATTTTCAGGATACTTAACTTTGCAGAAATGGCTTTTGAATAACATAGCAAAAATTCAATTACCTAAAAAGCACATATAAAAAATTTCTTATGATTTTAAAAGATGACAGGTTAACTAAATAATTAATTTTATCATTGATGATTAAACTATCATTGTTATCATTTACTACAATTGTAACATGCTGGTTCCATAACTGTTTTAGGGAATTCCATCAAAGAAAAATTTAGATTGTAAATTTCCAAGGTTTCTGACATAATATAATTACTGAAAAATTTATGGTGGCACAAAAAAATGTCACAATTTGAAGCACGACTAATTGCTACCACTATTAGATGGTCTGTAATTTTTTGTATTGTTAGAAATTGGAGGAGAGACAGGAGATGAATGAAAACATTTTTAAGAACAATTATTGATTAGACACCATTTTCAGATGTCAAAAATAGATCTCAATAGACTTCAATAATTTTCATTGTATTAGCATTGTAGATTATGATGACAAGAATATTGAGGGAAATACTTATCCCAAAGATAGAAACATACAAAAACAAACATTCGATTCAAAGAGCAACTCTCCTCATTTCAAGTCATTGCAATAGTAATAAATGATTCAAGTGCAACACTTGCAATTATACCTCACTTCCCAGATCAGCAAGTAAGGATAATCGAAGGCTTGATCCCCCAGAAACTTCTACTTGCTTGTATGCCTCGAGGATCCGCATGAATGCTGTTTTTTGCAGTTGATCCTTTTGTTCATCACTTAGGTCTACACTGTATGCTACCATCTTTGGAAGCACATCATGGGCAGAGGAGATAAGAGATAATGTAGAAGGTGGCTCACTTGCATCTATTACTTCTGCCCTAGGACTGAGGGCTTCCACTGAATAACTAGCAGAAGTGGATGGAGAAATATCAACTGGTAGTGTAGTACCTAAACATTGAGCATTTTCTAGAGGTGGCTCCTTAACGTTACTAAATGTGTGACGTGCCTCTGGCAACTCTTGAGTTTCATGTAAATGAATAGTAGACTCAAGACCAGGTATTTTTCCCTCTGTTACTTCAGAATCGTTTCCATATGGTGGTAAAACTGGTGCAGTCTTCTCGATAGATAATAAACTTGAGGCAACAGATGCATCTGTGCCAGATGCTGCCTTCAAAGCATCATCTAAATCAGAGCTAGTGACTGCTTTCTCCACCATAATTACATCAGTCTCTTCATGTTCCAAGTTAGTTGTCTGCATTTGACAGGATGGTTCAACCACTAGTTAAAGAACAAAGAAATCTTTTTATTCTAAGGCTCAAATGCTTGAGCTGAAATATGAATTAAAAGGGGAAGAAACTGAAGATGCACAAAAACCAACTTACCATCATATCTTGAGAAAATGATGGCTGGGAATTTAATGCTGATGTTATTATTAAAGGAAATGCACTTGACAATGAAAAAGTACTTGGAACAGAACCCGAAGACTGGAGACAAGGAATGTTGCTCATAGACTGGTGTGATTCGCCCTCATCATCTGACTTGGGAAAATTGGATGGGAGATATCGCATATTAGCCATAACAACTTCAGCAAGCAAGTCGGAAGAGATGCTAGAAATAAGAATCTCCAATGGTTCAGAAGCTTTGCTCCCTTGGGCAACCAAGGCACCAAACATCCCAACTAGTTGTAGTACCGGACCAGAGTCCCCATCCTTATTCAAAGGCATAGACGGGCGTTCATCATGAAGCAGTACAGGACCCACTTGATTGGAACCTTCAGCCAGTGGTGATTGTCGAATCCGTTTTTCAAACACACCATCTGCTGACACATTGTTTGAATCTTCATCAGGCAATCTTTTAAGTCCCAGCTCCCTATGAACCTCATCAGATGCTTGCAAGGATGATTTATCTTCCTTAAGTTATTTCATCTAGATGGTTAATAAAATTGAATCTAGAAGCACACAATAGAAAAGCGTAGGATCAAGATTTAATGTGGAATCAACAATCAGTATACCTTCATAGACACAGAACCATCAGTACCTATGCCTTGGCTTTCTGAACTTTTCTCATGCTTAACAGGTTGTTCCCCCAGCTCTTCACTGTCTATAACTTTTAGAGCCTCCATCAAACGGTGCCGCCACTGCAGATAATATTATCACACAACTCTTTACCACTAATCATACAAGTTTGAACTATCTAAATGGAAACTTGGCTACAGTTAGCAAGTCAAATATACGTATTTGCTTGATTTAGAGACAAAAATCCATATCTAAATTTTCTCTAAACACTCGCTCAGCACTTGCATTCACAGGGAACAAGATAAAACAAAAATGACAAATAAAAAACCAAAAATATTAAGGTAGAGATAGAGAGCTGCAACATAAAAATGCAAATATAATACAAGCCAAACACCTCTAGAATCTCCATGTAGAGTAGACCCCAACACAATCAACCATAACTGTGAAGGTCAAATATTAGAAAATTTTTAGACGTCAAACAAAACCAAGTAAAAAAGACCTCTAGAATCTCCACGTAAACTAGACCTCAACATAATCAAGCATTACAGTGAAGGGAAACAATTAACGAAATTTTAAGATGTCAAACAAAACCAAGCAAGAAGCATCATGTTGTGATACAAATGAAATTGCCATTCTGATGCGGTACAAGGAGAGGTTTTTTATTTTTTCAGCACTCAAGGTTTCCTAATTGAAGCAACTTGAAGATCTGATCAAATAATAGAAATTCAACATCAAGTTTGGCCTACAACAACATATAAGGGCAAGCTATCAAGTATTTCATGCTGAACTTGAAAGGATGATAGCCTAACAGGAAAACCTTCCCATAATCTGCCTTTTTCCAACAATCTGAACACAAGGATTTTCTAAGCAAAAATAAGTATTTTGCTTAAATTTTATACAAAAACCTACTTAAAAGGAAATTCATTTCATTTCCTGTTTTCTTCAGTTTCAACAATACGCAAGTCAAAAGCAGATACATGCATATTAGCAGGATTTTCATATTCTCCTGCTCAGGAACATTTGAGGTATTAACACTATTTCATGGCAGACAAACTTGACCGTGTCTGATCAAGATTTGCTGTGTTAATCAACAATTGCATATGATTCAAATGAACTTTATCTACATATGAAAATAGGTTTAAATAGCAAAAAAAATGGCAAACGTTGAGGTAAAATTTTGAGATGTAATTAAGCTGTTTGACATGCTCATGTACATAATCAAAAGGGCATGCTTCTCAGCTTGTTTACTTAAGAACAAAATTGCACAATTCATGATCAAGCTTGTTCAATCAGGAAAGAAAATGAAGACAAAGAAGCTTTATCCCACTAGATTGCAGCTGTTCATCAAGCCTATTTGTTCATTCATACACCATGCCATCAATGGAAAAATTACGTTCTACTAAACATCCTTATACAAGGATATAAGAATTGAAGAACAGAAAAATGAATGGGGTTAGGCTACATCCATAATCAATGTATCAGGGATATATTCAAAATTATTGACATATATTAAAAAGATTCACATAAATGAAAAATCAAAGACAAGTACTTTCAAATTAAAATTGAAAATAACACATGATTGAGTACAACAACGCATTTATTTAAAAGGGCATCCATTTCTATAGAGGGCAGAGAATACCGGTGCAGCACTCGAATGTGTACATTGTAAACACGCCATAAAGGCATTCTTCAAGGCATGGTGAGCAACATGAACCGGCACCCCTTTGATAACAGACATCGATGGATCCAGAGGAAGCAAAACTGGCAATATGCGACCATAAAAAGAAGGCCTTCGTTTTGCAATTTCTGAGAGACTAATGTCCACCATCAAAGAAAAAAGAAATAAGTGGGGAATAGTTTAAAAAAGACGTACCTTCAATTGATAAGAAAACACAATAAAGTATATTTCAACAACACAGAATATGCACAACAATAGCTTGTTTAAGCTGACAGAGCTGGACGAGGTCAAGGCTTTCTCAAAAATATGCATTCGGTTGTGCAGAAGACAAACATGTAATTAAAAATCATATGCAGACATTTCACATTAGAATTTGATCAGCTAACATAGAGCCTAGTTTTGTAGATGCCAGACCTCAACATAAAACTAGCAGAACAATGGCTCGGACTATGGATTATGTAAACTGTGAATTACTGAACAACACATGGCATCATATAACAATATGAACCAATTTGGAAAACGCAAAGTAAATGGAAGTGTTCTGTCAACAAATACTAAATATTAAATGGAGTCAAGAAATAAATTCACATTCTAGAATTCCATCTATATCAAATTAGAAAAAGAAATCACCAATTTTTTTCTGTACATGACTACAAAAATATGAGGCAAAGTTTTAATAAGAAGCTGGAAATCACTCGTATATAAATTAAAAAGAAGAGAAAAGTTAAATAAAAGGAGGTTCTACAAAAATGATTCATTACACGACAAATAATTGCTGTGTGACTTTCTTTCATAACAAAGATGCCAATAGTTGTTAAATACATGCCAAAGACACAAGACCTTTCTTTCAAGCAACAAAAGATATCCTGGAAACATGATTCTTCCAAATGATATCAGAGGCTAGCATTTCTGTCAGGTCAATAGCATCCACAAAAATTAAACTGAATCTCCTGTTTCCCTATGGACAGCATCACGTTGTGCAATTCTATTTGTACACATCTGAACCATAAACATCCTTTTGAGCCTCATTTGACACACAATTATAATACAATTAATAGAAAACATTAACAAATTAATGCAATTTTTCTGAGGGCAGTAGACAACATAAGCTAAGATTTTGATATCTATGAGTGAGTGGATGAGTGAATTGTCTCAGTAAAGTATGGCCAACCTATTAATCAGAACCATAATTATAGCCCTGCTAAGGGACTTCACTTGTGGGAACTTGAGTTGATCAAGCAGTAGTTTCAAACTTTGACTGGCTTCCATTGCTAAATCACCCACGTTTAGTAGAGTGTGACCTCCTTTCAACCATGATATGTTAAACTGAAACCCTGGTTAATGAAATATCTAAGTTAGGAAAAGAAATTTAACACTAGTGATTTCAAGCATTAACAATACATACACCTAACCCTCTGGAAAAAACACATACCATCTCCAACTTCTTCGGGAGGATCTGAAGGCATAGTTGGATCTGGAGTAAAAAGTAGAATCATCGACTTGATAAACTTCACGGCTAAAAGCCTTACACCATCAACTCCAGACTGAAAATAGAAGTCAACATTGAACAAAAGACATGGCTATTAATTTTTATGAAAATTCTTTCTGGATAATGCACAGAAGTTACCTGGATGGCTAATGGAATTACGGCATCTTTAAATTTCAGTACAGAATCCCAGGATGACTTTAGCAAACTACTTACTTCACTAGAATATAAACCCTGAAGAAGGCGAATAGTATAAGGGTGATTACACAGAAGATTTTGCAAAACATAAAATAAAATTATTACACAGAAAAGGAGAAAAAAAAGTTGTTGAAGTAACTGCTAAAAGTGAAGTTTTACATTGTTAGATAATTTATCAACAATGTCGTCTGTCTGACAAAAGAAAACTTTGGGAGAGGTGACAAATTCTAGGTTTATTTTTGTCTTATTGACGAGTGATTTAACCTTAATTCAAAAAATGTCACTCAAAATAACTAGATAAATTACATCATCAATTTCATGCTTTCATTCACATTCCAAACTAAGAGTAACAACTTGCTTAGAGCTAAGCTATATGAATGAATTCTGTGTCCACCTCCATTTCACCCACAAACTGAAAAAGTAGGCAAGATCCTTATTATAATTTTTTTGGTCTCTTCATTCTCGCACTTATATTGGCAGCTTCCAATAGTTCCTCTTCCCTTCATGCAGCACCAAGCAGTCAATATTCAGCATGTTGGAACTATCCACTTGGAAATATTCAAATCTTCTCAAGACTGTACTTATTAATATATAATTCTGTGATAATTCACTCATCTATCTCAGGAAAATCTCAACAACAACAGCAATACTTTGTATGAGCTTTGCAGGGTCCATGTTTGTCATGTTGCAACGTGAAATGTTTGAGCCATCATCATCTTAGCAAAACTAATTCTATTCCCCTATCCAGACGGATTAAATCGATATATTTAGAATAAAATAGTTTGAGAATAGTCTCAATGTACCTTCTTAACCTAATTACCGATTCCTATACCCAAAAACAGGCATTCCTTTTCGTTGTTGAAGTAAATGGAAACAGCAGCAAAAACAATGTAGATAAATCAAGGTGCTAGTTCTTATCTGAGTTTACTAGAAAGGTACGCTCATCAAGATATTTTTAATTCTCAAGCCAAAAAACTGGTCCTAGTCCCCCTACCCCCATGCTTTCATTTATGTGACTAAAAAAAGGTAGAAAACTATAATTCATACAAGAAAATGATGTTAACACCACTTGTTAACAAATGTTCCCTACTTCATAAATAATTTATTAGAAAATTTCTTTGCTTCATAATAATAAATAAAAAATAAGTTTTGCACTTATTAAGAAAAGGAATCCCCTTCCACCACGTAAACGATTTTTAAGGGATATAGATCTAAGCTTGATCAACCACGGAGATTTAAGGACAATATGAACGCTAAGATAGGTACAATTAAAAATGAAAAGGTGCACATTAGGGACACCATACAGCAAGACCTTATGAATCAGGCCGTCCCACTTAAGTCTTCCACCTAGAGCTAATCCCACAGATAGAATCATAAAAAGGACTATATCGCTGAGAAAATCGAAGTAGAATCCTCCATGCAAGATATGGAAAATTACTTCAAGTAATATACTAAAGATAAAGGTAAGAGGGATTAAGAATATACTAAAGATTTGTATATTTCAATCTAACATGGATTAGATGTTAGATGAAGTGATTGTACTTAAGGGACTAGAATTATAAACTAGCACAAGAATTGTTGATTAATTGTGAGATGTATGAAGAAGAGCGCACGAAAGGGTTGTGACAATTAATGATTGAGTGTTAAATATATGAAGAAGAAAATAACTTATCTACATTTTTAATAAGCATCTTAAGCCATGGACAAAAACAGAAACTAGACATCAAGACCGCATCTTATGCTATACATAGTCTTAACTTCAATCAACTACTAAATTCTGGTTTGTTTCCCAAGTTAGGAATAATAAAGATGGTTTGGGGACTAGGATTAAGCATAGTAAACTTTGATACATAAGAAGATAAAAGAAAAGGCATTCTTACTAGCCTCATAGCTGGAGTCAATGTGCCTAACATAAAGTGTTATGAATGCCATCATTTTAGACACATTGTTTGGATTATCCTAATTCGAAAAAACAGTAATAACCAAGGAGATTCTAGGAGAAGACAAGGTAGTTAGACTAAATGACAATGAAGAAGAGGAGAAGGATGAATACTTTGGTATCGTAAGCGATAGACATCAAAACATAGAGAGGATGGCCACCATCTGGGAATCATCCATTCTAACTATACCAAGATAGCAAGGACCAAAATAGGACAATAGTTTTCCATATTTTCTTCAATTGTGAAGAGAAAACCTGCAATCAAGTAACAGATGGTAAGAGTTGTCTAAACATGGTTTCTATAGCAACTTCATCTCAAAAGGCCCTCAAAGTTGAACCACAACCAAGTTAAGTAACTAAAGTTGATAAGACTTTCACGCCTACACTTGGACATAATGCATGTATTGTTAGATAAACATTTGTTGTTTAATCTAGATGCCACACACATCATGGTAAAGCCAATAACTATACGTTAAATTTAATAACAAGAAGATCAAAATTCAACATTGTAGAACTAAGAATAGATTTAATACCCAAACCAAGAAAACTAACTCAATATTGGAGAAAAAAAAACGTTTTGACACACTCTCGAGAAGGAATTTGAGGGAAAGCTTTGATGGTGGGAACGTTCAGGAGTTGATTTACTTTGTGGATTTATGAGATATGAGAATCCCATGCATAAGGAGGTTAGGAGATTATTACTAAACAAAATATTCCCCTTGAAGATTCTATAGAAGTGATCTGAGATTATCATTACCCGATTTGCCACATTAAAGGTTGAATCAATTAGCATGTTGAGATCAAAAAAACAAGTATAGGTTGAAATTTTATTTGGGAGAGATTGAGCACCTTTGTTGTGCCAACAAATATAACACCAAACTAGATAGCACATGATACATTTGTGTTGATGACATAGCTAAAAAAATCTCAATCAAGAATACAATTCAAATCCCTAGGCTTGAACATATGTTAGATTTAGCATTTGAAATCTGAAAAGTAGATATTGTCTAATTAGGATCAGAGAAGGGGATGAGTGACAAAAGACATTCTAAAACTAAGGACAGGTTGACAAAGTAGCAAGTTGTCATTTGGACTATCTAATGGTTTAACTACATCTATTACAATGATTATACAAACTAAGAACTTTTATTAAGGACCATTTGGATCATTTTAAAAAATTTTTTTGATGCTTTTCAGTATAAGAAATTACATGCTGAAACACATAACATTTATGAATCAAGATATTTTTAAGAACGAAAATTATAAATAACCAAAAGAGAATTATCTTACAAAGAAAGTACACTTTAGATTTACTCAAAGAAACTGGTATACTTGGATGTGTATCGATTGAAATACCCTTAGAACAAAATTGAAAGCAAAAAAAAATTTAAGAACGATCTACTGGTGAAGCAGGATAGCTACCAGCATCTAGTAGACAAACTAATCTATTTGTATCTAATAAGACTAGACATTGCTTTTAATGTAAGCTTTGTTAGTCAATTTGTGCATGCTCCCACAAAACAACATTGACATGCAATAAACTAGAACTTAAGATATCTCAAGGGAAGTCATAATAAAAGACTATTATTAAAGAAAATTAAAATAAGGGATGTAGTTACATACTCAATTGCAGATTAGGATGGAGCTATTGAAGATAATAAGTCTACAACTAGATATTATATGAAGATACAAGAAAATTTAGTTATTTGGAGAAGAAAAAAATAATCTATAGTAGTCCATAATAGTGTAGAAGTTGAAAATAAAGTCATTGCACAAGAAACATGTACACTCAACAAGATCCAAAGGCTAACGAATGATTTGGATATGTTAAATGATCCATGAAGTTGTTTAATGACAGTCAATCAACAATTAGTATAGCTTACCATACGATTTATCGTGATTGAATGAAGCATGTACAAATTAATAAGAATTTTATTAAAAATGAAATAAAAAAATGAAACTATTATATTATCTTATATTCCTACCAAACTTCAAAAAGAAGATGGTTTAAAAAAATTTTATCTAAACCAAGATTACAATATTTCTCAACAAATTAAAAAATGATAGATATTTATTCACTAACTTGAGAGGAAGCGTTGAAAATAATAGTCAGGTTAAAAAAATTATGTAAAAATTTATAAAACTATTAAATAGATATGTGAATTATGAACAACTTAAATAGGAAATGAATAAACTCTTGTATGTATCATTTATTCAAAAAACTTTAACTTTTATGTATAGTAAAAGGACCGCAATTAAGCGTATCACTTTTTCTATATATCTAATGTAAATCTAACATTGTATTAAATGAGAAAACAATATAATTTTCTTTACTGTAATCAGATTTCACCATTGTTTACTTTTATTTTCCCTTGGAATGATGAATTTGATAGATTGTCTACAAAATAAAATGTATTTGCTAGTTCTTATTTAATTGTTTTTTGCCTTTGCGCTTATGCTCCTCAAGCTAATTAAAAATAAAACAAACCTTCTATGATTGCCACACTTGATTTATCTAATATATAGACCAATTTGATCCTTTACACTTTCAATAATCAAGCAAAGAAGCCATATCCCTATGTCTCAACAGCTAGAAGCAACCATTAACAAAGCTTGTAATCATGCTTTCATCTACACATTCAAATGGTGTGGAGTGACAAATAAAAGTTATAATGCATGGTGAAGCTCTCATCGTATGCATTGATAGCTTGAGCATCTACTAGTTTTAGCATATTAAACAGAAAAATTAGTTGAGGTCAACCACATCAAATAGCTCGTTAACACTTGCTTAGCAAGTTTTGCTAAAAATGGAAATAAGATAAAATTTTTTTATAGCATGACTATTATTTTACAAGAATGGAAAACCTAAGTAGCACATCACTTAAAAAAGTAAAACTAAAAACTCCCAAATTACAAAATGGAAAGGCATTTAAGTTACGAAGGCAAAAAAGCATTTATTTGTGCTATACCATGTAAATGAGCAAATGTGCTAAAAAAACCAAATCATCAATGGTACGGAAGTGCTTGAATAAGATGCAATTATAATGTTCTAAAATACACTAATTATCTACACTAATGTGAACATATTTGTGATAAGAAATAACAGTAAACATGGAATAGCACTTTGGCTACACTTTCCTGAATTGCAAGCTTCACAAAAACCTTGTGGAATAACGAAGTTCCAATCAAAATAGCTTGACGAACAACTGGAGGTGTTTCATCCTTTAAAAAGGTTGTCAAAGCAGGAACTATCTTGGGTAACATTTCTTCATACTTCTGTGCAAACTCACCTAGCAACCTGAATATAGCAAGAATAACATGCCATAGTTAGAAGCCTATAGCAAAATATGATGTACCTATAGAATAATTCAAAAACGAGTATGTAGCCAGCACATGAGGCTCCTGCCAATTTGAAATTCTGTAAAGAGTATTATAGAGATGTTGCTTTTGTAATTTAACGTTTAAACCCAGGACTTCCAAGGCACAATGGGGATGGTCGCAAAAATTGAGAAGCTATAAAACTTTAGTTTCATAAATCAATTTCCATATAACAACATATAGACAAGTTCAGCAATAAAGCCCCTAACATAAGGTTCAGCTCAATGAGAATAAATTATGATTACATGGAAATATCAATAACGTAAAACAAGGCAGCATAAAACTGAAACAGATTATGATTGCACAGGAAAACATGTACATGAAGGTTAGTTGTGATCTCCAAGTGATACACCTATTAAAGAAACTAAATGCCACCTTCAAAGCAAGAAATCATAAATTTTTCCCCATAAGTGATGCATGGATAATGTGACAATAAAAACTATCAAATCATTTAACTTGAAGACTGACAATGAAAGAGTTGGCCAATATTGTTGAACCAAATCACAAGAAAACAAAAGATTGGGATACATAATTCAGAACTAATTAGTCTAACTAAAATCACCAATGATGATGACTCTTCCCTAAACATCAGCAGATATTATCTTACAAAACAAGGGATCATTGATAAAAGGTAGAATAAAACTAGTAGAAACTAAGATGCAATCAGCATACATTAAACTTGAATAGGTGCACCAAAAACGTCAAATAGCTTCTTCTCTAAATCAAAAGAGGCGTCAAAGAGAATGTAAAATGATCGAAGCAACCCAAAAACATAATTCAGAACTTATTAGTCTATACCAAAATCACCAATGATGATGACTCTTCCCTAAACATCAGCAGATATTATCTTACAAAGCAAGGGATAAGGGAGTAAAGGAAGAATAAAACTAGTAGAAGTTAAGATGCAGTCAGCATACATTAAACTTGATTAGGCACACCAAAAATGTCAAATAGCTTCTTCTCTAAATCAAAAGAAGTGCCAAAGAGAATGTAAAATGATCAAAGCAACCCAAGAAAATAATTCAGAACTAATAAGTCTATACCAAAATGGCCAATGATGATGACTCTTCCCTAAAGATCAGCAGATAATATCTTACAAAGCAAGGGATAAGGGAGTAAAGGTAGAATACAACTAGTAGAAGTTAAGATGCAATCAGCATACATTAAACTTGATTAGGCATACCAAAAAAGTCAAATAGCTTCTTCTCTAAATCAAAAGAGGCACTAAAAAGAAAGTACAATGATCGAAACAACCCAAAAACATAATTCAGAACTAATTAGTCTATATCAAAATCGCCAATGATGATGACTCTTCCCTAAAGATCAGCAGATAATATCTTACAAAGCAAGGAATAAGGGAGTAAAGGTAGGATAAAACTAGTAGAAATTAAGATACAATCAGCATACATTAAACTTGATTAGGCACACCAAAAATTTCAAATAGCTTCTTCTCTAAATCAAAAGAGGTGCCAAAGAGAATGAAAAATGATTGAAGCAACCTAAATACATGATTGTCAGCAAAAACTCATCCAAAAAGAAAAAAGAGGGAGGCTAGGTAGTCTATTCCAAAAACTAGCCAACAAGCAAAAGTATGAGCCAGGTATTAGGACTTAGGGAATCAAAATCCTTCTTAAAAAACCATTATTGCACCACTTGGAAACAAGTTAGAGAGGCTACGATATACCTTCGACACAAAGTCAAGAGCTCTAAACTCTAGACACGAGGAGAAGGAAGCGCATAATGACAAGAGGCTGATGCAAAACAATAACAGATCCTGTCCTCGACAATACCAAACTAACTAACTCAGTAAGTTTACATAAAGTTAGAGGGAGTTAGTAAGGGTAAGATAAAGGGGACAATGTAATTTGGAGAAGTTTGGATAATTTAAGATACTTCAAGTTTATTCCCAAACTAAACAGGGCTAATGTCAATAAATCCTCGTTAGTAAATTGGTAATGTAATTCCTTGTGTGAAAATTTTTAATTATAAGAGATACATAACCATAATGACAGAAATATTGATCTTTGCAATTGAAGATTAATTCCTTCTTTTAAGCAATATATTTCTTCCTAAAATCTTTATCTTATAATTTTTTACTCTTTGCAAATCCCCCACTCGTAGTAAATGAAAAACAAATAATAAATGTAGAGGAAAGAAACAAATCAACCTATCAATGAGATGAAAACTCAAAATAGACTTGGTACTTCTATCACCTATTTTCTAGATTTTCTTAGGCTCCAACAAGTATGATAGTATGAAAACAAGTAACGTCCAACAACAATTAAGCACTAAAAGTATGACAAAATAGAAACTACTTCAAAAATGTTGAAAACTAGAATAATGACAACCTAATTTACTTGTTAGAGTCTTTCAAAGAAAGAAGATTCTGAAACCTAAAAACCAATCATCAAGATCTCTTCCTCCCTCTCATTGTCCCTCTTCCTCTCCTTATCCCTCTCTCCCTCCCTCATTCTCTCCCCACCTCTCTCTTTCTCTCTTTCTCTCTATCCATCTATCTCTATCTCTATCTCCCTCCCTCCCTCTTTTATTGCAATTGCAATAATCATGTTTGAGGCTTGCATGTGATTGATGAATCAAGTGATATCAAAATAGCTATTGACTCTTGAATGGTGATTAAAACAAGTAGTCTTAAAATAAAAAATAGTAACCCTTAACAAAAATAGCTTAAAATGTCTATTAGAAATAAAATCATGGCTTAGAAAGAGTCATATATTCATCTACAAGGGCAAGATTCATTGCTCTTGGAGTTAATCAAGGTAAAAGTGTGACAAATACCCTCACATGAAGATTGAATAAAAGAAGTAATTTTAAGAGGGCATGAAAAGTTACAACAAATAGTGATAAGGGGATTTTCCAAATCCTCAAAGAAGATGAACTCAACAATGAAGATGACTACATCGACATTAACTTTCATACAAAATTCAATAATGGCCTTTCAAGGTGGAGACACCCCTCTATAGTAGTGATGTCAATGCCAAGGTGCACGATGAATATCCAAACAAGTAAGAAATCTCCTTATATAGATACTTCTCTAGCAATGAAGTTTTATTCGGAGTAGCTAACCCGCCATACATATGGTGGAATGCACATTTAGTAACTACAAATTTTCACGGAATGGGTTCAAAGGAATAACATAGTAAGTGTTCTGATATTTGGAAAAATATTTCAAAAGTGGAATGGCCTTTATCAGTGGCAAGGACAAATAGCTCAAATATAGTAAGACAAATTTAAGAAAAGAACAAATCTTCTTCAATGTGTAACCAGATATAATTCAAACTTTGATAAAATTCACAAAAAGATTTCACAATAAAATCATCACTGAATTGATCCCCTAATATTAATGATCCAAACTCTATCTCTAGCTTAACTTCGTATTAAGATAATTTCCAAAATGGTGTTGTAAATGAGAAGCATTGCAAGTTGCATTCAAAACTTTGACCTCGCTATTTGTCCTAAAGATAAACTACAAAACCCAAGTGGTGCACTAAGAGAAAGGAAGCCAACTATCCTCCTTTGGGAAGTCATATCCAATGCTACAAGTATGATATGGGGAGTGTATTTTTCCTTAAAGCAACAAAAAAGGAACTCTAAGAAGAAGAATAAGAAGAGTAAAAAGAATGCGAGTAGAAAGACTTCAAATCAATTTACAAAATAACCTTAGGTTATCTTTGAACGTCAAGCCAAGAGGACAATCATTGATCTAATAAAAGGACAAAACGAAAAGGCAGAGTTATTTACTTGCATTAAGGACAAAAAGTTTCAAGTTACCATAGCAATTTAAAAAATACAAGTCTAGTAAAGAAAGTTTGCCTGAGATAATAACAAATTTACATTATATACCTTGTGATAAACTCATCTTGATCTCAAATCTAGAAAAAAAAAATGAGATGAGGAAAATGTCAACATGGAAAGACATTATACCTTCTTATCATTACCAAGGAGATCACTTATGTGTAGAAATGAATGTGATACTATAAGGCATGAATCAAGTACCCCTAACACAATATGTGAGATTACAATGGCATCCACTACAATAGTGTTTGACAACATCATCTCAAAAAACTTTGTACAAATGAAGGTTAGGAAACTAAAATGAGAAAATGTCAACATGGAGAGACATTATACCTTCTTATCATTACAAAGTAGATCACTTATGTGTAGAAGTGAATGTGATACTATTAGGCATGAATCAAGTACCCCTAACACAATATGTGAGATTAAAATGGCATCCACTACAATAGTGTTTGACAACATCATCTCAAAAAACTTTGTACAGGTGCAGGTTTGGAAACTAACTCATACAACCAAGTTGTTATCAACTTATATTGAAGGTTAAAGAAAGATATTCCTTGCCCATTAACAAAGCCTATCCAAAGAAAAGCAAAAGAACCTCAAGGAGTGTCCCTCGTTTGAGGAGAAATAGAAAAGTGGAGCCTCCAACAATCCCAAATAAGCGAGTTAATACTAAAGAGATCAAAATGAATGACTTCAACTTGAATGTACCTCACAAAAGTGCTTACGTTTCCCACTCATTCTTCATTCTCTTATGGAGATGTCACTCCGTGCTATGAGAAGAGCAAGCTAGGTGAGAAAGCAATAAACAATACTACAAGCCACCATAGCACATGGGGATTAATAATAGAGAAAGCTGTAAAGTTACGAAGGCCTATTCAACTTCCTATTATACAAGATTGGAGATTCAAAAGAGTAAATATCTTTTACGGTTTTCCACTCGTTCTTCGTTCTCTTATAGAGATACCACTCTGTGCTATTAGAAAAGAAAGCTAGGTGAGAAGCAATAAACAATACTACAACCCACCATAGCACATGGAGATTAATAACAAACAAAGTTGTAAACTCACAAAGGCCTCTTCAACCTCCTACTACACAAGATTGGAGATTCAAAAGAGTGAATACCTTTTAAGGTTTCCCACTCATTCTTCGTTCTCTTATGGAGATGCCGCTCCGTGCTATGAGAAGAGAAAGCTAGGTGAGAAAACAATAAACAATACTACAACCCACCATAGCACATGGAGATTAATAACAGAGAAAGTCATAAAATCACCAAGGCCTCTTCAACTTCCTCCATATAAGATTGGAGATTCAAAAGAGTGAATATCTTTTAAAGGAGAGGACCCTTGATGAAGAGATTAAATTATGTGATGGAAAGAAAAAATAAATAAATTAATTGGACAAACTTGTGAAGTTTAAGAGACTTTTTAGAAAAAAAAAGGAAATGACAACTAACTTTAGTAACGAATTAATTCAATCAATAACATGAGACATTCGAGTTCCCATAAACATTTCTAACCTAATTGCACAAAACTTTTTCAACATTACAATTTGTCTAGTTTTGAATCAAATTCTATACATAAACTACCCTAATGCTAAAAATCCTATAAAAAGGAGAGTGGTGCAAAAAATTGCATTGCACCTACCAAAGAAAATGACAAAAAAGAGGGCTACATCAAATGACAAAAAAGAAAATAAAAATAGAAAGAAAAAAATAAGAAAGAGAAAAGGTAAAAAAGGAGAGATGCAGAAGATTCTATCGCATTACAATTGTGCTAACAAAGTCACAAAAATCCACTTGAGGCATTTGTCCCTACAATTACGAACACCATGTGCTGCTTATTCATCATCACATGCCAAACACAACTCTAAAAAACTGCAATCTTCAACACCTAGACACCCCAACAACATGTCTCCTAGCCCTTTAGGGTCTCCATGATAAAACATCTTCCATACCTCATGGTTAATACCTATGGCCCTTAATCCAAATTGCCTCTACAACAAAAGATGATAGGCACATATCCAACCAAAGTTCCTCTACATATGATTTGAAATGTCAAAGAACCCTTTAGAACACAATCCTAACCATTGTAAAACTAAGCCCAATGATCACCTTTGAGTTAACTCAGCTAACTACCTACATCAACTTAAGTGGTTACTGATAACTACTCGAACATCACTAGATGTCCAATGACGTGCCCACCTTCTCAAGATATCATCCTAGTTGCTACCCATCCACACATGCTCTTGTATTCCATGTGTTGTCCATAAGCATAGCTTTATTCAGCGATTACAACCTAAGAGCCAACTCCCAAACCTAAGTCCAAATCTCATGAAATGCTTCTTGGCTAAACTCCACACATCTCCACTTTAGCAACATTGCACAACCGACTACCTCAAATTCTAAGAAACCACTTTCTTAGCTATCATAGTCGCAGCATGAGAAGAAATGAAGAAAGAAAGCATAAAGGTAAAGGAAGATAAAGACATAAAAAAAATGTTTACTTTAAGTCTAAAATGGCTTACCCAAACCAACTGACTTAAGGAGAAAAAAGACAAGACAATAGATCTAAACATCTAGAAAACGATAGACCTATTTAGAAATGAAGTTCTAATCAATTACCAGAGACATATGCAAACAAGGGTGATAAATTGCTCTTACATTAACAAATTACAAAACTTTCAATGGTGACAAACAAAAACTTACCCATTTCCATAATTAAATGGAACTACTTAATTCTCTTGGGTAATTGATGAATTGTTGCATCAACTTCTTCAAGGATGCAACTCTTTATAGTATCAAACATTGCTTCACTTCTCTTTTTCTCCATTATTAACAATTTAGGTCAAGTCTTTCTCTTGAACACATGCAAATCTAGTGTGGTGGGCTTGATCTTAACTCTATCCAAACCAAACCTCATATTATCAATATTGCTTCACCTCTTTCTTTATCCATTATTAATCAAGATAAGTCATTTTCTTAAACATGAACAAATCTAATGTGGTGATTTCCATCCCAAAAGGATGCAATTCAAATCAAATTTAAAAAAAGTAGATCATCCTCCATAGTATCTATAAAGTTGGTGACAAAGGCTTGTCTCAAGAGGATGTTAGGCTCCACTTAAAAAAAAAATACTTATGAAATATTTACAAGATTTCATTGGCTTAGGACTCAAAGTAATGTGCTAACACATTGCCATGCAAAATTGTCGTCAAAAGTTTACCATTTAATAAAAATGATGCAATTATTGGAGGATATGAAACAAAAAAACATATTCAATTTATGAAGGAAAATATAAGTACTATAGACACAAATGAAACTTTTATTATCTTTTAAATAAACAAATTTAAATTTTCTATAAAGATCTATTAGAATTCAATCTAATTAAATCAAGACAACACTAGCAATCCAATATAAATGGTGGATTTCAAAATCATCCATTGTACTTAAATAATAACTAAATTTAGTTTTTAAAGCTAATTAACCAATTTGGTCACAAATGATTTCAAATCATCTGATCAACACAATCTAGCCAGTCAGATTTGACTCCAAAAATTATGAAATGTCATTAAGAAAAAAAATTAGCACAATATCTTGCAAGTAAATATTATAAAATGATATTAAAATTTTGATGTTATCCCAAGTAGCAAATAAGGCCACTAATGACATATTTATAAGTTGCAATCTCTTATAAATACAAAGATAATGCAAGGAAACAAAAATAAAAGATAAATAAGAAAAATGTATATACATAAAATGTGCAAAAGCAATGTGCAGCATAATGACAAAATTGTTTTTTAATTTTCAAAATTTTCTTAGACACATCAGTCTACAATGGACACTTATACAAGCCTAAATAGCACAAAATTACTAAAACTTCAATGAATCAAAATTATATAAAAAACAGCAAGCTTCACCAAATTATTCCTTGGAAGTAAAACAAAAAAAATTTAAAAATCCCAACCGCCATATAAGAAGTTTTTGAAATTTTTTTGGTAGATCTTTTGACTCGTCAAATTACCAATATGCAACAAAGATTAAACTTCCTAAACAATTTGATAAAAAATCATGCTAAAAAAGCCTCCAAGGTTCCACAGCTATTCAAAGAGTCATATGATACTATTGTGTATAATATATGGGCATCACATTCAATCAAAACTTAACAAAATTTTCTGTAACTACCCAACTGTTCATCTCCACTAAAGGCTGTGAATATTTCAAAGAGGCTTTTCTTATAAAATTCATAAAGGGCTACCCAGTGAAAGCAAAATTACACAAACCTCTATAAGCTTCCAAAAATAATTTTGAAGCCACATAAGGCTAATGTTATAACATCAAGTCCACTATTAATGCCCTCAATCTTCAACATTACTAAGGCATCCTAAGAACAAAAAAGGAGTTAAAAGTCTCCAAAAAAGCTCAATTAAGCTACTAAAGTGTATTCATATAGCATCAAATTTACCAAGCCTCTAAAACCTTCAACGTTCATAAAATCTCTAAAATTACATTAAGCTCTCAAGTAATAAAAATACTCTCAAAACTCATCAAAATACTTCCTAATTAAAAAATTATCACCAAATTATTCCATCTCCTTTTAAAAATCAAAACAAGTGAGCAAAATTCCATAAAACAACATACTAGATAGGACCATATTGTCACCAAACCAACAACAAACAACAACCCCCAAGTCTATAACTGACCTAGTTGGCTCCTAAATCCCCAAAATGTTCCAATTAGTTTCAAATAACCAAAAAATTCTTGACTTCAAAAAATCTTCCAAAATAGTCTTATTTCTCAAACCATGATAATAAGTTACAGAGTTGCTCAAAACAAAATAACAAAGACTATAATATATGTTGGGTGAAGGCAAACACTAAGTCAATTACACCAGGATCCCCACCACAATCTCTTAACAAGGCCATTGCGACAAAATATCCATTTTGAAATCATGCCATACAAAGGATCAAAGTTATTAAATAACTCCATAAACCTATCTTTTGTCATATTGCCATGGGCATGCCAACAAGACAACAAATTCATATGAATTAACCACTCAAATCACCTTATATCTCATGTTAGGGCACGAGACTTTAGGCACCATGCCAGATCATGAGATAATCATCCAAATCCAAATTAAACATGGATCAAGGTTCATATTCCTCAACATGGACTCAAGGACCTTTGCTTATCAAGAGATAATCAAGGCTTTAAAATTGATAAGAGAGGTAAGTTCAAAAATCAAACTCTAATACGTTTCATGATCCATATGTAAAAATGAAGGCTTGCTGCAAATCCAAATTTAAAACAAAACATGTCAAGGTTACTCCATGCTCAAGTCAATGCACAATGAATCCACCATAACAATAAACATTAAGTCACCTTAAAATTAACTCTTTGAGAAGCTTCCTTTGAAGATGAACACAAAACTCCTAGCAAGAAAATGTTCATACCACAATAAACAGCCCAAAGGTTAATAATTAACCTAAAATGGCCTCAAGACAATGATATCATGAGATATTAACCAAACTCATTCACCAAACACGACCCTAACCCATGCACTTGATAATTGCACTTAGTCTCTTAAACCTTGAAACAAAAGTTTCACTTAATTCTAAGAAAATAGTTAACAATAAGTGTTCACATAGATTAAAAGTGACAAATCTCTTTTTAAAAACATCTTATCCAAGAATTAAAATAATATACTTAGTCTTCATATGAGTTGATAATGACAAATTTCAACCATACAACTAGCCTTGATGAAAGAACCATCCTTATTCAAAGTATTCAATTTTCCTATGCTCTCCATCTCAACAATTTTGTTGCAGCTCTACCAATCACTCTTTCCCTCCAAATAGATAGAACAGACAAAAATGAATCAAGATGGCCAATTGATTTGTAAAAACTCAATTCAATTTCCATACTTCATCCATATTCTCTTCTTCACAGTTCCTAAAACTCAAGAGACTTAGTTGTGGCAAAAAAAGAGACCTTTTTCAACATAAATTATGCTAAAAGAGTGCAACAAGATTCTGATGTTGGACTCACTTCTAGCAAACCAATAACTATATTACAACAAACCAAGTATACTCGTTCAAGACTTTTTAAGGTTAGAGTTTCCTTAACCTACATTTAATCTCATTAAAATCTCGCTCTATTACCTTCACTTTCAGTGAAAAATAACCTCTTAAAGATTACATGAGATAGATCACCAACCCAACAAATTAAAAAAATACTACTCCCAAAAAGGAATATAGAAATGTAAACAAGTAATCAACTAGAACCATGAAGACCAAGGCAACAGATGCCGCAAAATCATCACCTTTGAATTAATAAAATCATCAAACTTGCCAACTAACAAAAAGGTCCAAAAAAGATAATTTAGCATATGGGAATTGGATCACTTATAAATCTCACATTTTATGAATTCCCTCACATGCCTCACGTATGGCTAACCACCCAACTATTGGTATACTATTTGATGATGCTAGCCTCATTCTACAATTCCTTATGACACCAATAGCTAGCAACAAGTGGCCATTGATGAACGAATTGATAATACTTACTATAAAAGCCAAATGCACACAAGAAGCAATGATTGAAGCATAAGAACAAGGAAAGAAGAATAAATGGAACTTATGATCCATATGATGTAGCAAAAAAGGTAAAAAAGCTCATGACAACAATTGGTTAAAAGTATGCATGGCAAAATAAATAAAAAAATGGCAAACTAACAATCCAACAAAATAAAAACTATAACACTAGCACATATAGGCTACTCTAATAACAAGAACCTAGACAAATGCTTCATTTATTTATACTATCTAACAACTTTCTATTTTTATCTTGTAGAAATCTTCATCTTGACATGCAAAAAGCAAAATATAGAGGTAACTCCAAGCGCTCACAAACTCTTTGTAGCTTCATTATCATGTGAAGCATGCTTGAGTAATAGTTCATGCCTCTGTATTGCTCTAGAAAATATTCTTAACACAAAAAAAAACAAGCTTGCATCCCACAAGTTAAGAGTCAATAAAACAAATTCATAACATTATGCACTATCAAATAATGATTCTTTATTTATTTTTAAATATGTTAAGTCCTTTCTAATAGTTTCTAGTCACGTTTGTTTATTGATCTTTTATTTATAAGCAAAAATTCTAACAACTACCATCCCTTAACAATGGTATTAAGTAGCCTCCATTTAATATGTTCAAACCATCTAAGCTAATTTTCTCTAAGATTATCCTCAATCAAAGTTATAAAAATTTTCTCCTGAATACAAAGTTTTAATCATATCTTTTCAAGTATAACCACTAATTCATCCCAATATCTACATCTTTACAACATTCAAATTCTTTGTATTGACTTTGCATGTCAATATCATATATCATAAAATAATGTCAAACTAAATACAATCTTATAAAACTTATATTTGATCTTAAACAAAATATTTAGATAACACAACACACCAAAAACAGTTTATTCCATCTAACGTGCTTAGATCATATTATTAGCATCCTCCATTCCAAATGACTTCCATCTATATATCAACCAATTTTAGCAACATTGGCATGAGGACAAAGGTTTAAAAACACATACAAGTTTAGCAACCTAGACATTTTGGCACATTAAAAAGGGTCATTATCATTTAGAAAACCTTACATCTAATACATCAAATAAATAAAGAAAGCACATTGAAACAAGCTAGTTATAACCTAAAAACAAAGCTACCATCTCCATACTACATATTAAATGGAAAATTTTGTGCTTGTGAAGTTGAAAAGAACAGTGAATAAGAGTTTTTTTTTAATCCTCCTCCTCCCTTTCATTGGCTTTGCTTTCAAAGCCTTTACTTTTACAAGCCACAACCCATTTCGTCCTTTCACCCTATATATACTCCGATAGCTAGAAATGACCAATTACCTCACCTTAGCCGTTGAGGCCGTAACACTTACTGTCCCATCAGTGCTCATAAAGGAAAAAAGACAGTAACTAAAAATGCGTGATCCAGAGATCAAAATAGGGCTTTTTCCTTACTCTACAAGAAGTTTGCGGGCGGCCCCAGGGAGCTGTGCATCCAATTTGGTCAGTCGTGGCGCGAACTCTGGCAGGAGCGAAGGATCACAGTTAAGAAGCACCTCCCTCAACATCCGCAACTGCTCCAACTTAAATGCGATATCACCCGAGAACTTCGCTGAGTTAAGGAGACCAGTTGCTCTCACTGCCCATCTCGTTTTCAACATCCCCACCATTATTTTAGCCCCCTAAACCTGCCCACCCGGGAGAGTGATGAAGAGAAGCACAGGAGGGATGGAACTCCACCGACGAGGTCAGACCGTTACGCCGGAAATTGAACGGCGAGCAAGCAGCCTGCAGGCCTTCCGGAAGCCCGTTCCGTTCCAATGATAGACGGAGATGATCTGGTCGTAAAGACGATTGTGTTAGAATAAATAGTTTTTTAATGAATTAAACATTTTAAAATAAAAGACATTAAATAAGAGTTATTTTCCTTCCTCGCTACCTTATTTTCTTCAAAGAATCGAACGCTTTTTTTTGCATGACCATCTTAAAAAAAAAGGCAAAAATAAGTACATTCGTACAATTTATATATTTATTTGATATGTATATTTTATTAGTAGTTTATTATAGAAAAAAATAAATTTTAAATAATGAGACAATTCTCTTGCTACAATTATATAATAGTTTATTTATTAGAGAAAAATATGTAAATATTTATTTTGTTTGGTTAAATTAACTAAGATTTTGAAAATTTTTATGTTATGTTTGAATCATATTCTTTATGTTACAATTATAGCTCATGTGAAATAACAATTTTGATCATATTATATTTAACGTGTTAAAGGAATGACTCTTGTGAAAAACTTGTCTTAATTTACGAATATTTTTTTTTAAATTGTCATATACAAATATTTAAATTTAGATATGAGTAAGTGCAAATATTAGAAAAATAATTTTAAATAAATTATGATGGTATATTATAGAATGAAGAAAATGTATATAAAATTAAAAAATATTAAAAGAAAAATTAGACTAAATCATCTACTATAGAAAAAAGCTATGCATGCTCATTGAGATATATTATATAGGGCATAACCCAACAAAGTATTTGCTTTTAGTTTACTCAAAAAAGAGATAACAAGACAAGTCCATCTAACTCATTTGGTGTTCTTAAATAGATAAAGTTATAATATAATCATAAAAAATTCACTAGTTAAGTCAAGTGTTTAATGCATTCCATGTAGATAATTAAGAATAAAAAATGTAAAAAGTAAAAAAAATTATAGAATATGAAATGAGCAAATCATCAAGGAAAATAATGAGAAATTAAAAAACTAAAGAACATATATTTTTTTAAAAGTGTTATGACTGCTTCTATTATTCTATTCCTTTGTATTATACCAGTTTATCATATTATTTGTATGATTATTGATTCTATTATATTATTGTCTCAAACTTGTATATGAAATTTGTCTAATAAATTTGTGCTAACAATTTCAATCATTTTTTTACTTAAATATTATATGTGGCAATGATAAAAATAATGAGACATAAAGGAAAGCATAGTTTTAACTAATTTATTATTTTATAATTATCATGTAGAAGGTTTATTATTATGAGATTAAGTTATTGTATAAAAAATCTATTTGGGATATATATAATTTATTACTTTATTTTGTTATAAATTTTGGTTAAGCTTCTAAATGAACTTAATATATTATATGATTTTATCTTTATTACAAACTCTATGTTTAAAAAATATAATTTTATTTCAATATAATAGAAAATACTATTTTAAAAGAAAAATAATTTATAAACATGGAAAACATTTCAAAATGTATACTTGCATATCATGTCTTTCTAATAGTTTGGATTAAAAAATTTTAAATAATAATTTTAGCTAATTTTATAGCTATATATTAAACAAAAAAATTGAGGATATTATTGTAAGTTGATTTGAATATAGAATGTGTTACTGTGTATAAAGAAAACATGAAATTTTTAGTGTCTTGATCAAAATAATAATTTGTTATCATATTTATAGTAAAAAAGTAAACCTTTAATATAAACTGTGTGCACTTTTAGTGTATAAAAGGCAAAAGAAAATAAGAAAATGGAAAGACAACCATGCAATGAATAAGTGTTTGAGCATGTAGTAGATTTGAAAACTTATTGTCTTGCTCTCAAGTATTGCTTCAATAATGTTTTAAAAACTAATTATAGGATAAGAAAATATGATTATTCATAATGATTGCATAATTCTTACTATGTAGGATCAAAAAAGAAAGTCTAGACAAGAGTTTGAGAAATATTAACTGCACCAAGTAGGTAATCAAGTAATTGTAAAATAAGTATGCTTGATTATTATTATATTTCTTGAATATGCTATGTGACATAATATGCACACTTGTAATATGCCATATGAGCTACACATGAGTATATGGCCTACAAAGAGTGTATTTTGATTTCTATATTATCCAATTTTCTTTAAGCCTTACAAGAATATAAAGTATTGATATTTGGGCATAACATAAATGAAAATTTAAAGAATGCGAATTTATGAAATTATGAAGTTATATGAGATTTTGATCTATATCAAGTTATGTGATATTATGATTTGATACGATGAAATAACATAAGATTTGAATTTTCCTATAATATTATCCCTCAGCTTTAGTGTAGTACTCAAAACCATGTCAGTTTGTTTGTTCGCTTACCTTCATGTTTGTTATGTAACTGAATATGGTTGTAAACTATGTTGTCACATGATATGATAGTAGATGATATATGATGACTTACGTTTTTACACATTAAGGTCTACTAGAGGGTTGTAATTAATATATCTTTGGATTCACAGTGTAGTTAAGTGTAGATATATAACTTTTTTATTCGCATCATATGATATTATATCATAATTTAATATGATGTAATAACATAAGATGTTAATTTTCCTACTACATTATCCCATAACTCAAGGATGGTACTTGGGAATTTGTTGTTGGCTCACCTTCAAGTTCATAATATAGCTAAGTATGGTCGTAGATTATGTTGTGACATGATATGTGACTTATGCATTTATGGCATTGAAGCCTCTTAATGGGTTGTTGTTGGTTTATCTTTAGACTTACAAGGTCATTGAATTTGGTTGTCATTAGCTTACATTTAAGTTTGCAAGATAGTTGAGTGTGCTTTCTAAAACTATGTTATATGAGAAATAATATGATGGATGATAAAGATATACTAATAAGTAGAAACCTTTTAATTGAAGATCTTTTTATGGGTTAAATGTATAGATATAGACATGATATACTATGATGAGTAGGGATAATGGTCATATTAAAAACATGCCTTTATTTGAGAAAAAAATCATAATAAGAAAAGAACATGAATGAATAAATAAGAAAAGTACATATGAAGAAAAATAAAAATAAAATAAATGAGATTATTTTGTTATTACTATCCATGCATGTTATAATTTGATTATCTTTTTTTATGGCATTTTACATTTTGAATTATTTTTATTAGTATTTACTATATTATTGTTATATTGTATTTTTTATTTCTAATTTATCAATTAAAATTTTTTTACTCTCATCCTTTATTTATATTGTAGTCATAAAATTTAACCACACTGATAATATGATCATGTTGGGTTGATGGTGAGATAGGTCATATATTAATAATATTGTATTATGATTGTGACAAATGTATCATTTATATTGTAAATATTGGATGTTTGTGAAATTTGTATATTTAGGAGTTTTGGTTTGTGATTTTTGTGATATATGTTTTTGAATATTTTTTTTGTTTATAATATGATGTATTTGTTAAAAAGTATTTATTGGCCTATTGAAAGTAAAGAACAATCGCATAAATTATGAGATATAAATGATTTTTTAGCATTGTTTTTAAATAAATTGATTAAGTTACACATTTTTTAACAAATGCATCATATTATAAACAAAAAAGACAATCATAATACAATATTGTTAGATATTATGATAGTAGTTAGATATTGTGACCCAATAGTAGTTAGATATTGTGACCCAATAGTAGTTAGATATTGTGATAGCCAAGAGTGGTTAACGAGAGTCATAATAAAAAATAGTTATTGATGAGTAGTGTTTAGCAGTCGATTGATGGTGGATAATGAAAGTGAGTATTGATGGAGGTGTGATCTATTGTAAAAGGCTATACAATAATGATGAAAATCATATGTTATAGTTTTAACAAATACATCATATTATAAACAAAAAAATATTGTATAATTTTTTTTGATTTGTTAAAACTATAACATATGATTTTCATCATTATTGTATAACATTTTACAATAGATCACACCTCCATCACTACTCACTTTCATTAACCACCATCAATCGACTGCTAAGCAATATTCATCAATAACCATTTTTTATGACTCTTGTTAACCACTCTTGGCTATCATAATATCTAACTACTATTATCAACCTTTACTGATAACAAATGTTGTCAATTATTATAGTTGTCCATTGCCATCACCAATTGCCATCATAATCAAACATCACTAATTGTTGCCATCCATCACTATCATAATCACCCATTATAGACCATCATCACAAACCTCTATTATGATAATTGCTAGCATACACTATTGCTGTTGACTGGTATTATTGCGTACAAGCATAGATGAAAATTGCTAGCATACACTATTGCCAAAAAAAGACAACATCACTCACTATCAATTGCCATTATTTTTGAAGTGTTAATGTCATTCTTGTTGACCACCACTATTATCGCACATCACCTAACATAAAATCAATACAACTCAATAAATATATATCCTTAATACAAATATATCATGTAAATCAGAGCTAACAATATAAAATTAAAGACACAAGTTATCAAAAACGTTCAAAAGTAATAAAAATACTACACATATCTCAAAGAATCAAGCTTATAGAAATGCATCACATATTATACAATTGTCATGATATAAAAAGGTGAAACCCAAAATTGGTACAACATTTAAAAAATTACTATACATACTATCCTCAAGTGCATAAATTTCAACACCCTCATTGAAAGTATAATATACTCTCTTCCCATAATCTTGAATTATCATCTAAGGATTCCTAAATTTATGAGTGTCTACACTCTAGTCCATAAAATAAAAAAAAATGAGTATGATATGTTTAATAGGTAAACTATTAACTATATGTAATAAAATAATATAAAAAAGAAGTAAATATAACTAAGAAATAAGATGTAGTAGTGACAATAATGCGTGATAATTTATAATAAATAATATAGTACTAATTCATTTTATGCCTATATGTATCCAACTCAAATAATGACATACTCATCGTATAGTATTAATATCATATATTGCTTAGTATGTCTTACTTTTCTTTCTTTTTATTTTTATTTATTATTTCTTTGTATCATTTTATCTTTCACATGCTAATTCTTTTTATAACCTCTATCTTAACTCCTAAAAAATCCTACATCATACTTTATCATCATAAGCCTTAACATTGTAATATGCAATGACCTTATATCTAATAAGTTACAAGACACTTTAACATGATGAAGCCCCATCTCTAGGTGCTTATAATACTAAGATATGAAGTATCTCATCATTACTAGTCTAAAAAAATACAAATTATATACCTACAGATTTCTCATGACAAGACATTCACAATAGTGCACTCAAATATATGATGAAGTTATCGTTGTCCCATCTTACTTTTTGAAGTGTTCATTATCAAAATATTTTCAAATTCTAGATGTGTAATACAAACATTCAATATAGAAAAAAGTGCCATGAAAAAACATTTGAAGATAATTACATAAGCTATTGTAACTATCCTTAAGCAACACTAACTACCACCACTACTTTTAACATTCACCACTATCCATCATTGTTGATTACTACAATCTTCATCATTGATCACTTTTAACAACCATCATCCATCACATTAAATCATCAACAATACCAACCACTCGTACATAATCATTGACCATTACATCATCTTTGTCTTTTCATTGCCACCAATTAAAAAAGGATTCATGATGTAAGTAAAATAATTAATAAAAAATGTAATTAAAACAAAAAAAATCATTTGATAATATATTTTAAACTTATTTAACACAATAACCTCTAAAATGCACTGTGGAACCATGACTTGTTTTATGATTAGTAGCATTTACAACTTCATCGATGGTGCCACCTGTTTGGCAATAAATTAATCAAATCGATTTAGTTGGATTTATTTTATGTGAAAAAAAGATCTGATAATTGATTTTCTGTTCGATTTTAAATCGTCTAAAATCAATCACATTATTAACCAGCATAAAATATAGTGCAGCCCAAAGGTAATCTCAAACCAATGCCCATTGGTGGGCTTTAATGCTGTTTCATATTCGTCCTGAGCCACGCAACTTAAGCAGGCCGGAGAAGTGTTAGGATCTGTTATTCTTAGTCTACGATGTCGACGGCGGCAGCGACGACGGCCATCGGCTTATTCAAGCGAGCGTTTGGGGAGCTGAAGGTTTCTTCTTATCGTGCTTTGAGTACTGCGGCCGAGTTGGAGGCAAGCAAGCCCAAGCGGCGGAAGAAGAAGAATCTCTTCGACGTGACTCAATTTCTTCCCAACTGGGGAATAGGGTACAAGGTGGCCAAGAGCCATTGGAGGGACGTGGCTTACGAGATCACCAGGATTAACCTCTACAAGGACGGGCGTCATGGGAAAGCGTGGGGAATCAGATACAAGGCGGGTGAGTTATTGATGTTTATTTACTTCTTGCTAATCAGCTATTTGCAGTCTTTCTTTAACTTTTTTTTTGTATCATATGCTTCTCTTATTTTGTTGAATGGTTCGTGAAGACGCTCAGTTTTGGGGTTTGTTAGCATGACAGTTGTATGGTTCAAATTATTGATTGTGTATTTATTATTGGGCGATGGATAATAGATGGTGTAGTTTGCTGCACTCCGTATCAGATATGCATGAATGTGTTGTATTTGAGTGCTCTGAAGATTTATGGGGGGTTTGAAGTTCAAAAAATGGACTGGTTATACAGACGTTGTTGATGGAACTAATCCAACTGACTAACTCCCCATCCCTTTAAGAATAATCCTATCGTAATGATATAACTATCCTAGAGAGTGATGAGGAGAAAATTAGGAATAGAGAAGAACCAAAAAATTCTACCAACTATTGTTGTTGTCGAGGTTGTAAGGTTGGGACAAATCAACCGGATGGTGTTAGTAGCTTAACCTAAATTTAAGAATGTCTTCTTATGGTTGTGAAAGGTCTTTTCAATTGAAATAAACTTAAAAAATTATTATATCTGAATTCACTCACTGTTCTCTTTGAGACTCTATTTTTGTCTTGAGTTATGAAATAATGTATCTGTAGATTTGAACATTCTTAGCTATTCATTGAATTTTGATAAAAACAAAACTGAACTATACCAAAACTGTTCTTTGCTTGAAAACCAATTTGAATTGAAAGTCACATGGTACAAGTATATATGGCATGATGATTAGAGCCTTCCAATTGTAGGTATAGTGCATAGGATATAAAGTTAGAAATGAATAGATATGAAAAGAACATGTGGGTTGGGTTGCAGCCCACTTGCAAGTGAAGCATAGTTGAGCTGAGCTTGAATAAATTTTTGAATACTATTAAACAATCGCTTGGTACTGTTTCAAAACAAATGTCAATGACTTTATTGATCGATTGAATTAAGCACACTCGAATTGCACATTTAGCATATAATTCATGAATAAAGTGATAGTTGATATCGATATGATGTTTTCTAGCATGTATGATAGAATTCTCAAGCATATGTATTGCTGACTTATTATCATAAAAAAATAAAGGTGCTACAAGAATAGAAAAAATAGGCTTTGTTAGCAAGAAATAGAACTTTCTTAGTTTGACAAGCATTCACTAAAGCCTTGTATTTAGTTTTAGCATTGGAATAAGAAATTGTGGACTGTGGTTTGTTTCTTAGCTGCCCTTGAAGCATCAATAGAATTAATAAATTCATAGAGATTAGTAACAAGCTTTCTATTATTAGGATTACCTGTCCTATTAACATTGCAATAAGCAATAATAACAATAAATGTAGATGTAATAAATATAAGACCATTTGCGATGATACCTATCATATACCTGAAAATATTTTTAGTAGTTTCCAAATGAGTTGTTGTAAGGCATATAGAATTGGCAAACTTTGTTCATGGCATAAGAAATGTTTGATTATGTTAAAGCCAATATTGAAGTGCACATATTATACTTCAAAATAGTGATGGGTCTGAAAATATTTCTCCAATTCGAGTTTATTTTTTACCTTTTATAAATGGAGAGGAGCTAAGTTTTTAGAATTGAAGATTATAATGGCATTAAAGTTCTATAATATAATGTGATTACTTAACAAATAAATATTTGCTATGAAATATAGCTTAAATATTCCAAAAGAAAGATAAATTACAATGATCTTGACAACCCTAAAATTTTTGCATAAATATTCAATAAATAATGAGAAAATTCTATCACTTGACCCAATAATCATATGACTTTCAACATATGTAGACACATACAAAGTGGATTGTCAAAACAATTTGATTAACAATGATGAATTTGATTTACTTCTTTATGAAAGCCAAAGACAATGAATGGTGTAGATATTGATACCAAGCTTTTGTGGCTCATCTGATGCCACAAAGAGTCTTTTGTGGTAAGTAAACAATATTTGGAAATTGTTTTATATAAATTTAGACAATTGATGAAGCAGCAAAAGGAAGAGGAGATTTGTGCTCTTTAGAAAGTTTTGGTATGGTAATTAGATTTTTCTTAATTTTTGGAATGTAGATAACATCTTTGATATGTAGAGGTATTGAAGCTAAAGGAATATAAGTATGATCATTGCATGTAATTGTGAAGTAAGTTCTATTGCCATACATGATGGAACTCATACCTTGATAGGGTTGGGTAGAGGACAAAGAGGCAATGGAGAGGGTCATCTAATTAGTGGCTGCAAACTCTAGATGCCGATCAACATCAAGTTTCACTTAATTAACAAAAGATAACTGGATAGGTAGCTCAAATTGTTGGTTGTGAAGGAAAGTTTTTCACGCCCAAGTGTGTTTTCTTGTTTGTTACGTACATGACATGTAGTTTAGTAAAAAAAAGGATGAGGTTGACATCATTGTTGTTTTATGTTAGAAATTGATGTAGTATAGTTGTTTTGGGTTTTTGGGAGGTTTTATGAAGGAATTTTAGCCTTGATCGCAACCATGATTTTACAAAGCCATTTTTTTGAAGTAAAAAAAAACCCAACGTTGTTGCTAGGTTTGGGTTCATTGCTTGTAATAACAACAATTCCTTGTTAAGTAATGAAGTTGAAATGTTTGAGGGCAGTTTCCTTTTGAATTATTATGTTGTATAGCTCATCAAATGTCAAGGTCTCAAATGTATTGAGGTTACAAAATCCTTGAATTTATGCCTTAGGCCATTTGCTGTATTATCAATTATGTCAAAATCAGAGATTGTATTTCTTGTAGCAACCAAAACCGTCAATGAGAGGCTTGACTTTAAGGAGATACTTAGTTGTGGGAAGTTATGTGATTTTCTTTGCATGTGTATCTTAGAGGTCCAAGAAAGTTGATGTTAAGAGCTACTATGCTTCAATTATTGTTGTGGAAGGTAATAAAAGGGGATGAATGGAGTTAAGATTTTGGCCTTTATCCAACTAAGAGCCAAGTGGTTGGTTTTAGTCAAGTGGACAAAAGAAGGGTTAAGTTCACCAGTTGATAGTGAAGAATGAGGTGGTGGATTGTCTAGAGAAACCATATGTAATAGTTCATAAACCAACAATGACATAATCTCGTGTATACTTAGACATCAAATGAGTTGATTTTAATAAAGTATCAATAGGCAAAGCATTGTAAGAAAAAATAAAGAATTTAGTAAATTCAGTAAGCATAGCCGAATGCAAGGAAATTTAACGCAGGAGCGTTTAAAGTTAGCTCACAAGCACATACTTGTTGGCATCGCATCAGTTTCATAAATCTGTCGGTGCAAACTTTGGTTAAAAATTACTTAAAAAAATTCTTAAAATAGAATTTTTTGTTGTTTTTGTCGCCATCCGCCACCAACAACCGCCTTTACTGCCACTGTTAACTGTGCCGCCACTCGTCTTGTGCCTACTTACCCTCAGAACTCAGAACCCGCTTAACCCATGTTGACCTGATCCACGAATACGTCGACTCAACCCATCAACCCGTTGATTCTCTCTGACCCGTGTTGGTCCGAAAACAAACCTGAAGCTTCAGCGCCTCTTCGCTTGTGTCACTTTTCGAAACCGAAACTTGAAACAATGTGCAAATCAGTCTGCATTGCCGGCGAAATTGAAACCCAAAACATCGCACCTTCCGCCTGGACCGCACCGAACGTGCGCCCGCTTTTTCGCTGTTTGTCGTTACCGTTACCTGACACGTACAACCAGTTTGGAAACAATTTAATGTCAATTAATTTTGTAGTTTTTTTATTGTTTTTATTTTAAAAAAATTATTAATGAATTTTTGAGATCTCTATAAATAAGAATATTCACCATGATAAAGATAAATATTATGGAATAAAAATTTCTCTTATTTATGTATTTTTATCTTTGTGAAAAAGAGTGCACTCAACTCTAGTTGGAGATATTCTAACTTTCCCTCCCCTTTTGAGAGACAAGGATCGAAGATAAGAGACCTTCCACTTGAAGGGCCAACAACCAAACCCTTGTGAGAGACAAGGGTCGAAGGTGAGAGAGCTTCCACCAGGAGGGTCGACAACCAAACAAATTCTCACTTTTTTCAAAACTCGTAAGTCTTCACCCATCCTTTCACTCTTTTGATGAAATCACCAAACTGTCACTCTCTTTAACAAGGTTCCAAATTCTAACCTATCATCTTATTACCCATTTAACTAAGCTTTCTTACTAACCTAATTCACCATCACATTGTCATTTTCGATCTTTGGTGCTCCACATGTTAACGCCAATGGAAATATAATACATCATTACCAAAAGGTGCATTATTTCAGCAACTTTTACTTTTTATGTAGTAATCTAAAGTTAGAGTTATTCTTTCTTTTATTAAAATATTTTACATAAAATTTATCTTAAATTTTTATTTTATATGTATGAAATTGGATATGATAAAAACTTTCTGTAGGATTTTATGCTTAATACTTAATATGTTGTTGTCTACTCCACTTAATAATTCACGTTATTATTTTATATGTCAATCTTTAAACAATTCTCAAATATTATACATACTATTTAACTTTAATTAGTATATAGTATTCTTTCACATTTTTAATAATCTATGGAATATCTCCTGTATTATAGGTTCCAAATTAGACCCTAGTAGAAATCTAAATTTATTTTGCATCATAACTCAAGTAATTATAAATAAGAGAAAAATTAAAGTGTCATACTGACTAGGGCCAAGCTTCTGTTTGCCAAAACACAAGCCTCCTCAAAGTCATAAGTTTAGGTATGGGGGTTGACTCTTGGTCAGTGTTGGAAGGTCAAGTTGGTAATCTATTACAAAAAAGACAAACTCCAACACCTTGAGACCAAAAATACCTCTTTTGACATCACCGTAAGACTCAAACACTCTTATCTACACAAGATTCAAATAATTGAGAGCCAATCCTGTAACATATTTGGTCCTAAAACATAAAGTCAACTTGGTTTATTTGTATATTAATGTCTCCCTCAAGAGTTCTCTTTTCATAGTTTTCATAGACCATTGGCACAATAAATAGAGAGGTAATAACAAAAAGATGTAATCTAATTAGATTACAAAAGTAATAATGCATAAATCTCGACCCTTTTATGGAATTCAAATTAATTCTCTTGCATATCACGTAGCTCTTGTGTTGGTTTTGGTAAAGTATGTGAAGCTTCCTCAATGTACTTGAAATTCAAGAATTCAAAGTTCATTGAAAGCCCACCAAAAATTTCAATAGCTTTTTAGTTCATTGCTCGAACAAAATCCAGCTGCAATAGGTTTGAAAATAGTCTACAAGTCATGATTTGTTCTAGTTCATCTCGTGTTTGTCTCCATCCACTATGAGAACAGCATTCAAGCTTTATTTTGACCACATTAGGTCAACTATGAGTGCTTTCCATTCTTTCCAAAGGGTATTGCAAACCTCTCAAAATCTCCTCATTCTCCAACAGATCATGCCTTTTAAGAATTTCAATTGATGTCTTGAATAGATCCCTTGAGATCATCACCATCATGAGACTCTATATCAAGGCCTAAAACACTTCAAATCCTCTTGATATTGTTCAACGAAGTTCAAAACCCTCTAGAGACATTTTCCTTGATACAACTACCTTGTTGCACAAGGTTTTGTATATTGTTGCAATACTCCTCTAGCCACAACAAATACTTTCAAGAACCTTTGTAGAACACATCAAAATATCTTTCATCCTCTTTGAACCTTCTCAAGATTCACAACTTTCTTTCAAGCTATTTTCATTCATCTTGAGACTTGTCTCTTGATAACCCCATGGTTTGTCTGGATCATTCGGCCAATCTTTGAACAAGTGACTCAATCCTCTAATTTCTTATGCTATCATTTGAGGAAATCTAGGTGTCCACAACACTTTAGCCATCTCTTTCAATGTCCTTCTCCATTAAATGGGTCATATAGTCTCCTTCAATGGTTCTTCCTTTGTGCTTTTACTTACAAAATGAACTAGCATACTTGACAAAAATCTTTTTCACAACTCTTATAATATGTTACCCTCAACCTTTATCGAGTCGATAAATGCCCCTTCATTTCGCAGCTTCATTGGTTGCTATATTTGGAAGCAATTGATCTTATGGAACCGTTTGTATTGACTTCAAATATCATTCGAAAAGAGTCAAGCATTGCCACACCATATAATACCTCATCAATGAACTCATGAGTGATAGTTAACTTTAATTGACATTACCTCTCCTCTTGATCTATGCCCAACTTTGAATCCAACTTACCATGCATTGATGTAGACAAAATTGTCTCCAAAACAAGCCCTTCCAGTAGGAGTATGCAATTAGGTTTTTTTGGTTTTCATTGTTGAAGGTAGCATTCGTCTGTTTCTCCACCTGGATCCAAATAGTGAATATCTCTTCTCGGGATGTGGTTCTTATGATAGGCTTCTTCTTGATAACTTTCTTGTCCTTACATCTTGTCTTCATCATCAAAGACAACCTCAAGTCAACTTCAACTCAGGACAACATTCTTCTTAATAGTAGCACCAACTACCTCTCTAATTCCTTTTGTCATCCTCCTTGCTCATATGGCGTCAACTCAGGATATAGTTCTTTGCAATATTTCTTGATATGGTCAGGCTTCTGGCAATGATGACACAAGTGGATCTTAGAAGAATTAGAAGCTTCTTTCCTTGAGGACTCTTTTTTCTTGTTGCAACTCTTGAAGTCATTTTGTTTGGGCTTCTCATCCTATCCAATGTTTTTCTTCTTCTGAATGATGGTTGCAAACAGACTTGCCTATTCTTGACAGGTGAAAGGAAAGAGAGAACTCCATGTAAATGTGAGAAGGCAACTTGTCCATGTACTTAGTTAGGTCTCATTTCTCTTCTATATTTACTTTGAGTGAGACTGCCTATCTCAGCCACTTGATCACGTAATCCTACATTGACTGCCATCCTATTGTCATAGTGCATGCCATCTTCTACATTGAAAATCCTCATAGCCCATACGGTAAAACTCATGCATCAGAAGTTACTTAAATTAGCTCCAATTACAACTATGTCGGGTTACTTTCAACTTTGCAAAAGAACCTTGTTGAAACTACTATGCTTGTAGATAGAGAAACAAGCCTGCAATTGATCCAACAATGCATCCAACTTCTTGTGTCAATTTCACCATATAGTTTGGGATTTTGACTAATTTCTCCACCTTGAAAGGCTTGACAAGAACTTTGCCCACAACCTCGTGATCACAATGTTTATTGCCATCTCGCAAAGGTCTCCTTCCTCATGTCTTGCTGCTGATCCTTCTTATCCCTCAAAGTATACTTGCCTCTACAAGCTAGTTGTTCATAATGCATCATCTCCATGAGAAGCTGAAGTTGTGTTAGAAAAGTCACATGCTCTTCCAACATTCTCAACGACTCTCCTTCCATGTCAATCTCGTCTCACACTACTTTTACTCTCAATGGTTCTCCCATTTGTCAACACTATTATACGAAACCAAAAGCTCTACTCAGCAGATCTTCCTTAGGTAGATCTACATTTTGATACTGAAGTATGATTTGATCTTAAGTATACTCAAGAACCAAATGGTTTGATCTTAATAGAGCAGCAACAGAGACAAAATGGCACGAAGAATAAAGAATGCAAGAAATACATTAAATGACAAAATACAGGAAAACTTCAATAGTTCCAAAATATATAAAACTTAAATAAACCATTACAATGTAGAGTCCAACTCTATTGACATCATCCCGAGAACAAGGGCCAAATAGCTTGGAGTTGATTCCTTTACATTATTAATCCCAACCAGTTGATTTATCTACTATGCTCCCTTAAGGCTTTCCTTTTATAATTTTTAAGACGTTTTAGAATAATGTATAAAGAGATAATCACAATAATCTAATTTAATTACATTAAGGAGATAGAACCCATTTAAACTCAAATCTCAAATAAACCCCAAATTTACAATATCCAAATCAAATCCTATGCATCTTCTCTATCTCTAGTGTAGATTTTGGTTAAATACGTAACTTCCTCTAAGCAACTGATTCAAAGTGTGTTATAAAGCTAACAAAACCTTTCGGTTCTTTTTAGTACACGGCTCAAACGAAATGCACCTGCAGTAGGTCCAAAAATAGCTCATAAGGCATGGCTTGATTTGGTTCTGCATGTATTTGTCTTGATCAGCTTTGAAAGCACCATTCGAGCTTTAGTTTAGCCACAGTATGACATTAATGAGTGGTTTCATTCTTCCCAAAGGTTGTGGCAAACCCATCGAAACCTCTTCATTCTATAGGAAAATCATACTCCTAGAGGATTCCAGTCAACACCCACCTCAAACATGCCTTTTTAAACCATCGAATCCCTTGAGACTCCTCAAGTGACAAGAACACTTCAAAACTATCATGACTGCTCCACGAAGGTCAAAACTCTCCCAGAACTTTGTCCTTGAGACATCTAACTCATTTGACAAGGGTTTGCATATTGATTTAATACTTTTTAAGTCATAGCAAATACTCTCAAATTTCTCTTGAGAACATTTCCTCAAGATCCCTTTCACCCTTAAGCTTTCTTATGGCCCGTAGCTTTCTCTTGAGCTACTTTCCATTCATCTCGAAACTTCCCCTTTCGAGAATTATGGTCTATGTAGATCAAACAACTCATCTTTAAATTGCTATCACCAGCATAACTATTTTGATCCATAGGCATGCGAAAATGGTGTGAACAGTAGGCAGATTGGAAGGAGGGGCTGCAAGAAAAAGAGTGTTAGAAGAACATGGTGGGAGAGTTGATGCATCCCCATAGACATCTGATACCATGGGAGGATACTTAGCTTTTTTAGATCTTCAACCTGCAAGCACCTGCAAATGATAAAGAGAAAAACAGCAGCAGCAGCAGTGAAAAGGTTGACTAGTAATTGAAATACCAGGAGAAAACAAGGGATTCTCTCGGCACGTAATTTGGGCAGTATGGTATAAGTACACATGATATAGAGAATCAGAGCCATATATATATATATGCTCCATTTTGGGGCATCTGAAACTTCATCCAAAGGTTTACCCTTGATGAGAATTCATCTAAGTGAACGTCCTAGAGAAAGAGGATGAGAGGAGATCATGGGTTTTGGATTCAACTTCCCCTGTGCCTATTTACTGACCCGAGGGAACATCATTCACTTGATGAATGACAAAAGCACTCAAGCAATTTGTAGGATCCGATTTTAACGTAAACGTGCTGAATTCAACTTAATCTAAGATTGTAAAACCATCTCTTATTTACTAAAGAACCAGAATAAATTTTAAATAAAGCTAAAGAATCTGTTCAATTCCTATTCACTTTAGTTCTTGGTTTCCCTCGCCGCACTGTATTCTCAAGTCTTGTGATAGAACAGTGGTTTTAAGTTTTGGCCCAATGTCTTCCTTTTTTTTTTCTAACTATGGGTTAAAAAATCGGTTATGAATGGTTTTTAGTTTTCGACTGCAGGTGGGAATTTTGGTTGGTTTTGGATAGTTTCGGTGGGAATCAACAAGAACTAACTGTTGATTGATTTAAATTGAAATCAGCCAACCTCTTCTTGTTTGGATGGTCGTTATCAAATGGACTGGCTCGATTGAAATTGAGAGAAATTGAACCGGGCAATGGATTTTGTTGAATTTTCTTTTTAAATATTTTCTGCACAAGTGGAACTGTTAATGCAGTTTAATCAATCAATGGCTGTATGTTAAAGTGAACTTGCGTTCTCTGCTGCATTCCATTTTCACTTTGGTTAGGAATGCAACCTTAATATGTTCCCCAATGCACTAATGTCTTCTTTACCTTCACTGTTCACATCTTTAGACGACTTATTTTCTTTAGTTTACCTGCAGGCATACCTTCTTCTGAGGTTCCTATAAAAATTAGTGGAGTTAACAAACCTGGGTGGAGATACCATAAGGATAACAAGACGAATGGTGAAACCTCTCCTAAGGACATGCAAACAGACCCAGCATAGGCCTGTGACGTTCCAGAACATTGTTGTGTCGTCAGTGTTTCTCTCATTTTGTATGAACAAATATAAGTAAAACCGTTGTTTTAGACATGCTTGTTAGATTTAGCTGAACATGGATCAATTAATCTTCAAAATTCCTGCAGAACTCTGCTGCCCAATTGTTTGATTTGCCTATCTAGTTAATCACATGAAATTTGATACAACTAAAGTCTCAGTGGGACTTGAGAACAATATTTAGACATAACGATACCACTCGCTAGAGGGAGGATATCTTAAAAGTCTCACGTCAGGAAATATCATCAAGAAAAGAATGCTTGAATCTATCCTCAATGAATGAAGCAAACAATACAAAATCTGTCGATGGAACATGCATGATGGAAGCAAGAATCAACAATAAAACACACAAGTGAGCACCTCTCAGAATGAGAAGTAAAATATCACAACAGACCCAACAAGAATTCAAACTGCACCAACAGTAATCAAAGATCCAACCAAACAAAGCTTGCAGAAATCACAAGAACAACCCACATTCCTTCTGTAGCCCAGTTGAATCTAAAACTAGAAGAGACATCAGCAGATTGCTTGGAAGGGCTTGCCGTAGGCTCATCTGCTGCTTTAGCCTTCTTCTTGGATTTGGAAGGTTCGGCTTCCGGAGCTGGAGCCGGGGCTGCAGTTCCAAAGATTGCCAACGGCAGAAGAACCTTGTCAACCTGGTAAACTGCAAGCTGGCTACCCGAGTAGAGTGTATTGGACACTGTAGTGTTTACAACTCCTGTAGAAATGTTCACCTGGTTTCCTGCACTTGTAATGTTTAATGGATACTGCCCATTGTTTGAGTTTCCTGCCTGTGTTCTCAGAGGATTACTCACAGTTTGGAACTGTGGTGTTGTGATGACAGAAGGAATGATGTGGAACTGTATCAAGGCGACCTTCTGCTGATCCGTGAGGGAGTTGAGAGTTCCGGCCGGGAGGTTGGAGAAGGCATTATCGGTTGGTGCAAAGACTGTGATGCCACTGTTGGAGTTGTTGAGCTGGTTGTTGATCTGATCTGCTATTTGGGTGCTCTTCATTAGCCTTATCAATGTGTTGAACTGCCCTGCCTTCTCGAGCACAGCTGTGATATTCAACGGGCCTGATGGGCCAGGAGCTGCTGCAGTCTGTGCGAGCACCATGGTGGCTGAGTGAAGGAGGAGGAGGAGGTTAACAGCGAGGAAAGGGAAGCAATCCATGGCTTTTGTGTGATAGAATGGGGTTCGAGGAGACTGGTGATGCCTGCTTTCTTTCTACTGCGTTTGTGATTGGGAGTTGGAGTGTGGTTATATGGAAGGAAAGGTGGTGGGTGATGGAGTGGCTCTCTGCACCAAACGTTAGATTATGTGTTAGATTGCTTAACAAGTTTGCAAGTCAGGTATGGACTTTAGCTGATTTAGACTTTAATTGTTGTCAAAATACAACCATTAATGACATCAGTAAAGCATTCTTTGATGCACTTCACAGAAAGATAAGCTTACTTTAACTGCAGAATTATCATGATTCATTGTAAACGTTTCTGTTGTAATGGTATATTTTCGTCCATCACACGCCTTACAATCTTGGATTATGCATTATGCATATTATACCTATGACTAACATTTACAGAACAATTCCTTCGTATTCATACTACTTATGAATCATTGCATACCAATCTTAAAGAATGCTTAATTACATGATCATAGAATTGATTAATTAAGTTTGTGATTAGCACTTCTGCTGTCTCTGTCAGTTGTTTCTTGCGATTTCTATTATTATATCTGACTATGGTTTTCTATTCCACTATAAATTATGTAATAATTATGGAAGGCCTCATGTCATAATCCATAAGTTGTATACATCCCTTTTCTTGGCTGTAAAGAGATCAGTTAGTTAGGCTTTTCCTTTCTGCACAATAGTCATTGCATCTTCCCAAGTATGTTTTCAAGTTGTACTTCCTTATTAGAAAAAATTCAATATTACTTGTCTATCACCTTATTCACACTAAAATGGTGAAACAAATACATTTATTGAACAATTTGTCAATCTTCTTGAAACGAAAAAAAAAAAAAATGATTCAGCGTGCTTACACTTCTATTAATTTTAGTAGACAAAACTCATCAAATTTGCTTCAGCTTTAATTTGGCTGGCACAAGTGTAACAGACAACAATAAATCACATTTGATACAAAAAAAATAGTCTGGCATTCTACAATTATAATAATTCTGCTAAAATCATTAAACGTTGTCTAAGAAATCTGTGAAATAGTAGTAAATTGCTGAGGTGCCGACTGCTGAGAAAGATTAACTTGTTAACTAAAAGCCCAAAAACAATTGCTGCTCATCTCTCTTAGAAAATTAAACAGCATTGATATAGTTCATTAATTAACGATAAATATCAATCAATCACATTAATATTCTGTGTTAATTAAATCACGAAATCATCCTTCTCTCAACTAAACATGTGCATATGCTCAATTCTCCCATCTAAAGTTTTAAACAATAAATGCCAAGGTACTCAGCATTAGCTCTTTACTATTATTTTATTAAAGTGGAGTTAAGATAGATTTATCTCAACTTGTAAATAATACTATCATTAACTTTAATATAACATGTATTATAGAAAAGACTAAGGGATATAATAGCAAGAAGTTCAAATTAAAGGTTTTTTCATACAAAAAACAAAGCTAATATATTTCAAACCTTTACACTAAATACTTATTTCAAATTCATCTTATCAGCCAAAAATGTCAAATGGGAGTTTAATTTCATGATTAGAGTATGGCATTGAGAAGGGAAAATGCAACTTCAATTTTAATGTACCTCAAATCAAATGCTTGCTTAGACAAGGTACAAGAAGGGAGGTCAATTATAAAAAACTCAACACTGAGTAGAGCTTGGGAAACAATAAATACAATTCCTTCAACTTTAGTGAAGTTGTGGCAGTGACTACATGGATCGAGATGCAAATGATTGAAACTGGATGGTTTTTATGTAAGAACACCATAGAACCACTTGAAGCACTTCCACTTTGTTTAACATGATAGTTTTGAAATTAACAAGTTGGTTTCAACTAATTCATTCAACACTAAACCATTATAATAACTTTTCAACAAGAAATTTTCACATATACTAAATCAAGAAAATCCATTTTTTTCAAACATATCAATTGCAATTGGTTGTTTTAAGTCATAAAGATGCTAGGTTTGTTTAACTTGTTTGTTAAAAAGGTTGAAAGGCAGCACGACAAAAAGATCAAACTGTCTTCAATTAAAAAAAACCAATATAAATGCTAATATATTTACAAACACAATATCCCTTTCAAATGTAGTATAACACCACATGGGAAATAAGTAAATTTGAACATTGCAATGTTTTAATGAGGTTTGGATGATGCAACTATGTTTGCATTGGGATTGTCAAAGAAAAATGCTTCATAGCGAGGCTAGCATCAAATGTGTGAAGATATGGAAGAGGTTAACTATGGCAAACCTAGTACCAAAAGTAGCTTGGCAAGTAGAGATGTGTGATTCTTTCAAAGAGAATTGATAACTTTGCTAGGATTTAAAACTTGGGTCACCTCATTGGAGGATAAGATTAATACCATATAAACCACAATTAGTATGATTAGCATATATATATATATATATATATATATATATATATATATATATATATATATATATATATTTTGTAAATTATGTGTAACAAGATGACTTCTAATTAGGTCATCTATCCTAATACTAGTCTAGCCCAAACGATAGTTAAATATATAAATACGTATAAATCTAAAAACTTGATAAAAAGATTAAATATTATTTCCAATCTGTAGAATGATTCTTTACCATTTCCTTTCAAAACATGTGATTCTTTCGAAGAACATTGAGTGCTTTACCTATGTTTAAAACTTAGGTCACCTCCTAAAAGGGTACGACCAATACCAAATAAACTACAACTCTTCGACAATGATATTCAATCTTGTTGTCAAGTTTTTAGGTTTACGTAAATTAATATATTTGAACATACTAATAATGCTAGTTTATATAATCATGCTAAAACATTCATTTATATACCTAGATTACATCAAAGACAACAATATGTCGATGTAGCTAGATGGAACAAAATCTCTTTGCCTTTTTCGTAACAAGGGAGTTTCAAGCATAACCAACTAGTTTTAGTCAATTTTAGATGATATGAAAGTGATTTTACAACTTTCAACTGAAAATAATCTGAAATAACAAATTTAGAAAATCGCTTCTTTAATGGGCCTACCAAGCCTAACCTAATCTTTTGAAACCATACAAGTGAGAGCTCTATTAGAACTTTTTGTGCTACTAAGGCTGTAAGGTATCATAGCAGAAAACTATAAAGCTAGTGTATATAAAACCTAAACCTAATTATAAGTTAAAACTTCAACATTACATTTAAATTCCAATGTGGACTATTCTTTACTTGTACTCAACAGAAGGAATCGGATCAACCATTATCCACCAAGATAAATAGATTTGGAGCATTTTTTCCGGATCCGGTGTCTTAATTAATAGTTAGGCTGTTTGCATAAATCTGTGAGGAAGTCTTCCTGAAGAGGAGAAAAAAAAAAAATGCTTTTGAAGGTCTTTTTGTGAGTAGAAAAAGATAAATTGTACAAATCTTCTGTTGATATTTTGGTGCTTTTATATTTAAACAGGAGAAAGCATATTTGGGAAATGATTCATAAAATCACAAACAGGGCAGACAAGAAAAACTGATTAAACATTGGGAACTTGGAAAAACAAAATCATTTTATAGCCATCGAAATCGAAAAAAAGAACAAAAATCACATTAATAAAGATCTTAACTGACTGTCAGAATTGGGATTCAGTAAACATGATAGAAAACAAAATAAATCGTTAAAACAAAAGAAAAAGATCGACACCAAGAACTTACCGATTATCAGAATATGATGTAGACAGCACAACGTTGTAGGCAGACAATCTTTGGCCACATCTCTATCAAAGCCCACAATGCAATGATTAGACCTCCACCATGAAGTACGAATATGGAAATGTACGAAAAAAATAACCATGGGAAACTTGCAGTATCCCGTCAAGCTCATAAAACGGTATGGATCCAAGTTCACAATCCCCCCAGCAAGCAAGTTGACCTCCACGGAAAGGAAAAGCGATGCAATGGTTTAACAATTAAAGATGACCCCAAAGCGACTCTTTCCGGCGAGCATTTGGAAGAGAACAAAGGCCATTGGGAAGAGAGAAAGGGCCGTAGAGGCCGGCATTCTCGCTGAGGCCGGCGTTCACGCGAAACGGATCGAGAATCCATACGGCGTTATTCCACATTTCGTCTCTGTTGACGGCGAGCCGCTGGAGGAGTGGTCTCGCCGTTGAAGTTCGAGGGAAGAGCAGCCAAAAGGGGGCCGATCACGAACAGCCGGGTTGAGAGGAACATCGGAGTAGGGTTAACGGTTCCCAACGTTACAAGAGTACTGTAATGAAATTTGCTAAAATTGAAACGTAATAATATTTGATAAATTAAAATTAGAAATTCAGTAAATAAGATACATAAAAAATGTTTTCTTTATCTAAAACATAATAATTATATTTGAAAAAGAATATATTCTTTTTTCTTTTTAAGGCTTTATTGCTTCTGACATTGGCGTTTAAATGTAATTAGGTTAGAAAGATTGAAAAATATAAACATGTTTGATTAATTATGATAATAATATTAAAAACAAAATATATTTATAAAAATAAATGTATTTATTAAAGTTTTGAAAATGTGCTGAATTTAGGGTTAATAATACTAAAAATTGAATAACAATTCACATTTTATCATTTTTAAGGCTTATGATGACTTGTATGAGATTTTTAAGTAAATCACAACTATAATGATTAAAACTCTTAAATAAACAAAATCAAAATTTTAATTATTTTTTAAATAAATGGGCAACAAGTTTTTCTATGACAATAGTGAATAAGTATGGAGATAAGAGGCACCCTTTAAATTCAACATGTTTCAAATGAATAACAGTCAATAAGCTTAAAAGCTAAGGGACAACATATGTTTCCTAGGTTGATCTTAAATTTAACCCAAGATGAATCCAATTCCATGCCAATCTACAAGTCTAAACAGATCCATCAATGATTCAACAACATCAAATACACCAAAATTATTCATTTCAGTCTAAATTAGCATTCAAGAATTAATGATTGGTTACACTACACAACTAAATAACCTAATTCAAACAACTACAAAGATGAATTTCCAACAATGCTTATTTTGACGGCATGGATTTATTATTCAAGAAATGCATAAACAGAATGAGAGCTTCTCGAGGACGATGGAGGGGGACCTCATGACCTGCTCCTCGAACGGTGACAAAGGTTAAGCCCTTGTAAACCTGGCTCCATCCACCAACCTGATCAAGGAACCATATGAGGTAGGTAATGGAGATGTGGTTTGGATCAGATTGAAGTTCTTGACTTACCATCCCTTGGCTGTACCAAGGATACCACTCGACGAGAGTTGTTAGATTTAAGGCATCAAGAGAGCGTCTGGTTGCAGTAACTGGCACAACTGCATCAGTATCACCGCTGCAGTAATTGGTAACGCAAGTTAGAGAAGAGACAGAAAGCAGCTTTGATACATGCTGGGAAAGGTAAACAGAAAATGATTTCTTCTTCTTCAATCAAATGTTGATTTGAAATAGAATTATGTTTAGTTTAATGGGTTTTTGTTGTTAGAAAGAAGAAAAACCAAAAAAAAAAAATGCAATTAAAAGATCAAATGAACCTCTTGCTGACAAACAAAGGTCTTTAATCCTTATAAATCTAAACACTGAGGATTTGTTATACCTAACAACTACTTCCATTGCGTATGAAATGTTCCTTCAGCAAACCATGGCGTACTTAAGGCTGCTGTGATTGACATGGAGGAAACCTGGCAATGTAGTCACACTTTGAGTGCTCAATGACTATTCTAAGTTTCAGTTAAAATGACTTTTGACTTCGGATCGGGTATCTAAAACATCAAATTTATCAATAGCCTTCTAATGCATTTTTGACAATCTAAGAGTTTGCTTAAATTGTTTCTTGAAATCCTTAAGAATCTGACTTGTAGAACCTAGATCCTTCATTTCAAATTCTTTGAACAATCGTTCTCCAATCATTACATGATTATCATGTAATTCATGTAGAGTAGAAGAATGATGTTGGAATCGTTGAGTTTATTGTAATGAAAGCAATAGTTCGTATCACACCTTGCGAAATTACAGCTGGACATGAACATCTCAAATCATAGATATTGACATGGAGCTAACTTCAGGTTGTATGAACTCTTCTTTAGTTTACATACGAGCTTCTCATTCCTAATAACTTGGAATGCATTGTGAATAATTGTTTTTTCAATTCTCCATGAAGAAATGCTGTCATTACATCAAATTGTTCCAAGCTTAATTCTTTCTATCATAGTTATGCTCAGTATAAGCCATATAATAGTAAGCTCGACAAGGGATGAAAGCACCTTGTCATAGTCAACACCTTTCTTCTCTTAAGACCCCATGAGAACAAGCCTTGTTGTGTACCACTTACATCCATTACTTTTCTTCTTTTATTCTATGTGCCCATTCATTCTACAAAGCCTTCCTTAAAGATGCTGGTTCAATTCTGACATTCTATTATTTCAAGCAAGGCAATTTCATCTTCTATTGCTAATCTCCACTTGATTGAATCTTCTACTTGATAATCCTTAGAGAAACAACTTGGCTTGCTAACATCAATTAAAAGCAAGGAAGAGGAGAGGAGTACATTGCAATGGCTTCAGAGTGGATCTTAATCTTAGCAAGATTGGTGTCAAAGATGCCTTAGACTTCGAGTTAGTCCTCCCATGGTCTATATATGTATCTCATTCTTCATCAAAAGATGAATAATGTATCTATATTACATACGAATTTCATTCTTTATCAATGGAATTAATCCTTCAAGCTTGTATCATCTCTACATGAAGGCTTTTTCTTATGCTGAATCAATGCTATATTGATCACTATACAATAGCCTTTCATGGAATGTGGAATAATTTGCAAAAAAAAAAAAAAAATTCCTATGTTGTGGATTCCAAAAAAAATATCCAAAACAACAAGCATCGTATTCAATATAGTATCTCTTGATTGTCATGTGCTCTGTACCAACATGAGCATGCAACATTCATCCAAGGATTTTTGTTTCAAACTAACTTTCTTTCAAGCCTAATCTTCTTCTATTTAGCAATTATATTGATGTGCTTACGATGACATTTATCGACATGACTTAGGTAGACCAACGTGCAATCTCATGCTCTTTGTATGCTTATCAACACTCTTTTCATCCTTTCAATGATTCTATTCAGTTGTAGCCTTTTGGATTAATCTCAATCATTTATATTCCACAAGTAATAACAAAGTAAGGCAAAACCTTTCTTATGGAATCATCTATGAATGCAACGTATATTCAGATCCTCCAAATAAAGATATTGTGCCAATACCTCACATAACTGTGTGAAGGTTAAGATTCTTTGAACATAATTCACAAACAATCTTGGCAAACCCATTTTGATTTTCAACAACATATTTCGTACATGTTCTTCCTTTGCACTTCAAGTTTAGCTTGGCTCTACAATCCTTGAACTCGTTGGTTAAGTCAAAAGTTCCCTAGAAGAGATCCTCCTTTTTTTTCTACAGATCCAAATGGTTGTTGGCTTTCCAACATTTATGGATTTAAGTTAAGTAGAAAGTACCTAACCACCATACCATGTTGTATCAATATAAAAACATGTATATAAAGAGTTCCAAAATTAGATGCTCCATGACATGACTATTAACACCTTCCACAATGTTCCACATGTTCTCAAATATGGTATGGTAGTAACATGCCATGTAGCTGATTGATGAAGGAATATTCCTTTTCAAACATAGAATATAACTTATGTCATGGAACTTCTATTGCATGTAGTTTGTGTTTATAATCTACATCTCTCACTTCACCATGATCCATATAGATTCATCATCATCCAAGAACTTCTTGTGCTTTACAGTTACAAAAACCTAAAATAATTTTCTATATGTTGAAAGTAAAATGATGCACCCAAAAGTATCCATAACACAATCAAAGTATTAGTTGTTACCACTAGAGCATTCTCTATGCACTTGATCATATCATTTGCAAATGTATCTCCCTTATGGATTGGACCCCTCTTCTTCTTAGAGGCCTCACAATTAAGTTTTAAATGGTTATTCTTATCACAATTTTAACATACAAACTCTAATTTAACATGCTATGGCAACTTGACCTTGACTTTTCTACAAGATTACACACTCATTGTATGTTATGCTCTTCATCTTCAATGCTTATGGTAAAGACAAAAAGTTCCCTTGGTTCCTTACGCTGTATATCTCCCTTATAATAATGTATTGTATCTCTTATAGCTTTGATTTTTGGCATTCTAGAGCATTATTTAATGATAATGATAGTTGTAGTTCATCTATTTGGCATGAAAGAGTATAAAATTAATGCCTTTACTTCATCTCCGTGGAGCTCAATTGGGTTGTGATTGCATAAAAATCGGTGATGTGATATGTGACAAAACCATCAAATAGAGGTTGGTTAACTGCTACATTAAATATATCTTGTTTACTGTTATTAAAAGATTCTCATACATTCTACACAAGGACCTTTGATTGTTATTTCTTTGGGTAAATTAAAAACTACTTTCTTGCAAGGCTTAGAACTCCAAATGTTTATTTGTGAAGTCCCATTTTTTTTTATTTTTGGATTCGGGCTTATGTCAAAAAAGGGATTGGTACAAATTCTTGTGACTAAGGAAGTTTTCTATTTGCATCTCCCAAAATCAAGAATCATTTCCTTCAAATTTGTCGGCCTTGACTTTGTCGCCTGCTATTATCTTCTCAAGCACTTGTAACAAGTTAACTCCTTGCATGAACTCTATCGCATGAACATCTAACACTCTAAGACCTATTATTGGGAGCCAAATTGATTCTAATTGCAAATGAAATCTTAAAAAAAAATTCAAAAGAACTTGCTTAGATATCACACAAAAAGTTCTCATTATCCTCTATGGAAGTGGATTGCTAACAAGTGGAGTGAAAGAAGAGAAAGAATGCATAAGAACATATAAAATGGACAATATAATATTTTTGCAAAACACAGCAAAATCCTAGAGAAAGAATGGCTATAATAAAAAATTTATCATTATAACTTTAAAAGATCGTAAGGAAAATATAATCTTTTCTCACAACTTTGTCAAACTACTTAAATAAACACTAACACCTTTAATTATCCAGTAATATTCAAGAGCGATGAGACAATAAACTAAACCAAGTTCTGCCCATGTTCACTTGTCCTCTAATTATCTTGATGTCTTGTCAATCGCTGTCATCGTGAACGCTCTTCTTCCATACCCTAAAGCTGTAGTTACAACCATGACCATGATGTCATAAATGTACCTCATAATCAGTTGCATAATACGACATTGTGAAGCCAACATATTTTGTTTTGCTCATGTGAACTTTGATCATAACTGGGCTCTAAATACTAGCATAAAATTAGGAAACTGTAGCTTGAAAAAAGCATAAATATTATAATCCTAACCTTTTTCTAAAGCAAGGATGTACCAATTTGCCACGATCAATTGTTCTTTTGCATTCTCACTTTCTCCCCTAATGTAGAGCATCATGACTTGCCATCGAGGGGACACACGTTTTTGGCTATAGAAATAGATCATGATTGATATTTTTTTATACATAATCGTGTACTTGTTGGGTTTTTATTTTTGTATTATTTATTCTATTGCACTATGTTATTATATATGTGGATACCCGTTGTATGTCACGTATATGTTTATTATATGGATAAGCCCACTAGGTTGAGCCCCTAATGCAATATGTCAAAACTTCTTAAGTAGGCATTGGCTTGCACTTGTTGAGTTGACAATAGCTTTATGTTGTGCTTATGATTGCTATCATCAAGAAGAATCTAGTTATTTGCCCTCCTTCGGTGCTTCTATTCTCTATTGGATTTGGTAGCATCGAAACACTAGAGTCTATGGAAGACTAATTTACCTGCTAGAGGTTATTACAATATTCTTCCGATGGTAGATTAAACATCAAGTTGGTCTTCTTAGCCTAGAAGCCTAAGATCCCTCATCCTTTGGACAACCCAAAACCATTTCTTTCATAGTGAGATCCTTTATACCTTATTGGCCCCTCTACCCCCCCCCCCCCCCCCCCCCAACTCCACAAGAGTTTGACTGAAAATTAATTTTGATGTTTCAATGACACATCAAATGATGGCTTCTGGTGCAATTATTGCTCATGATAATTGAGGGGACTTTGTAGCAACTGTTGGTGTGTAGATGTTCCTTTTTGACATTACCACCATTAAGTAGATTGGTGCCATGGCTATGATCTTGCTTCTTAGTCTTGTAGTTGATCTATACATTGGAGGCTATTTGGAGGGTGACTCATCCACCAATATGTTTGATATTATTAATACTTCAAGATTGGACTTGAGCTCACCAAACTTAGATGATCTAATCTTTATTTTCTCTTTATTTTGTCAATGTAAGATATCACATGTTTTTAGATCTGTGAATGATGGTATCAATATTTACACCCATAAAGTTGTATTAGATAGCTTTAGGTGGCCAAATGGTACATCCTTCTCACCTATGTTTATTGAGACTTTAGATGACAATTGCTAATGCTACTCCTTTATGATTAACATTCCAAAGAAGGAAAAAAAGAAAATATGGTCTAGATAATTTATTTTATTAATACAGGATACCACATGTTTTCAAATCCACAAATAACACTTCTAATTTTTACAATCATAAAACTGTATTAGATAGCTTTAGATGGCCAAGGGTACATCCTTCCACTTAAGTTTGTTGAGACTCTAGATGAAAATCAATAATATTATTTCTTTGTAATTAATAAATTAGGCCTTCATCAACAACTCAAAGAAGAAAAAATGGTACACATGGTCTACATAATTAATCTTTTACCACTCTAGTAAAAGCAGACAAGTATGGTCATTGTCAACTACTACCACTGTCCAAATAGATAGAAAGGAGATAATGAGAGAAAAAAAAATGAAAGTGCTAAATAGACTTATTGAAGGAGAAAAAGAGAAAAGGAAGAAAAATTTCTCATAAAAGAAAAAAATCTCTCCAATTAAAGGCTACAAAAATTCATCTACAACTTAGGATTAGTTTAGGAGCACTATGATGGCAGGCCTTCCTGGGGCCCACCTCTTGGTTAAACATCAACTTATAATTATTATTTTAAAGCATTTAAATTAAAAAAATCAAGAGTTATTATTGCAGGACTGAAAAGGAGTTAGAAATTGTATACCAAAGAAAAAATACATAGCTTCGTTGAAGGTGGGACATCAGTTATTTGGTTTTTTAAAGTAGTGGTATGCTTAATGTCATTGGATTTAAGGCCAACTCGTTAGTAAAGTGATTGTAAACCAATCCACTGGCATCATAAGATTCAATAGCTATGACAATCATTAATTCAAAGGTGCCATTAAATAATTAAAGAAAGGGTCACTTGAAAGAAACATAAAATAATTGCAAAACATGAAGTATTTGAAGTCAATGCCATGTCATAGGTTGGTCCACTTGATGGTTACAAAATGGTTTATTTGTCCAATTTTTCTTCTCTTGTACCTAACACTAATCATGGGTATTTTTTAAATGAGTAGAATTTGCATTAGTAAGTTGTATTTCAGAGATTAATTTAAATAATTAGCAATGAAGATTAAACATTGTAGTTTTACCTTTATAAAAGAATCCAAGTTTTGCAAACTTATCTTTCGCCTAGTCATTCTTTATCAAACAATTAAACAAACAAAACTAAACATTGGAAGTTTAATCTCCAAGAAAGATCAACGTGTGGATCTACAAGATTGACATACTATTCACGTGCTTCTATCATTCAAGCTATCAACTCAAATTGATTAATGCATTTAAGTGTTCGTGTACCTGAAAACCCATATCCTTAGGCCAGCCTCAATAAGTTCTTTATATATTGGCAGCATGGACCTTGGAGAATCAGACCAGTTCGTCGGACCAACGATATCACTGCAAAAAAATGGTGCACGCTATAGAAAACTGCTCAAGAGCAATATGAATTTAAATGAAATGGAAAAATGATTTCATCCAAATTGAACAACCTACCTGCACGTTTGCCAAGTATAATTCAAACCCATGGTATTTGCATGAAGGGCTCTTTGCACATTAGGAGTGTTGTAATACACCGTAGCATAATTTTCTGTGCAGGGATCATAAGCTCTTCTCACCCATTGCTGAGATGAACAAAAGGATGAACTTTGCTAAAAAATATAGAAGAGTGATCTCAACACAGCTCAAACATAAATGATCCTCCCCACCAATTCTACGTATATGAATTTTCATTCACAATTTGGGAAGAGAGATTAAGAAAAGGGAAGGTTTCTGCAGTTGAAAGGAATTATCTTACATAATGTCCTCTCAAGCTACGTGTAAGCAAGGAAGAAGACGAGTTGCAAGTTGGAGTATAAATACTGTAAGCATCAATATTGCCCATCTCGTCAAAAGCCTCATCCAGTGATTTGGCGCATTCATCAGATGGGTACATTGTTGATTCAGTATCACAAGAAACCATCAATTTATGGTAGGATTCATCAGATATCAATCCATGAGTCCACCAATACTCAAAAGTGCCAATGTAGTCGTGATAGTCATCAGTAACTCCATTTCCCACCTACAATCATGATGCATAGAGAGGGGAAAGGAGAAATATTTCATTACTTTGGAACCTGAAGGACTAATGAGGAACTAACATAGAAGAAAGTGAAGTACCATGAACCCCTTGAAGTTAATGCAAGGGTTTTCAACTCCTATGTTCCTTCTGTAGACAATTTGAGAAAGCTGAGGAATGTAATGCCCTGGGAAGATAATAGAACAAGTACACGTAATGTACAGGGTGAATACTAAGGCTTATTTAAAGCACAGAATGAAGAGAAATGGAGAATCCTTTTCAGCCCACCTGCGTAGCTTTCCCCTGCTATATAGAATTCCCTGTGCTTGTACTGAGGGAATCTCTCAAACCAATTCACGAGAAAATTATAGGAATCAATCGCTGCATCCAGGGAAGAAAATTTAGTATTTTATCGGCAATGACAGTATAAAAAAATGTAAAAACTGAATCAAAGACCTTGTTTGTAAAGGCCACAAACCTGTCCTATTGTCTCCAACTGTGTAGAGATCCGAGGAAGTATTAGAATACGAGAAGCCAACCCCCGCTGGCGATTCCAGGAACAGCACGTTAGCCGCTGCCCCAACAAAAAAGGCCAAACAAGTTTGAGAAAACCAAATCAATACAAGAAGACTTAAAAAATAACGTATTATTCAAACTCACCATTATTCCAAGCGTAGACGTTGATGAAGAGGGTCCTGCCATCAGGGTGAATGCGGAAAGGGCCAATCTCCTCAGACGCTCCATAGCCAATAGAGGAACAGCCCGGGCCACCGTTAAGCCACAAGAGAAGCGGAGCAGGTTGCGCGTCCTCTGGAGCCTCAACAAACCAGTAGAATAACGCTCGGCCGGCGGTGGCGTCCACAGTGACATAACCAGAGTACTGTTTGAACTCTACGATAGGCTGGCCTGGAAGGCGGTCGATCTGGTCAAGCTTCTGCTGCAACGGCACAGTTTCTACTGCCGCCAAAGCCGCCAATAGAAGAATTGATAGAAAAAGTGGTTGGAAAGTAGGGAAAGGAGAGGCGGCCATTGGTTCTCTTCGCCTTCGGGCCGAGAGCTGGGAAGGAGAAGGCCCAGAAAGGGTGTTTATGTTGCATTGACAACACGGAAGAGAGGTCCATTTCGAAGGTAATAACTGAATGCAGATTCTAAGGAAGTTTGAATTTGCAACAAAAAAACAACAAAAAAATTCGAACTTCCTCCAAAAACGCAAGCGTTAAAACTGACCGAGAATAAACCGCTGTAAATAGAATTAGCGATCCTCTTCCCTGAGTGCAAATTTATGAAATGAGGTTATCACATGGGATGGGCAAACGGTCCTTAGGAGTGTGAAGGCGGCCATTGATTGCGTTTCCTGAGGTCCCATTGATTACGTTTCGTCGTTGCTCTCATAATAGTACAGCCAAGACTATGAGAGCGACGGCGGACTTAGAGGTTGTGAGAGCGACGTAGGCGAGGCGGCTTTGCTTTGATCTTTCGTCGAACACCTTGTCAGCGATGTCAATGAAGATTCTTCCGGATTAGGGTGGGGATAGAAGGGGCCCATCATTGAAGGACCCCGCGCAGGAATGTGGCCATTAATGAAGCCTCCAAGTTCCAATAGTGTTGTGGCGCCAAAAATGCTTACCCGATAGATCTTGTATCAAATCCTATGCAAAATGGGAACATACAAGAAATAACTCGGCCTTTGGAACCGTTGATCCGTATTCAAACTTCGTGCCAATGAGCACTGTTTTATTTCAATTGGAGTTCGTTTCGTCGCGTTTGTTGGGACGTCCACATCCCTGTCTTCAATGTTTGGGTTTGACACGCGAAAATAAATGAAATATTGATAGATCACTATGATAAACTCACCCATTGCTCAGAAAGATGAAAAAAAATAGATGCATATGAATATTAAAATTTTATATTCATGAATCATAAAGTATAAAATTATAATTTCATTTTATTTTTTATTGTAATAAATTTAAATATATTATTTTGTTTGTTACATTTGATATAGAAAAATACAAAAAAAGATCATAATTTATCCATATTTCAAAAAAAAATTAAGAAAAAAAGAAAAATAGTGCTGTAAGATTTATTATGAAAATTTTTTAAATTCAATGAAAAACTAAGTTGATTTTTCATTGATTATTATCCTTTTAATAAAATTTGATTAGGTTAATAAATCATAATAATGTATAATATATTATTTTTTATTATAATAAATTTAAATGTATTATTTTGTTTGTTACATTTGATATATAAAAATGTAAAACTTAGGCCATAATTTATCCATATTTCACAAAAAAAAAAGTTAAACAAGGGGGGAAGTAGTGTTGTAGGATTGATTATGAAAATTTTTAAAGAGTTAAAAATCAAGTTGATTTTTCATTGATTTCTATCATTTTAAAAAGATTTTATTTGGTTAATAGATTATAAGAATGTATAATATATTAAATGTCACATGGAGCTTCTAGATGAGACCTCTCATATGCAAAAAGATAATAGAGCAAGTTCTTTGTACTTTTTGTTAATAATTGAGTGATTTAAATGTATTCATTATATCTCTTTATTGTATGCTTTATTTGTGATGTTATGTTTATGGAATGTTTTTAAAAGGAACAATATGCTATTATAAGTTTTGAACTCACAATTATGATTGAAGACTTTTTTGTGATTTTGTTTTGAGGATAACATCGTCTTTAATTATTCTTCTTCACTATGCCAGTCCCTCGTCTCTATCATGCTTGAAACATAACATGGGTATAATAGGAAATTGAAATAAATAAATCATGCAGAAATTTTTTTTGGAATTTAGTATTTTATTAAAGTTCTAGAATATATTATCTTCCATGAAGGTTTGAATATAAAATAAAAAAGATTGTGATAGTATTTAGTCTTAAAAATTTTAAACTGGTAAAAATTATGCTTAGATAATAAGAAAGAGTTTTGCAATATTTGAAGGACAAGTTAGGCAATGTTGATCATTATAGAAACAAATGGTAAAGGTCAAGTTATAATCTCATAAAAAGGATTCAAATGAATAATGTAAAAAGAAAAAAGAATTTAAAAGTTTGTTGGAAGTAGCTTTTTTGATGGTGTACATGTTGCCTCTTGAGGATGTTTGATGCACCTTTTATTGAAGAAATATCCTTTAGCTCACTTAAGATAGAACTTTGACAATAATCTTTGATGGGATGAGATGGGTTTTAAATTTGATGATTTATAAAAAAAACATAGAATGCTAAACAAGCATCCAATGCTTTGGTACCATAAAAAATATTGTGGCAAAGTATTTGGATAGAATAATTTTTTTTTTAATGAAAGCAGAAGTGTGGATATATTGGTCTATAAAGGACTTAATTTTTCTCATTGAGGGGAGCAAATGGGCTCCATCGCAGAGTATAGTATGATTTGATCAATTTAGGTAGGATTGCAAGTGTTGAACATAATGAATTGGAATCATATATCTCAATTGACATTCTAACTTTACATGTATTTTTAAATATCTTAAAAGTAAATAATATATTTTATTTAAAGAAATTATAATTTTCACAATATGATATGAATGTCTAATCTAAATTTTAGATTATCCATATATATATATATATATATATATATATATATATATGTATGTATGTATGTTTATATATTTCTTACACATAACTAACAATCTAATCACTATTGGATGGTTGATCAAACCATTTAATAGGCCATTAAATTATTTGATTACTATCACTTTAGAAAAATTGAATTGTTTGGAGGGTTTGATTCCAAATATTGTAGATTTGAACATAGGAAAACTATAAAATTATTATTGTTAAACTTTAATTTTTTTTTATCTCAATTCAAATTAATTCATTTATACATATCAATTTTTATCAAAGTAAATTCTATACATTATAGATGCCTTTGTTAAATTAATAATATCAATTTACATAAATTAAATACAAATTTCTAATATTTTTAATTCTTATTTATATTCTTCTCTCCATCTATTTCTAAATAGTTGCAAGTTTCTCGTAGTAACTCATTTTCATTTTTCTTCTTCTTAAACTTCTCTCTCTCTTTCTCTCGATTTTTTGCTTTATCATTGCCCTCTAATGTATTATATAATCAATCTCATTGTTCAAACATTGGGATTTGATATATATTTCTTTATACCAATTATATAATATATTTATTTTTTAAAATATTCACAATAATTCATTAAAAATTTAATTTTAACAAAAGTATATCTATTGATTTTTTTTATCAATAAATTTTCAAATATATTTTTATTTTTATTTTTATAATTTGAGAAATTTGAACCTTTTTCATATTTTGACACACAATAATATCCACATCACTCTCGCATATTTTTAACACAAAAGCACTCACTATACATAACTAATTATTAATTACATATATTTAAAAAACAAATATTCAAAGCTTCACACAAAAAGCTTAATAGTTTATATGTAATTTAGAGTTTGAAGAAGACTTGGAGTATAAATCTGATCAAGATCTTATAGTTTCAACATCCCAAAACCATTCAAATTTGTCTATAAGAGTTCAGTTGTCCAAGATAGTTGATTATAATATGAAGATTTCTTTTTTAATAATCAAGAATTTTCTCAAAACATCTAATTTAAAGATGCAAACAATTATTCTTTGATATTAGATTTACAACAAGTTTTATAAAGTTAATCTTTTAGCATAAACTAAAGACAATCAATGTTTTTTTCTTAAACTATCTTTTGAAAATATATACTCAAATAAAGTTGCCACCAAAGCCAACAGCCAAAAATGAGTTTTATTGACCTGTAGTTTAATATTTCACTTCTTGGAAGGTAAAACTACTATGGCCTAACTTTTATGTATCTTTTCTCATTTTTCTTACCTTCCATGTGCAGATGATCTTTCCACTGACTTTACTTTGTTTTCAGACTTTGATTCAGTTTCCTTTCTCGTGTTCTTGAGAATCTTCTTCTACGAACTCCTTTCCATCATAGAGGTGAATTAGGTAGAGAAAGGCGGCAAAAATGGATGAGTTTCAATATTGTATTATGTTAGGATTTTGCGGGAGTTGATCTAACTAGTAGATATAGCACAATAAAGCTCATTGCTCGATTTGGTTTTGCTTTTTCCAATCATTATCACTATCATAAGTTAGTATTTAGCCAGTGTTAGGTTCAATTTAATGTTATTGATGTAAGATAAGTAGAAATAAGATTTATGAAAACAATAATTATAAAATAGAGAATAATGATATACATATTACATCTATGTGATTTTATTCATGTTAGATCTATATTCATAATAAAGAAAGAAAAATTTATTATAATCAAATTAACAAATATAAAATATAAACTCACATAAGAATAAAGCAAACTTACATAAATACACCTAATATAATAAAACATAGACAAATATTAAACTCTATTGTAAAAAGGTTAAGATTCATTGATCTTTTATAAAAGAAAGAACTAAACAACGATTCTTTCTTTTCAACAGAATCTATTTGTTATTTCTTTTGCTTTCTATTAACTTTATGATCTTCGTAAAATAAAATTACAAATAATAAATGTTTAATATTTCATAAAATTCTAGTATACTTAGCTTATCATAATTATTAACTTTCTCCTTTGATTTTTTCAACCATAGTTGGATGGTTTTACACTTCAACATGTGTTAGTTATAATATCCTAAATGTTAAGAAGTTAAGATCTATATTTGAATTTATAAAATAATAATAAGTAGGAATAGTTTTAAGTTAAAGTTCAATAGTGAGATTGATGAAGTAGAAATATTCAATCACAATGTTAAATCACTTAGTAAATCATGGTCAAACATTATTTTAGAAAATTTTATAAAGATCAAATTATGTCTTGACTTCTAAATATAAGAGTAAAATTGATATGCAATAATTATAAAATGAAAGGAATGATTGCAAATTTATTAAAATTTAATTGAAAAGCCCAAGTGGGTCATATCACCAAAAGTGAGAACACAATTATGAAATGAAATTGAGTTCCAATGTAATGTTGAAATGTTAGAATGAACCAATATGAATACTGAAATAATGTCTTGTATTCCTTGTCTTTCTTGTTCAACTCTGTCATGTTCATATGGCAATGGTTTCCTTGAAGTTAAATGAAATCCTTGTCAAGAGAAATTGAAAAAGTTTATAGCTACAACTCCCTGTTTGCATAAGCTTTATGGGTTTTCTTCTATATACTGAATTATTACAAATTTGTTGCCATTTGACGTCAATTATCAGGCCTTCAATGAGTAATAGGGTATTGAACTCACTGGGAATATTAAGTGAACTATGATGACAGCTTAGGATAGACAGTTTTGACACTCCAAAAGTGTTTTAGTAATTCAAAAAGCCTAAAGTGTGTGTGACAAAGTTGATTTGATTCTATTTTAGATATAATTTACCCCTCCAAAGTATTTTGATCATTTTGTTCTTTCAATGACAAATTATTAATTTGGTATAACTAAGAGCTGATCTTGGGGTAGACATGGAGAATGTAGTGTAAATCTCATTCAATTTCCTTGCTCTGTAGCAATACGACAACAACAATAAAATAATTATGGTTTAAATATACTGTTCTGTTTGACCATGTTTCCATCACATTTAGTATGGTCATTATAACCATCTACTAACATGAACACAGACAGCAAAAACTGCTGCATGAAGCATGCAACTGATAAACCAGGATCAATTACTTCAACTTTCCTGCCATAGCTTCATTTGATACTACAGAGCAGCATAGGCATTGATTTCAAGCCATGGGAGCCAACCATGTCGCTTCCAAGCAACCTACAGAGGACCAGTTCCGTGCCTCGACCTCTGCCCATTTCTTGAATTGTTTGAGACCCACTCGATGGCCTCAGCAACGACCCGATCGCGATCGGCTGCAGTCTCCTCATTGAGCATTCCATGGTCATTGAGCTCATCCTTCTCTCCCGGTGGTGGCAAGCGGGATCGAAGATGACGTGAGTCCTCTATGACAACACCAAATGGCAAATCCTGCAGGTGTCTCAGGGCCATCACAACATCTGCCATCACCGGTCGGACCAAAGGTTCCTCCTGAAGGCACATGGCAGCAACTGCAATAACCTGGTTTAGGCCTCTTGGAGGATAGTTTCCTTCAAGAAGTGGATCAACTAGCTCTTGAAACCTCTTCTGGTCCTTGAACATTGGCTGTGCCTGTTATGGAAAGAATGACAACAGAAGCACATTAGCTTCAGAGTATGCAAAATAAAATTTGTGATGTTGAAGGTTTTGTGCTGGAAAGTTCTGTATCATTAATGTTCAAAATTGTGGTTGTTTAGCTTAAAGCCAAGCCGGATGCAATATACTTCAATTTCCAAGACGTAGTTTGTGAAATAAACACACCCAATTAACCAAGTTCTGCTCTTTGGTTGGCCTTAGTGTGTCAATGGCTCTTCTTCCTGTGATGAGCTCAAGGAGCACCACCCCAAAGCTGTAGACATCAGATTTTATAGTGAGCTGACCACTTTGAGCGTACTCCGGAGCACAGTAGCCATATGTGCCCATCACTCTTGACGATACGTTCACCTGGTTGTCAAGTGACCCAAGCTTTGCAAGACCAAAATCAGAGAGCTTTGGGTTGCGATCCTCGTCAAGCAAGATGTTTGATGATTTAAGGTCGCGGTAGATTACAGGAGGTTTCGCCTTCTCATGCAAGTACTCAAGGCCTTTTGCAGCACCGAATGCAATCTTCATTCTCGTCGTCCAGCCAAGAGGAGTTTGTTCTGGCGACAAATCTGCAATAAAAATTTGGGTCATAAATCAAACAATTGGCTTGAATTTTGGGTTGGTGAGTTTCACGGCATATGTATTCACCAAACAAATGGTCTTCTAAAGAACCCAAAGCCATGTACTCATAAACCAGAAGCCTTTGGTCTCCATCTGAACAATACCCAATTAAGTTGACAAGGTTTTCATGATGCAGGAGACTGAGCATTAGGACCTCTACAAGGAACTCTCTGTTTCCTTGCATACCATTCCTATCCAGCTGCTTAACTGCTACAATCTGATGCAATGACAAGCCAAAACGCCAAGAGCACTGTTAACATTTGTGCTAAAGTTGTAACAGAAGATAAGAGACAATACAAGTAAATGCCATGTGCCTGGCCATTGCTGTCAAATTTCCCCTTGTAAACTCTTCCAAATCCTCCTTCGCCGAGAAGACATTCGGGTCGGAAATTCTTAGTAGCTGAAGCAAGCTCACGAAATGTGAATGACACAGCTGCAATGTTTCCATTGCCATTCTCTCTTTTTTCTGTCACTGCATCAGCCACATCCATCTGTTTGGCAACTCCTGAAACACATTTATGTAAGTATTAAAGCTACATATCTGTTCATTTCAACTGCAATAGTTGTCTAAAACCCTAAATTTGCAATGTTATAGGAACAAGGTACTGCTGCTTTTGTAATATTTTATTAGTTAAGGAAACAAGAACAGACGTTTTGATTTAATCCACCCTCATCCAACATTACCAACACCTACAAGAATAGCTTGTGCATATTGAGAAAAGGAAAAATTAACAAGAACCAAATAATCCCTTAGCCATATTGGGCAAAGGAAAAATTTATTTATTTTTAATAAACTTTGTCAATCCGAATACCCTATCAACATGATATCAATATCAAAGTAAACCACCCAATAGTTTCAGATTAATTCTAAGGCAATCAATAAGAGGAGGAGGATCAGCGGATCACCGTGGTAGGAACCGGATTGGCTTCCCTGGTAGGCAACAGGAGCTGGAATCGGCGGTGCCGGCAATGGAATTTTTCTTGATTCATACCTCTTCGATGCCTTCCTCCCTTCCGATGAGAAACAGGAAAAGCAGCTCATTTCTCGTGACCAAATCTCCAAAGAAGAAGAAAAAAGAAAAAAAAAAAAAAAAAACGAAAATCACCGACAAATAATAACGAGAATAGGTTTCGCGATTGTCTTGCGATCCAAATCCCTAACAATTCTCCGATGGAAACTAAAAAATAGAAATGCAGAAATCGATGAAGCCCAAAACGCACATCAACATTGAAGGCAAAAAGAGGCGCTAAAGAGGAAAGGAGGTCTGGGCTCCGAGGCATGGGAGAGGCGTAGAGTTAAAAAGAAGATATCGGGGAACGAATTTGTGGGGAGGAAACGGAAAGAACGAGAGAGGAATCGAAGGGTAGTTTATTTACCGTTGAGTTCTCAAACATTTGAGGACATGTTTGAGCCGTGGAGCAGAACTCGCGGGGGATGGTGGAAAGGTCGGAGGCGGCCTTTATTTGAGCAAAGAGCCGTTGCGGTCTCGGTCGTGTAGGGTTTTGTAGGATCCCAACGGTCAAAAGTCAACGAACGGCTTTATTAATGCGAGAAAAACGCGGTTTGCAGAGCCTCCCGCCATTATTAAATTTTTAAACTTTGTTGCTTTTCTTTTAACATATTTTCATCAAATTATTTTCTCATAATTCCATATTCTTTCGTATAAACTAATCTTTTTCAAATATTTTTAATTTTTCATTTTAAATTCATAAAATATATACAAATAGAATCTAAGCCAACACCAATAACTCAGAAAACCCAAAAAAAAAAAAAAAAACTCTATAAAATTGTCTAATTCCAATCCAAATTTTAAGCAAATACTCAGTCTCAAGTATATGATTAATGATTTCAATTAACTATATTTGTTTTAAAAGTTTTATTTCTAACAAAAACCAATTTCTAGAGTGTATTTTGCATACGAAATTTATTACTGTATATATAAAAAAATATCTCATTAAAGCAGCTTCACCAAATTGTCACTTCATCTGTACAACCATTAAAGGAAACAACTAAGCTTCATTACAGTAGAGAGAAGAAGGAGCAGAAGGAGCCAAGCAAGACATCCGCCATTGTTGAAAGGTAAAAGAAAGATAAAATTTACATGAACAAACAAGGTTCATTTACTTCTATACCTCCTCTTTAGCCTTTTCTTCGTGTAACCAAGGTTATTAACAGGACGGTGAAATAGAAATGACCCACAAAATCTCATCACCAGATACTACATTCACTGGCTATCTGAGTCTATATCAAGTGTAAACATAAATCTGGATCTCATAGACCTTTGCTGATGGGAATGGCGAAAGGATGCATCAGGCTTTTGGCCATTCAAAGTTGCTTTCAATTCATGTTGTCTATTCAGAGACAGGAGGGGAGAACCTGAATAAGAAACACAAATTGATGAGAAAACACCAGGAGGTACTTCAGAATCACTAGGAATTTGGCAAGATGAAGACATGATTTAAGGTACTAACGAGAAGGCCATTTCTAAACTAAGGCAACAACCATAAGAAAAAAGGAGTATGTTTCAAAAATGACAGCAAACCAATTACATTATGGTTAAGGACTTTGTAAGGAACAAAGATGTAAGGCATGCATGCAAAAAACTGAGGAAAGCATATGTACCAGAATCATTTTCCATGCTCTCTGGCCAGTTTTCATGTAGAAACAAATGGTTTCTTGAATTTGGCCTACATTCTCGAGTTGCAGCAGTTTGAACTCCATCAGCAGCAGGAGCAAGAGAGATCCAACCGTCTTCAAACACACTAGTCAATTTTGATTGTTCTCCCAAGCCAGCATGCACAGTTCGGCTATCCGGTTGAGTTGGAAGAAAAATTTGCAAGGAGGGGTCATCACAGCCAAATGCTAATGGGTTATTAACCAGGCTTCCATTCATTTCAGCATCATATGCATATTCTGCATTATTTTCCTGCAGAAGTTCCCCTAATTCAGTCATGATTCTGCAGGCATCTGTTGTGGCAATGGCGTCGGGACCTGGAGCATCAACTAGAGCATCTGAGATACTAATATCTGAATGCAAGAATTGAAGATCTTCTGGGTTTAATTGCATTTCCCATAATGGTGACCCTAAGTCATTAGTTCTGTTAACAAAATCTGAAGTCAATGTCCCATAGTTTGGAAGTTTAAGGTCTCCAGAGATAGATGGATTGCTGGTCAATAGATTCATTGCCGTTAGACAAGGATTAGGAACAGCATTGTCTAGGCCTTTATCTTCTTCATCGGAGTCACTGATTACAATAACGTTCTCATCTCTTGGCTGTGCAAGAATTGGTCCATCTTCAGAAGGAAATCTCTGTCCAAAAGTTTCATTGATTGAAACAATCTCATTACAGGCATTGCTTGGGAAATCAAATAGTTTTGTTCCATTAACACTTATATCTTCAAGAGCTCTGTAGCTCCCACTTCCTGTGACATTGCTTCTCACATGCATAATCTTCTGGCAATTGCTTTCTGATTCTTGTTGTACATTATTTCCAGAAGATGGTGATTGATCCATTTTGCTAATCTCCCACATCCCATTGTTCTTTCGCCTGAGATCAAACTTCAGACTTGTCAAACCCTCAGAAGAACCTACTTGTTTAAGCTGCATTGACATCTCACTAGTACTTGTTTCACCACAAGTCTGACCACAAAGAGAACCGTCAGGAAAATGCCAGCCACAGAGATCATTATAGTTGCATTCACCTTGAGTTTTAGCACGCCAACAACCATCAGGCCTCAATTCAACCTCATTCACATCTTCTCCACAATGTTGCATCTGCAACAACAACAATAAATATGACATAAATGGAAAAAAGTGAAGAGTATGGAAACAAAACCTGCAAGAAAGCATACCAAAGAGGTGATTCTATTGAAGTATGGATCAATTAGGATGCTTTCAAGTGAATAATTCTTAAGACATGTAGGGCACTGCCACTGAAAAAGAAGGGTGAAAGAAATTTCTTGAGATGAAAAAACAGCGTGGAAATCATTAAGGAAATAACAAATGGTGCTTCAAAGAAATGAGACCTTACGGGAGCGCTGGTTCACTATAATAAAGGTTTCTAGATCAAAACATCTCATATGTACACAACCCTTGAATCTGCCAGCAATCCTTATTCGTGATCCACTCATCTGCAAAAATAAAATGGGCCAGTATAAACTTAAAGGAAAACGATGGTATTCCATGAAAAAGGATTGGCCAGCGCATCAGTTCTCATTCAAGCATTACAAATTACACATACGAATGCACGCATAAATATATAATAGTAGAAGTCTTCCAAGTAATTTGCTAATGCATCATCTACGTTATAGACGGCATTTGTTTAAGCGAAAACCAGAAGTTATCTAATTGAGATGGAACCTTTTGCAAGTAGCCCTGGTAATTTCAATTGAACTCACTCGTGCATTAACTCAGATTAAATTGAGTGAAAGATGTCAACAAAGAGTCTCTAGTTTATGCTTGGGTTAAAAAAATATTTCAAGTTCGTTCTAAGTTCAAATAAGCTGGCTCAAAGTTTTACTTTGAGCTGATTCAAAATAAGATATATATGCTTTTTCCGTCAATTACCTAGCATGGTCAACAACTTATATTCGTCAGTACCATTTCTGTTTTTTTTTTTTTTTTTTTGGCAACATCAGCAGCCTTTAGGTCTTGTTCAATTCTGAGCAATTGGGATCAAGGATTCTAGATCTACTGGTCTAGAGCATAACTGAGAATTGACATATATAAAAAGGGTCATCTTCCATTTGTTCACTTATCCAATTAGGTGGTGAAATGTTTTTCTTCTCTCCACCATGTTTGATCAAAGCACCACATGACAACCTTGGCTGTGTGGGCTGGTACAAGGTGGAAGAAATCATGTGGTAGACTAGAATCTTTTATCAACTTGGAAGTAGTTAAGGCTTTTCTTAGTCACATGACCAAGGTTTTTTCTGAAAGGCAAAGGATGACAAAGGGCAAGGATGGCAGCTTCAATCCCTCAATTTTCAACATATGCCATCAATTGAGGGGGCCGTTAGGTAGGAGATCAACTAATATTCTCTTGTGGGTTGATTATCTTCTCTAGTGCCGATGCCTATATTTAGGCCTATTATGAGGGCATGCTAAATGGAGCTAATTGGGGAAAAAGAAGAAAAAGAATAAGTTGATAACTTTGAAATGCCTTGAGATGTATCAGAGAAGCTTTAGAAGTCTCATGAAGATTGATTGATGGAAACACTAGAACATTATATGATAAACACCCTTGAGAATCGCATCGGCCTAGAGGGTCAACCCTTGACAAACATGCTAACTGATTTGAACTCGAGGGCTAATGTTTATTTTGACTTAATGAGTTTGAGACATGTCCAAACCATCCTTGCTTAGGACTAAGCATGAGAAATGATGTACAGAAAAAAAGTTAATTATTCCCTTACTAGCCATTAGACCATTCTCTCTCTTCATGCAAAAAGAAGAGAAATCTAGCATCAGTTTTCGTAGATTTGAATTCAGGGATTCACATAGACTTATATATAACATCAAGGTCTGGGAAGTTGTATGATTATCTGAGCAAGTCCTATCATTAAATCATATTTTGATATCAAAGCAATTTTGATCATGGTGGGGAAAAGAATGAAAAGAATAATTAGATAGGGGACAAAGGATCTACTATAATTATTCTATGGAATTCGAAGGAACAACAAATTGCTCAACTATCTCAATAAACATGAATTTTTATAGATATCACTTTAGAGAACCAATCTAATCTTATAATTGAATCGAAGGAGAATCCATGGAGGGAAAGAAATTCTCCAAATAGGGGAGGACAGTTGAAATTATCTAGAAACCTAAAGAGGTGATGGAAAGCAGTAAGGATGAGGATGGAAGAAACAACATCTCTTCAACAGGAACATTTGGTCGAACTATTAAGTTGAAGTCTACCATATCCTACTAAAAAGAGCACTTTTTACAAACTACAAAGCCAAACTTTGCATCACAAAAGACAGATCAAATAACAGGGACTACTACAAATTCAATTTAAGCTTGGACTTACCATCAAACCAAGCTAATGTAAACCAAATTAAATTTATTTTATAGTTCATTCTAGAACCCCCACGTGCTAGCAAGCACAATAGCAAATTAACTAGTGGAAGTCCTCCAAAAAAACAAAGATGACGTGAAATTAACACAAAAAATGCTAGAAAAGAGTTAGACAGAAGAAAGCAGCCTTATTTGCATGAAGAATAAAAACTCACAGGATCTCTCAGACTAACTGTGACAGAATCAGCAACAACTTCTATATCACTGTCACTGTCAGAGTTTTCTGTAGTCTTACCACCAAGGATGCATCGATGAACTCGAGCAAGAGAATCCTTTAGACTTTCACCTTCTGATTCCCTTGGGATCATGCTCAGTATCTGCACACCACAGGATAAAATGGTTACCTTGTGTTGCAAAAATGACACAGAAGAGGAAGCAATATATTCCAGTACAGTGAAACCAGCGCCTTGAAATGTTTCTCATTTAAAGCATAAGGAAGCAGTGGAAAAAAAGAGGAAAGAACTTTTTGCTGGAAAACATCTAAATCAGGAAAATCACAATGACCATCAAGGAAAGAAATGCATTGATGGAATTGAATAAATGTATTATTATAGCTTGTAAGAGTTAAGCATATCTAATCCCCTCTCAATCCATCTTAGCACTGGGCAACTTCATAAACTTTGACAAATATCACCATTGTTCCAAATTCAGCCGTGAGATCTTTATCTATGGAGTATGACAAGCTTTCCACTTTAGCTACCACAATTCTGATGTTGTGCCTTTTAGGTTAGTTGCAATCCAACTATAAAGTTATATACTACCAAAACATTAGCTAGTCCAGCCATAATCCAACTATAAAGTTATATACTACCAAAAGATTAACTAATCCAATACATGCATGAACCCTCTAGCATGTCATAACAATAAAGGTAAAGCATTTTTAGTGTAGCCCATGTCCACAAGAAGGTGCTCACGACACGAGGTCATGGTCATATTGAATGTGGTTGTGCTCTAAAGAGAGCTTGTAACTTGAGCACATGTGACTAAGCAATGACATAATATTTAACTTGTTAAACTTAATTAGCTGCGAAGTATATAACTAAAGTTACACGTGTAATTTATTGGTCTAACAATAGCAACATAATACATACATACATAATTATGTTAAAGATACCAACTGATATGCATAAAATAATTAATATTATGAAAATCATAAGTATAACTAGCATGCCAGATTGCTAAACCACAACTCTTTTGATATTCAAGTTAATCATGCCGAATAGTTCTAAAGAATCTAAAATTATTTCAATAACCTTAAAATGGAAGATGAAATATCTTGCAACCTTATTATATCAATTTTATTTGTGTACATATTAGACATCACTAACATAAATATTTATTACACAAGAAGCTACTGCACCTTGTTTCCCAATCGACAAGTGATTTAATATGTTTATAAAGATAAATATTACTTTGGTTTCCTTAGTAAAGTATGGTACTTGTTGAATACAAACATGGTAAATAACAAAGATGAACACTTTTTTTATGAAAGTTAAGGTTATTTTCAGATTTAAAACTTGTACCTCGTCTTTGAAGAACAAGGCCAAACCCACATAAGTTGTAACTCATGAGTGCCAAGCATGACTTTGTTCATCATAAAGTTCTTCAAAAAGCACAGTTTTCTTTTGTAGCTAAAATGTCCATCCCATGATAATTATAAATTAGATTTCGGAGCACCAAAAAAACCAACAAAAAATTAGGTAATAACATTATTTCATATGGTGTTGCTACTTTGCTGCTAATTCAACCAGTTATATAGCACCTATGTCAATATTATGAAATCACAAGGGTCCATATTTATGCAATAATCAACTTAATTTGACTAAAAAAAGCAACCACAATAAAACCACTTAATATAGACATTTTAAGGACAAAAATTAAAATTATAATTTATTGTATTTAGCTCCCTCAAGTTTGACCCTACTTAAATTTAAGTCCTTTATTTAAACAAAATATAAATCCTCTATTTTTAACAAAGATGAAACAATGTTCTTCAAACCATTTCAACTCAAAAAATAACCTACCCCATCTCTTTATAGACTCCCCCTTAACAATAACCTTACCAATGATCTCTACTCAAAACACCTATAGATGACAACTACTTTATTAGGTGTATTGCTCTCTCCTTTGCCACCATTACTATCCACCCTATGGCCCTCCTCTCCAATAACACTTCCTTAGCCAGACCTCCAATACCACGTCAAAATTGGCGAGTTACTCATCAATAGTAAAGCTGTAGATCAAAGTGTATGCACTCTAAGTAGAGGGAGTTCATAGGGATCCATCGAACCTTATACATAGAGCACTAGAGGCATGAGAACATCAAGATAGGATATGGAAAGGATGGCAATAATGTTGGCAACAAAAGGTGTTGAGGTCCTTTCGTCTAGTCAAGATTGTTGATTGTATGAGAAAGGATCGTCAAGACAGAGGGAATGATATGAATAACAGAGAAGGTGACATTGTTGAAGATAAAATGGGCGGAGGGATTGAAAATGTCAAGGGTAAAGCAAATCCTTGAAAGGCGATAAAGATAAAGGTTTTTTTTAGAAATAATATGAGTTTGGAGCCTTGATATTTTTAAAGATAAAAAAAACTTTAGTTAGATATTTAAAAGACGAGGGACCTAAAACCACAACGGTTCAAACATCAAATATCAAAATAATTTAAGTTCTAACAATTGTGTTCTTATGTGTTATAATGAATTATAGAACATATGTAAATTTAATATGGTCCAAAAATTTAATATGGTCCAAAGGAGGATATTTTTTGAAATAAAAAGGGTTTGGAACACCAACTCTTTTGAAGAATATGGAAGCTCTAATAGATATCTAAAAATGAGAGACCTTGAAGCAAATCAAAAGAAGCATAAAGAAACAATAAAAATTTAATCTAAATTCTAACTTTTGTGTTTCTACATGCTGTGAAGAGTTAGAAAACCAAAACAACAATAATTGGCTTACCCCATAAAAGATCATCAAGCTAAAAACTAAAGAAATACAGCAAATGCTAAAAATATAAGATCTTATATTGCAAGAGCCAATAGCAGATCCAGTCACCTGTTCAACAGTTTGCCTCCTTACAAGTCTAATTCCACAACAGAATACACGATCATCAGACCCTGATAAGAAGATCTTATTTATTCCCTCCACTGCATATGTTTTGAGCTGAAAACAGTAAGGTATACAAAAATTCACCAAGAATAAGTTCAAAATGAACAAAAACAGAAATAAAGAAATTTAGTGAGCATTATTTTTGTTACAGTGCAGAAGAAAAACTAAAAAGACACACTGTATTGAACCCAAAGGAATAGAGCCCATCAAAGGCCGAAAGCACATAACAATCCATTTAAAAGATTATAAATACATGTTTTTGTATGTAAGATTAAACTCTGCTCCACCTCTAAATAGGAAAGCGATATCACATGAATAACAATTCAAAGTAGTCTCTCAACAAAATATCTTGAAAAACATTTTTATACAAGTGGTAGGCAACCAGGTATCTATCAATGAAGTGGGAGTTAATATGCAACGAGGAAAATGACTCACTGATTGACCATCATCTCGACTGTTGATCCCTAAAAACAGGGAACCATCTCTGTTAGTAGTCTTGATTTCAAAACCTGTTTCAAATCACATAACAAGTGAAAAAATCTAATAAACTATAAAAAAGTAGTTAAATCAACATCATCAAAGAATGCAGACACTCTAATCACTATTCTATTATTTCTGCAGGCATATAATAAAATCAAATCCTCCTACATCTAACCTAACAGATACCATTAAAAACTTCTTTGGGGAATTTGCAGATAAGCAGGACAGGACTAAACAAATTGCACTGAAAACTCTGCAAATGAATCCAACATCAGGTTAACGTTCTGCTTAAAAGTTTTGCTGAATGTTGCAAAAACATTGATGTCAAAGTGAATAGAAAAGAACAAAGAAATTTGTTTGTTAATATTTTCAAACTAAAACTCTCCAAAGAGAGACATAAGTAAACAAAAGAAAATTGTAGAAAAAAAAAATTTAAGCTTGGTGAACTCATACCTAAAAGAAATATGCACAATAAAAGAAAAAATTGAGCCTTGATTAATGGTATATTAATTTTCAAAATTTTGAGAACAAAGGGAAGCCGGAGCCGGAAGTAAAAGAGTTGAAGTTGCTTAATTTCATAACCATCATCATTAAGTTCATTATCTCTTCCATGTGGTTTCTTTATAAATATTCATATTCTAATCATTTTCCTTTTGCACAATAGGAGATTTTGGCTATTGTTCAACAAATCTATTTTTATAATTTCAAGCCCTTCACCCTTGGAACACACATGATCTTCATATTCTAATTACATAAATCTAAATGATCATGTTATTAGTATTCTCCCTTCTAATCCAACTTCCCATAAAAGTCGAATTCCATCGGTGCTAGAATATTCCTTATGGCATCGCTTAATCCTTTTCTGAAAAGATATCGCCTTTGTTTCTCTGTAGCTACCGTTTTCAAAGCATATTTTACAAGTTCTAAAAATGTTTTCTCATACTCATTTCTTGTAAGATACCTTTGGTAGAGTCTTGATAAATCATCCCATGTTTTCGGTCTAACAAATTCAAAAATGTCATTTTAGAAATGCATGTCATAACTCCCTCCATGATACGTCGGAGTTTGCTCTATCTCGAAATAGTATTCTCCTCTAACCTCTCTACCAATGTTTAACAACGTTACCCAATACCAATACTATTAGTGGCACCCTATGATGATCATCACAGACCATATTGTCAAATAACATTTTAATCCTATCCAACCAACCTTTGGCTTGAAATGGGTTCATGTTGTCTCCTAAGTTTGGTAGTCATAATCTCAAGAATTGTTTCACCAATTTGTTAGCTCGATAATCATTACAACTCTTTTCTTGTTCATTTGGTGCTATCCTTCTTGACTACATCCTAGGAGTTCTCTCTTTTATTATGATCACTTCCATCTTGATAAGTGATATTCCTTTGCTTGTTAGAACTATTCACTTCCTCTTTGTAGTTGTTCCGATTTATCGATACCATTCTGAATAATTATTATGAATTCCATAATTTAGAAATTTAACATTCTAATAGCTACATAATATGGCGCATAAGTTATAACATTCACCAAACATCTTTCTTTATTAAAACATGTATCACTTTTTTTTAGATCATTACATGCATCTCAACATATTGCATAAACTACTTTTCTATAAGTTTTTTTTATAGTTTCTCTTTCTTACTCTTTAACTTTGCTTATGTACTAAATTATTTTTGTAAAGATATATTATGTCTTAATCATCTTAAGTCTAGAATAATTAATGACCCTTTTGCAGAATTTTTGTAGGGATCTCACTTCTTAGTTTGTGATCGGAAATAGTAATACTATTTTTATTATTTTCCCAAACATCTTTGAATTTAAATCCACCACTATCCTCTTTTTTTTAAGTAATCATACAATATGTTATTGCTATCATACCATACAATCCCTTTAGTTCGACTTTTTTTTGTTATCCTGATATTATAATATATGATCCATTTTATTATATTGTAGGAACCTCTTCCTTTAATATTTCTTATTATGCAACTTATTATATCATATGTTGATTCTCTTTGTACTATACAATCATTCTCTTCTTTGTATAAGCATCAATCAAGGCTATTGTACTGCATAATTTTTTTTGGTTTATTTCTTTAAATTAAGTTGTGTTCCTTCTCATGCTATCATGTTGAATATTATTATTATTATTAATGTACTGTATGATTTTCTTGGATTTTCATTACTCTTCTCATTCAGTTCTATTGTAAATTATGAGTAGCTAATCATATGTACTATAGCAATCCTCAACCCTTTGTTTTAATTCTTAGAAAATTTAGATTAACACAAACTTGATGTCATACACTTCCAAATAATTTGTTTACTAGATTTCTCAATTCAAGTTCTTTCTTTGAGATGTTGTACATCCCTTTTATGTTATATAATGTTTTTCAAAAATTTAAAATAAATCTTGAAAATCTACAAAAATTTTTAAAATTAAAAAATATATAAATAAAATTAAAACATATTCTATTTTCACAATTTGAGATATTGCAACAAGTGAGGTATATTGTTTTCATGTGCATTCTTTGTAATGTTGTAGTGCCTTCCTTCAACTGGCTCACCTTTATTGGTTTATCATCCTTTATTGTTTGCCAAATGGGTTATAGAATGACAAAAGATTTGGATCATAATTTCTGTCATTGCACGTTCTTGATTGTAGTTTTCAATGCTTTGCATAACAAGCATGTTGACTACACTGAGATAGTCGAGAAAGATTAGGTCATCGTTTACATATACAATCGATTATGTTTTGACAAAAATGGTTTTAGTTATAAATATGATTATGGGTATGATTATGAGCTATGGAGGGTGTTATGAGGTGGGCTGGAAATGGAAATGATTGATTGGATTAAGGAAATAGTTAGATGCAAAAATAAATTATGAAAACTAATAAGAACTTGATGTAACATTTTCCACTCTTTAAAATAAGTACAAATTAAACTACCAAATAAAATATGTCAAAATTTTAAAAAATAAATATTCTAAAATATAAAAATTAAATATATAATTGGATAGAGCTCATCAAGATGAGTTCAACGACATTTGTTCGACTCAATCCAAATTCATTTGAAATTATTGTGAATTATAGAAGTTAAAGAGCATAAATAATAATATTTTATTAAATAATATTAAGTGTGTGTATATATATATATATATAAACTTCTCTTTGGTTACTCAAAAAACAAGTTTATATCCTTCTCCCCCAACCCGTGCTCGACACTTCAACTTCGCGTGAGGGCCTGCCAAAAATTTCATAAGAACTTGTCTTGCTGGCGGCAAGAGCTGCGTGTATCTTTGAAACATCAACAAAATCGAAGAGTTGGTGCAGCGGCAAGGATATCGTGATTACCAAATTTGATATTTTGCTTTGTGCTCTCCATTTCCATGATTTCTCACAAGGATTAGTAAGATTTAGTTCTAATTAAAACTCTATTTGGTTATTAGAAGGATTAGAAGGGGATTCGTTAAAGATTTGCAAAGCTATGGTTTCAAGAAAAGGGCAAACCTTGTAATAAGAGATGAAAGAAAATTTTGTGATCTAAGAAGTGAGTTACACACATTTCACATTTACAATTTGAGAAATTTTAATTTTGTGCAAACTCTGTAAATTGTGTTGAAAAACTATTATTGATAGGTTACAATTGACGAACAAGAGCATGCGAATAGCTATAATGTCAACTCCAAATAATGAAAAAACTATTGAGATAAGCAAATTTAACCTAAATATTACGTATATGCATAACGTACTGTTGTATGCTAGTTGTGAGAACAAGTATATCGAGCCCTATGAAGTGATTAAGATGAATATTGCATTGTTGTAATAAGAAGCCGACAGAGTTGTGCAGGGATTAAAAGCTTTGTTACACATAAGCCTATAATTATCATATATAGAAAATCTCTACTGATATGAGTTTGTATTATTATTTGTAATGCTAGTAATAATTGTTAATAAAATGATATCCTAGTTAGTAAATTTGATGCTATCAATTACTTAGTAAATTATGAATTTATGATATACCTAAGCCAAGAGAAAATTGTTATTATATTCATGAAATTTCAAAAAAATTAGTAAATATAAAATAATTAAATTAAAAAAAATATGATTTCTTATGACCAGTGATTAGTGGGCTACATGATTACATTGTCTTTAAGATGTAGCTAGCTGCAAGTGGACTACAGAGTTTATACCTGCCATAGTGAGATAAGTAATGACTAATGACTGAGATTTATTGTCATGATAAGGCCTAGTGGTCCGTGGACTATATCATTGAGCCTCGTCACAAAGAATTTATTCTAGTGGAATGTTGAAAGGAAAATAATATGGGTGTGTATAAAAATCTGAGATAAATAATAACAAATGGGACTTTCATTATGACTAAAAAAACTGAAAGGAGGATACTGATTGACTACTTCAAGAGAGAGTGGGAGCAGTAACAATGGTAATCATAAGGTTTACTTAGTTTAGTGGAAATATGTGCAGCTAAATAAAATCATATTAAAAGAAAGAAATAAAACAATTTCTAAATTGCATGTGCATGTTATTGATCCGCATATGAAATATTTCCTTATAACATGTTTTTCTATCTGAGATGTACATTACATGTTGTTTTAGTTGTTACTTATTGCTTAATTATATGACAACCCAATTTATGGTAGTTTAAATTGCGTTATATACATATATTTTATTGTTATATTTTGTCTGTCAACTTATTATGACACTAACATTTTAGATATACTAGAAACACAATATCAAGAAGGACAATAGTGAGCACAATTATTGAAGAAGCTTAAAAAATACAGAAGTTTTTTAAGATAAACAGTTTTGTAATCCTATGTTGAGACACCGTGGATATTTACATAATAAAGATTTGAATGTAATGATGAAATCCATATTATAACATATTGTGGTTTTGGACACAACTTTTGGTGATGTTTTTAGTTTTTTTAGTTGGTAGGTGTGGATATAAAATATATTGATAATTTATTGTTATATAAATGTGAAATATTTATTATTATAAATTGGAAAACAAACTAAATCTAAGAAAGGTTTTGTCTATTTAAATGTTGGAATTTGAGAGAAAATAAAGGTTTTATGAAAATTGAATGATTTAAACAAAAAAAAAAAGTATGTGACCAAAAAGAAAGAAATAAGGTCATCTCACTTGGATACATTGACCAACCTTTCCCTCCCTTATGCCTATCCATAACCATCCATACCCATCCCTACATCCAAGGCCCTTACCCATGTATGCATCTCTTTAGCCATTTCCTTAGCCTTATGCATTTCCATTGCCCAATCTGCCAACTACCAACCTACACAACCCATAATTGCATCCGCAACGATATCCACGACCAAACCCATCATCTTTCAACCTACATAACCATATCTATAAGCATTAAACCAGTCAACCTTTCTCAAGTCTCTCTTCAAATTGCCTAGTCATTCCCACACCTTTATAATCAATCGCATTTATAGAAATACTAACTACATGATTGTTTTTGTACCCAATGAATCTAATTTTGATGATATTCAATTTAAAAGTGTAACATCCGATCCATTTGATCTTTGTACTATCCATGTAAAGGATAGCCATTTTTTGTACCGAGTTACATAGTATGACAATTGATCAAGGTCAATTATATTAGAGTTCTGTCTTTTATTTCCTTGCAAAATTAAGATAGAGTGATGAGTAAGACAGGGAAGGGGAAGGGGAAGGGGAAGGGGAAGGGGAAGGGGAAGGGAAGGGGGAAGGGGAAGGGGAAGGGGTAGGGGTGGGAGGCAAGGAGCCGTAAGGATGAGGCAATTTAAGGAATATTAACAAGCACTTATCTGTTATGTTAAATAGTTTTGGACCCAAAGTATGTAAGATAATATTAAGTAACATAACAAAGCGAACTTCACAAATAGTAATCGCTGTTCATTAGAAAACTTCACAAATAATAATATATGTTCATTAGAGGCATGCAAACAGGCCAACTAACCTAGCACTTCACCGTGCTTTTCATTAATTAATAAGTAACAATACCTAACTACAATAGGTTGATTCATCAGAAAAAATTTTAACGTTTTATCATTTAATAAGATAGAATGTTGAGGCCTTGTTTCAAGGAACCTGAATACTAAAACTGCCATAGCATAACAAACTCACAGAATAATTCAAATAATGAGATAGAAATAGATGTGTAACATTTTTCGTACCATTCACCTTCAATTTCGAGTGAAGTGGCCAATGCATCCTAAAATAAACCTCATCATTCAAAAGTATACACCATACCTGCAAAGGATGAAACTTTACATTCAGGAAAATACTAAGAAAATGTTCAAAATACCTAATTAAATTATTAAGCAAAAATCATTCTTAAAACAACACAAGGATTGACAACAAACAAAAGACTTGCTCTACAAAAGTTCATGGATGCAAAAGACTCGAAGAATGTTTGGACCGAAAGGGTTCTATTATATGCGAACTTACAAAACATTTTGTAAAGGGTTTGTTTCCTTGACAAAGAACTCTTTAATTCCAAGTCACACGACAATAGTTCTGACCATTTCACCAAAGTTGCCTTCCAAGAATTCGGAATCAAAATAGAAAACTATAAAAAGCAATATTTATAAGTACACTGAAGCTATAGAGGAATGGGTACATGGATTTTCTGAATCAAAAAATTCAATATGTTTCCCAATAGTCATTAGATGATCCCAACTCCTAAGATACACCAAATTTTGCGGGAAAATCTGAAAGAATAACACCCTGTACAGGATAGATCGTATCAAATATTGGAGAATAGGGCAACCACCAAGAAAAATAAAGATGGGTAAAAAAAAGGCACACTGACATGAACTGGGCTAAGTCACACGACAACAGTTCCAACCTTTTCACCAAAGTTCACTTGCAAGAATTCGAAACCAAAATAGAAAACATAAAAAGCAACATATATATAAGTACACTGAAGTTAAAAGGAACAGGTTCATGGATTTTCTGAAGCAAAAAATTCAATATGTTTCCCAATAGTCATTAGATGATACAAATCGTTAGCTGCACCAAATTTTGTGAGAAAATCTGAAAGGAAAACACCATGGACAGAACAGATCATATCAATTATTGGGGAATAGAAGATATCAGCAAGAAAAATAAAGATTGGTTTAAAAAAAAGGTAAACATGAATTCTCAGCAGTGCAGCATATATTTTCGAAATGAACTTAATTACTAATATGAGTTCTATGTAAATCCAATGTTACATGCTTTCCTCTATACTACAGGAGATGCTAAGTTCAACACTTGATTTAACATACCATATCAGTCTATTATTTTAAATTTTAAAGAGTTTTAATTGCGATAACTTAATTTATGCTCAACATAAATTTAAGAGTTTGAAACATGGCAAAGAAATATGTAAACAGAAGTATCCCATGAAAGAGGAATCTACAAATAATTAAACAATATCGTAAACGTGAAAAAAACGATAAAAAATTGCAAAAAACAAAAGGAACTTCGAAAACTCATCCTGATCCTCGTAGCATTGAAAAGTTTTGGTATATCACAACAAGGTCATGAGCACACAAATTTCTAATAACGACCAAAAATAGCAAAAATAACAGACCGACCTGAAGATCATAATCAGTTCTCTGCAACAATTCTTTGTCTGCTCTAGACAATGTGAAAGTTTTTTCCACATTAACTTCAGTCCTGAAAGAAAACAAGAAATCATGCCAAAATAAGAAACACCACAAGTCACACATGTTAAGGATAAACAAGAAAGCTAAACACTCCACAATGCAAAATCAAGAGTAAATAAAATTATCAGTTGAATCAACAAATCAGTATTTTTTTTTGGGATGACCAAATCAGCATGTGCTATTAGATGCAATATAAGAAATCACAACTGCAGATAAAGAATCCAAAAAAAAAAACAAATTTAAAAGCAACATAAAAAGTTTTAATGAAAATATAACCTCTCCGCAACACGGTAATTTGTCAATTTAAGAGGAAGGACTGGATGCCTCACTGCCACACAGAACCTGCGCAATGCATGACAACACGGTAATCAACAAAACATCACTTTCATATGTGAATGTGATGTAACATACTTCTAGTTCTACAGCCTATACATCTTATTCTAGAGAGATGAAAAAAACCTTAAGTTGCTCGCCTAGGCACCAAAGCCATTCTGTGACAATGGTGCCTACGCTAGGCATCTTCAAAGAGGAATTGGCCAGTTTGTCATTTTTAAACATTCAGCATTAGCTGTCTAGAGAACTCGTTAAAAGGTCTTATAAGTTGTCTGTTATACGTTTATAGATAACTGCTGAACTTTGTAAAAGAAAGCAAGGTTTCCTAAATGACTGACATTCAAATGTTGTAAATGTGTACAAATTTCATTGAAAAGAACAGTTGCACGTATTTGCAATACTTATCATAGTTACCATTCCAAGGTACCAAACACATTAAAAACAGTTATTTTTTTCAGAAAAAATGGTGTGAATTTACAGCGCATGTTAATATGGAAATAGGTACAAAAATGCTTTTCAAGAAAATAGAGAGCTTTAGCACATAAGTACAACAATCATTGTTATACATAGAAAATAAGCATGATAGCAAGGTTTGTAAGACCTACGGATCAGCTCTGCTTAGCCGGCATAATTCACAGTAGAAAATAGGAGGACGTCCAAGTTGACCACTCTCCAAAGGCTTTTGAGGTATCATCACACAGCCAAGGTGTTGCAAAACTTGGCATTTACCGTCCTCACACTGCAACCATAGATATTAGTCCAAGAACGAAACAAAAAAAAAAAGGAGTGAGATGACAAGAACTTGTCCCAGGAAACAATAGCCAATATGACGGCATACATGGGACATCACAAAACACATGCAGCACTTGCAGGAGACACTAATAGCAGAATTAACTTTCCAGATGGTTCTAAGCCATTGAAAGTATTTCATTTAACTTCAAGAAAATGAGGAATACACCAATTGCATTGCTAAAAATCTCTACTAAGATTTCACTGCAGTCTATCCAAGGCCTCCCTCCTTCAGCAAATGTATAAAATAAAAGTTCCATATCATGATTCCAAAATCTCTACAAGCAACAACAAAGTGCGTCCTTAAGTTCTCATCAAGCGTACAATAAGTGATCTTCATAAATAACAAAAGCTAATGAAAGGTCAATCACGCCAATGCAATGGCAAAAGAAATTGGCATAAACATTTTTATGATGAAAGAATGAAAACTTACAAACTTGAAAACCACTATGCTTGAAAATCACCTCAAAAGGCAAATAAATCACTGGAGGTACTTAAAAAATGGAACCAAATTCACCAATGTAGAGGTAACTAAAAATGGGTTAATTAGCAACAACATAATATAACCCACATACTAATCATTTCTATTATCACAACCATAAAGCTCTATGCAGAAGAATTAAATCCCATGCTCACCTTAATCATTGAATCAGTGACCAATGAACTACCACATGGGCAGCGAACTTTCAAAGCCAATTGGCAAGCATCATCCACTTCGGCTTTAGGCTTCACAAAATTAAAATCTGAGCTTATCATGCTTCTTGATGCTAACAGTGTAGCTCCACTGCCTTGAATTTTCCTAACCATGTTCAAAGGCACAGATTTGTTCAGATTAAATGGGGAAAACAAAACTAAGAAAAATAATGGAAAAAAGGACAATCCTGGGAGTTGCTAAGATCACCTGTATGTGTCATCAATTATCTTTACGATTTCTCTGATTCCAATAAGACTTCTACGACTTAAAACATGTGATTCTGAAACTGAAAAAGAAAGCATAATGGTGTTAATGTCACAATAAATTGTCTAGACACTTAAACACTTTTAGTAGTCCTCATATTCTGATGGCTAAAGATGTCTTGGTGGTTTTTCACTATATCATGAGATGGCCACACCAACCAAAATTAATTATACCGTAGCAAAAAGCCTTAAAAATAGGTCTGCAAATGCAAGATTTCTGCTCATGAATATTCTAGAAATTTGGTTCACTGAAAATTTTGATCCAGAATGAATTACATGAAATCATGATAGAAATTTCAATGCAAAGCTATCAACTAAAAAACTAACCTTTTACTATCCAGCAGCCCTTAGGCCACCAAGATCTGTAATATAGAACACATTTCATAGGCATTTTGATCCCATCATTGAGATGACATAACCATTATGCTATGGTTATGCCTAAGACTGCTTCAAATTTTAGTTTGGGCTTGACATCCCTATCAAGCAATAATACTTTTGTAATGTAGTCCTACCATGTTAATAGCAAATTTCTCAAACACTCTTTGATACCCATATCAGATAAATATATTCACAGTTGTGAATCCCTTTGTTTTCTTAGAAGGATATGAACAACATGATGCTTAAGAAATTACAAGAATCAACATTCTCATGCTTGTTGATTTGGCTGGTTTTTCATATTGATTATTTAGCATTTGAAACTTCATTGTAATCAATAACAAGTTCAATCATGGTCTTATTTGATTGTCATTGTTGCTTAAAAAACATAATACAATAAAAATCAAGTTAGTTGGTTGAGTGATTAATCAAGCATTCTGATATGCACTAATGGTGTTCTCGAGTGGCAAATCAAAAGAGCTAAACATTATTTGCCATTACATCAAAAGAGCTAGACATCATATGCAAACTAAGCTTGAATTTGTTGTGATACACTAGCATAAGTTCATGGGTCTGAATGAATTGTATCCTCGAAGTATCCATATTCTACATTATATGATATGTCATATAGGCTCATTTCTATCACAACATGATCATAATGTGATGTACCTTGAAATGCCAAACCACAAGATTAATTGTACACAATCTTACCATATATTTTGTCAGAGTTTGTTTATATGACTTAAACAATGACATCCAACTAGTGTGGCTACAATTTTTTGCTGTTTTGCAAAGCAATTCCAAACATGAAGTTGAACTTAATTTAGCTTCATATTTAAGTCCAGCACTATTTAAGCAGAGTTGCTACCATGTGATAAAAAGATTTAAAGGCCTACTCATACAAGCCAAACAACATGCCAAAAAAAGAAGCTTTAATGTGCCAAAATGACTAGTAATATGCTGTTACCATGTATATGTAAGTTCATCCTTTTTAAACATGCCAAAATCCAAGTTCCTTAATGATACTGTTTACAGTTCATCCTTTTTAAACATAACAAGATGCAAGTTCCTCAATGAATGTCAATCAAATCTACCAATTTTTGCAATCACTTAGATGCAAGGTGTCAAACATCTTGTATTATTTGCGAAGTATACTTTTCAATGGAATCAATCCAGTACCATTTTGATCAGACAGAAGCGTGGCAATCCTGTCAACAAGATCCTGCACAGTACCCAAGCAAATAAACCTAGATCAGAGAGTTGAAGTTATAGGGCTAATAACTTATAACAAAAAAAGAGGGCATTATTAGTCCAATTCAAAACACAAACTTCACACAGGACACAGAATGCTCTACGATAGAAAAAAAAAATTTGTCTGCATCAACATGACAAATAATTACAAAAAATAAATAAAATTTAATGGATAAGACATCTTTAAGAGGATGTTAACTTGAAAGTACTAAACATTTTAAAAGAGAAGGTTCCAATTAACTAAAATACTTCCATTGATAAGTACAACAAAAATAAAGGAGTTCAAGAGCAGCATCCCTGCTGAAATTTTGAAAATAAAATAATACTTATAGCAATAGAACCAAAATTGGCATGGTAAATAACTAAATATTACGAATATTACTACCAAATTAGAAGAAAGCAACAGCAACCTGAATAATGTTTAATCTAAGCTAATAGGAACAAATAGATAGCTTAGAAACTTGACTTGCACGCTGCATACACCAATCAAACTTAAAAGTTTAACTTGGAGAGATCCCATTGCACAAGATGAATCCTTCTATCAATTGTTTAGATTTAAAAAACCAACATCATAGTTGCAGCTAAGCTGCTTCAAAATAAGCAAACAATCAAAAACCAATAAAGCTAACCTGCTTTTTCCCATTTTTGGCTAAACTGAGTTGAGAAAGAATATCTTTAAGCTCTTTGATCCTAAAGTGAGCTAATTTCGCCTGAAATATTAGAAAAAAATCATCAATACAAGCATGAATGGTATTCTCATAATAGTTATCCTAGACAGGTTCTCACATATTAAGGGAGGAACCACAAATTCAAATGGGCAAGACTAAATTTTTAACATCCACGTAACAGGTTCTGGCTATTTTGAAGGCACGCAACAGAAAGAAAAGGAGATAAACAGGTGGATGAACACATAGCTTCAAGCCTATAGATGGCATAAGCACGTGGATTCTAGTACTGAATGCATATACAGAGTGATGAGAAACAAATAGATGGAATTAGAAAAGGCATGAGAACATAGATCCCCCTCCTTATGCGAGTAACTAATAACCCTGGCCGCCTCAGCCTAATTCACGTCAGCACTTCCTCTAGCAGCTCCTCTCTTCACCCCAAGCTGCGCCTCATGCAGCAGTTTCCGCCTCATCACACAACAAATTCGTGATGGCTCCTTTTGTTCTTGTCACCTATCCAATCTCGGGGAAAACGGTGCTCTTTGATAAAATTTTACAAGTGACAGCTCCTCATACTTCCACTAGTCTAATGAGCCAACACATGGCCTAGTTACGTCGGGCAATGCGTCATGTTTCAAACCATTGCAAAACTTTACGTGATATTATTTTAACCTCGAAAATTAGCTCAAATGGTGTATTAACCGTAGTACTATTATAGTAATTAGCTCTCAAATTATTAGTAACCGCCTTCAATTGTGCAAGTTAAAGACACAAGACAAGAACTATGAATCAGTGCCATATCAAATCTCAAACAAGGTCGTCTTCACCAAGTTTTTCTCACTTACGAATCAAACTAAAAAAGACCCAATTTCTCCAGCCGACTAAATTCTCGGCAATAAAAAGATATCAAAACCAGGTCAAATTCCCAACGGACGTGAGCGAAATAGTAACAAAAAAAAATAAAAATAAAAAAAAAATAAAAAAAAAAATTTCACACACTCAACCTCGTGCCAAACAATGCCCAGATGTAAAAGCACACAAAATCCATGAATTTAAATCAAATAGATGAGGGCAAGAGTACGAAAGCGAATCATTGGTACCCTGGCATCCTTCACCACATCCATCACCTCAGCCGACGCAGCCCCACCGTTGTTTTCTAAATCATGAATTCTCAGACACGTCGCGCCGCCATGACACAAAAATTCACCAAAAAGGAAATCGACGCCCTGGCATTACCCCGAAGCAAACCAAGAGCGAATTGGGCCTCCAAACCCGCGAGGAAGGCAACTCTTGAAGTGGACTGGAATGGAAAAAAAGAGACCAGAACAAAAAGCGATTGACAGCATACAATCGAGAGCTCTTCGGTATAAAATTCGGAATGCAGTTCGCGACGAAGGCCTTGCTGTGGAGGACGACCGCCAAATGACCGCGCAATCCTCTTGACAAGAGCCGTAGCGGACGTGTGCTCCGGAATTTAAATCTGGTTCATACGATCTGCCGGGTCCGCGCCACAAGTTCCCGTCAAAATGGATCAGCGTTGATTTAATTTTTACAAAGTAACGGCTCCATATCATGTGGGACCGCCTTGACCAGGCCCGACCACCGCAGATCACATGGTCGCCGTTCCCGCGCCGGCCACCGGGATATATAGGCAATTATTGCCGGATTCATTTTTGCTTTTTTATTATATTCATAAAATATTTCAAAAAATTTTTGTGCTGACAGCTTAATATAACAATTATAAAGGTAAATTAATTTTTTTAAGTATAATTAAGAAATTACATATTTGATAAATATATTAGCAATATTTAATAAAACTATTAATATTATTTAACAATTAAATTAATATTTGAATCTGTGCAACTGCTGTTGTTTTATCATTGAAACAAAAAAATATGGGAATAATTTTAATTTAAATTTGAAAATTACGAAAATTGATGTAAAAAACACACGAGTTCTACCTAAATGTTAAAGGAGATATAAAATAATAAATTCAAGTGCGTATTTTTATATTAATTAGTATTTAGAGATTTTGATTTTTAATTTGTTAACATTAATTAATACAAAACACTAAGGGATTAAGAAGCAATTATTACAAAGATTCTAGAAATTTTTTTCATGATGCCTACTAATAATTGTGGAACTGAAAGCAACTTTTCTATCCAGACAATTTAATATCATGCAAGATTTTATAGAAAATTAATTCGCATTTAATATAGAAAAAAGTATTAATACATGTGATAATGATATTTTAAAATTTGATTTTTTAAAATTAATTTAATATTCAATAATTATTATATTAAAATCATAAGCTTAGTTGTAAATATATCTTCAAAAATGCATATGAAAATATTATTTGATCAATATAACCTAACATCTAAAACCTTATAATGATGAAATCAATTCCATATAATCAAATAAAAATAAAAAAAAATAAAGAAAATATAATCTTTAAAAAACAAAAAAAAATAAATATTTTTTAAATAATCATTATTCTAATGTCATGAAATCTAATTTCATCTCTATAATCATTATATCATCACATATCATTAACAAAAAAAAAAAATCAAATAGATGAAACTTTAGTTTAAACTTAATTTCCAATAAATACATTTCATAAGCATGCTTTTCTCTAAAGAAAAATCATTAAGCTATATGGTACGAAGAACATAAAACCAGCTATTATTATTAAGCTAGTTGATGAAAGAAAAATCATTATGCTATCAACACAAATACTGCAAAAAACAGTTTCACATAAAAAAACTCAACATTCAGCAAAATCAATAGATTTTCTGCTTACCGCGCTTCTCCGGTGATCGGAATCTGCCACAAAGAAGGATTTACCGATCTGTTGATTCAGAGATTCCTAAAAGTAGATTGATGAGCATCTTCCGGCGGCGTCAGCCTTGCAAGTAAGGCCTTGTTATGGCAGTGCTCCGCATCGATGAAATAGAAGTTGCCATCGGCTTTGAAGGTTACAAATGGCCGGTTGGTCTTCGGAGGCCTTACATCAGAGAATTTGATGGTTCTGGGAAGATAGGTTGCCAACCAAGACATCATTTCCACCTCAAAGGAATCAGACCCTGGCTGCCACCGGAGCTTGTGAATATACGGGCCGACGAACCAATGTAAGGCTGCAGTGGTCGAGGCACTAAGAATCATTACACAACTGGCAACAGCCCCCTTCACGACAACGTTCAATTCGGGCGAGGTCATGAAAGTGATGACCGGGCCCAAGGAGACGGAGAGGCAGCAGGTGGAGAGGGAAAGTAGCTTCACTTTCTTTATGGTGGAAGAGATGGGTCCATAGTACACAACCCCTGTATCTTTCTCATGTTTTTCGAGTTCTCCTGAAGCATATTTTGGGCCAATGCTGATCTTATTGGCCACTTCTGTGGTTCGCGTTGTTGCGGTCTTTGAGGCCCATCTTTTCTGAGGAGAGGTTATGAAGTCGCCGGAACAGTCAAGGGTGCTTGCCGGAGTGAAGATGGAGAAGTGGCTTCTTGCTCCATAAGTTGAAGTTGGATCTAATTTGGAATAGAGAAATAGTCAATTGCAAATAAAGGCCCGATTGAATCAGAGCAATATGCACTCACACAAGAGTTCATTGAGGCTACAATGAGTCTGAACTCACTGTCTCAAAGCCTCTTCCAAGATGGTACAAATGAGGGAAGATGCTCTTATCAATAAGCTAGTAAAAAAATGTCAACCATATGGTGTTGACGAAGCAATTTCAAGACAAATTGGACACCCAAGGGGTTATGATAACTGCGTAGTCTTCTGGCCAGACATCAAGAAAGACCAAGAAATCAGGTGAAGTTTCTTGACAAGCTACACAACCATATCATTCATACAACTATAGCAACCCATTAATTCTATTATGATACTTATAGTGATCATAGTCATGTGCAACCTATAAATACTTGCAATGATCTAGTAGGGTAAGGGCACAATAAATCCTAGAAAGAATCCTAGCTTCCGAGTTTCAGATCTTGAATCCCCATCAAGAACTCAAAAAATCATAATCCCATATTGTGATGCCCCAAATTGAAGCCACTAAATTTTAAACCAATTTTTTTAAAAAAATTTAAGTACTTCAAAAACTTTATTATAAAAGCTCTCAATAATAAAAATGTTTTGATCATAACAAAATTTATTATTAAAACAAGATAAATGAGTATATCATGCACACACATAAAACCCTTTTCAAATAAAAAATTCACATACATGAAATAGTTCTACAACAAAAATAAAAATAAACATCATGTCTAATGTCAAATTAATATATATAACAATTGTAACAACACTCATACATCATATATAATTAAAATCCTAATATGATCGTACAAGCTAAAGTAAAAAAATTATAAAACTAACATCTTCCTTGTTACTCTTTTATATTTGTTAGATATAATTTTTGTTTTTAAAATGTATCAAGTCAAAATAAGTTAAACTAACTATCATATACCCAACAAACAAAAAACTATATTAAAACAATATAAAATAATACAAAATTAGGTCATGCCGAATGCTGAATCCAAGTAAAAAAGTATTATACCAACCATAGAGCAAATTATTCAAAATATGACTAACAAGCCAATACAATGCTCTCTACCTAGAAATTTGTTAAGGCCAAGACACACCAAGAAATGTGGTTGAATTGATGATGCGATAAAAAAGCAAAAAATCAAATATTTAAAACTTCTTATAAAATCCTTTACAATATTCTAAAATAGAGTCACTAAGTTCTAGAAAAATTGCTTGTAAAGCTTCAATTCTTTGCAAGTAGTTCAATCAAAACCAAAATCAGAGCATAAAAGAATTTCACAATACAATATTTTTATGTAGTTCGGCTCAAACTCAAACCTACTGATGAAAATTTCGAATAATAATTCGGATATTTAGATTGCAACTTGCAAAATCACGAATCACAACTAAGGTTGTACAAATATGCATAAGAAAAACAAAAATGCAAGAAAAAATATATTTTCTTTTATTTAGTAACAATACTTAAATAATATAAATCCTGAAATAAAAATAAAAAGATTAAAACATTTTAAAAAATAAATAAAAATAATAAAATAATAAAATAAATCTATTGTTTTAATATATGACTTATTACAACTCACTAACAAATCAACATACTAAATAACAAAATTCTATGTGAACCCATTATGACACCTTGTTTGTAATCGAATCTATAGCCTATGACAAAATGGTAACTCCAGTGTTTTGGGCTCTACTAATGTGTTTGATATAATACATCACTTACATCCACTCCCAAGTAACTAGTTTGAGTACTATTATCAAATCACTCATTCACCACAACTAAGTGGAGAAAATCTTAACAATTATGGCTTTTTAAGGGATCAATCACAACCAAATCAATCCCACACTTATTACTAAATATAAGGCCAACTACTTTACACATTCACAACCTAAAGCAAGGCCAAGAGAAGGTAAACAAAAAAAAGAACACTCAAAACAAAAACTCTATGAAAAGCCAAATAAGGTAACTCCAATATTAAATAATTATGACTCAAATCAAAATATACTGAATTGTACAATGAATATTTTAAATCTTTATAAAATATGATTTAAAAAAAGATTACAAAACTAACTTTACCATCTTTTTGTTTGAATTTAATACTTCTTTAAAGATATCCAAGTCAATAACAAACTGATGGTATGTATCTTCCAAAGTGTATAAAAAAACTTAAAATCTTATTCTCACTATTTATAATAAATTTGGAATGATATAACTTAAATTTCTAATCATTTAGGATCTTTAATAGTCGACTAGCACATTCCGACTACTTTTCCAATTATTTTGCCATGTCATGCCACTGTGGTTTCCAAAATTAGACTAGATTATACAGTTTTATATTTAACTTTTTCATAATTTTTCTATATGATTTGATATTTTTAACAATTTTTTTCTACAAATCTTTAAAATATTAAATAAATATTATTTTTCTATTAAGTTTGACATCTCATTTTATGATCAATGCACATCTAATTTTTATAAAATTATACATTAGAATCCTAATAAAATGAACTAGTTATAATTTTTTTGAAAAATTTTTGTAGCCCTTGATAATTTAATAATTTTTCTCTCTTCCTAAATCATATAATTTAGAATTTATGAAATTTTAACTACAACTTCGACTCTCTATTTTATGATCAATTCATATGTAAATTTTCAAAATTTGTACCATTAAGTTCATGATAATTCGCACTTCAGTATTGAAAGCTCTCCTCCCTCCTTTTTGATGTCGTACTCCCCTTTAGCAATGTACAATTTTTGTGAAATTAAAAAAATAAAATAAAAAAATAATTAATAAAATAATTCACATGCCTTCAGAGATGTTACACATATCCCTTTTTGTTGAGCCAAATAAGGGAAAGAAAAGTGATACTATAAACTTAATCTTCATCAATCAAAAGATACGTATTCCTCTATTTGTATGACTGTTTACTTTTGTGCCTAACTGATTAATAGAACAGTTGTACTTCAATAACTCGAAGACCAAATTACAATTTTAGTTCAATAACTCAAAGACCAAAATACAAATATTCAAGAAAGCAGCAAAATAACCACTATAAGAAAAAGGTAACTGCTAAAAGAAGCATTATGCAGTGTTACTTTATAAAAGCATAACATAACCTGATTTTGGCCATAAATAAAACAAGGTGTAGATAGTCTAGTACACCGACATCTCCTTGAAAGACAAATATGGCATCTTTTGTCACCAAACATCCACAATATTTCAACAATCAATATATTTAACACTTAAAATTGTTGTCATCATCATTATCAACCTTTTCGAACATCACAAGCTTTCAATACCAACACACCGTGAATGTTAAATGCAATAGCTACATAGCTGTTTAACACATTAATGAAGTTCAAATATCATACTTCTAGAGTTGGGTTGGGCCACTCTAAAAACACATGAGTAACTAGATTGTTTCAACTTGCGCTTCAACTACTTCTCAACAAGTTGTATACGTTCTCCACTTGAGGGGGGCATTAGGGAATAATTCATGCATGTTAAGTAAAACACTCTAGAAAGTTGTGCCAACAATTTTGTTACACTTTTTTGGCACAATCTTTATTACCACTCATTATATATGTGGTGTCAACTCATATTGCAAGAGTTATCAAACTTTCAAATATCCAGTGATTAAAAAGTCAACTGCATACACAAAAATATAATCTATAGTATTATTATTGCATTGGATAAATAAGAAGAAATAAGCTGTTGAGCCATTGAATACCAAGGTATTGAAACGTGAGAATAATCTATGAAAACATACCCATGGTAATTGCTTAAAATCATAGAAAGATTTGTGAAATAAATATACATGATCAATATGATTTTTATCTATGAAAACATGAAACAACGTCATGAATGTTTGCCCATCTAGATTAACATGAAGAAATATATTGATATCTGATCGTTTGAATTGAGGGAGGTGACAATAGAAAGAATTGTCCAAGTTTTAACTCTCTTAATTATCGAATTAAATGTTTCAATGTAATGAACTACTAACGCTCAATGATAGTCTTTGACCACAAATCAAGTTTTTCAAAGATCAATAGTGTTGATGGTCATGTATTTAATGCAAAATACCCATTTATAAGCTATAAAATTCATGATTGGTTTTTGAGAAATAAACGTTCATGTACCATTATAGAGCAAGGCATTAACTTCAATGGAAATTGCTTATCCCCAAAGGGAAGAAGAGTAAGTTGTAAAATAGGTCGGTTCATTCGTCGAAAATGGCATGAGATGCTCAGTAGATAGTAAAGCTCTGGGTTAGTAAATGCCAACAATGGTCCTATAATCTATAGCAAGCTTTAGATGAAGTTGCATAGAATGAGTTTGTAAACATGCTACAGGAGGTATTACAACTATTTCACACTTGTGCAATGTCAAAAAAAAAAAAAAAAGAAAAAAAAGACTGGAGCAAGGGATTGTTATGAATGTATATACATTAAAGAGTGTAAGAGAGTGAGACTTAGCAGAAGGAGAGAGTCGAACTACCAAATAGGGAGTAGTAGTGTTAAAATTTAGAAAAGATGCAAGACCAAATATGGATGGCCTATTGAAAGGAAAAAAAAGTTTATCCAAACAAATATGTTAAGCAAGATAAATGCAATGTGTTGATGAATTTAGATAACCATAATCTATGTGATTTAAAATAAAACCTAAGAAAAACATTTGAGCAAAGCAAAAAGGATAACATGTGAGGGTTATATAGACATGGGAGTGGATATGCTACATTGAGTAAAGCAAAAATGATAACATGTGAAGGTTACATAGACATGGGAGTGGATATGCTGCATAACCAAAAATTAGTCAAGAAAACAAGTAATCATTAAATAGTTTTTGAAAATAAGAATTGCCATGAGAAGTACTAGATAAATAGTTAACTAATGTCCATTTCAAAAGAAAACCATGAAAAACAAATTTGCCATGAGTTAGTAAGGTTGATTCACTATCAAACAAGAGGTAAAATTTTCTTTCAACAGTCCTATTTTGCTCATGTTATGTGGACAAGATGTGCAATAGAGGATTCCTTTTGTGTCAAAGAGATTTGAAAGGGAACAATATTCCCATCACCATCAATTGAATAGATTTAATTGGCCTTTGGAATTTCTTTTCTACAAATAAATAAAATTTAACAAGTAATAAAGCAACATATGATTCCTTAAATATTAAAAGATCCATGTAAACTTGCTAGAGTCATCAAGAAAAATTACAAAATATTTGTGGCAATCAAAGGGTGGAGTAGGAAATACACCCCACACACCAATAATGACAAGGTGAAGTGGTTTTTCAATTGCATAAACAGAAGGTAGGTGTTTTTCCTATTAAACAAGCATTACATTTGATGAGAAATTTAAAAGAAGACAACAAAAATTGAAAAGAAGAAATAAACAATCGAATAGTGAATTTAACGATTTGGATTTGCATGGCATTGAAGATACAACTCATTCAGTAAGAATGCTAATGTAGTGGAGCAAGTGATCATGGGAGCTTGAAGTCAATATAGACTACCAATGTTCTGACACAGACGTTTCATACCCATGCTTTGATCCTTAACAAAAAGGCAAAAAACATAAAAGTCAAAATAGCAATTGCTACCAAATGCCACTTGACGAACTGAAAGCAAGTTTAGTGTAATATGAAGAACACGAAGTAAATTATATATAGAGAAAGAACCACGTGGATAGAAACTTTAGTTGAGCAAGAGTGAGTAAAAGGTAAGGCTTGGCCATTTCAAACAGCTAACTGATCATGTTGATTATCCACAATGGAAGGCATTTGTCCCTCTGTTTAATAACACAAAATTAGCAATGGAAAGAGATGATGCATGAAGCATTTGAGCTTGAAAAGTGAGACAGATTTCATGACTTTGAAGAACAATGTGAAGGTCGGGATAAGATATGGGACTTGTATGTGCCACAAGAGCTGAAACTATTTCACTGACTTCACTCTCAACACCATAGAAGGCGATGAAGTTGAAGACTGCAATGAAAATTGGCTGTCCAATAGCAGCTAGTTCATCAGCAAGGTATTTTACATGACAAAGGTAGGTTTTAACTGGAGTATCTTCGTTTTTAAGGTTTTAAAGCTGAATGATAAACCAGAGAATTCTTGTATGAGATCGATCACAGAATACTCATTGAAGAACAGCACAAATTTCTTTGAAAGAAGTGAGGATAATGACAAAAGGAGCAACCTTTTTGAACAAGGAAGGCGTTGTTCATTCAATAATCTGGGGTTGAATCAACAATACAGTTATGATTTGACCTAGAAGTATACAAATCGAGGTCAACCTAATTCCTTGGCAAGCCAATTAAACATTCCAGAAGTAATGTTGAATGCAATTTGAACATTAAGAAAGAAAAAAAGTGCGAGTAATCAGCGGCAACTACATTAGACCAAAAAAAAAAAAAACAAAAAATTCTAAGTGAACGCTAAATGCACAATTTCACTAGCAAACTTGGTTGGCGAAGTTGATTTAGTATCGTTCATGTTGATAGATGTGGAAATATGGCACGGAAATAAGAAAGATAGGTGGTTGCCCAGAGTTAGCTTAACCCAACTACAGTTTTTCCTATAAAATCACCTGTATACACATACTAGCAACCAAAACAGTTGCACAAAACCAAATAATATGATCGGAACCCATTATCAAATTCTCGTAGTTGACAAAGAGACGACCTCCTTTAATCTCAAAATCCACCGATCATCTATTCCTTCAATGGACAGCACCTTGCATAATCATTAAAACGTCCAAGGGTTACATAGCCAAACAGCAAACAAGGATAACACCATTCAAAGCAACGCCGCCAAGACGCATTGAACATGTTAAGAAGATGAGCAGAAGACGGACCAAGGAAAAAGATTTTAGCAGTTGCAGGATTCAGCACATCCGTACCTAGTGGGCGAGCGAGGAGGAAGCGGTATAGGTAAGCCGAAGACCGCCTGGCAGCCATTTCCAGTTCCGACAGATGCTCCACCGACCACCTCCTTCCGGATTTAATTTTATAGGTAGGGTTCGTCGACAAATCTTAACCATGCCCAGTTTGATTAGCATTCATTCTAAGCTCATGTAAACTAATTCAAGGGATAAAAGATATATTTTTAGGAAAAATTCTTCGTTAATAAAGGTTTTAGAATAGGCTCATTCTTTACAAATGTTTTTTTATTAAATTAGTTACAAAATATGTTTCTAAAAAAAATATTAAAAAAAATAACATAATTAAAATTTTTAATAATATTAAAAATTACTCAAATTGCATTTATAAATTCATAATAAATAAAAATACTTGATATTATATCATCAAATCCATAGTTTACGTATAATTTAATTTAATGACATTGCTATATACTAAATATTATTTGACAATATTAAATATATGATTTAAGATATCTTTAATTGGTGTAAATAAAATTATAGTTTTGTAACTAAAAAATGATATCAAATGTTACTCAATTTTAAGCAATGTTTATATGTCGAGCATATTGATATTAAAAATAAAAACAAAAATATTTATTTAATTTTTAATTAAGAAATAAAAAATAAAAATAAATTTTATTTTGTATTATTTTCTAAATGACATCATACTTTAATTTTAATATTATTTTAATGACACAATTAAACTCTATTAATAATAATAATTTTTAAATTAATATATTTATTAATTATTTTAATAGCCTATTGATATTCATGCTTTCTTTGATTTGGTTTATTTCCCATTCTCTCCTAATTTGGAGTTTAAATTAAATGATTTTAGGTAACTTAAAATTTTTATTTTTAATATAAAGTAACAATGATGCACGATGCGACAATTTCATTTGGATCCTAAATACATTATAAAAGGGATATCTCATCTTGGATCAATTTAATTAGGTCAAATCATTATATTATCATTTTCGCTTAAAATGATTAATGATATGAATTTCATAAATTTAATAAAATTAATTTTATCTATTTTTTAATATAATTATTATTACATCAATAATCTGTTGTGTTAATGAATTCAACTTGCAATCACCAAATTTGCACCCCACATTTCAAAATCCATTTAAACATTTCTTCTATTTTAACTTTATTTTAAAAAATATTTTTATCAAAAAACTTAATTTTTACAAAATAAAACTCATTGTACTTAAATATATATATATATATTTTAAAATCAATACTAATATAATTCTAATAGTAGAAATGCGAATCTTGATAACTAAATAGGTACATTAATACATAACTAATCTTTAGGAGTACCATCCAGTAAACAAAAACTTGTCCAGCTTCCATCTGATCCTTCCCATAAACAAATGATGACCATAAAGACGATTCAAAAACTAATAATTCAAAGTTCTGCAACAAAGTTCAAATCCTGAAGACTAACAGCTGTACTGTTCAATAACAGGTGAGATCACTTTGTGCCCTTCTTCCACAACCCACCAAACTTCCTTAACACATTGCCATTCTTCTTCTTTGGTGATTCATCATACAAATCATCAGAGAAAGGTGAGGCCATCAACTTACTAGATAGAGAATTATAGTCAGAATCCATAGAACCTATCCTTTCGATAACCCTGCCGTTGGTTGCGGGCGAAAGAATTGCTGCAGCGGCTTCAGCTGCCTTTCTCCACTGATCTGACTGCACCCTGAGGCACCTCAGCTCGGCCTCCATCTCTGAGTTCAGTGACTGAGCTACCTGCAGCTGTTCCATCATCTTCGTTAACCTCTTGTCACTCTTCTCGGCCTCCTCATTAACACAATCTACTCTCTTGAGTGCCTCTTCTTCTGCAACCCTGGCCTTCTCAGCATCAGAAATAGCTGAAGAAAGATTATTTTGATGCTCAATGTCTCTCTTACTGAGCTCAGATTTAAGTATATCGTTCTCCTCCAGGATGCCTTGCAGTTCTGTCTCTTTATCCAAGAGATTAGCTTTTAGTTCTGTCCAATCTGTCGTAGCCTTCAACAACTTCAATTCGGAGTCAAATTTGTAAGCTTGCTCCCTCTCCATTTTCTCTTTAAGCTCCTTGTTTACTGCTGAAATGGTTTGGAAAGCTGTCTCCATGTCAAGCAAACGAATATTAAAATTTGAATTCTCTGCCATTCTAGACTCTAATGCGGATTCTAGTTCCGATTCTCTCTTCTCTGCATTGAGTTTCACGAGTTCAGCCATTTCATATGCTGATTGAATCTCTGTTGTGGTTCGAATCTGTTCTTCCAGGTACTTAACCTCCACAGCTTCAAGTGCATCTCTCAACTCAGCCAATTCTGAATGCCAAGATCCAAATTCAGTTGAATATGAAGGTTTTTGTTTTTCAACATCTTCATCCTCATCTACCTGAAGTTGTTTAACCACTTCTTCAAGGGCACTTACTCGACCTCTAGATTCTTCCAACTTGAATCTTGTTGAGTTCAAGGACTCCAAAAGATTAGAACTCTCAGCACGAAGAGTGTCAATAGTAGCATTAGCCATTTCCAATTGTTTCTGGGTTTGAGAAACAACTAGTTTCACCTCTTCTTCTACCACCTCTTTCTCCCTAATCTGAACGCTAAGGTTCTGAACATTTTGCAGCACAGCTGCCATATCATCTTTCAATGCCTCTAATTCAGTAAGTGTTGCATTGGAATCGTCTGATGGAGTTCTTTTGGATTTCATAACCACATCGAGCTGCTGCTTGAGCATCTGAATCTCATTCATAGCACAAACAAGAGCTGTAGAGTCAGCTGTGTGTTGTTTCTGGACCGACTCAAGCTCAGACAGCCAAGCCTTGTCACGTTCCTGGGAGATTTTTTCGAGTTCTTGGAGACGGGTATCCTCAGCTTTAGAGAGTTCCACAAGATGGAGATGTGATTCTTCAAGCTTTGCGGACATGATTGTGAGCTGTTTCCTGTCCTCTTCAGCTTCCTCCTGCACACACTGCTTTGATGATTCGGATGAGCTTAGCATTTCCTTTGTCTTCTTCAACTCCTCTTGGAGCTGAGTTAGCTGAGACTCTAGTTCACTAAGCTTGACAGAACGTTTCTTCTGAAAATTCAGAAAATGTTAATCTGGATTTTGGAGTCCCAATTGTCAACTAGAATCCGAAACATTGAAGAAATGAGAAAAAGCAAAACATAGATGTTTAGAGAAAAAGATCAATTCAGTGTGGTAAGCTTGAACTTACTTCATATACTACAATGACTGGGTGTTTAGGCGACTGGCGATCTGAGAAGTTGGGGCTTCTTTCATTTGATGTTTTTTTAGATGTGAGCTTGGAAGCAGCTGAATCAGAATCAGACCCACTCTTCCTTGATGCCCTAGGTGGTTTAGGGGAAACGGGAGATTTCTTGTTAGGAAGTTCTGATGTCCCATTCCTGAATCAAGAAAACAATGAACAAGTTGGATGAGATTAAATACCTTGGCAAAGAAAAAGAAGATTATGATTTGCCTTAAAATTTCCCAAGCCAAATATAACGGTTTGTTTGGCAGAGACTGATAAAGAATGCGTTTGATTACAAATGCACTTTTAATTTTCATAGTGCCAAACAACTTGACAATACATATTTATTTCCTAAATCATCAGGCCAACTACTATCATTTCATTGAGAGCAAAAGATTATTCATCCACACAAAAAAATGTTATTAGTTCCCGATTTTATTTTCTGACTAGAAGATAAATCAGGCAATTTAATCAGTTTGATTTCAAAAGCAAAATGCCAAATGCAAAACTATTTAAAATCACTTTACAATAGCAAATTTTCAAAACTCATTTGTTCAAACTTGCTTAATCATTCAACAATGGTTGCATAATGAACCTTAAAACCAACATATAAAATTTGTGGAATCAATTCCATACATATGGTGTCTATCCAACTTTTAAAAGAGCAATTCCATTAGAATCTAAATTGGGCCCAATAAACAAATCACCCATCATCCAAAAAAGTCAAGATGGTGGGTTAAGGTTTACCATTTTTGTTGGATGCAAATGGGATTAGGTTTAACATCACAATATGAGGTTAAATATTTTAATATATAATTAGTATGGCTCATGCTCTTAGACTTGAGCTTTTAGGTTGTTCAACATTCACCTAAGAGGATATTAAGCCCAACTTAGACGTCTATTTGGTATTGCTCTCCCAACAAATGTTACCAAAGTCGAAGATCTGACTCAGCCCAAATGGTTCATACAATTGGTGTCTCTCATAGGCCTCCACAAGCTTCACCCATGATTAAGCAATGTCTTGATAAACTCACGTGATGCCCTTAGATGGTTAAATAATTCTTAACATGTGTCTGTCTAATACTTGATGATGTTCATAAGGTTTCACAGAACAAAAGAGATCTCACTAAAGTCACTGATACATGACTACTATTGTTTAGCCACTTATAATGAAACAACTGTTACAATCTACATGCATGCTGTTCATAAGGTTTCACAGAACAAAAGAGATCTCACTAAAGTCACTGATATATGACTACTATTGTTTAACCACTTATAATGAAACAACTGTTACAATCTAAATGCATGCTAGAAGGACAGGTTAAACAAATTGCACTCTCAATGTTCGACATTATACTCATCTTAATTAGTTTAAAATTTCAAAGTAAAACACGAAAACAATGGACAACATAAACGAGGTTTTTACTTGAAGAAAGACATTAAATTCAAATAATATTACATTTACTCTCACATTATGAGTTGACTATACTAATAAAACCTTAATATACAATTAATATCATATTTACCCATAAGTTTAAACTTTTTGGTCAATAAATATTCAAGGTATATTAAATTTAGCCCAGTCCTCCGTTTGGTATAATTTGCTTAACAAATTTTTAAAAAAACAACACAATTTATTGTTGGAAGATCTAATATAAGACAATCCTCCAAACATATATCAACCAATCTTCCTCTCATATGTGATTCCCTCCACATGGATGCACTCATCATCCAATGAAAACCGTTTTAGCTGATCAAGTGAATCCAAAATCAATTTTGTTGTATTCTCAACTATGTTGCACCTTTGACTCTACTAGACCATAGCCATCAATTTTGCTATTGTTGTCAAATCTACCCACCCATCAACTCTGTTGCCTTTGTCGTGTCATGCTCTCTATAGAACTATTGTCAACTCTACTAGATCACTTGATCCTAACTAAGCAATGCTTGGTTTTAATGCCACTTTTTACAAAAGGAATACTATGAAGGCAATAAATAAGTGAAAAACTCAAGTCAAATTATGAAGTAGGGCCATTTTTGTACTATCATTGTTAGCTCTACTGCTTTATCAACTTCATCAAACCATTACTATTGCCTTTAATGTGTTGAGGGCTTTACCGAACAATTGCAGTTCTATTGTCCCACTTAATCCTAATTGAACTACACTTAAATCTAGTGGCACTTGTTAGACAAATAACACCATGGAAGATTATTACAAAGGTATTGATCATCAATCCAAAACATTAACATTGTGAATTGGAGCTATCACTTTGTATATCAATATTATAACTTATTAAATATAAATGTAAGAATATATTTTCTTGTATATTACACCACTTGACCCTAATTGAACTACAATTAAAAAGTTAGTGCCACTTATTAGACAAAGAACATTATGAAAGTTCGTTATATAAGTAATGATTATTAATCCAAAATATTAACATTGTGAATTGGAGCTATCACTATAACTAATTAAATATAAATGTAAAAATATTTTTCAAGTATATTCCAATAAAAGCATATAATTAACTTGTTGAAAATTAAAGATTTCCAAAAAATAAACCTACAAACTATCATAGTTAGAGACAAGAATCTCCAAACAAACATGGTTTGATGACTTTGTAGAGGCTTATGTTTTTGGCAAACAAACCCATGGACCTGGTAAATGTGATCTTCCACAAGATATAAGGAAACAGATCCTTCTTTAAGGATAGCTAGAATCCTGCGATGCAGAAATAACATGCTGATATACGATATTAGAAGATTTACCATAAAAAAACATAAAGCCCATACAACCACACATGAAAAACTATTGTTAATTTAGCATTTCAACAATATATCCTTATAAGAAAAAAAAAAAAAACATTGTTTTTAAAAAGGACAGATTCTCTGAAACTTATTTGTAAGAATATTAGGTTAGAGTAGGAGGAACTTTCAGCTAACATTATAACTTAAAAAATTGATAATAGCAAAGATTCATAACTTGCAAGAAAAAAAAAATCATTAAGGACTATAGGCAAATAAATCACCCACGTTATAGTCACACAGCACAAAAATAATAGTCACATCCCAAGTGGTGCATGTATTGTATCATGTTGTTTAGACAAATTTATGTTGGCCAAACACAGCATTCAACTTTTGTTTGGCACAAAGAACAAATTAAATGCACGGTGATCCAAATGGAGAAAACTAATAGCAGAGAGCAGGCATCAAAATAGTCTATTCAATATAACCCCTGGGTCCCATCTCTGCATTAAGTGCCACATGCACTTGGACAAGAACTGATATGATTAAACGGTAAGTAAACGTAAATAAACGAGATAAACCAAGTAAGACAAACCTTGGTTTTGATGTCTGCATGTTATCTATCGTACTGTGACCTGAAAACACTCTCACCCAGATCTAAAACTGCAGAAACAACTGAATCATGAAGAAGGCAGCGTATGCGTGTGTTGAGATGAGAGAAAGAGAGAGAATACCTAAAAAAAACACAACATAAATTGCTTCATTTTTCAATGCTTCCACTTTAGCATAAAGCGGTACAGATATTAGGTACCAATTGCCAACTTCCAAACATTATAAAACTCTCCTTTAAGCGTCAGAGAGTGAATTAGGGGAGAAGGAAACGTCACTTGAGAAAATAGTTGTTTAAATGCCAATTCATACGTTTCAGAACCCAATAATGCAAAGGCGCTATAAAATACAGAGTGGTTCGATTGGATCCAATCAATTGAAACTGGATTGAAATATGTTTAAGAATTTACATTAAGCATTTAATTAACTTGAAACTTAAATGAACCTAAAGCAAATGATTTCCAGCATGTATATATATAGATCTGAACTAATTTATTAAACAAATCTGACAAAGAAAGGTAGGAAAAGCTGGTCTCTATAACAATTCATGCGTTTTATACCAAGACAGATATATATTCTGAAGGAATTCAACTCATTAGCATGTATCTTAGGAGATCCAGAACAATAAATAACTTAAAAAGAGTAGTTAGGAAGCTTGTCTCAAATCGGATCTTTTTAAACTGAACAAAATTGTACAAATGAAACATTACAGATAGAATACATCCTCAGACAACAGAAAAAACAAAACAATTGTACAGAATTTATTCTTTAATTTCAGAAATATAGAGTTCCTCCAGCTTGTTTTGGTAAAATAAAAACCAAGTAAACTGACACTATTCCAAAATAATGCAGAAAGGTGGCAAGTAGACGACCCTGGAACAAGTTCTATGCTGCAAGATGTAGTTCAAACAATGGAGGTAAATTCTTTTAATGAAGAAAGCACCAAAAGGGTTCATTTTCCTTGTGTTTTAAACTACATTTGACAAATAAAAGAAATTCTAATGACAAACTCGGACAATATTTATGATGCACCGGAAAAATAGGTAACGGTAGGTAAAGAGGCCCGATAGACGCAAATTCGAACTCTTTAATGGAAAAGAAGTAAATCTCCTGAATTGAAAATAACCCGCCCTCGTTCCCACTCCCTGTCTCTCTCTCTTCCTTCTTTTCCAACGTCACCGTCCTCGCAAATGCCACTGCCTACTGAACCTTCCCAGGCCAGCTGCTGACCGGCAGACAACTTCTTGTTCGTGGATTTACGGAGGAACATTTCAAATTCGAAGAATAAAACAAATTCGGTAGATACGAACCCAGCGCATGGAAACAGTACATTTAACCAATCTAAACCGGACTTCGCATTTCGATACAAGAGATCTCGAAAAATCTTGCGCAGAAAGGCCGGCATTATCAAAATTCCTGGGGTATCACACAATTTTCTAGAAAAAAAAAAAAAAGGAGGATCAACCAGGGAGAAGAGAAAAACAGAAGAACAAGAGCAGTGAGTACGCTGCTCAATTTCTTCTCCTAAGTAGCGAGAAGCTTGACGCACCTTCAGAGAGGACGACAACCGATGCTCTGCATCTCTTCTTATTCCAGCATTCAACCCCGCCGTTCCCAAACCGCAGAACAAAGCAAATATAACAGTGAAAAAAATGAGGGTAAAACTCACCCGTCCTTCTAAAAGGCTGACGGCTTCAAATGCCCCCTTTTTCTCCTCCTCCTTCCGTACGTCGTTTTCTTCGCACAGCTACCTAGTCCTCACTGAATAGTTGAAGAAATAGGAAAGAAAAGAGTTGATGTACGTCAGGTTTTAGGGTTTGGCTCACCTCTGAGCTGGTGAGCTCTGATGGCGCGGGGATATTAATAGAATTGAATTGAATTGTCAGTGTCTGTCTCCGAGCTCGGAGTTACCTCCGGTGTCTGGATACAGACAAGTGTAGCAGATTCCGAAGCTTGATCTTCTAGTACAAAATAGCCGATTAAATATCTAAACACAGTTTTGTTTGTAAACCGAGATTCAACTTTTTTTTTTAATAAATAAGTTTTATCAAAATTTTATTTTTTTTTTCATATAAACTTATAATAAAAAAATATACTTTAAAATATAATTTTTAAATCTCTGATTTTAGGCGCATTATTTGTTTTCATTCACACAACTACACTTTGAACCCATTGAAGATTTCGTATGTTTTAATAATTAAAATAAGAACACAAAGATAACAACCACGTTGAAGTTAGTAATCAAAACGCACTAAACTTTGGTTAATTATAGACAAAATAAATTTAAAATACAAAGATAAAAAGTTAATTTATTTTTAAGTTGAATACTATATGTATATATATATATATATATATATATATATATATATATATATATATATATATATATATATATATATATATATATATATATATATATATATATATATATAATGATAATTTATCATTCTTAAATTTTAATGAAAACTTAATGATAAGTTTTAAGTAAGATTTCATCATCTCTTGTTGAAAAGTAGTTTCTAAAATGAGTTTATATACAAATATATAAAAATGTATTGAACTTCTTATGTTATTTCATTCAAAGTTTGAAAAACTTTATTCTTATATTTTATTTATATAATTATTAATTTATAATAAATTACATCACAGAGATAATTACAAACAAATCTAGAAAATTAGCATGTTAGATACTAATTTTGATATATCTTATAAATAAATTATAAATAAAGAGTTCAAAAAACCTAAGTAGGGTTTCTATTTTGAGATATTATTATTAAGTATTATTAGATTACAAGTTATATCTAAACTCAACAACACTTATTATTTTATTTTTACTCTTTCTCTTGTACAATTTGTTCTTATTTTTGTTATTACTAGCTTTGAACTAAAAGTGTTACAATCTTTACATTACACTTATAATTATTTTTGTACTTTGCTTAAGTGTTGTTAAAAAATGAATACATTATTATTATTATTATTATTTTTTGTGAAGAGCATATGCATACAAGAGACGTCCAAAAACTCAGTCATAGAATAACTTATGTCGCCATCTATGTTGCGATCTAAATCTATCACCATCTCCTTCCTCCAAGATTGTCACTAGTGATCCCCAACATCTTAACTAAATTGAATTGGTTTTGGTGTTACAATTCTTGAGTTTCAATTATGATTTTTAAGAGATTTTTAATCTTTAATCTTTAATTTTAATTCTAAAGAAATTAGATTGATTTTCAAACTCCTCCTCTTTTGCTCTTCTGACTTTTTTTTATTGATTTTCACTTAAATCAAATTAAAAGCTCATAAACTTGTTATGTTATTACTTTTTTATTGTTGGAGTTAAAAAAACATAAGTGTAACACTCAATAAGTTATTCGATTGAGTGCATAATTGAACCAGCTAACACAAACTTAACTTTTACGTTTTATATTGGCTCAAGTTCAAATCGATTTGCTAAGTTTGAAGTTGGCTTGTTAAATTTAATGTGAGCTTGAGCTCGACTCATATACCCATGACTTGTTTAGAAATGCAAAAAGAAAAAACTTTCAAAAAAAAATTTTTGACATTAAAATTTTATTGGTCAATCAATCATAAGCCAAAAAGCCCTGATTCAATGAGTCAAGTTGCATTCAATGAGTCACTTGACAAGTGATCAAGTTGAGTTCAATCAAGTTTGACTTGCGAGCTCAATAAGCAGCCAAAGTTCAAGTTTAAGTCATCTCATTTCGAGTTAAACTTTTCAGTATTACTTATGAATTCCTCAGGACTCAACTGATTGAAATCATAAACATGTAAACCAACTTTTCAGATCTTATTTGAACAATCAAAACCAAAGTTTGGTTCAATAGCCATGAACATTATTATTTTATTTTATTTTTTTACTTTTTTTATTTTTTTATCATAAGCAGGTGCTTAATAAGCTAACATGAAATCCTAAGGAGAATCAAAGCAAAAGTCATGAAGCAGAAGATTAAGAAAAGCCTCGGGCATCCGTGTGTCTCCACTCCACGTGAAGTCCGACTTCTCACAAGCAACGCACGCGATCCACTCCGCCGGCGCGTTCCCCTCCCTACCGATATGTGACGTTTTCAGGGAGCTCAAATTACGTGCATGCCGAAGCGCTAAAGCGTAGCAGCCACCCTCAGGAGGATTAACAAGAAGGTTTCGCACACTCTGTTCAGCAAACACCGAGTCCGATTGTATCTCAACTGCGGGATAATCAGGCAAGCTAATCCTCAGCATCTCCAAAGCTTCTAACATCGCCAGAATCTCCATCTCTTCCGTAGCATGTGAAAAGAACCGCCTCCCGGTAACCAGCAGGGGTCTGCCGTGGTGATCCCACGCCACAAGACCAATCCCGGAGATGTCATCACCGACAGCAGCATTGCAATTAATCAGAATCCAACCAGTGGGGGGAGGAACCCAGACATGAGTTACGCTCAGCTCAAAAGAGCTGCAAGGGCTCCCGCAAGCCATGGACAAGTGCTAATTACGAGTGCTTGAAATTGCAGCCAACTCAATTTGAATATTCTGCCAAAGGGTCCCGAGGTGGGTGCAAGGGATTTTCATTGTGTCTTCTCGGGTTCCTGTTCTCCCATATGTAAAACATTATTGTCATTAGGCTGGCCGCCATGCTCTGCCCTCTCCCCCCACGAATTCCAGGCGAGGCAATGAATTCCTTAATGTTGTGAATAAAATCCTGGTCACTTCCCCCCCCCCCCCCCCCATTGGAAGGCCCCAGGACAAAAGCGGCTTGACGCATATGACATGCAGTCCACGCATCTTGAGCACTAGAGCACTCCCAGAATATATGTTGTATTGTTTCAGCCCCATCACAGCCCCAGGAGCAATTGTTGCTTTCGACAAACTTTCTGCGCTGAAGCCAAACCGCAGTAGGCAAATAATACCCCACCAGCCTCCAAGTAAATATGCGTACACGCGGCAGCACATTCAACTTTCAAACCCCTTTGGCAACCTCCCTAATTTCCTTTCCCCATTCCCCATCTCTCCTCCTGGCACCCAGCTTAAGCTCTTTGTAGAGGTGGCAGTTGTCAACCTTCTCCATTCCCGTATTTGCTTGAGTAAGTACATCCTCCTCCTGCCCGTGACCAAGGTAAACGCATAATTCTCTCCAATAAAGGAGCACCAACCCAGGATCGAATCTTCAATTCATCCCACACTCCACACTTGATGACGCATTCCCCCATCATAGTTGGACACTGAACATTCATGTTAATATAATTTGGCCAGCAAGAGAGCGGGAGGAAGTCTATCCAGTTATCCTCCGCAAAATGGACCCTGTTGCCCGCACGAATTCTCCAAACAAAACTGGAAACCCTGTTGTCGTGTCCGTATTTTCCTCTCATTACTTCCGTCCACAGGCTCTGCTCGCGGCCGAGAAGCCGCTTGCACATCTTCATATTGAGCACCCATTGCCAGATACGCAAGTCCAGCAATCCGAGGCCGCCTGCATCCTTCGGCAACGTAACGGTATCCCAGTCTACGTAGTGCATGGCATTGACTCCCCCCACGCCACTCCACAAAAAATTCCTAATAATCCTCTCCCCAGCAACAATAGTGGCCGATGGAACGACACAATGCCTCGTGAGGTAGCTTGGAATTGCACTTAACACTGCCCTGATTATGATAATCCTCCCAGCAAACGACAAGGGCCTTACCCTCCACTTAGTCGCCCTTTCCTCCATGTTATGAATCACGAACCCAGGATCATCCTTTCCCAACGCCTTCGTCGAAATAGGGATACCCAAATACTTCAATTTAACACTTTGACTCGTACCCAGAATGTTGCTGATGAAGCATTTGCGCTTATTCCTCATTGCTTTACTAAAAAGGATGCTGGATTTAGAGCGGTTAACCATCAATCCCGCCACAGTCCCAAACTCATGGAGTGTCTTGCAAACAGCGTTTGCTACTTTCCGCATAGCAGGGGCAAACACCACAATATCATCAGCGAACAAAAGATGAGACACAGTAGGCGCTTGCTGGCTGCACCTGAACCCCAGAATAGCATTCTCCTCATGTGCCCGAATGAGTACAGAGAAGTACTCAGTTATAATAGTGAACAAATAGGGTGATAGTGGACACCCTTGACGCAGGCCGCGGCTGGCCTCAATCCAAGGCAGACTAATGCCATTTAGCAAGACCCCAAATCTAGGTTTGACAATACAAGCTTCCACCCAATCACACCACAGCAGCGGGAACCCCATCATTTTGAGCATGTTGAGCAGAAAGTCCCAACGAACGTGGTCAAAGGCCTGCTCCATGTCGATCTTTATCGCCATCAGACCCTTCTTAGTGCTTAAGTGATGCATTCGCAAAACCATCTCCTGGGCCACAAAGATATTGTCTGAGATGGATCTTCCTGAAAGAAACGCACCTTGTTCCCTAGAGATGATATCAGGCAAGACCAATTTAAGTCTCTCCATCATAACTCTCGCGATAACTTTGAATATGACGTTGCACAGGCTAATGGGCCGGTAGTGCTCCGGCTTGCTCGCATTTTGTGTTTTGGGAATTAACACCACCAGTTTATCCTTCCAGCCCACAGGCATCCGTCTCTCATCAAAGAAACAATGAGCAGCCCACAGAATATCCTTCTGAGTTGTGGACCAGTAACCCTTCACAAATTCAGACGTTATTCCATCGATGCCCGGAGACTTGTTGTTCTGCATAGCCTTAATAGCATGTATTATCTCCGCATCCGTCACCGTCCGCTCCAGCATATTTGCCTGTTCTCTGCTAAGACAAGCCCGCAAGCCCCAGCGCGCCTCCTGATGCGCGCAGGTTGCACCACGCCATTTTGCCTCAAAATAGGATGTCAGGATCGAGCCAATGTCATCAGCCATGAACACTTTTAACTTGGTCCAAATTGTATGCAATTATTAGCCAATTTTTGGTCCTTACATGAACACTAGATAATTTTTTTAATATGAAAAAAAAATACCATTTTATCTTCAACATGTATACTATTGAATTCTAAATTTTTTTAATATAAAGGATTGTTAGAAACTATGTTTCAAATTTTGCAAGACACCTACTTAATTAGATCAAACACCCATAACCAAGTCAAATTCTTCTACTATCATCCTATATTTTGTTCTTGATTATTATAGTTATATCTTGTGTTTGGCTTTTATTTAAATAGACAAAATCTCTTTTTTGTTATACAAAACATTACACTTCATAATAAATTGATATTGAAGCTAGCTTTATTGAAATCTAAAAGATGACAAGACATCTAGATTAATAAGTATTTTAGTGTCTTCTATTATCATGAAATATGAATTCGAAAAATTTGAACATAATAATGACTAACATATAGAGAATCATACAACAAGCATATTTAACCAAGAATTTCTAAAAGCAACTTGGTAGAAAAGATGAGAATAAAAAAGAAATTGATTAATAGGCTCTCAATTCAATTTACTTTATTTCTAGCAAAATTACATTCTTTAAAATGTTGATGAACAAGAGACCATGAGAACTTATGAGTTATAAATAACTCTGTATCACTTCAGGAGCATTTGGATGTCCATAAGATTCTATAAGATTTTTCTAATATTAACATAAAATTTAAAGAAGATAAACTTTAATTTTATTATATTTTCCATTCTATACATTCAAGTTTTTAATTAAGGATATTCAAGAACAATATTCCACTTTACATTCTTTTCCAGTACTGCATTGAAAAAAAATGATGCACAATGAATAAAGGGAACAGTGTTTCAAAAAAATGTTTTCATTTTAAATTGAAATGAATCAAAAGGAACAATCTTCATAACTTCCTTTTTTTTCATTCATATAAATACATTTCTCAAAATTTCTATTTTATGTAACAAAGCTATGGTCCTTAGGTCTCAATTGCTTGATATAAAATCATGATGAGGAAACACCACAGATTGTTTTTCTACATATTGGAAGCTTACAAGCTGCAGTTAGCAACACTAAAATTTCAAATCAACATCTCAAGCAATGGTTAGATATATTTAATTTAAAGCATGGAAAATATAATTGAACTTTATAATTGACATAGAAAGACTCTATCTATATAAAAACCCTTAGATTTCTAGATTACTCCTTTCACTCAGGAGTTGAAATTTACATTTATATGTAATTTTGCTGAAACTACAGAAAAAGGTACAATAAGAGAGCCAAGGAAAGAAAAAAAATAAAAGATATCCTTATCAGTCACTCATACCATAAAATATGATTATTCAACCAGTAATAGAAAGTCAAGGAAAAAGAAATAAAACCAAAAAATAAAAAACAAAGGTGAGATACACCACAGTAAGTTATAAACAAACTTATTGAGATTGTTGTGTAGATAAACTTCTCGCAACCAAATAATTTCTCACTTTATAATAAAAAAAGGTACACTATCACCAAAACACACTTTTAAGCAAAGAGAACAAAGAAAAAATTTATTACCCCTAACCAAATAATTTCTTACTTTATACTAAAAAAAAGTACACTATCACCTAAACACTTCTAAGCAAAGAGAACAAAGAAATAACTAAAAAGAACACAAGAGAAGATACAATATAAAAAAAAATAGAATTTATGTAGAAACCAAAGCTTATAACCACACTATATGACTTTCTAGAACATTGACATCATAATCACTTGACAATAGTAACATCTCAAGAGCCCTGATAAGCCACCAATTACACAATTGCATCATGTTGCACATTCACTTCATAATCACTTGCTAGACCACTATTCAAATATTCAACCTTAATTGTTATCTAGCTCTCTCATATTCGAAACATAAAATTTACACTTTTCAAGAATTCTCATAAATATATGTTATGCTTAGCTTGTATATAACATGCACAACACAGCTATGAATTATGTTTGACAATAATGTACATATATTGCACTATCTACTCCTTCAAACCTATACATCTATATCATGCTCAACATCTTAACAATCTCCCATTTAGAGCATAATTGTTTCTAAGAAATATAGTTCTCTATAGGTTAAATCATTTTTTATAGATCTTCTATAACTTCAATGCACTTTATTAGAATAACACTACAATTTATTGATATTAATCATCTGGTTAATATATTTGCTTGCATTAATGTGATGGTAAACATTACAAGAGCCTTTTTGAAATGTATTTGGTACAAACCATGTGAATCAAGCTTCATGTAGCTTGGGAAGCCTCGTTCCTTTTGGGTTTTGCACATAAATCACATAAAGATTAAGAAAGGAAAAAAAAATATAACTTAATTGCATTTTGAATTTATGTATCATATGATATTGTATAATATTATATGTATAGTTATATGGTTATGGTATGCTTTATACATTTTTGTAAGTTCAATTGCAGCAGTTTTTATTAGTATCATTTAAACAAAAAATCTTTAAATTTTTAATGTTCTAATTTCATCTCATCTTAGTTTAATAATAATTCCACACTGATCTGATCAAATCCTATTTAAGCCAATGTTTGGTAGGCCTGAGTTAAGCAGGTTAACGCACTTAACCTAAAATCTGCTGTCATACACCAATTAACACCAATTAAGGTTAGCGCAATTACAAACACGGCAGAACAAATTAACCCCGCTAACCTTAACCCGTTGAGAAGCCGTGTTAGTGCTATTTCTCTTCAGTGGTTTTGCCCTCGCCGTTTGTCTCCCGTGGCGCCCAACCCGTCGAGGTCCTCGAAGGTTGCCATCCAATAGGATTCGCACTCGAGGATGGTGTCCAGGAACCCAATGCAATCACCACCGAAGAAGCATCGACCAATGAAGGCGTCAACAGAGAGCTCCGCCTGGAGCAGGCATAGCTCATTGCAAAAACATGCGACAACTACGAGCTAGACAGAATGGCCGTAGCAGCTAGCCCACAAACCTAATGAGCTAAGAGAGGAAGGAGAGTTGTTCTATTTGCTGGTTGGGTTCTTCCACGGCTAGATTTTGAGTGCGATGGGAGAGGACGAGGAGGGTAGATACTACAGGTTGAAAATAACCTGTTTATTATGTTTGATGGTCTGATTGGATGCATGATCAGAGGAAGTTTTTTTTGTCAATTAATTATCTATTGATGTAAGATTATTATTTGTTAAATTAATTAATTAATTAATATATACGTCTAACAATTTAATAAAACTTTTAAATATTTTTATTAATAATTAGTTAAATAATATTTGAAATATAATCAATATGCATGTCATTAAATATAAAAAATATTAATTTATAACATTTAATTTTATGTTATTTTTTTAAAATATTTTTATTATTTTGAATTGAACTAAACAATCATAATAATTAATTTAAAATATTAAAATTATTTTAAATCATATTAAATTATTATTTGATTTATATGAATTATTAAACATAAATTTATTTTACCATCATTTAATTCAATATAATAATTAAAATCAAAATCATTTTAATCTATTTTAACTTGAGATAACAGCTAAACATAATTTTGTTTTTAACCTCAAATTCATTAATCATGACTTTATGTCTTCCATTCCTTTTATGAAAAAGAACATGTCAACAAAAAACTCTATCACTAGGAATTATTAACAACCTTTTTGGCTACATCAACAACGCCAAGCTCTAATACTAGTTATTGGGGGATTGGTTAACCTAAAATACCTTATACATGCCATATTGAGTTACAAACAAACTACATGAGATAATTGCAAAGATAAAACCCTCACAATCATAATCAAAACTAAAGTGCTCTTCATTCAAATGGCAATGGAAAACATGCAATGGTAGCTGAAAACTTTCCAAAGAGAAAAAAGAATAGAACATAACACAAGAGAAGATGAACAAAGAAACACATAATTAAGTGAAAACCCAAACTTTTGAAAAACAGAGATAACAAAATCTTTACCGGAATTGGCCCAATTAGCAGAAATTAAGAGGTGTTTTGCTGTAATTCTATCTGCCCTTTTTATTCATTAAACTTTTTACGTACATAAGTTTACCATATGGTTTCACCTATTTGGTTAACAACAAGGGAAAGGAAATGGAAAAGGAATACAAAATCAAATTAGTCTAATTTCCTTAATAGGCCTCTGGGGAAGACCAGCAAAGTTTTAACAGGAAATATAAATAAAACGATACCTATTTGCTCAGCTGACGTTACAGTTCCTTGGATCTGTAGCTGAACCATCTTCTAGAGATTCACTGTCTGAATCTGCAGCTGGAGCAGAAGGCTCAACATATACTAAGGTTTGCCTTCTTTGAAGCCTCAGAACATGCATTACAACATCAGGAGAGAGCGTGATCCGTGCTCGAGATTCTCTGCCTTGTTTATTAGATGACATAATCTATCGAAAGGTGAAACATGCTCAAAAAAAGTAAACCATTTAAACACAGATTTAAGTTGACCAACTAATACCTCTTTTGCATTTTTAGGCAGAGGAGAAATTTTTCTGGATGTAGGCGTCCAAACCTTAACATTTTTATCCAATCCACTACTGGCAAGGAAAGGGAAGAACGGGTGTGGTTCCACACAGTTCACAATTTGCTTGTCACCAACCATCATACGCATAAGTTCACCATCTTTTTTCTTCCAGATGAAGACATGACCGCAGTCTGAGCCACTCACCACATACTCATCAGAGGGTCCAAAGAAGTTTACTCCCTTAACAGTTTGCCAATTCCTATGGCCTGCATACACCTGTGGTTGATTAATGTTCTTTAACGACTCTGCCTGGAACGCTTTTGGATTCGTACCAATACCCATGTACTTGTGAAACAAGTAGATAAGCTCGTCATTGTAAGAAACAAGCACTTCACTCATTCTAGAATAAGCTAGTCCGGTGATATGAACATTATTAGATCCAAGCAAATGACAAGGGCAAAAGATATCCACAGGAAGGTCCTCACCCTGCGATGCATCTAATTGATAATTCCTGATGTCATAGACCCTGACATACTCATCAAAACCTCCTAAAGAAAAGTAGTTAGCATTCTGTGGGTCAATGGCAATGGAATTCAGTTGCAGTGGTTGTTTATCTTCTGAGAATGATAAACATGTGAAAAGCTTGCTGTTGGTTTGGCTTCGCAGGTCAAACTGCAATCAAATACTTGCATCAAATTGGAGGATGCTAGAAGCAGCTTCAATAGAAGGAAAAAGACAACTAATTAGGCTTCCTACACGTTGAACAAGACCATCCTCACCACAGCTGTAGAAGATATGTGGGCTTCCAGACTCGATGGCTAGTTTGTGAACACGACCAGAGTGTCTCCCTAGCTGTTTGGTGTTAACTTTACCATCCTCCGTTACATGACCAAATCTCACCTGGTCAGAAAAAATTAGTGGGAAAGGCACCCTGATGCCATCTTTACAAAGAAAGCAACTGGAAGTAACTACCTCATGATAAAGACTAGTATATAAGAAAAGAAAAAAACACACGAAAAGAAAATGACAAGACCCATTCATAATAGTAAAAAGATCAAAAAGAGCCATGAATTCTCATTAAAGCAGCAGTAAACCATAGGAAAAGCAAATCAAGTTTGGCAATTACAGTCAAAGGTCTGTCTTCTGGATTCTATTTTGGTTATATACTGCTCCGATGTAGTAGCACTTAGCTACTTACGGCTTTGGGCTAGTAGCATACGATGTGAACTTCTAAGGGATGCCAACTTTATTATTATAATGCAACTTTGCTAGAAAACCAAATGACCACTTTCAACAAATTTGAGCATTTTATATCTAGCAAACAAATGAATGATCCAGATGGGAAGTGGTTCAGAGGTATTATAAAGTGAGAGATCGTCATTCAAAAAGTAAACTATATTAAATGCAGCAACTAAATTGTTAAGGTACATACATCTTCGGACAATAATGATATTAATGGTCAGGTTGAATTTCACAAAGTGGAAGTGGTATAATACTAAAAAGAACATACTGAACTATTGGAATGATGGAAATGACACATGCATAAAGCAAAAGAGTGAACAAAAACTAGGCTCTTTGAGCATGTTTGGTAGAGAAAAAGAAATACACCAGTAAGGAAGGTAGGATGCAAATACGCAATGCCATACAAAGAATATGACAAAAAATAAGAACTTGTAACATGTTAGGACAAAGAAGTAAAATTTACAACTTAAATAACACTCTTCATGAATGAATGGCGAATTGATTAAATAATCGACACAAAAATTGGGTAAAGCTACCAAAGACCATTGTGATAAGAAAAAGGTTTGGCGCTTGCAATACCAAATCAATACCTGTACAAGATCCACCCAAAGAGCTAACCTAGTTTCCTGTTGTGCTTTCAGTTTGAATTAAAAAGCATTAATTTGCATTCAAGAGAATGAATATGTAGCTCACATTAACAATAATATGCCCTTCCAGTTAATAGAACTCAACACCAAAATCTTTACATTACATTATTCTAAGACGTTGATTATAAAGATTATTTTAATGATGAAGATGAAATTGCTATAATAGAAATCATTAAAAAAAATTTATTTAGTTTCAAAGACAAAAATGTTCATCCAATCCACACACAAGATTCAAGTATCTGAGGCACAAAGCGTGATGGCTTAAAAGTCTGTTTGGTACTTCGATGGCTTATGAAAATTTGCTTTGATTAGATTGAAAATAAGATTATTTCAATAAAATTTAATATAAATTAATACTAATGATCCATAAACCTTATATGTTAAACTAATCTATATCATACTATTAATTAAAGTCATTACCAATTGATCTACTTTTACCTGACCCATTGTTAAATTCAACTAATTTGGTCAAAGATCCAATTTCAAGATGACTGTCATTGGCTCCACCCAATTCTGAGATAGACCAAATTTGACCCAAAATTAGATGTTTAGTACTCCTAAAATTATGCCTTTAACCCACATTTAGCAAAGAAATTAGATATTTAATATCTCTTAAAATTGTCTCAACACATATTTAATAATAGCAAATTAGAATGATTCATCTAATTTAAACCCTCCACCCAAAAAATGAGGAAAAGCTCTCACAATTTATTTGAGTTTTACTAACCCTACCTAAGCACATTAACCCAACTAAACCTAACTAATGTTGCACATCAGGTGCATCAGATGAATCCAATGGAGCCTAAGACACAAGGTTCCATTTCACCACAAATCATGGACTCGATTATAGACAATGATCAATAGTAGATTTATGTAGTCTTATTTACTACTTTGATTCATTAGTTTTAATATATCATATATATAAAAACCATAGACTTATTTAATATTTTAATTATTTTTACTTATTTTTAGAGACATTTTAGCATTTTCATTTTTACTTTAGAATTTATATTATTTAAATAATGATATTGAATGAAATAAAGATTTTTTAGCTTGACATTTGTTTCTCAAAAACTATAGTTTCTCCTTGAACATATGTGCACAATATCAATTGCGATATGAGGTTTTCTAGTTATGATCCGAATATCTGAATTACGATTTGAGTCCATCATATGGTATTAGAGCAAGTTAATAGTGTTCTAACCATTGTGATGATCCACCATTACTATCAATTAGAAGCTTCGCTCACCATCTTTGACAATTGCTAGCCACTTTACTTTCTATAATTCAATGCCCCTTTTATCGATAGATTTTCTAGCTGTCATCAATTCTATCACCCTCAAGTTACTTAGGAAAAAAACTATCTGGCTGATCCCACAACATGACAATCATCCATCACACTGTCACGCGTACTTGTTGCAGCTCTCGACCTCACTCTTGGCCTCCCGTGTTGCATTGTTGGCCCCTAGTCATAGTGTTTTATTTGATGATAACAAATCCTAAATATTTCTAATGAATTTGTTTAAGTAAATTTTCAGATTTTAAGCTGTCGATACTCGTATTCGTAGGAGAACTAAAAGAAGAAGTGCAAATATTAAATCCCATGAAAATCACTTTAGTTGGAGTTGCAAACCACCAAGAAACTCATTCTGAATATAATTTTAGGTATTTCAATTTTACTTTAATTAGAATGTTAAACTTGATTAAAATATTTATTATAAGACACAAATTAAATTCAAATTAATCTTAGAACGATATTTAAGTTTTCAATATTTTTTATCCATCCTTCTTGATTATCTTGACCATTATTTTATTTTACTAATATTTTTTAAAATCCTTAATTAATCTATTAAAAAAAGTTTTAATAATATTAATTATTTAGTACAAAATTTATTAACAAAATATAACCCATTTATACAAGTGATTACCGCCTGAACCAAAAGCGTCACTACACCACTACGGTTCAGTGGTAACTACTTCTGAACATGGTTCGATGTATAATCAATCCCAAATATTCCATTTTGAACCGGGTCATCAACCCTTCCTCCGTAAATCAAACCAACTATATGTAGCTCGCTAGTCGCTTGGGTGATTAATTCCCAAACCTAGAAAGCGGAAGCCAACCCAGTTAATCGGTTGTCTTGAAAGGTTATGGAAATCCTTATAAGAAAAAACAGTGTAGATGAGCAATGTAGGGCAAAAAACGCAAACCTTTTTTGCACGGTGAATTCCCGAATTGCAGGAGTAATGTGAATCGTCCGATCGCGCATTTCGTGATCAAGCGATCATCGCCGTATCACTTTTTCAAAAGCATTAATTCTATCAAGCCATTCGATTGTGCAATTTCTCGATCACAAGGTCCAAATTTCATCTGCTCAATTTCATATTTCTAAAGGAGCATATTCGATTGCATCCGTCTGATCGCAATTGAACGGTCTTGGAGCATTTTGATCAAATGACTCCAACGCAACGGCTATTTTAGCAATTATTTTGAGCCGTTGGAGATTTTTTATTTATGTCCTAATTAAAATATTGTGAAAATTGTAACAGCTAAAATGAGTGTTTGATAAGTGCTTTTAGTCTTTAAAAATTGCCTATAAATAAGAGATTTTTGTATGAATATAAAAAGAGAAATTTTTATGTGATCCAAAGCAAAACTATTCTTGCCGTTAGCAGCTCGTTCCCATCATCGCTTCCATACGCTGCAAAGCTATTCACTCGTCAAACTCCTGAAATTCTTTTCCTTCTCAAATCAGCTAAGTTATTAATTTTCTTGATATTTAATTCATTTAGTTAAGATATTTATGCCTCTTTAATTATTTCATCAAGCATAGGATCTTGGTTATATTGATTTAGATTTTGTCCTCGAATATTTTTCTTCTATTGTCATTTTATTTCGTTGTAAGGCCGTAGTATCTTGTCCTGTTTATTTCATTATAAAGTTGTAGTAATCTATCTCATTTGTCTCTTTGTTATGAAGTTTTAGCTTACCCGTTTTTTAGCGAAAGACTTATATTGTGTTGTGTTTGTCTGATTTTTATTGGAGATGAACGTAGACTTGTTTTATAAGCCGAACCACTTAAAAATAGATTGTGTACAATTTTAATTATTATTAATTTTTCAATTACACGACTTTTATAGAATTTAATATATTTTTAAAATAAAATTAAAAATTTATAGAAAATCACTTTTATATATTTGTTAAACCTTATTAAAAATTACTATAAATATTTAATCAAAATATTTTATAATGAACCAAAATTTAATTCATAGCAATTCACCCCCCCTCTTGTTGAAGAACCTCACTTCATCCCACATCATGTGCAATGCATCCACCCATGCAACACTACCTTCTGAAGCTACTCACACAACTCTCAACCGTCGTGCGCAACAATTGCACCTTAACCTCATAGAAAGGATCCATGCAATCCCTAGCCACTACGTTGCATATCCTTCATAGTTGCCAAACCAAAGATGAGAGAAACTTAGCACTCAAGTCAATACTTGCATGTGTGCACCTAAATCATCAAAGTTGAATTGCACCTGAGTTGAACTGGACCAACACCAACCCACGGACAGACACATGTCTTGCACACGTGCCATCTAACGTCAACCAGCTCAGCTCAAGTCAACCCAGCATTAAACCAAACGTGCGCAACCCAACAACAAACCGCATCATGGAAACCAAATCAGCCTAAACCTAAACCAGAGCCAAAACAACTTATTTTAGATTCAGTTTAGCAAAAGCTTTTAGAAGTACTTTTTAACATCTTTTTAACAAAATTTTTAGTATGATATTTTTTTTTAACTACAAATTGAAAAACTTCAAAATTCGATATTAAGAAGGGTTTTATCAATAAGAGAGCATCAACCTAGGAACTTAAGAGTCTGTGAGTCAGAAAAACTACAAAAGAGAAGTAGCCCATGAATAACTTAATTATTTTCATTCCTAATTATGACTTCAGTTTTCAACATTAAGATTAGCATAAACATGTTTGGTTATAACTCCGATGAATAGCATAACGTTAGCTTACTCTACCATTACTAACCAACCTTAAATTAATTTATCATTAGCTCCTAAATAACACCTAAAAGAGCAATTTACAAATTAATCTCTAACTCAATTAAAATGCAAATAACATGCATAAAATCCTAATTTATTTTCCTAATAAGTACTTCAAACATTACTATGTATGAAAATTTTAAGTTAATTTAGTCTGTCAATGTACCAAAAAAAAAATATTTGCATATTTTTATTTTTTTTTTTTGCATAATTTTTTATAAAGTAATTTTAATTTAATTTAAAACTTAGATTTAATATTAAAAATATTAAATCTTGCCTACAATAAAACTTAAATTTTCCTATATTAACATATTTTATTGACATATTGAAATTATATTATTCACCAAAACAAAACTAAAGACTATGACAACTGAACTAGATGCAATGTGCCAAGACACATCTACTGGGTTGATTCGCCTAAAGGATACATTGGATGTCATAAATGATTGATTAGACATTATAACTAAGTTTAATGAATACCCGATCTCATCTCTATCAAATGAACCTAAAAAAAATACCTACACATTCCTAAGGAAAATATATTGGCCTGGGGATAACAACATCCTAAGAATTATAGAGATGATCTAATAGAGATAACATAATAATCTTAAAGTCTAAAGATGATATCTATGATCCAAATAAATTTCTGAATTGATTGACTCAAATGGAAATTTCTTTTTAATGTTATGGATTTAATGACTACCAAAGGACTCGTTTTGCTAATATGATATGTTAAAATATTTTGGATTAATGCCTTAGCCATGGACAAGAGGTTACATAGAAGGATCCCTACTTCAGCAAAGACAACGGAAGAACTAATACAAAAATATTGTCTCAAGTACTACGATAAAAGACTACATGGGTAATTACACGCACTAAAGTAAAAAAATTTATCATAATGAAAGATTTAAACACATTAGAAGAACTAGTAATCCAAACTAATTGTCTTCATATGGGTTACAAAATTAGCCAATATGCTTGTATTGGGACTGATGATGGAGATCAGGAGGTAAGTTGAGCTGTGTAATCCTCAGTCACTTGAGGATGCTAGTAACTTAGCTCAACCAATAAATTAATTCCAAACATCAATACTATGAAGTCACGATTTAAATCTATAGGCCATTTATGGGAGCAACAAAGATAATTACTAAGCCCAATATATCTTCTTCCTCTAGAACTCAGGTAGCCAAAGGTACTACTAGAATTAATTTTCAAAACAATATTGAAGTTTGTTATAAATATAAGAAGTCTAGGCATAAAAGTTATCAATAGAAAGTTATCTTAAGCATTGAGGAAGAAAAATCATAAGAGCCAGATAAGCTAAAGTATGAAGCAATACTAGAAGATATTGTCTCCATGAAGAAGACACATGTGAAGAGGATAATTAATAAATAAGTATTATGAGATGCCTCTCTGTATTTAAAAACAAAATGAAAATTAGAGAACAAAAATTTTTTATTATTATAATGATCTAAAATGAAAAATGTTGTGATTAATTATAGATGTGGGAATGCAATGAATAAAAGTTTTACAAGTACAATCAAGAAAAAACCAAACCCAAATCAAAGCCTCATCCTCAATCATTTCTTGAGTTAAAAAAAATCACAGTTCTTTGTTAGTAATATCTAGGTGTTTGGTTCTACTAAAAATAAAAATATATATGAATAAAATTTGATATGATATCCTACCCATAGATATAGCCTATATCCCATTAAAGAGGCCATGACTATATGATATTGTCATATTATTGAACAAAACAATTATGATATCCCACTTGAACCGACTGAAAAGGTTCAACCTTCTAAACGATCATTTTAATTGAAACCTATCATTCCTCAAAAGAATAGAAAATAATTAATTACACTTATAATTATTGGAGAAATAATAAGCCATCAATCCAAACAAGGGTACCAACTAAAAAAAGAATTATATTTGAGATTGAAGATGGTTAGATTTGATAGGATAAGGAATTCACTAATAAGCAGTCTTTATACCTCTTGTATATCAAACAAGTTTTAATTGACCACCCTAAAGACCATATTTCTCCAAAAATTCTTAACTTATTAGAGTTCATCAAAATTATCCCAAAAGAGCCACCAAATGAGCTGCCTCTAATAAAAGAAATCCAACAAGCCATTCATCTCATTCTAATTCTACAATTGCCAAATTTGCCAAACTATAGAATGAATCTTACTAAACATGTTAAGCTTAAAAGACAATTTGATGAACTCCTTAGAAAAGAATTTCTACGAAAAAAGCTTATAAACATGTGCTATACTTGTACTATTGATACCTAAGGAAGACGAAAGTTAAACAATGTGTATTAACAGAAAAGCCATTAATTAAACTGCAATTACATATAAATGTCTCATTTCACAATATAATATGTTAGATTTGATCTCAAGTACAAATTAAGTTTTAAAGATAAATCTTAGGAATAAGTATCATTAAATTAAAATTAGATCTAAAGATGTACAAAAAAACAACCTTTAAAAACTTTTAATGGAATATATGAATGATTAGTGATATTTTTTTTATTATCAAACACACTGAATACTTTTATGATATTGATGAATACAAATTTGAAGTCTCTTATTGAAATATTCATTATGATTTATTTTGATGATATTTTGGTATATAGTGTAATGAATTATCTCACATAGAGCATCTTAAAAAATTATTCTAAGTACTAAGGGTAGAAAAATCATTTGTTAGTATGAAAAAATATTTGGTCCTACAATTTGAAATAAATTTTTAGGATTTATTATATTAACTAAAGATACATGCCCTGATCCTGAAAAGATTAACACAATATTAGATTGACTTGTTTCAATTATTGAAATTTGAAGTTTTAATTGGCTAACTATTTTTTATAGGATATTTATTAAAGATTTTAGTACAATAAAGACTCCAATTACTGATTTAATAAAGAAAGATAAATGCCTATGGACTAACAAATCAAACAAAACCATTGTACAAATCAAGATCTTAATGATACATCACCGGTTTTGAAATTATCAGATTTTTCTAAAGAACTTGAAATTACTTACGATACATGAAGAATTGGAATAAGAGAAATTTTGACCATGGGGGCATCCAAAATCTTGTTTTAGTGAAAAGTTAAGTGATGCTATAAAAATATTCAACATATGATAAAAAATTTTATACTTTAGTATGAGAATTAAAGTATTGAAAATATTATTTGTTTCACAAAAAAATTATTCTGACAACTAATCACTGCTTTGAAATATATCAACACTAAAAATAAATTAAATCATAAGTATGCCAAATAAGTATAATTTTTATAAAATTATTTTTTGTTCTAAAAAATAAAACTAAAAATCAAGATAAGCTTACAGATACATCGTATCAATTAACATTAATTACAATTATACTTGAATTCAACATTCCAAGCTTTGAACATCATAAAGATAAATACTTATCTTAATTTTTAGGTACTCCATGACGAGTTATAGGGCAAACCTATAATTTTATAAAACATTTTTCATTTAACAGAGGGATATTTATTTAAGAGAAATGCTTTGTGTATTTCAACAATATTGTTATATGATTTTTTAATTATTGAACTATACTCAGAAGAAATAACATGTCATATGAATTAAGATAAGACAATTAACCAAATGAAACCAAGATTTTATTGGCCCTCACCAAAAAATGAAGCACATAGGAATGTGTACCAATGTAGAATATACAAATTAACTAAGGCCATAACAATGATATAGTAAATATATGTCCTTGCTTATTACTAATAGATATAAGGAAGCCTTATCTATGAACTTTTTTTAAGACTACCACGTACTAATCGACACATTGATGGGTTTCCCAAATTGACTCATTTTATTCCTTACCAAAAAACCAATTATGCATCCCACATAAACTTTTTTAAAGAAATTGTTAGACTGATTGAATTGTCAAACACTACTATTTCTAATAAAGATGTGAGATTAATCTCACATTTTTTGAAAAAGTTATGAAAATTATTTGAAACAAAACTAAAATTTGTATATTCCACCTCCAAACTGATGATCAAACTGACATAATAAATAAGACACTGTAAATTTATTGCAAAGCTTAATTGCTAAGAGTATTGGGAATTGAGATTTATATTTGTCCATAATAAAATTTGTATATGATAATACTATTTCTAAGACCATAAAATTATCCCTTTTTAGAACACTTTATAGTTAAAATCTAAAAAGATATATAAATTTGATAGATATTCTCACTCATCTTTATTTTGATTTTATATTTTATTTATAAACAATTTTCAAAATTTACATTAAAATATAAAATAGATAATTGAATCTAAAAATTTAAAATTTGCTAAAATTATTGATCAATATAGAACTTATAAGGAATTCAACAAAGGAGATTATGAATACATATCAGCTCTAAGAAATATGTCATCTCAAAATTTACAAAATTATATTCGTAAGCTTGTGATCCTTTCAAAATTATAAAAAAACTAAATCCTAATGCTCATGTTCTAAACTAGTCGCTTGACAAGTTTTTTAGTAATGCCTTTAATATTGAAGACTTAATGTCATATAAAGGTGATTTACATGATGGGTGTTTATAAGTTAACTCTTCTACAAGTGGTTCAACTAATGAACAATCTCCTCTATTTTTTGGTGTTAGGTTTTTTTTACTTTTCATGCCATTTTAACTAATATCCCTTCTAGTTCTAATACTCTTCATAAGTTCTTGATCAGGTTGATGAGATCTACATTCATCAAATTGGATGACTTTCAAAAACATGGAAAGACTTACACCAAATCTCTAAAGAGATTATTTAAAGTTCAATTCTATGAAATAAAATTTTTCTTGGCAAGGGAAAGCTATTGCAACACATCAAGAATATCAAATGGATCTAATGTAGCCCGAGACACAGGAGGTCCATTTCATCACAAGTCGTTGACTTGATTGCAAACAATGGCGTACAATGAATTCACATAACGTATTTTTTTATTTAGTATTTTGATTTATTAGTAAATTATAATATGTTATATATAAGACTCATTGACCTTTTTGTTGTTTTATTTATTATTGTTTATTTTTATAAATATTTTATAATTTTTATTTTTATTATAAGGTTTATGCTATTTAAGTATTATTACTAAATGAAAGAAAAGATTTTTTTTTCTTGAATCTCGTTTTCTAAAAACTATAGTTTCTCTTCATATATTCATGCACAACTTGGAATATGATTCTAGGATTTTCAGGTTGCAATCCGAATATTCAAGTTGTGATTCAAGTCCTCCATCACTAACTCTACTCATTGGAGGTTTGTCTCATTAATGCACGTTTGGAGAATCCTTTGTCAAAAAAGTTCAGCATTGATGGAAGCAGGAGTTACCAATCTTCCACCATTATATTAGATTTGTTAAGTTAGGCCACATACTCCATGATCACCACTAATCCCCCAACGAACTTTGTAGCTTTGCCTTTTTCCCATCCAACAACCTAATTGTCCTCAACCTATTGCCAACAAGTGCAACTCCGTTTGATTACTAGAGTCAACTAAAGCATTCTATCTTCTGTGGACCATAGCTGTTGATCGCAAGTCGATGCTCATCAATTGTTAGCAAGCAAGACTTAGGCCACCTTTGATGGAGTCTACATCAATAGTTTCCTCACCAACATGTGCCACCGTGATGGAATATGCTTGGTTCACAATGGTTGTTCCACGTCAACATTGGCAATGTAGCATGGTGTTTGTGATAAGGCACACATTAAGAAGGAGAACGTATTGTGATTGATAACAGTCTATGATATCACCAGCAATGAATGGGTCGCCACAAATCTATTCATCATTTCACAAATGCCAACGTGAGACCAAAACAACAAATATCACCTTGAACATAAGTTAATTACCAAGTAAAAAATCAAGCTAACCCATACAAACCCATTTTAGCATCCAAAGACACCCTTTATATGTTAACCCCACAAACCCAAAGCTAACCATGTTTACATTAAACACATGCAATTTAACACAAGTCAACAAGATTTAGCCTATTTGTTTTGTTTTAAGCTTAAGACCATGAAAAAGCTTTCATTTTAGGCAATTGTCTTATATTTTTAACCACATATTTCACATTTATGCCATGCCAATGTAGTTTGCTCTTGAACCCCACACTGACTCATTCATAGTTGTTGCCAGTTTTAAGAGGCCTGGGCATGTCAACATTCACTTGCTAAAATGCCTTTGGGCAGCTTAGAATTGAATCTAGTTGTATTATGTTCACTTCTAACAAATCTTGAAGAAAAGAGTTTCTTATTATCAACTGATTTCAGCCAAAATAAATCTATTGTTCTTAAATATGAAAACCTTAATTCTATCAGTTTACTTGTATATTGCTTTTACCCATAAACAAAAACATGTATAAATCACAAAAGTTTACTACCTAATAACATAAAAGGTTGGTTAAATTGAACATACACAAAAGAGAAATAAATATAAAAGGTCAAACTCAAAAAAACCGAAAGCCCCATAACAAGAGATTGGCAATTACGGCAAGCGATTTCAAAAAACACAAAGGGAAATGTTATTAGAGACTATGCATAAAAAAAAATGGACATTCTTGCATCAGAATTTTAAAAAACCTAAACCATTTTAACAATAGTATCTTTGCAAAAACAATTAGTCCCAAAGCTTAACAACCTTTGTGGTGTTAGTGAGTAGATATATTCTACATTCTGAAATAATTAGGAGGTATCATGTTAAAATAAATTCACTAGGCCTCATAAAATTAACTTGCCAAACAACATTGCTAACAAGGCTTCCAATAATAATTCTAGAAACACGCAGAAGAAATATGTGTTTTTTTTAAATACCTTGCTGAAGAAGACAACAATACACAGGACACAAATGTATCATAAAATTTCATAAAGAATCTAAATAAAAGATATAGTAAACAAAACAGCATCAAAATGCAAAAAAAAAAAAAAAAAAAAATCTTAAAATAAGAAATACGTAAAACCACACTTTATTCCAATAAATTATTTGTTCAGCCAATTTTGATTTGTCATTTGATGCAAAGAAAGTTATCAAAATAAGCATACCTGACCATCAGCTCCAGATGTCACAATTATTCTGTCATCAGTGTATGGCATGATTTGAGCATAGAAGACATTGTCCAAATGACCAGAAGCATATGAAAACGTTATAGTTTTGGCAACCCAGTTCCAAAAAATAATGTCCTTGTCATCCGAACCAGAAATAAGAACATCACCACTAGGGCTAAAATTTGCAGTGTTGACACATCCATTATGGCCATGTAATTTTCCATAAAGATCTAGATGTTTTATGAGTGTCTGGTCAATAACAAAAATTTATTGTATATCAACACAAAGCCAATTAAACTTTAACCTAAAAAATCGTCATTTTAACATCCAAGAAGTTAACAGATAAATTTTTAACTAAAAGCAAATGAAAAAGCTTATAAAAAAAAAAGAAAAAGCAAACCAAGCATAGGAATGAAAAATGTGTTCACGAAAAGCTTCCTATACTTCATTTAAATAATGCAAAAATATCATTATAGATGTTACGACTTGTTTGACAATGATGAAGCAAATAGTTTGAAAAAAGTAGATTTTCCTTTCTTTTTATGAGTATTAAAACAAAAGAGCAAACATAGCAATGAGAAAAGTTCTTGAAGCAAGTATTTTACAAGATAGAAATTATCTAGTTAAAAAGTATTGTCATGGCTTAAAAGAAAATCTAAAATTTATGAGAGGTTCCAAAATAAGACCATGCTGACACAACATCAATACAACTTTCCATAAAGGCCATCATGGAAGGTAAGCATTGTATTGACCAAATAAAACTATAAATAATATCAATCATTTAACGGAGTCCAATAATTCCCACATATCATGCCAAAAATCAATACGATTGAATGAGACGCTCAACAAAACAATAATTGGAAGAGGTCTAGTGCACAAAAGAAAACATAAAGGCCTATATTCACCATACAAGAGGATATTTTAATAACAAAATAGCTTTAATAGTTTTATGCAAAAAAACATACACCCAAATGTGTACCACAAACAATGTCCTTCAAATTTTTCTATAATAAAAAACATTCACCAAAGAGACAAATGACCTAAAAAGATAATATATTAAGACCTTAGTTTCTACATCAATAAAGAAGAACACCAAAATGAAACAAAAACAATATCATGATAAAACCCTAAACACCGAGCTGATAGTAACCTTTGAAATCAATAAGCAAAGAAATCACTAAAGGATCTCAAATTATCCTGAATTCCTTTGTTGAAAGGTCATTCCCATGCAATGCGAATGCCAAATTGAGATGATATAAAAAAATGTACTAGGACAGTTTATATAATCCATGAAATCCTTGTAACTCCTTATTGATATGATGATGCCATCATCAAAATCAAAACAAAAAAACCATACGGTAATCATTAGACAAGAAAGTATGTAGGCGTCAACATGAATTTTCCAATCATCTAACAAATCCTTTATCGTTTCTTTTGATCTTATCTCAATTAATTAGAGGAGAAGATATATTTCATATTCTTAACACAAATATATAAATATATATATATGCTTATCAAATGTTTATAACAAATCTATATCTAAAAATTAGTCTATTTTCTCCAACAAAATATATCATAAATATAAAATTTAAATTAAATCAATACTGAAACAGATCTCTACAATTCTCCCCTTAACTCAATATTATAACTATTACCAAACATTCTCCAACACCTAAACTCATATTATTGAGCTCCTAGAGCCCTCAAGAGCTAGTATTATGCAATATCACAAAACTCATATTCCTAGATTTAGTACCAACGTGAGACATCTTAAGCATGTCAACATTATAACAATGCGAAACTATAGATACCCAAAGTGCACCTATTGAAAATTTTTATTATCTAACAAGTGGCTTTATCCACACCCTAAATATTCCTAGCCAACACTAGTCTAAAGGTGAAAAATTAAGGTATGTATTTCAAATCTTTCAAATAAAGGATTGCGAAGAAGAGACTAGCCAGTGGCAGCTAGATTTTCTTAAGCTCAATTCCATTTTGGACATGGCCTATGGAGGAACACCTCATACATGTGAAAAAGGTGTCTTATCTCCTCCAACCAAACCAGTGAAAACTTACTCCAAGAAAAGAAGTGTGAGTATTGGAAGAGATCCATCCTAGATTCCCCTCTCCTCGGGGGTTTCAACGACCTCAAATCCATCAATTTCTTTAGTGAATAAATGAATGTATCTCCACACCACTAGCCACTAGCACATCACTTTGCAAGACGGAGCCATAAAGATCTACTCATTTCTCAATAAAGTTCTTAGTGAGGATAAACCAATATTTCGTTGATTCTTTTTTCTTGGACTTTATCAATTTTGATTCCCTTGATGTCTCCTCTACTTTCTCTACTGCCGGCTAAGGCTATAGTTTCATTAAAGAGTGTTTCTACGAGGTAGAAACTCCTTATTCAAGGAGTATAAGGTTTTCATCAGGCTAATCCTAAGTCGCCATCCAAGCAAGAATACCTTTGTTTCATTTGAATATGGAATCGATTTCCTCATATTGTGGTGCGTTCTCCAATATTACAGCTACTCTCATCTAACAACATTTCTTCATAGAGGTGTTTTCAATGAAGCCCCAATTGAAAGAACAAGAATCAAGAAGCATCTGGCGACATTTCCATTTGAAATAACATCGAAGTTACCCCAGAGGGGACCCCCTCCATTCCCCATAGGTGGCCCCGAGAAAGGTACATATTCTTTACCAACTTCCAGTTCATAATCTTTGGCAACTTACACTCCACTTGTATCTGCGAAAATATAGCCGAGGCTTCCCACTTCTTGGGTTCTCGTTCTCGAATATCAGCTTAATGAGCAAAAATTCCCTGAACGAGGAAAGCAAGCAATAAGTGGTACAAAGCGGTTTCCCTCCAAGACATGAAAAAGCCATACCAACGATGAATCCTTTAAGAAAGAAGTTCTTTTAGCAAGATTGGAAAATCCCTGACAAACTCGAGCCAAAGCAAAATATGGCTCAAGTCCAAGATGGCTGGCTTGAGTAAGTAAACTTTCTCTCCTGATATATAGAGTTAGCTTGCTTCTTCTTGAAATTGACTTTCCTCTGCTCCGATTGGCTCTAGCTCTATATAATCCGATAATAAAATTGACATATCACATTGAGATCTATCACTGTGATCTCCTGAAACCTTCTGTTACACCCTTGTGTTTGATGAGTCAAACATAAATGTTTATATTTTATTTAGGCTTGATTTTAAGTAAAATTGTTAATATTTAATTAAATCAAGCCATGTATTTCACATGTCTAAAATAGTGGTCTCTAAGGACCTTGAAGCCATGGCATACTTCAAGGAAATTTGAGACATGTACTAGAATTTTCATATTTGAGTTTTTATTATTTTTCTTGAAATTGAGATGTCCAATTTTTGAGATTATGAGACACACTAGTAGTATTAATATTTAAAAATGTTATAAAATTAATAATTATTGAATTTTGATTTTTGGGCCAAGCTTTATTTACAAAAAGTATAGACATTGGTATTTGATTTTTTAAAATTATTTAGGAATTATTTTTCATAAATTTCTTTTCATAGTCATTTAGAAAACTTATAATACTATGATAATATAAAATTATTTTGGTACACTTATATTTAAAATTTTAACACAAAAATTCTTCCAATCAACCTTAAAACAGCTTAAGTCTCGGGAAAATTCACTGTAGCACTGGGCGGGCCGACCCGTCACGCAATTAGCCCGTCCAGGTCTTTTAGAAATTAAAAAAATAAAAAAAAGGGCGAGCCAAGACCGCCCAAAGCCCGCCGAGAGGAGCTCGGCGAGGTCAAACTACAACGGTGGTCAACGGTCAAATGAACAGTGCTTGGCTAAGCCAAGCCCGCCCAAAGCCCGCAGAGAGGAGCTCAGCTAGGTCAAACTACAGCGACGGTCAACGGTCAATGAACAGTGCATGGTCAAGTCAACCCGACCAGGTGATGAAATCCCGGTCAAGGAAGGGGGGAGCCAGCCCCACAGAGGCTCGAGAAGTAAACAGCGCAAATCCCTTATAAAGCGGTGCGCCGACTTTCGTTCTGCGGTGTGGGACTAAAAATCCCACCTTATAACTTCGGCAGGATCCAAAGGCGCAGATCAAGCCCGCCCAGATCCAACGCTCCAGATCAAAATCGAACGGCTGTTTCGCAAGTTTAATCGGCGCCGTTCGTTCAGCGAGCGGATCCAACGCTCCAAATCAAAATCGAACGGCTGTTTCGCAAGCTAAATCGGCGCCGTTCGTTCAGCGCGCGGATCCAACGCTCCAGATCAAAATCGAACGGCTGTTTCGTAAATTTGATCAGCGCCGTTCGATTTTGGGCCCGGATCGGACGGTGGCTGCTTTCCGTCCGTTGCCCAAACGGCTAGTTGTTTTTTAGGAGCCGTTGAAGGTTTTTTTTAGCTCAATTTTAAGCTCTATAAATAGAGAAGAATTAAGATTTATTTAGTTTACCTTTGCTAAATTCTTTCAAAGATTTCAGATCTCAAATTCGAGCAATCACAAGCAAAAACGGTGCTTTCAAGCTCAAAAGGAAAACTGCAACAAGGCGCTTGAAATTAGAGGTTCATGATTCAATTTTTCTCATTTCTATCCTTCTAATTTCTCAATCGTGTGTGCCTCCCTTTTTCTCCTATTTCTCCGAAGTTCTTTTTGCCAATCGTTGTATTTTTCATTTTGGGGTAAGGGCATCCCGGCAGTAGTGCTAAAGCCCCGGGTTTGAGTTGAGCCCGGAGAAAAACTCCAGTAGGTTTGGGATTAGCCGTAGTAAAAATCCCAAGTAGGTTTGAGATGAACCGTACGAAAAACCTCACTTGTAATTTGTGCATTTAGTGGATTTTTCCCAACACCGGTTGGGGGTGGACGTAGACTCGGTTTTGAGTCGAACCACCAAAAACTTTTGTGTTCAAATTTCTTTATTCGTGCTTAAAAACTTTTAAGTTTTAATTTTGAAAGTTATAAAATTTTTAAATACACAATTCACCCCCCCCCCCTCTTGTGGGATTTCCTTAGCACGAAACACTTCACCTTCTCGTAATTAAGTCCTTACAATGGTAATGAACTCTAGTCACAAGTTTAAAACTAATTATGTGCTTATATAATATTTTTTTTAAATTGTTTTGCTTTTCGAAGTATCCAAAGATGATGAAACTCAAGCACATTTCCAAATAGTTGCTCTCACAATAGAATGAATACACCAACTTTCCTAGCTTCAATGACAAACAATGCACTCCTTTATTCTTAAATAACTTGACATCTTCAAACATGTATCCATCTCGATTTTTTGTACTAAAAGATACAAGGTCCTTTTTTGGATTTTTTGAACATATCTAAAATCAACTATCATCCTCATCATGCTATCATAATTTTTCAACTCCACCATGCAAGGCCAACAATCTTATAATTTGCATTGTTTTCTATGAAAACACTATTACCATCACATGACTCATAAATGAAAAACAAATCTTATGGTACAAAAAAATCCATCTTGGCTTTTTGTACTAAAAGATATAAGGTCCTTTTTTGGATTTGGAACATATCTAACATCAACTATTATCCTAATCATGCAATCATAAGTTTTCAACTCCACCATGTCAAGGCCAATAATCTTGTAATCTGCATTATTTTCTATGAAAACACTATTACATTTACATGACTCATAAATGAAAAACAAATCCTATGGAACAAAAAAATCCATCTTGACTTTTTGTACTAAAAGATACAAGGTCCTTTTTGTATTTGAAACATATCTAACATCAACAATTATCCTCATCATGCTATCATAATTTTTCAACTCCACCATGTCAAGGCCAACAATCTTGTAATCTTGTGAACATCCAAACATTTTCCCATCGAAACATTATTCTAGTTATCTTTGGCTTGTTGCTCTTGCTTCTTCAAATATTTGTAATCTTATACAACATAATCTTTTTTTGAGATGAACATAATCTATACGTTTTATTTTACACAAGATTCCCTTTTATGAAAGTGAATACTACAATTCCTCTCCATAAGTCCCTCACTCGTAAACAATTCCTCTATCTACTTACTACAATCATTTTCAAGCTAAAGAAACACCAACTTTGACAAACATGAATGCTAGAACCTTCAAAGCTTATCATATCCCAACCTTACCACAGAATATCTTCAAAATTTTACGAGCAAGACAAAGACATGGAAAAAATTAAGTAAAATCTTTATCATCCATTTTACAACTAAAGTTTTCAAATCTCTAACAACAAAATTAAACTCTTATACATGTAGCTTAAGTGATGTACTTTCTTTCATACACAACAAATATAGGTTTTGTTTTACATAAAACTTATTTGAGATACTCTTAATCACATACAAAAACTACAACTTAATCCATAACCATTAAGCAATTGTTTCCTCTAAAACTTATGTCAATATAACTAACAAAGCTAAATTACCAAAGGTGTACTTCTTGGATCAGCAATCCTCTAGTCTTTGTTTTCCAATGCTCAAAACTCTTTGAGTGCTAATATCTATTGATTTCATACTTCACTATCATAGTTATCACACTAAAACTCTGATATTTGAAGGCCCAAGCTGTACCTAAGATATCTTTAAATTGACATCTAATAATATAAAACTTAATCCTATTAATAAGACAATACTAATTATATACTAACAGTCCAATATTATGTTAACTTTCAATATTGGCACTCGGTAATTATCATGTCCTACGGGATGTATTCAAATGTCATTATTTTTTATTTGTTGAAACTTCCTGCAAAAAAATATGCAATGGCTTGTAAATCTAGTGAGCTTATTTCTTCCGAAATCCAGACAATTATCGCCAGCTGAAAATTAAAATCATAAGTAAATGGTAGAAGTAAAATGACGCAGATTTGAAGTCCTAGCAAAAAAGACTAAATCAAGCAAATAACAGAGGCACCATTATTGCAAAGAAGTTGATCCGTGCTAATCTTTCTTATATTTTCGAGTTATCCAAAACATAAGAAAAGGCGTAGGACAAAAATCCGTAACCTAGTCATACCAAAAGTTCACGTCAACTAATTGATGCTTAGAAATTTCATGAAACTCGTTAAATTCAAACCTCGGAACCGCCAAGCAGGCGAGCGAAAGATCGAGGTTGCAAGAGGCCCAGCTCTCTTCTCCAGATCTCTTCCATACCAAAACTCCCCGTGCCATTACATCCTCGCAGACTGCATATCCCTGAACTCTGAAAGTCCCATGCTCCGCTCTTTCGGTAGAGGAGGAGAACAAGCTATGTCGAAGGCTGGAGCCGATGCGACGGTAGAAAACACCATCATCTTCTACAAGTGAGCGAGGGGGTTGAACCCGCAGCAACAAACCACGAACCCAATTCAAATAAGGGTAGCAAATCAAAGCTTGCGTACAGAAAAGTTATGTGATAACCCAACGCATTGTAATTATTTTAAGATACTTATTTATATTTAAAATAAAATGATCAAAAATATGTTAATATTATAAATATTTTGAAGGATCTCAATTCTATAAAGCTATATATGTTATTATTAATTCTAGTTTGAAAAAAATTAAGTGATGTTTTATGAATAGAATAAGACATTATCAATACAAATTGACATATTTTTTTATAGTTTTAAGAGTGTAGAAAAAAAAAATATCATTCATCAAATCAAAAAATAATCCTCTCTTTTCATATATAGCATAGACAATATAGACTCCAATCTTGCCTATTAATAATAGGATACTAAGGTGTGCCATGGTCATTAAAATTAATTAATACATATAAAAATATTGTACAATATCTTAATTATTTATGTTTTATAGATTATTTAAAGACATAAAAGCTTGAATCATTACAAAAAAAAACATTTGTGTGAAGGGACTAATCATAAAAGATTAAGATAAGAAGCACAAAAGATTGTTACAAGCAACTAAGGAAATGAGTAAGATTTTATGGTATCTTGTGAAAACTCAATTATTTCTTTGATAATGGAATAAATACAAGTGATTAATGATAATTAGTGATTACTTATGAATTAATAAACTAATACTCCGTATTTCATGGCGGAGGAAATCCGATATGAATTCTTTGACTAGAGTTAATTCAACAAAATCCTTAAGTGATGTTAATTAACTTTGAATATAGTAATTGATAAAATGCTTTAAAAGACACTAATTGTTAGCTTGAAACATTAAAGGCTTATTCAAATACTAATAAAATGGACAATTTTGACTAAAAAATATATCATATGGAAAGGAGGAAAGAAAATAAAAGATGAGAAAAGTCATAGTAATCAAGAGAGATTTTTTATATCACCCATAACTTCAAGGTTACACACTCAATTAGTAACCCACAACAATGTTGAAGGTTTTGGACATATCATTAACATGAACTTTTCACATTAACTAGGATTCTTTCACAATAAAATTTTTATCCCATTAATTCTATGATGAATGAGTAACTTAATTGATAATCTTTAGGACTTAATATATAATCAACCATTACAAAATAAAGTAAAATCTTTGTGTTGACATCAAATAATCCAATAATTTGCTTGGTTTGTGTTATCTTTAAGAAAAAAAAGTCAATTGAGAAAAAAATTTAGGGGTTTGTAATCCTTAACATAGAGTTATAAAAGCCAAAGGAAAAAAATTGAAAAAAATCATAAAAAACAAATGACAATTAATTACAATTGCAACAAAAATTTGCTTGGGAACTCTAATGCCACATCTCACTTGCCATAATTCTTAATTCTACCACTCAACAAAATACCTAGATAAAACAGTGAGGGATTTCTTTTTCTAGTTTTCTTTTTTTTCCTCGAGCAAAGGATGGCAACTCTATCCCAAATTTCTATTCTCTTTCGCTTATTTCTAGCATTATTTATATTTACATAATCATTACCTATCTAATATTTCGAGCGATCCATAAGCATAAAAATGAATTATTATTTATCTATTCAACTAAACATATACAAATGTACTCTCTTCATTCTTTCACAAAGGATATCTATTCAATTATATTGTTACCCGAATCTATCTCTCCTAATGTGCTAGTAGAATGTGTTATAATATTACAAGGGTAGATATGAGCAAAATCATTTAACAGATAATTCATGATAATAACGATGCTGAAATGGATCGTCCAACATTAGCAACCGAAGGGGAATCCTGGCTGGTATATATACCCCGATTTTAAAATGTTGAAGCTCCTTTTGGGGGCAAATTTGTATGAGAACTTACAATAACTCCATGATTAAATAATAAATAGTTTATAAATGAATCCTTTACATGTAAAGAGTAAAATCCATTTGGACTATAATAGAGTGACCTAAGAGAGCAATATTTCAATAAAGTGGACAATAATATCAGACTTTCTTATTTTTATTTGTTTTTCTCTCGTTTTTTCACACTTCTTTTTTTTCTTTTCTTTTCTTTTATCACGACATCATTTTCTTACCCTGTTACTATCTCAAAGTTTTTATTAGCTTAACTCAATATATTACAAATCTCGTATTATTTTTTTATTCCTAGCTCAATTTTTTGTTAATGTTATTCTTCTCTTCTCTTTCTTTCATAGCTCAATTTGCTGTCATTGTTAATTTTCTCTTCTATTTTTTTTATTTGGCCTAGTTATTGCAAGTGTCATTTTTTTTCTTTCTTTGTTTTTAAATCTAAATTCGCTATTAGTGTTAATTTCTGTCTTTTTTTTCTTTCTCGGCCTAATTTACTATTAATATCAGTCTTTTTTCTATCATTGGATAATGTTTTTGGGGAATTCGTATTTTCTCTTTTTTATCTCTTTCTTTTATTTGCTAGCTTAATTAGCATATTTTTATATTAATTTATTTTTTTCCTTTTTTATATCTTATATAATAAAGAGTCTAGTAATGCTTATAAACAAAGCATTTTGTATGTATATATTATGCAATTGTGATGCCATGTTATATGCATATATCAATTTTTTTTTGTTTTTTCAAACATTCTTCTTCTTAAATTATCAAATTAGATTTATCATTTTAAATTTTTGAGATGGGCTCTAGTCTAAGGTTTTTTTTTCATTTCAATATCTTATCACAATTAACATATAATTTATTAACATCAAGTTATTCTATAAAATATTTTTTATATTTTATCATATTCATCTCGTGTTTATATCTTTAATGTCAAATATAATTAGTGAACCTTACTATTTATTAAGATTTTCGCCTAACAAACCATCTAATTTCCTTCTTGAAACATCATTAAGCACAATGTACCATACATTCCTAAAGCCATACAATATGGTTACTTTGCAAAAGTAGCCATAAGTTAATATAATCATCTCCTTCCATATTAGCCTTTCATATTTTAGTCTTTTTATATCGATCATGGTAATTATAATATACTACATTATTTTCTAATAAAAACCATCAATGGTTTCAATGGGTTGATCATACAGTTTGTCACTTATTACCATACCATATAATTGCTTATTAAGATAGCTTCTGATGCATCATGTCTTCTGATTCCCTCTTTAAACTATCCTTTCGAGACTAAGCGTACGATCCAGAATAGAACTAGTGTATTATATAATTTTCTCATAAATTTTCTAATGCTTTCTTTTTAACTAATCATATTGCCAATATTTATTTTACTATTGTTTTTCTTTCTCAAGAAAATAAGAATTTTCATTTTTTAGCTTGACGTGTGACATGTTATACAAAATCATATCTTCTGTTAGCTTTAGTAACCTAATTCTCTTAATCAAATGCATTATTTTTATTGGAAATTAACTCTAGCGCAAAAGAAAAAGTACTTATGCTTCAAACTGTTTTTTAGAAGTCAAAACATTCTCAAAATGGTGCTTAAAAAGTCAAAACTCAAACCATATAATTTTTCCATACTAGATTTCTACAATCCTTCCTTCTTTTTGTTACAATTCTCTATTAGTGTTCATTTTTTTTCTTTTTCTTGTATTAGTCGTCCCACTCTTCTTCTTTATTTTCTCTTTAATTTTATTGGGTTTTCTTCTCTCACTCTTTTTAGTTTCTAAAACTTTCTAAATCTTCTTATATAAGACTTACTAAATGAGATAATAAAGATTCAATATATATATATATATATATATATATATATATATATATATATATATATATATATATATATATATATATATATATATAGATACACACACACACACACACACACACATATATATATATATACATTCTTTATTAATTCATAATAAATTTGTATGAGATCTATAATCCAAATGAAACAAATTTTTTTAAATTATCTTTTCAAATTAATTTATTTCATTGACATTCGATACAATTTAGTAAAATTTTATATTTTTTGAGATGATAATAGAATAATAGTATACTTTGAGCTCAAAATTTATATTATATAATTTTTAATAATGTAAAATTTCATATCTGACATGTTTTCCTTCTTAAGACACATATCTCCTTATATATATATATATATATATATAATTTTTCAAAACATTTTAATAATTCATAAAAAAATTATAAAAGATTATAATCTAATTAAATTATTATCTTTAGTAATATTGATGTGTCTTCTCCCTCTTTTTAAGCTTTTGATTCATCATTGAATCTACTTATTTTTTCATTAAATAATACTTATACTTTTGAGATGTTACAAAATTAATGAATCATACGGATGGCTTTGATCAAATGTGTCAATTTTAGATTTATCTTAGACATCAACTCGATAAAAGAAAAATAGAAGGAAAAATAGTTGGCAAGAAGATAATATTATTTTAAACAAAAAATTAACAAAAAATCAAAGAATAATACAATATAAAATAGGAATAAATGAAGTTGAAAAAAATGATTCAATAAAGTCTTAAACTAAATTAGAAGTCATGAAGAAATTCAAAATAAATCTAATATATAGAAGTCTATCAAATATGAAAAAAAAATCATATAATCGTTTAAAAATATGATTGAAGAATAATATAAAAATTTGTTGAAGAATTTCAAAAAAAATCACTAAACATGTCACATTTTAATTAGACTAATAGAGGATTATTAGAACTAACTCACTTGAGTGGACTTACTATCATAAACCATCACTTATTATTTTTTAAAATAATTAGTATCATACAAATGATATACAATAATAAAAAAATATAACAATAATTACATATGATAAACATTATTATAATAATATTGGACAACTTTATTATCATAAAATATAAAAGTATTAACTAAGAAAACAAAAAATAACTCCATATTATTCAACTTACGAAAAAATATTTATTAATATCACTACATTATACTAAATCTCTCTCGCTCTCTATGATGCATGTGGATGACTTGAAATATAAATAAAATATAAGTCAACTACAAATTCAATAAACAAAATAAAATAGCATGGTAATGCAAAAGGTATATATTTCAAAAACTAGTATGGAATAAAATCGAATCGAAACAAATTATAAATACCAAACATGATAACATATACAATAGATTATTAAGAAGGCATAAATGAAATACTTTAATAGTTATGAATTAATGTAAACAATTACATATTTCATTAGTTTTTTTAAGTTTGATATAACAACTTATATTTAAATTGCTCAAATAAGATTTGTTCGACCTCCTAATGGCTCTAAATTTACTTGTAAACACATATCTCTACACAATAATCGACAATCTATTGAGATATGCTCATCCTCTTAATAACTTATATAGTATTGTATATGTCCATTGGGATTATATTGATCCTCCTAATGCCTTAAGAGATCTCATGTTGTATCATCGTTGAAATATGACATTGAATTAAAAGATAAAATAATCACAAATAACTTTTTATGTTAGCATATGTTCACATTTTATCTCATATCAAAATTTAATATTATTTCTTTCACTCAACATTTTCTCACATTATAGTTTTTTCATAATTAATATTTTATTCATAATAAAGACATAAAAGCCAACATTTGCCAAAATAACAAACTAAAAGGTATTATGATTACACAATAAAACTCATCAAAGTACACTATAATCAAAATAACAAAAACTTATAATGTAGCTCATTGCACATAAATGTTTGTAAGGTTCGTACAAACAACATCGTATTAGGAAATTATGGCGAATGGGCTCTCACATATCCCTATTGGGTCTCCTATTTTTGTGAGAAATTGGTGCCACCATATTCTTAACATGTTCCTCAAGTCATCGTACTCTTCGAGATGGCAAGCAATGAAGCTTGATGGAACACTCCAAGATGGCCCCAAAGGATTGATCACCCTTGAATGCCTAGATTTGCTAATTATAACCAACATTAAAATCATAAATAAACATTTTGTTTCTCTTATTGATAAAAATATATATAATATAACTTCTAAGTATTATACATATGATATGGATAATATGATAATATGCACATATAATGCCTTAATTGTCTTTCAAATGAATATGTTTAGCTATCATTCTTCTTAGTCTATTTCTACAATTTTCGTTATAATAGCACATCTCCTCAATTTTTCGTCAAAACTAAATTCTATGAGATCAAACGATCCAAACACATCAATTCTTGTGAGAGGATTAAGGAATTGGAAATCTTATTCAATGATAGTATGAGCACTAGATTAGTTACTTCATATTATTACAAAATCATGTCAGTATTCACATTATCATTTTTAAGAAAGTGATAATACATATATTTATAATTTTTAAATTTTTTATTAATACTATTATGTGCATAATGTCACTCTTATGATAAAGGGAATTATATAATACACTTAAAATGTATTAATATTTTACAGTTCACATTCATTTGACATGTATTATTGTCTTTTTTATATGTTCTTTTCACAAATAATTAATTTTTTTTAATTAAATAATTTAATATTTTTAGCACATTTAACTCTTCAAAGATATCCACGCAATTTGTGTGATTCCTTAGCATCACTTTTGATGGTAATAAATTGAAATAAAATAGATCTTGAATTGCAAAAAATAAACTTATATTTGAGAGTATTTGGGAGAAATTGGAAAATGACTATAGAAACTTTAAGGTGCAAGAAGACAAAAACGATAAATTTTTAATTTTATTCATATATAACAAAGCAGTAATTACACCATTTTATGAGCAAATAATATCTCGAATATTTGCTTCTAATTCAAAAATTTATTCATAATCTATATGATAACTATCAAATAAAAATTTAAAATTATTTAAATATTTAAACACCTATGAAGTACTAACAAATACTTAAAATATGCTAACAAATATTTAAAATACTTTAATAAATATTTAAAATTTGTTAACATTACTCCCCCTCAAACTTTATCTCAAGCATAATTGATTTCATAATTCTTCAAACTTCTTCACTCCAAACGATTTAGTAAAAATATTAGCCACTTGTTCTTCAATACAGCAATACACTAGGTTTATAGCCTCATTGTTGACATGATCACAAAGAAAATGATACCCTGTCTCAATATGTTTGCTTATCCCATATTGAACTAGATTTTTCATTGATTTGATGGCCGACATATTGTCAATAAAGATAGTTGTTGGCTCTTCTTATTTATGATGTAACTCCTGCAGTAAATTTTTCAACCAAATTACTTCACAAACTATTAATGAAGCTATAATTTACTCTATTTTATAAGATGAAAGAGCAATGATACCTTGTTTAATTTATTTTCATATAAATATTGATGAACCTAAAAAGAAATAATAACCAGTTGTACTCTTCCTTTCATCTATATCGCCTCCCCAATCACTATTAGAGTAGCCATGTAAATTTGTCTCACTTTGGTTAGTAAAATATAAATCATAATTAATTGTTCCTTTAATGTACTTTAGTATTCTTTTTGCAACCATCCAATGTGTTTTTTTTCGGATTTTTCATATATCGATTAATGACTCCAACAAAATATAGAATATTAGGTCTTGTAATAGTAAGGTAACGAAGACTACCAATAAGACTTTTGAACAAAATAGAGTTAATACATTTTTCTTTTCCTTCTCTACTTGTTTTCATTCTCACATCAAGTGGTGTTACCACTGATTTGTAATCTTTTATTCTAAACTTTTTTAGAAGTTCAATACCATACCTTTTTTGAGAGATTTGAATTCTATTTATCATTTGCTTCACACCATTATTTATCATGTCAAATTTATGTTGCATAGTTTTTTTGAATTCCTAAAATAATTTAAAATAATTTTATGTATAAAACACATCATCTACATAAAGACAAACTATAAGAATATCATTATTAGTTGTCTTAATATAAATTGTATGCTCAAATATATATTTTTGGAATCCTTATTGTTGAAGATATTATCAATCTTTATATTTCATGCTCTTGGTGCTTGTTTAAATCCATATAAAGCCTTCTTCAAATGATAAACTTTATGTGAATCACTCATTATTTTATAACCATCAAGTTAATCAACATATATTTCTTCTAAAACATCATTTAAAAATACATATTTAATATCAAATTGGCATACCTTCCTTCCATGATGTGCTGCAAGTACTAAAATCAACTTTATTGTATCAAATTGAGCAACTGGAGCAAATACCTCGTTGTTGTTTATACCATATTTTTGCTTAAAAGCTTTTGTCACAAGTCTTGCTTTATATCTATCCAATGTTTTATCTACTTTATGCTTGATTTTATAGACTTATTTTACTCTTATGGGTTTCTTTTTAAGGAGGGAGATTAACCAACTCCGAAGTATCATTCTTTTTTATAAATGTTATTTCTTCATCTATAGCCTTTTATTAATTTATATCTTACATTGTTTCATAAAAAAAATGGATTCATTATCAATAAATTAATAGAATAAGTTAAAATACTCAGAAGTTTGCTCATATATCTCTTGTAGACTTTTCATCTTCGTGCTTGAGTTAATAGGATGTGTTGTCTTTTACATAATAATAGTTCTTGAGAGAGAGCATATTGGAGAATTCAAATCACTTGTTTGTTGACTTTGAATTTCTTCTTCTTGCCCAAGTGTGATTATTTTATCATCTTTCTCTTTATTCCACTTTCAAGTAACTTCTTATGCAAACACAACATCTTAACTGATAATCACCTTTTTTGTTAAAGGATTATAAAGTTTGTAAGCTTTTGACTCCTCATTATATCCAATGAATATGTATTTTTCATCTTTATCATCTTGTTTCTTTCTTAGTATATTAGGTACTTAAGCATATGTAATACAACCAAATATACAAAAATGAGAAACACTTGGTTTATATCTACTCTAAGCTTCTTGTACAATCATATAATGCATAGCCTTAGTAGGACAATGATTCAACAAATAAGTTAAGCATGCAACTGCTTCTGTCCAAAATTATTTTGACATATTCCTCTCTTATGATTGTCCTTATCATATCAAGGATAATATGATTTCTTTGTTCAGCCACTCCATTTTGTTGTAGAGTATAACTTATGATAATTTGATAGCGTATACTTGAGTACTTACATAATTGAATAAATTCATTTGATGTGTACTCACCACCTCTATCAGATCTAAGGCTTTGAATGAATAACCCACTATCCTTTTCAATATAATTTGATTGGTTATTCTTATGCTAACAATCAAAAGCATAATGACCAAACTTATAACAATTGTAATATTCAACAGTTTTTCTATCTCCTTAATCTCGAGAAATATTATTCCTTCTATGCCCATGTTGAATCTAAGGTTGATTTTTTCTGTTGAGATTTGTTTTGGAAACCACCTCTTCCATGTCCTCGACATGAACCTCATTCTCGTCCCCTTGAATTTGAATTCTCTTTCTTCAAGGTATTGTTTTCTTTCAAATTCAATTTTGATTATAATGCTTGATCAATAAGTACAACTTCAGCCCATTTCTTTAGTCGTTGCTCATGCACTTGTAAGGAACCTATTAGCTTTTCAATAAATAATCTACATATATTTTTAAATTCTTCAATTATTGCTACCACATGCTCAAACATAGGAGTTAAAGAACGAAGTACATTTTCGATCACACGTACATCATCAATTTGTTCTCCATTTCTCTTCATCAAGTTCACAATAACAATTAATCATGAGACATAATCAGAGATAGTCTCATTTTCATTCATCTTTGACTACTCAAAATCACATCAAAGGATTTGAAGAAGTATACGCTTCACACGTTCAAAACCTCTGAAGATTGTGTTGAGTTTATTCCAAACTTCTCTGCTAGTAGTCACTTCTGTAACTTTCTCAAAACTTGTTTCATTAAGTCATTAATATATCAAGAATAATGCCTTTTTGTTTTTTTTTTCTGATTTTCTTTCAACAATTTTCTCTTTGCTTTAGTAGCATTTGATTCTTCAAAGCTATTGATAAAAATCTCCTAAAGGCTATATGAGCCAAGAAGGGCTTTAAATTGAATGCACCAAATATCATAATTATCGTTAGTCAATCTGAGAATGGTGTGTTGCACAATTTCAGACATTTTAAATAAAAACACACTTTTAAACACTACTGCTTTCTGCAAATGCACTATCGAACACTATGTCGCTTCTTATTTCTGCACACTATGCTTTCTGCAAATCGCACTTCCAAACATAGTTTTTTTACTCTTCTCCCTTCGACGCTGCAACGTTCGACATTCTTCTCCAATCTCTGATACTACTTTGATGATAATAAATTGAAATAAAATAGATCTCAAATTGTAAATAGCAAACTTGTATTTGAGAGTATTTGGAAGAAATTGGAAAATGAGAGCGAAAACCTTAAGGTATAGGATAACAAAAGCGATAGATTTTAATTTTATTCATACATAATAACAAAGCAGTAATTACACTCTTTTATAAGCAAATAATCTCCAAAATATTTCTTTCTAATTCAAAAATTTGTCCATAATCTATATGATAAACTATCAACTAAAAATTTAGAATTATTTAAATATTTAAACACCTAAAAAGTGTTATAAAACATTTAAAATATACTAATAAATATTTAAAATGTATTAACAAATACTTAAAATATTCTAACAAATATTTACAATTTATTAACAACTTTACTTTATTTTTTAAATATAAGTTTTGAAATTTTAAAAAAAGAGTAACATTAATAATGTTAATTTTATTAAGTTATCTTAATTCAATATTGATTGTTGAGTTAGTCGAGGTAAAGTGTGAAAGCGGACATAACTAGCTTTTATCTATATTAACATATGACATCATGCATGCAATAGAAAGATCACCACCTTATGTTAAATTAATATACATACTTTAACATATTAAATGCATTTTTGTGATACTATACTAGGTTTTTATTTAAAATTACAATTAACATTTGTAAAGAAAACCAAAATTTGTCTTCTTATTATTTAAAGATATTTCACTTTTTTTTGTCTTTTAATAATATTGTGTTACATAATATCTCTTTTCAAAACTATATTAGACACGATATTATATGTGATGTTTTTCAATACATTATCAATATGATATTTTTCTCTTTCAACATTGTCTTATTATCACTTTTTTATATTTTATGATATTTTTTAAGTAAGCTCTAATTCCATCTTATTAAGATCAACGGTGGGTTTTGTGCTCCTTTTTTCCAGTCAACAAATTAGCATGACGTATAATTGTCCCCAAAATTACATATATTTAGGGCTACTAAGTAAAGGCAATCGTGTCCTAGCATCTCATGTTTTGTGCTTTAAACTAAATTCACTCATTTGATAATTTTGTAATCATAATAACGTATTATAACATTTATACTTATTTTTACAATGATATTTAAACAAATCATAATTAATATATACTATAACTATTTACATAATACAACATATAAATGATATTTAGGCTCAAATTTTTTTAGTGATGAAAATTGGAACATAGCAAAAAGTTAGTAAAATTCGAACTTATGATTAAAATATAATTATATTAAATAAATTATAATTAAAGGATAATTTTATGTGAATAATAAAAAACATAAAAAATAATATTATTTTTAAATTAGAAAAATGATGTCACGATTTATTAATTATAGCAGTTACTAGAATAGTTTCATATTTTTTTTTACTTTAAAGAGGCTATGCAACAATTCGCATAATTAGAGCCCAAATTAAAATATAATAATATTTAATAAATTATAGTTGAAATATGATAATCAAGTGAATCATAAAATGATATGAAAATAAAATTATTTTTAAAATTAAAAAAATAATGTAAGGATATATTAATTATGATATTTATTAAAATAGTCTTAATTTTTTTTTATTTTTGCAAGCTTATCCAATAGCCCACACGGATCACATTTGCTTGTGATCGGAGTCCAAACTCATTTTTATACATCATTGATTTAAAATTGTGAGCTAAAACAACAAATGATAGCTTTTTATTTTTCTTCATTCAAACTATTGACCAAAAATCATTTTTCTTTCAAGTCTACAAGAAAAATTTGTCATCAGTTTATCGTAGATTTTTTTGTCACATCTAGTTATTAAACAAATAATTATCACAAATGGGTTTGTCTTATCAAATCAAGACTAACTTAAAAAAATTATCATTAACTACTAAATTAATTTATTTAAAAAATAGTATTTTTAATTTTATTAAAATATTATGTTTAATATGTAAAATATTGTTAAAAACTTAGTTTTGAAATATAATGAGATAAATCCGTAATTATGTTGCAAAACTTAACTGTGCAAAAAAAAAAAAGAAAAAAACGCGTTTACATGATCTAAGGGAAGTGTCATTTATATTGGTTAGGTAGCATGTGAATCTTGATTCCTTGTTCCACTTAAAAGGGATGGCCCAATGTTTGATTAAATTTGATTCAAGTCACATGGTTTGAAATAGCTTTGTTATTTAAAAAATAAATTATTTAAAATGCTTAAATGAGAAATTATTAATATAAATGTCAATATCATCTAAATATTAATATTGTGTTAATTTTAGTGTTATAGACAAATATTTATAAGTTGTCCAATTCAATGGCATTTATGCCATTCTTAAATAATAAAATTATAAATTTTAATTATATGATTTAAAATATCATTAAATGAAATTCTGCACAAAAAAAAATGTAACTTACCGTTACTGTTTGAGAAGATGGCGCAGTTGCGCGGAAGTCTAGACCGGAGTTGCCAACCGTGACCGTTGAACCAACCTGCCCAATCTGAATGGACCATCCACGTGGCGCCCATCCCGTCCTCGGCTGCCGCGGCGATTCGTTCATCTCTGTCCTGCCCCTTCCCGGAAACGACACACTAGCGGATATAGGAATGTAAGTTCTCCGATTCCGCTCTCTCTCATCGCCAACTGGCCAAAGTCGTCTATATCTCTCTTCAAAGTAGTCAAAAAGAAAGACCGGAGTTCATCATTTAGTTCGAGCGATATCCAACTTCCTTCGCCGAATCTCGTTCGAGATCATCGGAGCAGAAATGGCCGGAGCTCAGGCGCCGGAGTTTCCGGTGGTTCTGACCCACGGCGGACGGTTTCTTCAGTACAATATCTTCGGTAACCTCTTTGAGATCTCTTCCAAGTACCGCCCTCCCATCTTGCCCATCGGGAAGGGAGCTTATGGTATCGTATGGTAAGCTTTCTCCGTCTCTTACCTCGAGCTCTTTGTGTCCTCAATTATTTCTTTTTTTGGACAGGAAATTGATTCTTTCGCGCTTATTTTGTTATTGTTATTTAGTTATGTTACCTGATCGTGGAATTGTCTCAGAGAGTTTTTTTTAATGTGTTCGATGTATTTGAACCTTATGGTTCTGATTTGAACTGTACAGTTCTGTGATGAATTCGGAGACGGGAGAGATGGTTGCTATCAAGAAGATTGCGAATGCTTTTGATAACCATATGGATGCGAAACGGACGCTACGGGAAATAAAGCTTCTAAAGCATTTGGATCACGAGAATGTAAGACAAGGATATAGTTTATCATTTGCTTTTGAAATTAAGTATGCTTTGTTGATGCATCTGCTTAATGTTCAGCTTGTTGACCTTGTAACTGCTGCACTATCATTCCTTTGATTGCTTTGTTTTTCTAGATTCTGGGTAACTGAAAGGCTTTTATGATTTATAAAAAGAAAAGCAATATCTTTGATTGTAAAATTAAAATTTTCCAAAATAGTATTATGATCTTATTTTATTATGTTGAGATATTGTTCTGTTTTAGTCATCTTATTGTGACTGGACTAAGTGACTTTTGTCTACAAAATATCTTGATATTTTAATTATTATCTTATATTTATTGTTCTAAATTTTTCTCTTTTTTTTGCGTAGGATTATGTATTTATGTACCCTCTACTTATATACCTATTAGAATCCTTTATTTGTTTGATATTTCTTTTCTTGGGCATTATTGATATTTAATGTCCCTTTTATCTTACTTGTTTTTGATCCCAAGTGTAATAAGCCCTTCAACTTCAAGTTGGTTCATCATTTAATAATATCATACTATGAAGGATGTTATTTTGATATTATAATATCATGAACCATTCTAATTATGTTAAATTATTGCTTTCCCTCGGTTGTATTGTATTTGTTGAAGTGGGTTTTGTCCCAAAAAATATATTGAAATTTTAAGAACATAGTTTTATATATATAACTCAAAATTTTTTTCTTATTTTTTAACTTAGGACTATTTATCCCTATGCTCATTTATCTAAAAACCTATTATAAATTACTATTTATACAATGTTTTTTTTGTTAAGATATCATTCAACAATCATTCTTTGTTCTTTTTATTTCCAAATAATATAATATACATCAAGATATGTAAATTTTGTACAATACGGTGTGCGTTGTGTACTGGGACATACATATCTTGTTATCCCAATAGGTCATACATGACCTAAGGATAGACCTTGTCAATATTGAGGTTAATATTGTTAGATCACATTGTCTCCAAATATTATGTCATGTGTAGGGGGCCTTAATCGACCTTGTAAAATTTAGGATTGACAATACATATGTTATAATCTTATTCATGTAATGTATAGGATAGTTTAGAATATCAAAAACACAAGTAAAATTTTCCTAGTGTAGACAAGCCTTGAAAACCTATTGGTGGAAATTTAGATATGTAACGAAAATGAAAATAGATTTAAACCAAGGATTGTAAAACGAAAACCTATTGGTGGAAATTTAGATATGTGAACTATTTATGAATTTGTGTTTAGCACTTACATTGATGTAGGCATATGACCAAGCTACAAAGTATAAAACAACTTTTGGCTGCTTATTTTAGCTGAAATATTCTACATTGATACAGGTGATTGGAATAAGAGATGTGATACCCCCACCAATTCGTGAGGCATTCAACGATGTTTATATCGCAACTGAGCTAATGGATACGGACCTTCATCAGATCATTCGTTCAAATCAAGAACTATCAGAAGAGCATTGCCAAGTAATTATCACCAATCTGTCTCGATAAAAGAAGAATAAAAATCTGACATTTTGTTTTTGCATGCTATTAATATCGCCAATGGTAAAATTGTTTGTAAATGTCTCTCTTTGCAGTATTTCCTTTATCAGATTCTCAGGGGATTGAAATACATACATTCAGCGAATGCAATCCATCGAGACTTAAAACCCAGTAATCTCCTGCTGAATGCAAACTGTGATCTAAAGATATGTGATTTTGGTCTTGCACGTCCGACATCAGAAAAAGACATGATGACCGAATATGTTGTTACAAGATGGTATAGAGCTCCTGAGTTGCTTCTCAACTCCACGGATTACACATCTGCAATTGATATATGGTCAGTGGGCTGCATTTTCATGGAGATGATGAATCGAAAAACTCTGTTTCCAGGAAGGGATCACATGCACCAGATGCGCCTAATAATCGAGGTGAGACCATTTATACATGGTTCAATCTATAGTAGATGAACAAAAAATGTTTCTTTTTCTTCATCAAGTGAAATGATCTCACATATTTGAATTCTTGTTAGCTTATCGGTACACCCACAGATGCTGACCTTTGCTTTATACGGAATGAAGATGCAAAAACATATATAAGACACCTACCCATCCTTCCACGCCAGTCATTTGCTGCTTTATATCCCCACATCACTCCAGCTGCTATCGACCTTGTGGAAAGGATGTTAACTTTTGATCCCTCAAAAAGAATTACAGGTACTTGGTTTATCCATTGGTCAATTTCTTACATTGAATGCCTTGCATTTTTTGGCAATGTTGAACTATTGAAGTCTATAAAAAGGCATTTCAAGAAGTTTGGGTAGATACAAAAAAGAAACTTTCCTCAGGGAAAGTTTCTAATTCTAACATGCGATTGCAATGATGCTTTTGGACCCAAGAAACTAATCGTGCTGCAGGATAGAGTTTAGATGCTATTGTTATTGCCCCATTCAGGCCTTTGTACCAACCTAAACGTATTAGTGAAATTTCCAATTCACTGTCCATCACTTTTCTGTCAAAACAACAGTCGTTTATTAGCTATCTCATTTAATACACGCTTCTTTAAAATGTGGATCATTGGCTGCAGAGAAATACGATTACTAGCAATTATAACTTATAACTTCATTAGATTTATTCGGTTGAGTTACATAAAGATATAGAATTCATGTCCTTTTTCAAAATTTTTTTTGAGTTTTCTGTTTGACAATGTTATCTATAGGACCTAAGCTAGCAAAAATTGCAAATCTCTTATGCTTGTTTAAATTCACAAGTAGATCCATAAGGTTTTACCATGCTATTCTTCCACCTCTGCTTGTGCAGTTGATGAAGCACTTGCACATCCATACTTGGAAAGATTACATGATGTCGAAGATGAACCCGTTTGCCATGAACCCTTTTCCTTTGATTTCGAACAACAGGCATTAACTGAAGAACACATGAAACAGCTGATCTACATCGAAGCTTTATCATTCAACCCACATTATGGGTACTAGCCAAACCAAATATGTTGATAGGTATGCAGCTTGTATTTTTAATATATTGATTGAAATTACAATAGTGAACAGTTGAAGAAGCAAACCGACAGTTAGTTGGATGCATAGGCTATTCTTGTTTCCAGGCCTGTATGATGTGGCATATGCTTTTTCTTTTCCCTTTTTTGTTCTTTGGAGGTGTGTCGTGTAACCTATGCTTGTCATGTTCCATCTCAAAGCATTTTTTGGCCAACGCTGGTTATTTAATTCTTCCTTCAGATGTTCAAATATATCTCAATGTTGATCCAGAGTTATTGTAATTGTTACAGTTTATATTGATTTGAGCATGAGATCACTGCCCCAAAGTTTAAAGTTATTCATAGCTCGCTTATGTTATTTTGTCTGAAAATAACTTAGAAAATTTTAGTCATTCTTTACTTAACGCATCAGCTTCATCTCCTTTTTTTTGTGCAAAGCTATGGGCCTACTTTTTTTGAAGGAAAACTGAAAAGACCTGTAAATTAAGCCTGTCATGCTTATCTGAAGGAAAACACAAAGGTGAAAGATATATGTTTTAGAGTAATATATTAGGATTTTGGTTCAATTGTGTGATTGATCATTAGCTTAACCGAGCTCCAAAATCTTCTGTTGGCCTATGGTATGGTTAGCAAAGAAGGCTCCTGTGGACGCTTTCTATTTCTGGAAATCTGAACTGCATGGACTCTGATAAGATCCCATTTAGGTTAGAGAAAATTTAAAATAATTACAGATTTGCTTGGTTAATATTTTCAAAGGGATGGATGGTTCATTTAATCATTTGATTGGATGAACTTTAATGGTTATGTTGTTGTTAGGTCAAATTTTGGACGACGATTGAATATAATAAGATTAGATTTTTCTGATTTGAGGATAATTAATGTCGAATTTTTGTCATTAGATTTTGACTTCTATTAGATTGCAAAACACTTACTGTTAATAAAAACTATTAATCTAAGGTTAAGCAATCCAAGTCTAAGTGTTTGGCATGGTTAGTAGTTTTGGTTTAGAGTAACCAGATCAGGATCTCATGCTTCCTTTAACATTGGATCATTCAAGTTGAGTTGTTAGCTTTTGTTTGTTAAGAAGTGTAAGTTGTGAAGTCATATTTCTTTGTTATGAGACAAGGGTTTACTCATCAAAAGAAACTTTCATCATATGTTAACTTTCAATGTATATACATTACTGTTGTCCACCCGGACAGGCATTGCACATTCATTGAATAGGTTGTTCTGTTGGCATAACCATGTTATTAATGTCAGTTGGTAATTCTCAAGTGCAAGATTTCAATCAATTTCATTTATGGCATAATCTTTATCAAGATGAAAAGCAAGACTTTATGGTTTTGAATTGGTTTGAAGGGAAAACCCTTTGTATAACCATGTGATCAAACATATACAAAGATTACATTTTAAGAAAACTTAGATAGGTTCATCAAAATTAAGCAAATCTAACATTTAATTTGGTACACCTTGAAATGACCATCACGATCAACCAAAACCATAAGTTAATTTGAGAAAACAAGCCTAAGGGTTAATCGAAGATAAGTCAACCTAAATGTTACTTCGAGCAAGGTGATTAATGCCATAGAAACCAGCAAGTTCAAAAGGGATTTTTCCAAAATCTTAGTTTTATGGGTTTTCCTACTTCAGTTTGAATATGGTTCAAGTATATGCTTTTGATTCTAAATGATTTATGTTTATGCTTCTTCCCTAATTGTTAGTTTCATGAGATTGTGTTGGCTTTGACTTGAATTCTATACATACTTGTTCCCTCTTTGCTTATAATTTTAATTATGAGATATTTCTTCTTTACTTCTTTACTTGTTTTTTAATATATGATTTAGGCATATGTTCTCACCATGGTCTTGGGTTTGTCTCATTTATTTTGGATTAGTTCAAAGCCACATTTGTTATGAGACATTGAGCAGTAGACACACCAGCGTATGGATTCTAAGGATGCTTCAGTCATATGACCCAATTAGTGCAGTTTAGAAGTCAGGTGCCAATTAGGAAATATGGGAATTTTTGCTCCAGTAATGCAATTTCTTAACCAAAGTGCAGATTTGAACCACTTTAAAGCTGACATGAAGTTTAAAAAATCTCTTCATTAGTTTCATATGTTTCCTAAGCCATTATATGTAGATTAAACTTCAATAAAGTGTCATGGCTATCAACCGTAATTTGTAGGTTAAATGAGGCATCTTCAAGTTCTGGACTCATTGGAGCTCCTACTTTGACTATAATTGCCATCTCTAAGTTGGATTAGAATGCATCTATACATTAATAATAAATGAAAAATAAAATACTGAAGAATACCACCCATGTTTGGCTGTGAGCAGTGAAAGCCCACATGGATTATGGTTTTGATGCTATTGGCATTCGAAACCAAAGTTAAAGTTTGATTGTATGCTTTAATTAAGTTTAATGTAGGAATGGAATGTAAGATAAACGCATGTTTATTGGGGACATTTTCATTGAAATATCGAAAATCTGTTCACTTAAGTATTGTTGATCATTTTATATTTATATTCTTTTATGTTATATCGAATTATTATGTTTAATAAAATTCAATTTGGAGAATAAAGCTTATTTGTAGCTATAGAATATTGAAGTTAACAACGAAATAATTTTTTTTTTTATTTCTCTTTAGAACAAAGAAGAGCATTGTTCTCCTTTGGAGGGAAAGATGGGAAATTAAAACAAGAAATGCTTAGCTCTCTTATTAGTGATCATTGAAAGTAATAAAGTAAATTATGATAAATGTTTTATGTTTTATAGAGATGCAAGTGTTTCAAAAGAAATAATATGACTTGTGACATTGCATGTTTACATAATTTTTTGATATATGTTGTGATTTTACTTCTTGAAGGCATGTCTTAGTTAAAACAATCTACCTAAATTATTGATTTGCATTAAAATAATTCAAAGGCAAGAGCTAGTCAACAACATATAGTCACCAATTTGTTTTTTGTAACATGTTTTACAACTACCAAAGCGGTGTAACCTATGTCCATGCCCACAATGAGGTTCAATTTAAGTTCAAGCCATTTCCTAAACATCAAAGTTTCCCAAAGAGGGCAAATGAATTGGGTGAGGCCAATCATATCAACCCAACAATTAGAAGTGTGCATTTGGTTGATCCAATTAATTAATTGTTCAAATCGATCTATCTCCACTTAAGCTAAGTTGAAAAGAAAGCTTAATTAATCTTTAGAAGAATTGGTTTGACATACAAATAAAGCAAATGCAATACTCAAAAATAAACTCTCCGAAATCAAAGCATAAGAGGACCAAGATATCCCTTAGAAATTAAATAAGTATCCATGCCTCAACAAATGCCAAGCCTCGTAGCTCTCTTCCAAGTCATTGTCATCGTCTACAAGTTTGGCTTGGCTCCTTCGGATTGTTCTTCTACTTGAAGAGTTGCAGGTAAATGGGTGAAGTAAATAAACTTCTAAAGAAAGGAGTTTGGAACTCCATTTCTAAGAAGCAAAGTGTGAATGAAATCTTTGGACTAGGAAAGAAATTGGAGATGGAGAAAGAAAATTAGGAGCTTTCTGGGTTTTGGACACATGATAAAGCTAAATTGATCGAGCTTTACCCTTGGTAAGTTGGATTAATATAATTTAGTGTAGAGAGTTGAGAAGCTTTGAATGATTCTACAAGCCTTAAAATGGGGAAAAGATCCATTAGAGTTTTTCTTCTTTAGAAACAATTCCCTCACAAGTTAAAGCAAGAGAGATTTTAATATGAAGACTTGGGAAAGAAGAGAAACATTTGGAGAATGAATAACCTCCCTTCAAGCTAGAGTGGTCATTTTATTGTTAATTATTATGATCTTTCTCGATCATATTCATTATACATAGCTATCAAAGCATCACTTCGATTGAAGGATTGTGTGATGTTTTTTTGTTAGCAAAATATTTGGGCCTTGCTTTTTAATGGTTGATGATCTTTCTCATAATTTCATGGGTTGTAATCATGCCTTTTTTTGTTATGAGGTTAAATCTTTCCTGTTGTCTAATTGTAGAATTTTCTTAGCTAATAAAAAATCTTACTCATCTAATATAAGATAATATTGAAAGAAAATTATGTGAAGGTAAAACAAATAAGAAAATAAGTGTAAAAGAATAAAGGCGAAAAATTGATCAGTCATATATTTGAATCAATCACAGATCTTGAGATGTTTTAGAAAGAATTCAACAAACAATTTAACTAAAATAATTCAAACTTTTTATTTCTTGTAAATAAGAATAACAATTCTCTCAAAATTTTTTTCCTAAAGTCGTGAGGGAGAACCTAGGTGGAGAAGTAAACAATGAAGCCAAATCTGTTTAATAATAGATAATTCATTGTATGATATTTGGTCTTTGTTGAAGAATGGGTAGCAATAATTTTATTGAGTACAAATGAAATCGAGTATATTCCAAAATTATTAGTTGGGAATAACTTTGGAGATATAATATACAACTAAGTAGCTCTTATTCATTAATTTAAAATTTTAAATTATTGTTTGTCAATTTAATTGTATATTCTATTCAACTTGGATCTTGATTTAATGAAATTCTTATTAAAAAATAGTGTTTGAGCCTAAATTATAATTCAATTAGGACCATTATAAGGTTGGGAGTGTTGTTGGAGTGATTATGACATGACAGAGCCAACCAGGATAATGGAGTCGAAGTAATGTGAAATGGCTGACAAAATAATAGAGTTAATGTGGTTAAGTTATTAGGGCGACAAAGATAAGGAAAATTTTGAAAAAGCTAATAATAGATAGCATGGTCAAAAGCAAGGGTCCCTGAGAACCCATAAAAGGTGCAAAAGCTGATATAGGCAAAACATCAATGATAATGGTTTAAATAGAGTTGATGAGACGACAAATTTGATTTAGCATGATACAACCAATCATGACAACATAACCAACAAAGACGGCAAAGTTGAAGGTTGTGCTTCTAACGGAGGTGATAACACAATAAAATTAATGAGGCAAAAGAGCTACTAAGGGTAATATAGTAAATGATAATGGTTCTAATAAAGTTGATAATATTAGAAGATGAAATGTAGATTAATGCATAATGTAGATAAGATTTTATTTTGAGAGAAAGATTTGTTAAGAATTAGATTAAATTTACTCTTAAATTATAAATTATGAATAATATCAAAGGCTTTATTTTTGAATTATTAGGTGTCTAGTTAATTATTTGGTGAAACATACAATTATGCTTCGTATATTTAAAAGTAGTCAAACTTTGGCTAAGTACGAATACAAAACTTCAAGTAAATTGTTAGCTTTCTAGCAACTTTATTCAATTAGAGTCATAATACATTGTATGGCTCTTTAGTGGATTTAACGTTGCCTATGCATGAATTGATGCAAACATGTATTGCAAAAAGACATGCAATGGCAAGGTAGACTAAGAGACCATAATAACCTATTTTAGTCAACAACTTTGTATGATTCGCCTTTCTTTGATCACAAATGGATAAGTTGTGATATATAGTTTGTCATTTCTTATATCCTAATATACTAGTCTCTTATGTATGTCTAAAAAATAATAGAGGATATCAAGATCTTTGAGTTTAATTGGGATTGTAAGTACAAATTAAACTCAACTCAGGGCCTAAGAACTCAATGTTGCTTGAAATATTCCAGTCATTAAAATAAGCAAGAATAACAAGAAATTAACATTCACAATTCAAGGTGAAGAGCGAAGAATGAATTATCAGAAAATTAAGGTGCAAATGCATATGTATGGATAGAGTGTGAGCGCCTTTCAAACCATTATTGAGAGGTTAATTTAACCAATATAATGACTTAATTAACCTATAAAGCAAGGAGTTTGAATGGTCATATCTTATTGGGAGATTCTTGTTAAGCTTCCTTGTGAAAATCACCATGAAAGAAAGCATCATGAACATCAATTTAACAATGATGCCACTTCTTTGTCATAGCGACACTAATAAGATAGTCAATAACAATGATTCATGATAATCCCTCTTGTAGGGTTATGGCCACATGTGTTGCTTTGCATTCTTTTAAGTGGTCATCAGAGTTGTATTTCATCTTATGCACCCATTTGGCATCAATATGTCGCTTTCTAGGTGGGATAGTTATCACAATTCAAATATTGTTTTCTTCCAAGTATTTAATTCATAATTCATTGCTTTGCATCAATTTGGATTCAAATTAGCTCCTTTAAAGGGCTTTGGCTGTGAAATATTTGAGATTTGTGAGAAAAACCATATGAAATGTCATCAAATGTGCATGTTCAATATCTTTAATAACCCTTACTAAGAAGCGTGGAAGAATATGCATGGGAAATTGCATGTATAGTCATAGAGATATTGAAGAGATTAGCTATGACATTTGGGTTGCAATGAGATTATAGTTATATAACCAAAATTTATATTTGGATTAGAGTAGCTTGATGTGAGCTGATTTGAAGGAGCAATTATAATTTCAACCATTTCCATGTGTTTAAATGGAAGACATAAGTTTGACTCGATGATAATAACATCATTGTCATAAGTTATGAAAAGTTTGATGATGGCAGATGAGATACATTGGAAAGTATGCTCATTACTTATTGTAACAAAGGAAAATAGTTTTATGGAAAACAATGTCTCTAGCAAAAAGGAATTACATAGAATTGAAATCATACAGTTCATAACCATTTTTACCCATAAGATATCTTGAAATATTTATGTCATGACTCTGGCATTAAATTTATCATAATATTTTGGCAAAGCATAAAAGAGAAACCCAAAATTATTCAAATCTGAGTACTAAAGAATCTTAACAAAAAGAAGGAAAAGAAACTTCAACAATCTTGGTAGGGGTATGGGTGAGGTTGATAAGATAGGCCATTGATAAAATATTTCCTCTACATTCTTTGTTGCACACCTAGCTTGGAATAAAAAGAAATGAGTCGTCTCAAGTGCCAAAGTTTTCTCTTAATAACCCATTTTTCATATAGGTAAATGGTTTGAACAATGATTCTTTTGTTGAAACATATGCAACTCTTTCTCAACCAATTCATTTATATTAACACAATATGTGTTTGATTTTCTTATTAAATAGTCTCAATGATCGATTAAAATAATAGATGGAGTTTTTGTTTTTCAAGAGAAATTTATGTGCATTTAGAAAAGTCATCAATAAAAGTTAATCATTTGACAATATAATAGGATGGAATTTAATATGGGCAAAAATATCACAATATGTAAGAGCAAAGGCTTCAATAGATCTATAAAGACCAATGAGAAATGGGGTAAGGGCCTTTAGAGAAAATGGTTTCTTAAAATTTTAGACAGCAAAACAAAGTCTACTATGGGAAGCACACCCCAAATGTTTGTACCACAAAATTTAAGAGGCTTTAATGTTGATTGTTGTTGTAGATGTATCACATTCTCGTAGTATTACAACCCATCATAAAGCGTTGCTTTCCCAATAAATGTCTTGGAGGCAAGGTCTTATAAAATCAACGAGTGTAAAATGTAAACGAACGTTGTAGCACAACCAAGATCTATCGTAATTTGGTTGACAAAATGAAGATTGAATTTGAATGAGAAAGCACAAAACACTCCTTCAAGTTGTATTATAGGAAACATACATATGAAACAAACAAAGCTAATGAAAGTGCCAAAAGCATATGCTAGGAGGACCAAATATGATTAATTTATGTTATGAAAAATTGATTGGTATATTTTGTTAAATACAAAATGATGAGATGTTCCACTATCAATAATCTATTTCCTAGATTTTGAATTTGATTAAGAAACCTAACCAATAAAGTTTGCCTTGGAATTAAAAGCTATGCTTTTTTTTTTGTGGAAAAACACCAAATAATTATTGTTGTTGTTCCTAAGTCAAACAAGTGGATTGAATCTCAATCTCTTGTAACTAATAGCTAATTGCCTTCTACATTAATGTTGGAGCAAATAGTTAGGAGGCCAATAAAGCGTACTTATTAGTTATCACAATAGACATTTTTTAACCCACCTTCAAGCATTCTACAACAAATTGTCTTACAAACCTATTCAAATAGAGCAGCTTTTATTGGTAGCACTTTTCTTAGATTTTACAAAATCACTTCCCTGACTAGACCACCAAGGAATTGCTATAAGACTTGAAATTTCAACTATCACAACTTTTGTAAATATTTGTAATTAATTTTATTTAATTGTTATAATAGTTGTAATATGTCATAACTAAATATAATGTCATAATTAAATTATATTAAATTTTACCTCAAAACTTGTCCAAAAAAAAACTCCATGAGAAAATATATGTTAGAGGCTTTTGCATTACCTAGGTGTTGCCTAGATTTTTTATCAATATTTTGACAATTTTTTCAACTTTTTAAGAGAGAAACACTATATAACACATTGTGGTTAATTTTTTTTCAACTCTATTCTTCATGTTTCCTCTTCTCTCTCTTTATATATATTTTTTAGAGCATTATTTTTTGCCACACATATCCAAATTGATTTATTGAAAAACTCCTTAACAAGAACCATCTAAATAGAGAAATTGATTAACCCTAACTTTGGTTAGGATTATATTTGTTGTTTAGTCGATTTACAAACAACCAATCAAGTAAATCAATCAAATAAAAATTGAAGGCCAAAGAAAGACACTTGAATAGTTCAAGTCAAGGTCCAAAACATGTCTAAACCTTTTTTGCACGTAGCTTCCATCCATTTCTCAAAAGTCTAAAAAAGCTTTAAGTTAGTTTGCTTCTATAGATAGCTTGGTCGAGTATGTAATCGAATAAAGCAGCAATTGAACAAAATGGTCAAAAAACAACATTATAGTTTAAGTGTAATCAAAGTGATTTAGAGTCCAGACTTAGTTATCAAGCCTATTTAAATTATTTTGAAATACTTCTATGACAATAAATATTGACATTTGTTTCAAAAATACTATTATATCATATAACGTTATTTAATAAATAAATTATGTATTGTGATCATATTTTTTTTAACAATATTTAAAAAAAAGATTTGCTCACATGCTCAACTCTAAATCACAACTAAATATTCAATAAACCACCCCATAAAAAACTACAACAAATAGCTTTTTAAAAGCTGTGCTATTAATGGGTTATGACCAATTGTTTAAGCCAGGTTATGAAATCGTGTTAAATGAAATTACCAGGACAAAGCCAACAAACAATTTTTTTAATACTAAGGACTGTTTCATTCTTAAAAACTAGCTATATGATATAATATTATCCAAAACAAATTTGTAATTATCACCTAATTTTTTTAAAATAATAAATAATTAACAAATACAGATGATAACCAAAGCCTAATCCTCCTGCAAGACGTCTAGAAACCAAAAGACTTGCTGTGCCTTCCCATCAGACATCATAGCATCAATTTTGACAAAGTACTCTGCTAAGGTCTGCATGATGTTCAGCAAAAGTGCATTCAGATTTGAGATGTACCATTCTCCAGTTCATCTACAGTAATTAAATATGCTAAACAATATGATAGGAGGTTTAGTTGGCTTAACTCTCCTCCAAACACTGTTTTTTACTAACCTAGCTTCTTAAACCAGTTATAAAACCATTAATCCCATTAATCCCATTCATTTGCTGACCCATCCCTCCCCCTAGGTTAGCTTCTTGTAACCCTAACTCATCCATCTCTTCTAAGGTCCTCGTGCCAATCATGCTTCGTTAGAGTCACGGTTCATCAACCTGAGATAACAACCAAACATAATTTCTCTTAAACTACACTAACCGGGTTATTTTGATCCCAAATAACTTGTATCACCCAAATCCAAACGTAGTCTTAATGTTTAGTAGCAATTAAACAATAGGGTTTATGGTTTAAGAATGGTTTGGTTCATTAACTAAACACTTTGGTTTAACACTAACAAGCTTCTCATCTTTTGCTATTCCCAGGAGTAATTGGAAGTCATTACATGTACAAGTTTACAACATTAAAATTCAAATGAAAGAACTGAAATGCAAATTGTTGCAGAGTAGCTCACATACATGAAGAAGAAGAATTCCTACTACATATTGTTAGATTTTACCTTTCATTTTTGTTTTTTCTCTTTGTAATCTCTACTCTTCTCATTCATTGTCTGCAAGGATTTTGGATTAGTAACGATATCAAAGAAGACAACAGTAGCATGAATTTGGTGTGATACATGCAAAAACTTGGTGGCATTTTTGTTACAGTGAACCTTCTTGAAAGCTATCATGGCACAGGATTGAGCTACTTAAGAGGGAACTGGAGAGTGTAGATTAGAAGAAATAACACAACAACAATGGCCCCTATTAGAGTAAACCTTGGGCTTGTCCATGGTGATAGGTTGGATCTCTCTGCTCTTTTAATTGGGTCGAGCTCCTCGGACAATGGATACTCAGAACGCCGAGGATTCCAACTTACATATTTGTCTAACTTCAACCTTGAGAAAAGCGATCTCTTCTCTTGCTTTCTGAAGCTTGACCAAGCCTTGTCCCAATCTACAGGCGTCCTATCACCTGAAATATATGAAAAAAAGCAGTGCAAAAGAAAATACAATCAGAATTCAAGAAAAGGAAAGATTACAAGTATGTGTAAACCAAAACGGAATCATACCTCATATTGGCATGGACCATATTCAACTGATTATTGATTTTTGCAACATAAAAATTTGGAACAAAAAAGAGGGGGGGTGGGGGGGGGATTCACCAAAGAATATAGTTCAAATAGGTAGTGCATGGATAGAAACCCTCACTATGTCCAAATGGCACATAGAAGAATTCTTGTACTATGAGTTTATGATACCTTGGAAGTTAAATTGCTGAATGAGTGGTTCATGGATTTGATACATCCATTCTTCTAATAAATGGCTTGCTCACGTAAGCCCATCTTTGTTCCATCATTGGAATTTAACTTTTCATATGTTGCACAAAACAAGATAGATGGGCAACAAATTTTTAAGTTGCCTTAGAAGATAGCATTGACCTTTCCTTCTCTTGGATTTGATAAAGAGAAAGATGGCATTGATCACTGTCATTGGAATTTAATGTATTCATATGTTGCACAAAACAAGATAGATGGATAACGAATTGTTATGTTGCATTAGAAGATAGCATTGAACTTTCCTTCTCTTGGATTTGATAAAGAGAAGATGGCATTGATCAAATGAAAAACACTCATGTTAACACCTTAAGTTAAATAACCCATTCATATTGAAAGAAGCAATTCACAACAAAAAGTTTCATAAAACTTGTTTTAGAGTTTTAATCATGATGATTGAAACTCACTAAATGATGAGCTTAGTTCTGTTTAAGGAACCACTTTCCAACCGTTACTAACAAACCCCACAAGAGGCTACCATCAATTTTTTTAAAAAATTAAAAAACATAAATTATTATTTAATATTAATAATTATTATATTTGTCTTTCAAAAAATAATTTTATCTTCATATATCTACTTTATTTTGATATCACATCCTAACAACAATTGCATGTCCTCATCTAGTTAGTATCATTACAGTGTTATCTCACTATATTCATATAACAATTCTCAAAACAAACGGGACCTAAATCACAATTCATGTGCTTGCTTGATATATTTATTAGTCCTATGACACAAAGACTACCCAAACACACCTTATCATGGTTATATTCATCCATAAAAAAGCCCTTTGTTATGGACATGTTAATGGAGTGATGCCATAGATAATGCAACTATCTTTGCAAAAACAAGCAGATAAATTTTGCATTCTGCACCCAGAAAATGAAGAAAAAATTGAAGACATGCTATAATTGTAGAGTTGCTGGCTGCAAATATAATTTAATATTTTATGTTCCATATCCTCTTCACTTGTAATAGGTGATAATCACTTTATAATGACAACCAACTAGTTTTCATTGCATTATCTAAAGCCTCTGAAATAACTCGAAGCTCAAACAAAATTAGGAAAAAAAAAACACGATAATCTCAAAACATTATTACATTTAACTGAGAATAAAGTTAAGGAAACTAAGCTCAAGTAAGCTTCATTATCTCGATAATAAAAAATAACATTTGCTCAAGTTTTATTAATCACCATGGCTTTTCTTCCAAGATAAAGGAGAGAAAAACCATAAAAAAAAGGTAGAGCTGCTGCCAGAGTATGCAACATAACAATATAAACAGAAGCCTCAATGTACAGACGGCATTCATAAGAGTAGCTTACGAGGAAGTAAAAACATTGCTGTATTTCAAAATTCAAAATACCGGATATTGATTAAGATAAACAACTTCATGGTTTAAAAATAACTACAATATAACATTCTGAGAAGATAAAGCAATAAAAATAGGCGTTGTCTCCAGGAACTCATTTTCATTTTTGAATTTCTAAAACAGGTACCTAGGCATTCAAACCGCCAACTAAAAGATATATTATCTATTGTACCAAGCAAAAGATTGACCATTCACATTAAACACAAGCTATAACTAGAGGAGAACGGGTAGTCAATATTCAAGTTCTATCTCTTGAACAAATAATCATTAGACGTCGTGAACAATTAATTTGAATAAAAGCCTTAGCTAAAAACTCACTGCACAAAAACCACTTCATACCAAGAGACAATTGATGGATCAAGCATCATTTTGATTAGCTATTGCATCTTGACAAATCCAAATATATTAATCTATTTGACATATAAACTTCAAAGCTTTTGCCCAATAATTAGTTTTAGTTTCTAGAGAACACTAGTATGCCTTTAATGTACTAGTTGATGGTAAGCATGTGTGTCAATTCATACAAAATAGACTGCATTTTTCGTATGACAGTTGTTACAAGGTATAAAGTTACAACCAATATTTATAAACATGTAGGGTGTATTGGTGGAGGAGTATCCAAAAGATCGTAAATTCTTAAGAATGCAGATATTTATGATATAAGAGTGCCATGCAACAACATTGACATGGCTTTTGAAAAACAGATCGACGAGCAGTTGTGATACAAAAGTGTGAGAATGCAATAAGTACAGCATATCAACAAATTGTGCTTTAATGTTGACACATAACAAGTAACCTTTTTTTGGACTATAAAAGTAGGAGGCTTCTAGTGAGAATCACGTAAATAAGCAAATGTTAGCATAAGAAATCCCAATCTTATTTTGTCCTCTCAAGGGTATTATGGGAGTGTTGTCGTCAATCGTTGTAAGATTAAAACTATGAGAGAAAGTCATAATCCTTTTAAAATTCTAGTAAAGATATTCCAAATTATCGTCATAGTTTTTTTAGAATTTGTGTTTATAGGTAAATATTTATGTCCCATATTTATCTTGTCTCTTTTGTTTGTTTTATGTGTGTGCTCTATTATATTGTTCTCTTCAATCTCATGCTTTATCTTGGGTGATGAGTAACTTAGTTATAGAAAGTTGAGTGTGAGAAACTGATCTCTATGATCATCATGATGAATTCATCTAGAAACCAAGTTGAATTTGTGATTTACCTCCCAACAATTGGTATTAAAACATCAACTTTTGGAGGGTCATACTACAAAGTTTCTTCTTTTGACAAATTTGGCATTCACCTATTCTTAAATAAAGAGGTGGAAAATGAAAGGCCAAGATTGACATGTACAAGGGCAATGATTTTGACTTTTAAAGATGCAAAAAAGGGTTTGCTCTTTCAAAAAAAACCTCCATCAACAGCTACTGGACAAAAGTAAGAATGGGATATGGTTGACCACTAGACACAGGGAGCGGTGCGTCTTACACTAGCAAGAAAAGTATCCATCAATATCATTAAAGAGACAACAACCAAGGGCTTAATAAAGACATTATGCAATATATATGGGAAGTTTCAACATCAAGCAAACAAACCATGTTTGATGTAATGGTTGCAGATGGCAACAACAACTTCTATCACAAATCACCTTAACAAGTTTAATGTGATAGTCATGCAACTAAGCTCAATAAAAAATGTCTTTGAAGATGAGATGAAGGCAATAATCCTGTCATCATCTCTGTCGAATAGTTGGAATGCTACTATAACAATGGCAAGTAGTTTGTTTGCACACCAAAGGTTGAAGTTATATGAGGTTTGAGACTTAATTCTTAGCAAGGGTATATAACATAAAGACTTAAGAGAACCATTTGATTTCTTTTTGATTACAAATATTAGAGGCATAGTAGTCAATGTCGGTGTATTGATACAGTTAGAACAAAGTTCAAGTGGCATAACGCTTAACATCCAACGAAATACTCTGTACATCAGAACTATGACAAGAAGAGACATCTAAAACAAAATTATAAAGCTGCAAAAAAGTGCAATGATCAAAACTAACATAAGAGTCTGTTCATAAACATAATGATAAGAACATAAAATATGCCCTAATGCTGTGTTGACAATCTAATCAAGTCATGAAACGTATTATTCCACTTCACACCTTACAAAGAATAACAACAAGGCTTCATGACAAGAAAGCAAGACAAGGGGTATATGGTTAATAATAAACCTCTAGATATGATAGAGAGGAGAAACATGTAAATTATGACGTCAAAAGACAAGTTATTTGAACTTAATAGCATACAATTCATTCCAAGTCTAACAAGAAACATCTTTTTTGTTCAATTAATAGAAAAATGTTTTGCTATTATACCATGCTTGAAACATGCATGGAAGACCATCAAAGATGCACTAGTGGTTACCAATACACTAAAATAATCCCAATATATGGCAGATAGACATGAGAAAATAATAGTCCATTCTTTGTCAAGTTCTATAGAAAAACATCATTTGTCAGATAATTGACTTTACCACATAAATAAGAAAGGCATGAGCATTATAATACATATGGGCTGCTTAACAAACCTAAAGTTTGTAAGTGTAGAGAGAAGATTGGCATAATTTATAATAACTTATAGGATCCAACTCCACTGCCATCACTTGGAAGATTTAGATATATTTTACTTAGATTAACTCAACAAGAAAGATTTTAATTTATTTATTGAAAATAAATCATACATTTTTTATGCTTTAAGAAGTGAGACAAAAATGAAGGAAACTGACTATAAAACCCCATGTCGCTTTCAGACGATAATGATTAAGTACTCGGGCAAAGAATTCCTCTAATTCTATAGTACTCATGATACGTAAATAGCAAAGATAAATCCCAGTAAGCCACACCAAAATGAAATCCTTGAATTGATAAGGACTCTAAATGAGCACACAATAAATGTGAGATTGTATGCTAGATTTTTTAAATTTATCATTGGCAAATGTTATAACTATAATAACATACTCAATAAGGGATTCTCCACATTGCTGAACTTCAAGCAAAAAAAGGAAGACAAGTGACATAGTAAGAAAGTAAGCAAGCCTGAACCACTTCAAGGTTTTTGGATGTTTCTCACATGCATATGTCCACTCAAAGCACCGATACAAACATGACATTAAAACTATACAATTCTATGTCATTGAATATGGTATAAATAATTTTGACTCTTATTTTTTAGGATCTAGAATGGTGTAAAATTCTCAAGACAAGCAATGTTGTGTTAAATGAAACTTGGCTTTGCAAGGATCAACATGCCATAAAGTTGGACAGGAATTTCAACAAGAAATTAGAGGTTGATACATAAAAGAACTCTCAAATGGTAACAACTAAGACAATATCATTAGTAGATACAAATGGGATCTAGCTACAAATATGGATGCTTAGTTCATAGAAATAGGCAAGAACAAAGTTCAAGTTGTACACCAAGGTCAATTCAAAAGTATTCACCTTACCTTCACTATTGTTCTTTGTAGATGCTAAAGAGCCAAGCTATGAACATTCTTTCAAGTGTGAGCTAATAATGTTAGATAAAATTATATCACTAGAAAGGTATGATACGTGAGAGCTATCTAAACTTCCAGAAGTAAGAAATGTCTAAGAAAATAAGTGAATCTTTTAACTAAAACAAGAGGCTAGTAGAAGTGTTAGAAGGCAAGACTAATAATTTTAAGTCTTTCAATAGAAAAAGGAGGTTGATTACAAAAAGATTTATTTCAACTTGTAGTAAATCTTATATTCAAGAACCTTCTACTAACTATTGTTATGAAAGTAGATCTACACTTGAACAATTTCATGGCAAGAATGCTTTTATCTAAAGTGATATAAAAGATAAGACATTCATGGTACAATTTGAAAACTTCCAAATTACAAACAAAAAAAAAAAAGATATTAAGTGGGCTTAAGAAGATTCTATAAAGTCTAAAATAGATTGATAAAGACATTGTCTCAAAACATGCATACATAGTGATTACATATGAAGTGATATATACAACTTTATATAAATGACATTTTGATTTTCAATACTAGCATAAGAGGAATTTGAAATTCACAATCTATGGCATGCACTTTAGATTATTGAAATGAAAATTTTAAATAATAAAACTAAGGGAAATTTGAGATTGTTATGACAAAAGTACATCTAAAAGGTGTTGGGTAGATTTAGAGTTTTTAGATTTTAAATCCAAATATACAAAGCTAAGGAATCATTTCATATTGAACACAAAAAAACCATCCAATACACTAAGTGGGAGTTCATGGTCAAATATTATATCCTTCAAGCATAGATAGATTAACGTAATGATTGATTTGCATTTAGCTCAACATAACTTATGCCTTATACATTACATAGCAAATTCAAGACTAAAGAAGTAAAGTGCATTTTTTATTATTTACAAATATAAATAAGGGATTATGATTCAACCAAAACAACATAATATTTCAAAGGTAATGTCGATGCTGATCTTAGAAATGTAAATAGACATAAAACAAACTCCACATATAATATTTAGCATTAGTGGTACAATAATAACTTAGAAATCATGATTTCAAAATTATGCAACTCTCTTAAAGAAGGAATTCAAATATATTGTCATTTTAGAAATAGAACTCTAAAATCTTATAGAAATTGAAAAGGAGTAACATAACCACATTTTATTCAATGATGATCATTATTATCATATATCTTATAAAACAATCTCATATTTCACTCAAAGATAAAGCACATTAGGTATTATCATATCAAATTTTGATTAATAAAGGAGCAATGTGACTAAGATTATCCTTAGAAAAGAAGAAACCATTGGATACCAACATAGTTGATGTCAATAAACTGAAATCTTGTCATACCTAGTTAACTAGTTTTCATAACAACAATAACGCGTCAAACCGAAACTATGAAATATTAAAGAAGTTGGCTCCTCTAAGAACAAACCTTTGACAATAACAATCAATCTTCGAGTGAGAGATTGTTCAGTTTTCAGTGTAAAGTTTCGTTCAAAACAGACAATGCTTTGCCCATTTAATAATTGTTGTCTTAAATCATGAAGTTAAAAAGGCATTTAGAGAACTCGTGTTTGCAAATGAAGATATAATAAAAAAAACATGGATTTTCAAAGACACATATATTTATGATACAGGAGTGTTGGGAAATAACATTAACACCCAATATAACACAAATGTGCAGGTATACCATGACTGCGATTTATTAGCTATCAACAAATAATGCTCAAATGCAGACACATGATAAAAATTTTTTGGGTGGTTACAAAAGGCAAAACTTACTAGTGGGGGAATCATGTGAAGAAGAGTGAAAACGTACTAATCTTCTTCCTTCCAAGAGTTATTATAAGAATTCATTTGTCATTATAGTAAAAGTAAAAGCACAAGAGAAGCTTGTCAACATCTTTTGTTAAGTTGTTGGAAAAACCTTCTATAACATGACCATAGTTCTTTAGGAAGTTGAATCTCCATATAAATTTTTGTCATATGTTCTAATGTCTTTTGTTTTTTTTTTTCTATGTGAGCTCTATTTTATTATTCTCCTCAATCTCATATTGCGTGTTTTATTATTTTGGAGTGAAGAGTGATTTAATCATGAATAATTGAGCATGAGAAATTAATCTTTACAATTGCCTTGAGGAATCTATCGGCAACCCAATGGATATTTGCAGTTGTTGCATCTCCTAAGATCACCTATAATTGAGCATGCACAGCATACATCAGTATATCCTAAACGTTAGAAACAAGCGGCCTAGATATCAAAGTTTGACGTAATTTCTTTTAGCTCTCAAGGAACTTTGATGTTCTAACCCCGTGCTTACATTCCTACATGGGCACCAAACTAAATCATTCTCGTGACCACCAAAAAAAAAAAAAAAACATACAGATTCCACAATTTGCCACTTCAAAACCTCAAATCCTATACTTGGAACTCAAATGAAACATAACCTCACACATTCCTCAAAATTGGAACGCTCGGAAGCACTATTCGAATTCCGATACAAGCAAGTTAAGATCCAGCCTTTCTACTATAGGGTTAAAGATACAAACCTCTTTCGTTTTTCCCGTTCTCTTTCGATCGAAAATTATCCTTAGAGCAGCGTGGACTTAGAGGGATACACGCCATCAGACTGAGATCCATTCCCGACCAGTAAATCAGTTGAAAAGTTTGCAAAACTAAGGATGATTGATATACGGCCTCAATAGTACAAGCAGTTTTATTCATGGAACCGACAAGATGAAAATTCTCTCTCTCTCTCTCTCTCTCTCTCTATAGAATTATGATTGTCTAATCTTGTATCCTAAAGCTAACCAATAACATCTCGAAATAAAAAACCTACTTCTAAGGAAATTTCTAAAAATGGGTATGCATTATGATTTTTTAAAACAATTAAATCTTATTGGAACTATACATATGATTGGACCTTATTTTTGTTGTTTCAAGCTTACATATGTATTTTATTAACCGTATAGCTAACCAATAATATGTTGACACCAACAACTCATATTATTTTAAAAGAATTTTTTAAAAGAGGATATGTATTATGTTAAGAATTTTTGTAGAAATAATAAAATTTTATTAAAACTATGCTTATCAATTATGCACATATTCAAATATTTGTGCTTGAATTTTGTATTACATGAATAAAAAATAGACATGATTGAGTGCAACTTGGCATACCTCATGTTTCATCAAACTCCACACCTGATAAAAGACAAGTTATATAAATAACTGGATAATTATGCATATATTGACATAAAGTTTCTAAAAATTATTCCTATGACTAGGGTGTACATAATTCAATTATATTTATTTTTTTATCAATTCTAATTACTTTTAAAATTAATATAATATAAACAAATATACTAATATATAATACGATTAATATAAAATATAAATTATAATAAATGATATAAATAATAAAATATAAAAAAAAACTAATATAAATATATATAATTAATATAACTAATAAAATATTTAAAAAATAAAATAATGATATATGTTATCAAAGTAATCTTTTGAATAAATTGACTTAGATGATTATGATCCAACATATTATTATTTTTATTGGTTTGTAGTGATAAAATAATGATTATTATACATGTGTGATATTTTGATCTCACTATATTAAGGTATTATTTTATTTGGGTCATCATATGTCAACTTAAATGAGCTTTATCTTCAAAAGATAGATTTACATCTTAAGATTATGACATCTCATATAAATATTAAGATTATTCTCTAAATAGTCAATATAAGACAATTAATTAATATACTTCTTAATTTAAGATACATTTAGACTTTTATTATGATATGAATTGAAGCTTACAATATCGGAGATATTCAATAGATTATTATGAAATATGTAGACATATTATAATCAAGGTTAGGTGGCATGTGTGCTATTTTAGAACTATTCAAATATTGACGTTCCAAAGTCATAACTTTGATTATTAAGTTGAGTAGGTTAATCCACTTTAAGCATTAAGAATAAAATCTACAAAGTAATTTTTATCATATCTAATTTCACACATATAAAAGAGAGAATTTAATATAAATTTTATATGGAGTACTTTAATAAAAGAAAATAACTCTAACTTTAGATTACTACTTAAAAAATAATTTTTTTTTGTCTTTTAGTTCTTTAAGCGGTAATGTTTGGAGCACTAAAATAGTAAAAGGGTGACATGAGTATTTATATTGTTGAAAACAAATTGTATGTTTTGTCAAAAGAGCAAGTAATCAATGACATCAAAATAAAATGTTGGCTTAATCATAAAAAAAATCTCAAGGAGCAACAAACAAAAATTGTATGATTCATATCATTTGTACAAATGAATTAAAAGTACATATGTTATTATTGTTTAGCCATATATGATCTAACTAAAGTAGCACCACTCATGTTTTGAGCATTAAGAATAACTCGTAACATAAAAAGACTAAAAAAGAGAGTGAAAAGAGAAAAAAATATAATGAGAGAGAGAGAAGATAAAGAGGAAAGATAAAGAAAATATCAAAAAACTTTATCAAATGGATAATTATTTTAAATAGAATAAGATCTAATGACTAGAGTTTAGCGAAACCAAAGAGAGATTTTAAAGAGAGGAGAAAAGAAGAGGTTAAGAGATTTAATTATAGTGGTTAGTTTGGTATAAATAAAAATTTAAATTAATAATTGTTTTAGAAAGATTATATGTTTTTTTAAATGTGTTTTATGAGTTCTTTAAATTGAACATGAGTTTTAGATGGATGGGAAAGTTGGTAGCTACTATTATTACATATTCTTAAATTATTGCAACTTGTTTGAATTATTAATTAAGTTAATTGAAGCAAGTTTGAGGAAGCACCAATTTGATAGTTTCATTATTAGCTTGACCTTAAGTAAATGGATAAGCTAATTAAAAAATAAAAAAGGATTAAATAAAATAATAAAAATCTATGTTGAGTATGTTTTTAACTTAAATAACAAATTGTATAAGTGAATACACATTGATTTGAATAATAACATTTTTAGCTGATTTGTAAAATAAGAAAAATTCAATGAATAAATTGACTTAGATGATTATGATCCAACATGTTATTATTTTTATTGATTTGTAGTGATAAAATAATGATTATTATACTTGTGTGATATTTTAATATCACTCTATTAAGGTATTGTTTTATTTGAGTCATCATATATCAACTTAAATGAGCTTTATCTTCAAAAGATAGGTTTACATCTTAAGATTATGACATCTCATATAAATATTAAGATTATTCTCTCAATAGCTAATATAAGACAATTAATTAATATACCTCTTAATTTAAGATAAATTTAGACTTTTATTATGATATGAATCAAAGCTTACAATATTGGAGATATTTAATAAATTATTATGAAATATGTAAACACATTATAATCAAGGTTAGGTGACATGTGTGATATTTTAGAACTATTCAAATATTGACGTTCCAAAGTCATAACTTTGATTATTAAGTTGAGTAGGTTAATCCACTTTAAGCATTAAGAATAAAAATTTACAAAGTTATCATATCTAATTTCACACATATAAAAGATAGAATTTAAGATAAATTTTATATGAAGTATTTTAATAAAAAGAGTAACTCTAACTTTATATTACTATTTGAAAAATAATTTTTTTTTGTCTTTTAGTTTTATAAGCAGTAATGTTTGGAGCACTAAAATAGTAAAAGGGTGACATGATGGCGATTTTGGTTAGTAAGAAAACTTAAGGTGTTAGTAGAAGCGAGAATATGTTTGGTTATTAGCTCTTCTAGTGGAAGATCTGACAACTTTGATCCTTATTTGGCTGCCAACTCTCTTGATAAAAGGCCTCCCACCTTCGATCATTGTCTCTCACAAGGGAAGTTAGAATCCCTCCAATAATGGTTGGGTGCACACACTTTATTCACAAAGTAAAAGCATGTCAATAAAATAATTTTTTATTCAACTATTTTTTATCATTCTACAATTGGTAAGCATTCTTATTTATAATTACCTCAAAGGTTCATTAGTATTCTTTTTAAAATTGAAAAAAATTGGAAAAGTTGAAAAATTAATTGAATTAAGTAGTTTCTAAATTGCTCTTACATTTTGGACAACGACACAACGAGCGACAAAATGATGGGGGCGAGCGACATGGTGGAGCTGTCAGCCCAATTTTTGGGTAAGTGCAAGTCAGGTAAAATGAGTCTACAGGACTGGTGGGTTAGCGCAAGTCGACAGGAGTCAAGTGTAGGTCAAACGGTGCTCTCGGGTCACTCAGAAGAGCGAGTCAATGGGTAGCAGCAAAGTCTGTTAACAACGATGGTGACAGCGACGGACGACAACAGGTGGTGAAATCAATAAAAGTTTCAATTTTAAGCATTTTTAAAGCATATTTGAACCAAATTTTGCATTGATGGACTTTTGAAGCTTACGTGACATCAACGGGTGTGTGTTTGTGAGTTAATATTATATGCTCCTACGTCACCCACTCCATGTAGAAGCTTATTAGGAGCCACTCATCATTTAATGATTTATCTTTTAGGACATTACTCAATGATCACTCCTTATATTTATTAATCTCGAGTATTATAGGCTCATAAGCTTTTGCTTGATTTATCCTCGAATCACATTTGACTAGTAAATGACATTACGTTGATATTAAATATGACATTTTGATTTCACAATATTAAGATATTATCTAATTTGATTATCCCATATTGGCATAAGTTTTGCCTTTAAAATGTGTATCTATATCTTAAGATCACAATATCTTATATAAACTATAATATCAATATCTTAATAACTAATATAAGACAATATATCGTTGTATCTATTTATTTTGAAGCCTATCAAGAGTTACTTTTTGTCTAATGATTTTTCTCTAAAGACATCACTTACAATCACTTTATACCGTTCTTAGTCTCGAGTGTTACGGTATGCTTGTACGATACATGTCATATGGTGTGAATTATTCAATTATGATTATTAAGTAGTATTGGCATCTCAAATTATGATCCATGATTAATACTTATATATTTCATTTTATACTTTTCTTATTGAGATCATTGCACTTCTACATTGGCACTTATTGTATAATTATTTTATTGTCATGACATTATATATTAGTTACTCTATTATGATTTATCAATTGATTATCATGACAAAAATGCATAATTATGATGAACAATATAAAAATATGAATTACAAAGGCAGTGGTCTTAAAAGAAATACTACTTTGATGAGAAAATGATGAGAAATAAAAATTAGAGTGAGATGCAAAACTTGATTTGTGCTTAAGGAAGGATTGGAGGTGCTTGTTAATATGTTAAATGGAGAACAAATACTCAAATAAAACATTATTTTTTGGTCTTGTAATGATTTTTAATTTTAATTAGTGATGAGGATTAAATGAGATGCTTAATGTCATCTATTTTATGTTGGTATTATCACTAATTGGGTTTAAGAAGAGGCTAAAAGGGATTACCACAATTGAAGAGTCTATCAAGTTCTTAATGACTCGATGAGAAGGTTAAAGGGATCAAATTGGATTATTCAATTAAACTAGTTTAAACTGAAGGTTGAAAGCAACTAGATTGGATGCTCGACTAGTCATAAAGGGGTGATTTTGATTTATGTAAATCAATAAAAAAGAGTAAAATAAGAGAAATGATTACATATATATATATATATATTTAATAGTGTTTGAGTGATGAAATATGTATTTAATTGAAGTAACATAACTTTAGATGATTAAAATAAGAAAATAAAATTTAGTTATTTTTTGAGACAAATAAACTAGATTCAATGCATTATTATTATTTTACATGCTTTTAAAAAATTATGTTCTTATTTTAAATTATTTGTTATAATAAATTTTATGTTATTACACAAGTTAAAAATAACAAGCATATTCTATTATTATTCTATTATGTGAACTTGATTATCATATTGATTTTACATCACAAATTTATTGTTGCATGCTTGTTAAATATATAAAATTAATAAAAAGATGTTTTTCCTTTTATGTTGATTGTCCCCTAGATTAACATTATTAACATATTTTGGTATGCAACATAACTCATATCTAATAAATGATATTATAATATAATCGAATGTAAGATATTCAAGTTACTTATGTTGTAATGTAACATATCTATTGCAAATAAATGTCTACAATGAGCTGTGTATAATGATCAATTAGGTGATGAAACTCATAAATTTAATCATAAATAACGAAAGACATTTCTAAAACATATCTACTTTTCTTACAACATTTTTTTGATATATTATGGAGTTGTTTTATAGGTGAAGAATTTAAGTACACTAACTTATTATTTTTTAGTTTATTTATTAATTCAATAATTAGCTCATTTTGTATCTATTATTATTTTCACGGGCTCATTGGTCGCTATCTAGGAGTGATAAGTTTGAAGCATATATATGTTATAACATAATCCACTTTTGATTTTTTTGGTATATAAAATACTCGTATTCTATATGTCAAGCCCCCACCTAATCAAGTACCATTATATAACAATATTATCATAAATTTGCTTAGCTGTTACATCGAGTGAGGACAAATAACCAAAAATTATCAAAGGTGGGGACCCGACGGTAAGACAAACACACACTCCAAAATTCACAATATATATAAACACGAACTTGTTTTTATAATAATCACACCAACCCCTCCCTTTGTTTTACACATCTCGTGAAAAGGGTTTTTTTGTAGCAATACCATTCCCATCTCTCGGTGCAGTGGTTTCATGACCTGTGATGTAAGCATTAAATGAGATTTTATACATCTCAGTAGATAATTCCACATAGTTAACCAAGTAAATAAAAAGGCATAAGAAAATACAATAAACAATAAAGATGAATCATATGCATCAAGTTAAAATCATACCACATGTCATCTATATAAGGTAATGCCAAATGAAAACCATAAAGAAATGCAAGTTCCTTATATAGTGTGTTATTACCGGGCCCAATTCCCTTTGACGCATTATCCTCTGGATCCAATCATCAATGACTGTCCTCTAGCCGGCATCCAACCAAGCACATAACACTAGGCAGATATCTGATTCGAAGATTGATACCCTGCGATCCAACACGCTGAGCCTAGTGCCACCAGGCAGGTATGGTACCATACCCTGCGATCCAACACGCTGAGCCTGGTGTAATCATCATGGAGTCATAGCACATAACACTAGGCAGATATCTGATCCGAAGATCGATACCCTGCGATCCCACACGCTGAGCCTAGTGGTGAGGATAATGTTCTCTGGGAATCCATTTTTTTTCTACCATTTCCAATCATGATTCCAAACAATTATGTCATATCAAAAGACATTTCTTTTCATATTGTTTCTTTCTTTTGATTTCATTATCATACCATTTATTTTTTTTCCTTTTCAGTTTTCATGTAAATGCATAAGTAATCCATACCATAATATTTCTTCCTTTTATGCCATAAACATATGCAACAATCAAAATTCTATAACAGTAAGAAAAGCATGTAAAAATACATAATATTGTGCTACATCACAGGGTTAGGAATTTATCTACCTGAATTTGCTGTACCAACCGTCTTACTCACTTCTGTTTCTTCTTGATGTCCTACAAGCCCGTAAAATACAAAAATAATTAATTTAAATATGCTTATTAGTCAAAAATTGCTTTCTAAAAGCTTTCCCAAACACACCCCAAAATAAATCCCAAAAGGCGCTGAACTGGCCACGATCTATGCTGGACCGCCCGCGCAGAAAAACTTTCTAAAAGCTTTTCCAAACAGCTTTCTAAAACTGCATTTTCTAAATTCCCAAATTCCTTACGCCGTCGCTGGACCGCGCGCTCTCGGCGCTGGACCGGGCGTGCTCGGCGCGCTGGACCGGGCGTGCTCGGTGCGCTGGACCGCGCGCTCGACGTGCTAGACCGCGCGCGCTCGGCATCCGGTTCAACAGCGTAACCCGGTCCAAAGCCTGGACCGGTTCACGCTATATTTATTTATATATATACATATATATATATATATATATATATATATATATATATATATATATATATATATATATATATATATTATTTATTTTTTTTTTCTCTCTCTCCTGTACGTCCGGCAAAACCGAACCCTTTCGTCGGCACTGAATCGGCCGATTCACCCGCTGTGTCGGTCGAATCCAGCTCAGCCTCCACCATCTCGGTCTCCCCCGCTCACCGGAACGCTCTACAACAAGTAGAATTAAGGCTGATCATTCAATTATGATCAAATGACTCATGTATATTATGCTCTAATTAAGAAAAAGTTAAAGAGCAAGTTGCTCTTATGATGTTACATGTGGGTGAATAGTTTTTTTTGCATTCATGTACTTGATGGGTTAAAGTTAACACATCAAAGGATTAGTGGATCAAGAGCAAAAATTGTGGAGGCTCCAGTTGAGTCTGATATATATGTTTCAATGTAAGCATCATGATCGACTTTTTATGTGAAATTGGTTTAATCATATACGATGCAAGTTCTATTTTTAATCCAATAAGTTTCAACATAATCAATCATCAATGATGATAAATATGAGGTTTCTAGCACTTATAAAGAATCAAAGACTATCAAAGGTGTATTATTGTAAATAATTACCAATATATATTTAAATTAAGTAATAAACAAATAAGAGTTTGGTTACTGTTACTTAAGCAACTATAAAATATAAGATGTCACTATGTAAAAAATGTAACTATTTTGATAAGTGATTATTAATAGAGAGATAACAACAAAGATAATGACAATTAAAAATAGACATCATCATTAAGGTTTATTTTTACTTTAATCTAATCATTGTTGGCTATCAAAACTTTTACCAATGATGAGGCTCACAAAGCTAATAGTGACTGATATAGAGAATTATCAAACATATAATCTTTGGACTACAATGGGGAGGATTAGTGAGTGGCGAAACCATGTATAAAGGAGAATGGCAAATTGACAAGTCAGAGGAGAAAGTAGGCAAGCCACAAGAGAGATAATAGATATAATTAATATGATATGAATTAAAGTATTTCATAAGGGACGAAAAAAAGAGAAAAGATGAGATAAAGTGGCAATTTGAGATAGCAATGTGGAAGGAGGAAAGGCCAAGTACACAGGAGAATTGGTGAGGTAGTAAACTACAACAATGATATAGAAAGAAATAAATTAAGATTGAATGATTTTTTGATAAATATTCAAAATATGATTAAAAAAATATTTAAAATAATTTTATGAGATACATATATTTTTATATTAATTATTGGGAGTCAAAATTAATAGCACCAAATTTTAAGTCAAATAGTAAATTCACAAAAATTACTATCAATATTTTAAAATAAATTATATTTACATATAATTAACATTTTATAATCACATTGCCTAAAGGGAAAACATGAGAACACGTCGGCTTGATTACTGACCGGTGAAACCGGTGGATGTCTAAATGGACCGCTTGCTGTTCTGTTGCCGCATTTAGTTTGAATGGTCGATGGCCTGGAGGCGTCATTCGCAGCAGCAGCTCATAAGCTTCGAGAAATATCTTCATCTCACGTCGGCCACCGCTCGATACTCCTATTCTTCTCCCCGTTCCGAAAGCCTCCATGGCGGATGTCGCTGCTTTTGCGGCCTCCTCTCTTCTCCTCTCTTATTTCCCCCTCCATCCGGCCGCCTTCTCCAGGCGCAAGCCATTGTCGCCTTCTTCGAGCCACAGCAATCACAAGCACTCCTCCCTATTCCATCGCTCCACAGCCCTTCCCTCCGTCAACCATCGCGCTATCTCCACCTCTCCCTCCAATAGTCAGACTCTCAAGCACTATGCATGCGTTGCCTCTAAGCTCGCCAGCAGCGGACGGCTTCATGACTTCCTAAAGATTGTCGAGGATATCATTACGTCCGAAACAATCACTGTATCCGAGAGAGGTCACTTCATGGCCCACATCGAAATCAATTTGGTCTCTGAAGGAATTGCCTCCGTAACTAGCCGCGGGGGACTTGATGATGTTCTGAGTTTCTTAGGTAGAGCGGAAAAACTGGGGATAATGCCATCGAATCTACTTGATTGTTCGGTCATGAAATCTTTTACGGCTGCTTGCAGAAGCCTCGTGTGCCAAGGAAATCTGGAGGAACTCATTCGTTTGTTGGAAACCCTTTCAGGTGAAACTCAAACAAAGGGTCCTTGCAATTTGCTATTCCATTTGATTACAAAATCCAGTCATGCATATGATGCCACTACTCGGCTTCTGCTGCTCTAAAATGTGCAGAATCGTGCTTCTAACGATAATCTGTCTTAGTACTAGTCAGTTTGTCTTGTAAATCTGCAGGTCAGCAGCATTGCTTAGTAGGAATAATGGTGTAAAGCCATGATTTCTGCATGTCAATCCCCATTTCCCCATCATGAGAAGTGCAATGTAATTGGGGCCTGCTGACAATCTTTCAAATTGCATAAAAATCTGTCCAAGTCTCATGAATAATTAATCCAAATTGGTTCCACACTCCTATCCAAGCCTAGTCTTTAGCCTTACTCAAAAGTATGTTTGCCCTTGGTGAACCATGTGAACTTCTTCAAATTTCAAAAAACGATAATTTTTCAACTAGAATTCCTTGCCTTTCTTGGTGAGGATTTTCAATGTCTCTTCCATTTGGGTGCTCATCATATCATCCTTGTCTTGTTGACTAACCTCCATCTTCCATTGTAGTCATCGGGTTCTCTATGGAGTCTATCCTTTGATTTGGCTAGAGTGAATATGGCTCCTGTCTTTGTTCTTGTCTCGTTGACCAAGCTTTGGCCAAAGGCTAATCACACAATCCAAGTGTTAAGATATGGAATTTGATACAAATATGAAGGCTTATACGAAATAGACTACTTGTATTTATGGATGAACAATATTTAAGAATTCTTGGTATATCTAAAAAAGCTTAGATTTTGCAAACATTTTGAATTACTATATTGGAGAACTTGATTAGAGCATTGAACTGATTCTTTGTAAGTGTTTGACAAGTGGTTATGGTGCATATGTGTGTATAGCAAATGCAGCAAATTGATCCATTGTATTATGATTTTAACATATGACAATTGTTTTTTTTTTTGGTTGTATAAGGATAAGATTATTGGTGCAAGAGTTAGGAAAAAAAGTGCGTAAATGAGAAACCCTTGTTTTCTTTCTTCTTTGCGAGGGCCACCATGAGAGTGTTGCCATCACCTATTATAAGTGTGATGTTGAGAGAGAAGCCTATGACCTCTTTTAGGTTCTAATGAAGACCTTCAAAAGGGTGGCTACTGTTTTCTCTTTAGTTTAGGTTTTCATGTGAATATGTGTCTTTAGTCATGAAAAACAGTGATCATGAATTTTAACTTCTATGCCTTTTCACAGCACTTGTCTTATGTGTATGTACTGGAGAGGGTTCCCATTATGTTTTGAAGGAAATAAGTAGAATATGTTAAACTAAAAATGAAATAAGAGAATAAGAAGAATATTTTGTACTAGAAAAGTATGATTAGGGGATTCAAAAAATTTATATATTGGAAAAATAAAATAAGGGAAGGAATTAAAGGCAGACGTTATATCTTTATTTTAGGTATTTGTTCCAAATTCTGATATTTTACCTAAGGTAAGAATTATATATTGGTCATTCATAGCTTATCAATAAGTGATTCAAGTTTTGTCTTATAGAGACTTTTTGTAAAAATATTTTTTTCTTTGCTTTTTGTTGGAACATAGGTAAGCATTATTGTTTCTTTGTTGATTGTGTCCTTTGTTAAACTCTAATTGATTCTTGTATGTTTCATTCTATTATTTTGTATGAGATGTGTTATATTAATGACAAATTTGCTATCATTATAGAGTTTTAGAAGTTTTTTATACGATGCTAAGATTATTGAATAGCTCTTTGCACCATGTAAGTTTGCATATTCTTTATACAATTGCTCTATGTTATGCTTTAGCATTACTCTGGATTATCACAATTTATTTTTTGTTTTTAAATTATTAAAATTATCAAAACTTTAATGTAGTAACTAATTTTGGATTTTTTGTCTTCAACTCTTCCCCAATCCATATAAACAAACTTTAGTTGTTCTTTTTGAGTTTCATTAAAGAATAACCCATTTTTTGGAGGTGTCATCATATATTTTAATATGTTCTTTATGGCTAAAGTGTACCTATGGTAGTGGATGTATAAACTTGTTAATGATGCTCACACTAAATGCTATTTTTGTTTGAGTGAGTGGTATATAGTTCAACTTCTCAATTAGTTTTTTTTGATCTTGCATCTCTTCTTGATGATTAACTATGATCTCCATGTCATGCCCATATGTTATTAAGAGGCACTTCTTTTGATCCTTGTGTCCTTAATAAATGCTGTGTAATCTGCTTGTCCTTGACGACGTTCAAAATTGTTCATAGTGGCGTCTAATTTTGTTAGTAAACCATATTCTAAGAGATTGTTTTAGCCTATAGGGAGACTTGGTCATTGTGCAAACTTTGCAACTTATTTATTTGGATTCAAATCCAAGAGAAATCTTCACTTATGCTTCTAAATCATTAAGGAAGACATTTTTTTTGTTTTAGTTGATAGAGTCTAAAGGACTCATTGAATTCAATTTTTCTATTGGTGTGAAAGTTTTCATGTAGTCATGCACATAGATTTTGTGTGTGGCCTTGGGCAACATATTTGATATTGTATGTGTTAATCTTTCTATTTGCACTACACTTCATAGTGAATATCCACTTATAACCTTATGCCTGTGAGGCAGCCTTTTTTGATTTTAAGTGGAATAAGGGTATACACCCTTTCTCATCTTTTTGTGAGATCCTTGATGATACTTGTTTTTGTACTTAGCTTTGTTGATGTCATTGTCGGTCATCATTAGTATTTCATTAATATCTATTAATAACCCACAATCTTCTTGTCTTTAAGCATGTCAATTATTATCCATTTTTTGTTACCAATTAGAGCATCCATTTCTTCCATTACCTCTTATTTTTACTTTTGTTACTGTAAGGCATTGTAATACTCTTTGGAGTCGCAACAACATCAAGTTGGGTAACAAATGCTTTGAACTTGAAACACAATTTTGTGCAAGTCAAATAGTTTGAGATAGAATGATTTTGTGAAAGGCCTCATCCCTTTCTTAAAAGCAGTAGGGACATCAAGATCATTTTAATGATTTACAATACTTTCTCAATAGTGTCCATTTTTGACCTTAGTTTAGGTAGTTGGTTTTGTAGAGATGGTCATGATTGTCTACTATATACTTCAATATTTTGAGAGTAGGCTGTGGGATATTCTCTTGGAGTTAACATCTCTACAGGTCTTGTATTTAAAAGTTCTATATTGATGAGTGAGTTGGAAGTTCGATTTTTACTACATTTCCCTAAGTTCTCCACAAGCAAGAAGGAAAGATTTGGTTGCCCATGGCTTCAGCTTAGTGAAAAATATCCATAATGATGCACGTTGACTCGTAATGATTAGTGCAAACTTATTGTGAATTAGCATGTTGCAGTACTTGATCTGGTATAACAATATCCTAATGTTTTACTTGGTCTTGGGGGAATCCATGAGCAAGAAGAGAAAAGAAGTCGTTGCCTATGATTCCATGTTAGTGCAAATATTTAGAATGATTCAGATCAACTTGTAATGCTTCAAATCAATTTATAATGATCAGTTCAAAATTTAATATGAATTAACAGGTTGAAGTATTTGAATTGCTTCATCACTTTCTCAACATTTTTGTTTGGTCTACTTCGAAGAAATGGAAATAAGTGTGTTCTTATGACTCCACGTTAATGAAAAATAGTTTTAATGATTCAAATTCACTTGTAATAATCTATAAGAAATAAAGGAAAAAAGTGGTTGCCTATGACTCCAAGTTATTGAAAAATATTTGTAACAATTTAGATCAACTTGTAATGATTCTCAACTTGTAACGATTAGAGCAAAACTTATTGGGAATTAGCATGTTGAAGTATTTGACTTGCTACAAGATCCTTAACATTTTTGCTTGATCTGTATTGAAAATGCTTTGAATGATTTGTCAAATAGCCCAACACAATCTTAATGTTTTTCGTTTGTTATTGAGTAAACAAAAATGAAATTTATACTCAAAGCAATGGGAAATTGTTAGGAAGAAGTAGGCAAGCTTCTTTGGCAAGAAATCCAAGTATTTTGAGTGGCTTGCCAATTTTTTCTTTGTTAGGAAGAACATTGGCATATGGTTCATATGCATGGATTTCATTATTTTAGATGAAGTTTGTTCAAATGATAGTTATGCCATTCCTTGCATATGCCACTTGTGTATATGCATATTGCTATCTTATCTTGAGCTTCCTGGACGTGTTCTTTTGTTAACATGAAATTTATATAGTCGAGCAGGATGAGGAGAAAGCTTGTTTTTTAATTAACATTGACTTTGGCTTTTTTGTTTTAAAAATAATGCATTTTTGTCTTAAAAATATAGATATCACATACCGAATGATGATTGGTGTGATCTTTTAGTAGTAGGCTTGGTCTTAGAAGCTACGTTGAACACATTCTTATGAAAAACCTTTGCTTTGTGCAACATGTGCAGGAAATTCTTGAGACCCTTGACACACTAACTAGTGTCAACTGCTTATTCTAATTAGCATGTGATTGAGGAGTGAGGGGAGAAAAGAGGCAATTTCTCTAGAATCAAATATTTTATATAAGGGCAATCGTAAGATTAGATGCAATTGGATATAGCAAGAAAAACTATTTTAGAAGTGAACTTTTGCCAATGTTGTGGGAGAAGAATTTGAATTAGAACTTTATTGGAAATGTGCCAATGAGGATGAGAGGGGTTGGACTAGGCAGTAGAAAATATTTGTCCAACTATAAGATGATCCTTTATGGAGGATATTAGGCTAGGGCTGATGATAATAAATGATAGCTCAAAGCCACTTATTGTCTAGTCATTTAGCATTAATTATGATTAAATAAAATATGTGCTTGTGCAGACCAACTATTGTTAAGTTGGCTCAATAGGAGAGGTCTTTGTAGCTTAGCATTAAGGTTATTGGTTTGATTCTTTGTTGCAACATAGGGGGTTGAGCAGGCTCAAAACAAAAATTTGTTGTCCTGAAGTCAATTGGGTTCAAGTTATGTTGGCTTGGATTCAAAATTTTGAGTTCGTGTTAACTTTGACTTGACTTTGGTTTGAAAACTTCAATTTTGTGTGGAGCCAAAATTGCTCAAACTCAACTTTTTATCACCCATATGTTGGGTTCCTTGTACAAAATAGATATTTAAAATGCTTGCTATGTGGCAGATTGTGGGGGGAAGGAGGAGTTTTAAAAAAAATGCTTTGACTAAGGGAACATGGATTATGGTAGAACACTCTCATCGTGTTAAGAGATAGGAACCAAATCTTGATCCTCAGAATGTTGCAATAAACAAGTAGTGTGGGTTAAGTTAACTTGTGTATAGATTATTATGGGAAGAAGATTGTTTAGGACATTGGTGCTCATATATTGGGAAAGTGATTAAGATTGGTAACAACACTTTACAAAGTTAGGGAAGGTAGTTTGCAAGGATTGTATAGAAGTTGATTTAGAGAGGCCATTATGGCATAATTCATAATAAATAACAAAGTATGGGTTATGTAGTACAAAAATTTGCCCCTAGTTTGTTACAATTATGAGTTGTATGAACATGCAAACAACAATTATGTATTGTATAAGATTGAGAATGGAAGGTCCTTCCAATTAAACTCAGAATGGAAGGAAAATAGGCATAGATAGAGCTTTGAATGGTGTCGATGATGTGAAAAGAAAGACATTAAAGATGGAAATTCTTGTTTTCAGTCTTTGTAGAGTGTTATGGGAGGCATGAATAGAGATTTCAGCTGAACAGAATTTAAAGGGAACATAAATTTGATATTTGGACAGGAAACCATTAAAGACGATGATGAATTGATGTATTCTAAGAATTTTAAAGATAGAAGAGAGAAATTATTCAAAATGTGGTAATCTCTTAAGGAAGTTAGCAGCTAGTGGGTGACAAAGATGTCAATTTAGGAGATTACTAAAATGTCACAACACACAAAAATACATGGAAGTGTGCATGCCAAATGTCTTGAAACTACTAAAGAGGACAATTAAGGATATCCTATGTGCTTAGAGACTTGATTTGTTATTGGTGTGGAATAGTCAAAAAGATCAAGAGTTGTCAAGTTTTTGTGGAAGATATGTGAATTTCAAGTGGGATATGGATCGCAAGGATAGAAAAATCTTTTTGCCTTGTACTAGTAAGTGGCAAATTGTTGTAAATGATTTTGGAGATTCTGGGGATGAATAAACACAAGTGGTTCTTCTCACCTATTTATGCAAATCCAAATCTTAGGTTAAGAAATTAGTTATTGATTGAACTTTTTGAGGAGAATTAATTAATAAATGAGCCATTGCCATTATATGGATACTTAATGAGATGTGATGGGACAAAGAAGATGGGAGGTGCATTTTATGATATGAGAAGTCAGGCTTAAATTAAGTTACATAGAAGATTGTGAGTTACTTGAATTAAGAGGAAAAGGACCTTGATTCATATGGAGAGGACCAAAGCAAGCAGGGTGCAGATGACTATATCAGAGGTTGGATAAAGAATTATGCAATGTGGTTTGAGGAATATGATAGAAGTAATTCTAAGATTCCTTCCAAGATTTTAGTTAGATCATCATGCAATCTTAAGTTCTTAGGATAAAGAACTATGTTGTTTGCATAAGAATTTACTATTTTATTTTGAGGAGGTTTAGTTTTCGTATAGTGAGTTATTCTCTTTTGTTCTCTTTAATTGTTTGGATGGAGATTGTGACACTTAGGATCAAAGAGGATAGGGGATAAATATTGGGCAATGTCCCAAGAGAGGAATCATTGGATAAGAAGTGGTTTTTTAGTAGATGTCTAGGTGGAGAGATATTAAATAAATTATCTCGTATTGACTACCGAGAGAATAATTTTGGTGTTTATATGAGATTCTTGGTTTTAAGAAGTTGAGATATTTTTTGAGACAAAAAACTATTTAGGTTGGGATGAGACAACTCAAGGGATAATATCTCAACATAGTGTGACCAAGATGTCACAGATGTAGTCGGGACAAGTTTGCTTCTTTGAAGAAACTATTAAAATAATAGAATAGTGAGAGTTTTTGTAACAATTATTAAGGGAAATAAGATAGTTTTGAATAGTTTAATTGTGTTGAAAACCTTTCTATAGAAAGTACAATCCATTCTTGTTTAATTTTTTGAAGTTCAATTTTGAAAGAACTAAGAGAAGTATATGACGATGAATTAGTTTGGTTAAAAAAATAATTTTTTTTCGACATATAGGGTTAGAAACACAACTTTCATACATTAACTACAATGAGAGGAATAAATAAGATTGAAAACCTCAAGATTTGAAGGTAGTGGGTTTTAGATGAACAAATTTGAAAACTTTGTTAATTGCTTTCAAAATTGGTTCTCCACTAGAATTTTAGCAAAAGCATCTTTCATAACTACTAAAAATTTTTCCAAGCTCTAGATTATAATTGTAGTCGAGTTCTAGAGGTGGAGAGCAGAGAGGAGATAGTCAAACCCTTTGAAGTTAAGTGACATAAGTTTTAGTTTCGTCATATATGCTTATAGATCTTTATAGCAATCAAGTTCATAATTTTTTTCATTTAGATTATCCTTTTTTGTAAGAACATAAATAATTATGCAATAAGAATGACTTATATGACTATTTTTGAAAGGTTGTTATGAATTGGAAATATGTTATGCACCAAGATGCTATATTTCTAAAATTATAGAGATTTATTTGACTATTTTAGAAACATGAAAATCCTATCCACATAGAGGATTAAACTAGATGAGCTTTTATGCTGTTTAGCAAGAATCTATGGAAGGCATTAGGACATGATGGATTCCTTACATATATTCTTCATAAGATTTGGTATGGACAAATGATTCATTATTTTGATCAATGAGTTCTTCAAAGGAGCATTGGCAACGGAGCAAATGAAACACTAGTACTCTGTGCAATGTTATTTAATGATTATACTAATGTTGAGCTTCAAAAAAATGGTTGTGATTGAGGTCACTATAAATACATTAAAAGAGTTCATGCCAAGATGATGCTATTTTCATTCAAGAAATTCTTCATATTATGAGAAAGAAAAACTATAAAAAGAGATAGATGGCATTTTGGTTAACATTTCGAATGCTTGTGTTGATTACTCTTTTAGAGAAATTCATTAATTTTATAATGCGTTGTACAACTTCTCGACACTTGAGGTCCTTGTAATGGAGAGAAGATTTGTAGTTTCAAGACAGAAGTGGATTTGTTTAGGTGGCCTATTATGTTGTTATATTGGTATTATGTATACAAGAAGTAGCTGGATAATCCTGGAAAGCAGTAATTTTAGGGAAAGGAGGGCCAATAGTCTCATTTAATGTTTGTCAGCAATGCATTCCCCTGGAGGTACCAAGAAAACATGGCTTTTAATTTTGCCAAAAGGTTGAAGATCAATAAAAAATTTATTTGAATGTTGAATTAGATATACAGTGGCTTGATCCAAGTGAGTTAAATGTTGGTTCGTTTTTATGGCCATGGGCTTTGACTGATCCTATCTCAAATTGTCACAAGATTTGTAATGACTAGTCGCTATAATCACCTAAAAGTACTAGTTTTTTTCGCATTTTGTAATATAATTTCTAATAGTTGGAATTAAAATATGAATATAAAATTGAATACGATGAATTTAGCGACGAATTTTTGTCCTTGGTGAATAAGTTTTGGAGCCCTAGATAATTTGTAATTAATTTTTGAAATTACTAATAAATAACATTAAATTAAATAAATAAATCATTTAATTAAAAACAAAAATAAGGATTTAAGTATCTTGAAATCCCTCTCACTCAGGATACTTTCCCCAACGCGATTAGGGCTTCGCGATTTGACAGAGGCGGATAGATGGGAATTTCCCAGCAAATCGGCGAGATCCGATCGCCAGATGACCGACGCGAAGGAAAGTGGCGACGATCGTGAGAGAGAATGCGAGGGAAAAGAAATTCGACGGAGCTGCTTGACTGGAACCTTAATCGAGTGGGTGCACGGTCTCTCGTCGCCGTAAATTTGGAAAAAGAGTGTTGTGGCCTCGATTTAAAGCACAAAAGGGGAAAAAATAGAAAAAGGTAAATTTTTTTGTTGGTTTTCCAGATTTTTCCCGTTGCATGCGGTATTTTGGGCTGTACTGGGTTCTTGTTGTCAAGCATGCGGCGTCGTTTCATCGACGGCCTGTGGAAAAAAATCCAAGGAAAATAAAATCCGAAAAAATAGGTAAATCCAAAATAAAAAAGAAAAAATGTTGTGAGAAATATGACAAGGGTAAAATATTTTTTGGGTAGATATAAATTGGAAAAACAAAAATGATAATGTTGTATTTTATTTTGTAGTAGATTGTTGCTAAAAGAAATTAATACTCTTTTATGTAGAGAAAAAGTTGTTTTGAAAGTAATAAATTAGGAACAGTCACCATTAGCAGGAACAAGCTTACGAAGGTAAGTTTAAATACCAGTATTTAATTGTTGTAATACATGTAAATGTAGGAATTGATTTAGATATTTAATTGTTTGTAGAAAATGAAATGAAAAAGAAAAGAAAAAGAAATTCAAGGAGCATCTGGAAGAGAAGTGAATTTAATTATTTATAATGTAAGTATTATTTGATTTAAATTATATATGACATGATATTCATGATGTATAAGTTGCACAAATCGATATTGTAATATACCTTGAAAAGAAAATAAAAAGATAAATATATGACATGATGTGTACTGTGTGATAAAGATAATAGAGTTAAATATCCTGATGGAAAAAGAAATGAAAATAGAGCATAAAATTTTCCTGGACTCGCCCCCATGATTTCTTGGGATGTGATAAGCATCAGCACAAGATGTTGGGCATGACGAGATGAGCAATAGTACAGGATACTAGGTATTATAGGCACTGGTTTTATATTGAGCTATGATATTATAAGAGTTGTGATAAACACCAGCACAGGATGTTGGACATCATAGGCATTGGTTTGATATCGGGATATGAGATGAGATGAGATGGCATCAAAGATCTTTTTTGATACTGCTTGCACTTAACGCATGGACGAGAGATGGAGATGATATATGATAGATATAACAGGCTAGCTATGCTTACGGGCACACCTATGGGTAGAGTTCTAGAGATGATGAGATGTTACAAATGAGATGATACATGATTAGGATATGGGTGTATAGTCTTATGGGAATTATCCGAGGTCTAGATATAAACAAATAAAAAAAAAATGAAAAATAAGAGGAAAGAAATGAAAGAAAAAAAGAAAAAAAACAAATAAAATAAAAGAATAAAGATGTGTGTGCATATTTGACGTGTATACAATATGTTATTTATGTTTTTATATGTTGAGCATTCATGATATGTCATGTGATATTATGCTATTACATTATATTTATCATACATTTGTTATTTATTTATGTCGATTCACCTACTGGATATTTTATGCACCCCCTACTTACATTACAGAATATGTTACAGATTCACATAGAGAGGATGTATAGAGTGACATGTGAGTTGTGTGAATACTCTTATATATATTGATTTATTTATTATCATATTGTTGATAGTTTTTACAGAACATAGCATATATATATGTACTTTATTTGTTGTGATGAATCCTTAGAATTGTTATTAAAGTAAATTGTTGTATTATTATTCCGTCACTTCCTGGTTTATGTCCTCATAATTAGCTGCGTAGATTCTGATCTGTCATCGGTTAGGTGGTAATACTGGTGTTATGATAGGTGGGGCATGACAAGATTACATCAAGTCACTTGAGGTTGTTTAAAAAGTATTATATGTGTATATGTTCATATTATATATATATATATATATATATATATATATATATATATATATATATATATATATATATATATATGTATGTATGTATATATATGTATGTATGTATATATATGTATGTATGTATATATATGTATGTATGTATATAAATGTATGTATATATATGTATATATATATACACACATACATATATATATATGTACGTATGTGTGTATATATACTTATGTGTGTATACATATGTACGTATGTGTGTATATATACTTACGTGTGTATACATATGTATGTATATACATATGTATGTATATATATGTATGCATGTATATATGTATGTATATATATATGTATGTATATGTATGTATGTATGTATATATGTATATATGTATGTATATATGTATATATGTATGTATACATACACACATTCATACACACATATAATGATAATGATGGAGTCATATGGACTTATTGAGATTGGTTATAATGGTGCAAACGAGAGAGTTAAGGTGGTGTGGAATGCTGTTAGAGAAATTGGAAAGGCTTGGGATACACTGGCATAGAAACTTCCAGTTTTGAGTTAAAACTTCAGGTCAACAAATTGTTGACTATTAGATACCTGTTTTTTGAGCTTAATATTAATATTAATGCTGCAGTTTATCAAAAAATGGGAAAAGCAGCTGTAGCAAGACTTGCTAGGGACAACACCTAACCATTATGTGGCTATTCCGACAAGGATTCTGTTTTGTAAAGTATTTTAGGCCAAGATATGGGCAATTCATTGCATTGCTGTCTGCTTCGAAGGAAGGCGTTTAGAAAGTGTTTTTGTAATCTGATAGCAAGATGTCCATAAAATTTTTGAAGGGCTAAAGAAGGGTTTGTCAATCCACTATTTATACCAAGAGATCTAAAGTTTTTTGAGTTATGAATGGAGCGTTGCTCATTTGCATGTACATTGGAAATCAGATAAATCTGTAATGAGCTACTTAAAAGCACCTTATATTATGTAAATCATAATTCGGTACTATTTGAGGGCCCGCCAACATGGCTGAAGTGCTTTTAACTATTAGATCAAAGGGGAGTAGGCACTTAATTCTATGTTTGTTTTTGTTTGGGCTAATGACCCCTCTTTATACACCCAAAAAAAATTGAAAGTACTAATAGTTTTTTGATTATGTTGAAATTGCAAGAGTTATTATGAGTTTTAATGTGTATGAATAATTTAAGTTCATTTCATCACTATTGCTTCTCCCACTTTGTGCAAATTCCAACTTCTTCGAGTTTTAAAATTCCTAGTGCATCTCTTGCATATATGTTAAATTGGAGAGTTAGGAATTCCTTTGTAATTGTGATAAATAGTATAGTGAAGGTCCAAAATGCTGAATTTTTTTATTTATGAGAGATCTCAGTACATCATAGATTACAGGAGGAATATCTTTAATTTTCGTTTGACAAAAATTATGTATCTTTGTTCATGTTAAGTTTATTTAGAACTTCTATGATTTAAATGTTAATAATTTGCATTATTACTAATGTAATAGCATGAATTATATACTATTTGTTCTTGAATATGAACTTGTCTAGTATTCTATTTATGATTTATAATATTAAACTTATGTTGTATTCTCATTGTCATAGTTCTAATATAACTCGTTGGAGACAATATGGTGACTTTAGGGTAGGTTGTCAAAGAATTATAACATCATAACTATTAAATTTTTTGTTTTGATGTATGTTGTGTCATACACCTGCTGTGCAACACTAGTGGAAAGGGGCTATGTATTTTGGCTATCCATGATACCATAGTTATGCTTTGCTCATACTTCTGTGCTTAAAAAACATATTGGAGAGGAATTTGACTTTTAATTCTTGGTAGATGTTTAGAAGTTATCAAGGTTGTATAAATACGTTTTTGCATATTTTATGGTTCTTCTAAAATAAGGTATTGTGAATATGGTTTATTGATGATAAAAGCTCTTAAATCTGTTAGGTAGAAGAGGCACCTCTTTTTTTCAAGTTATAGTATTGTACATCTTTTAGGGAATGCAATGTTAAGTTCTATTGGACATCAAATTGATAATGCCAAGTTTTGTTTCTTGTTAAAAGATAATAAAAATAGCTTTAACATACTTTTATAGCATGAAGACATGCACAAACACTTTTGTGTCACTTTAAGATACTGAACTGTTTTTCCAAAAACTCAACCTTAAAGATTTATGAAAAAGCAATGGTTCATAGTCTTTTTATCAAGAGCTACAATAAAAAAGTGAAATTATTCATAGATTTGAGCTAGAAAATAGAAGAACAAACGAAAATCCTTTTTCACTTTTTGAGTTAAAAAGGTGAGTAAATATATTCATAGATTTCAAGAAGAGTAGAAAGTAATTCTTGAGCTAAATTTTCTCACATATTTTCAATTTAATTGTAGGTTATGGTGCTCATGTCAAACAATTGTTAGATCCTATTGATACCATTAAAGTCTTTGTAGAGGAGCGCAAACCAGATATGGCAATAAGGTATTCTTTAATAGGTTTTACCTTCATATTATTTCATTCATAAAATGTAAGATGTTTATTATTTCTTTTTAACATCAACACATGTCCTTAGAGAACTACAATTAGGTACGTAAGATTGGTTTGTGACTTTATAAATACAAAAATATAACTATATGAGAAAGTTTGTGAATTTATTGAATTTAAAAGTCTTTATAAGATGCATCATATCAAAAGTCCAATGTAGGCCCTAGACCAAATATAAATAGATATTGAAGTTAATTTTTTTTTATAATTTGTGACTAGGTCTTTCACAACTCTCAAAAGCATGTAGATTGGTCCAAATGTATTATGTAATTTGCATGTTGGTTCTTTGTGTATAATGCCATCATAATTAGAAAGAAAAGTCAAAAATACTCTTTCTCTTGTCTTTTTTTTTTCAAAGAAACATAATGGTAATATTTTTATTGAGTTTATGGTTCAAATTTGTTTTTTGTCTTATGATAAAATTGAAGAGGCATGTGTACCAGCATTATCTATTTTTCACCTGTTCGTAATGGATGGAGGAATGATCATACTTAAAATAAAAATAGGTATAAGGGATTTGAGGTAATCATTTTGTTGCTTTCTTGAACCGAAAACCTTTCGCACCATCATTGTCATGTTTTGTGTTGATTTTTTTTCAACATTGGATGTCGAGGCTTTGACTATGTACTTAAGGTTTCATTTATGAGGGTTGCTTTATTAATTATCCTAAATTGACTTGACATTTTTTCTTGGTTTGACATAGAAGAATTTTCCTTAATAATTTCAAAGGATGCAACATAAAAAATTTAGATGATTGATAGCTTGAAAATTATCCATAGTTGGCCAAATGTAATGCAAAATCATATGTTGCATTCAATAACGAGTTTGTTGATTTATACTCAACACGAAAATGAATTTATGGATGGTTACCTTATTTTTGTTAATGTTCTATTAGTTAATGACAATGCACAATGAGAACCAAAGGTGGTAGAGTCACTAAATTTTCAAAGTGTAAAGAGAGAATTGGGTAGGGAATGTAGAAGATGAAAGAAAAGAAGTTGAGGATATTTCAAATGACTCAAAAGATTGAAATGGGTATTGAATCACATGAGGTGTTTGTGGTTTTTGGATTAACAGAAAAAAGCTCTTAAAGATGTTAGGCCACAATTACCCCACTTTAATAGTGGCATAATACTAGGTAACAAGAAAGCCTGTGATAAAATTGCCAACGACTGATATGGCAACCATGTTAGAATTTCTTTTTCTTGTCAGCTTGACATGAATTTTCTTTATTTGGAATAGAAAGAACCCCCTCCTTTGACATGACAAGGGACTTCTTTGACAAGCTAATGAGAACATCACCTTGGTCAAAGGCAAGGCGCTTTCAAGGTAGTTTTAGTTTTTAACGATGAGAGTTCATGATTAGATCGAAAGGACTTGTGACCAAGACTTATGACTTCAAGATTGGGATCTACTACTATTGAGAACAAATAGGACTTGTCACTCTAAAACAAAGGTTAGGGTCTGTCAATTGCTACAAGGATTTATGATGAAATTTCTTGGCAATATTGTAGGTTCTTTGGGATAGACATTTGCTATTTAAGAATCCCATTAAAAAAAGAACATCCACCATGCAACCCCTCAAATGAAGGCACGCTTTGTCAACTATGCATGGTCATGTGAAATGAGAAATACTATTGTCATTAACTATAAAAGGGGCCACTATTATTATGACATTCCAGTCTCATGTTGAGATTTCATTCCCTTTTATCGTTATATTCTTACCTAAGCAGATATGTCTTTTTTAAATAGTCATTCTTGTTCGTTCACCTATCCTAATACGACTCCCACCATTGCATGTTTAATCTTGGATTTCTCATGGGTCCAAAGTGGGTTTTGTCTTAAAGGCATATTGACGTTTTAAGACCATTGTTTCTTATGTATAGACTAAGATTTTCCTTCAGTAGCCAATTTGCTATACCTAAAATTTTGTTAACATAACTTGCACTCTTAATTTTGCATGTTTGTTCTTCACATTAGTTGATTGTTACAATCCCATTAGTTTTTGTTTGATTCATTCTTGAATTGCATCAAATTATTAAAGGGGTTGGCTTTGATGCCAATTTGACATCTTGGTCTTATTGTGTCATGGTATTGTTCCTTTTTATCACCTTATCCTGTACTAATAGAGTTTTGTCCTTCTTAAAGGGATCTTCCTATTTGGTTATCAATTCCATTTACTCTCACTATAGTATTCTTTATAATAAAGTTCTTATGAGATTCAAGTGGATTTTGCTCTCAAAAGATGTCTCAAGATTTTACGGCCTTAGTATCTTATATAAAGATCAAGATCTGCCCCGCAATAGTCGATGTGAGACAATTCATTCCTGTATTAATAGAAATCTGTTAATAGAAATTATACTCACTTTTGTGTGTTTTTTCTCCCTGCTCTCTTCAAGTGTTAGAATTACTCACAAGAAAGTCATAACTTTTTTATATAATCTAGAATTCTGTTTTTGCACTTTTTTTTACAATTTGTGATGACAATGGCATATAGTTAGGCTCCTTGATAGTAATATTCTAGTTTCTCTATGATACAACATTTATGACTAGAATATCTTTTTGAGAAAAGGACTACTATCATACCATCCTCCAATGGACGACTTACCACCATAGTTGTAAGTGATCAGCAGAATTGAGAATGACCATTGGCATTGTCAACAAGCATTTATTAACTATAAATGCTCTTTTCCTATCTAGTTGTTTCTTGAATTATCCCTAAAGATAATAATTCATGAATATTTTTTTTAAATTCATTTTGTTCGTTAAGGGGTGGCTTCGACAACATGACAGATTATCCTAAAGTTAGGATTAATTATGTCTAGTTTACATTCTTTCTTACTTCTGTCTATTTTTTGGCAAGATTATTCCAACTGTACTGTCTTTTTTAAGTTCTTGTATTAGTGGATCTAGTACATCTTTGTTTACTTCTACTTTGTTGAATTTCACCTGTGTTTCTATTTCTTCAATTTCCTCTATAAATTGTAATTCCGTGTGAAGTAATTCTTCTATATATTTTAGAGTTTCTCTTACCTTTGAAGCAGTTATAATGTTATCTGATTTTTCAAAAATGGTTACTAAAGGTTCTTTTATAACTAATCCATCTAGATGAACTACAGATTTAGTTGTTAGGGTGGTTTTAAATTTAGTCACTTAGTCTATAACTCTCCCAAAGTCTCTCTTAAAATGTTCATATTCACTTGAAAGTTTATGAAGTTCTTTGTGCTTAAGGAAATCCCACAAGAGGGGGGGGGTGAATTGTGGTAAATAAAATTTTCTTTCGATTTTCGGTTTCAATTAAAAAATTAAATTAAGCACGAATAAGAAGAAATATAACATAAAAGATTTTTAAGGTGGTTTGACTCAAAATTGAGCCTATATCCACCCTCAACCGGTGTTGGGAAAAAAAAAACACTAAAAATACCAAATTACAATCGAGTTTTTTCGTACGGTTCACCTCAAACCTACTTGGGATTTTACCTACGGCTAATCTTGAACCTACTTGAGTTTTTTCGGGCTTAACTCAAACCCGGGGCTTTTGCACAATGCTGGGATGCCCTTATCCCAAAGAACATAATACAAAAATTGGCAAAACTTAAAATAACTTGAAGTGAAATAAGAGGCACACACGACCAAAAAATAGAGGAATAAAGATTAAGAGATTATTGAAGCAATAACCTCTAATTTTGGAATCCTTCTTGCCACTTTCTCTTTATGAAATTGGAAGCACCGTATTCACTTGATTTTGCTCGAAGTTGTGATCTGAAAGCTTTGAGATCTTAGCAAAATGTCTCCTCTAGAAGTTCTTCATCATTCCCTATTTATAGAGCTTAAATTTGAGCTCTAAAATCACTCACAACGGCTCTTAAAATCAACTAGCCGTTTGGGTAACGGACGGAAAGCAGCTACCGTCCGATTCGGGCCCAAACACGGACGTCACGGATTGAATTTCGAATTTACCATTTGAGATTAATCCCGTCCGTTCGATCTGGGCGGGCTTGATCGGAGCAGTGCGCATACTACCCTGCATGTATTAGTAAAATTTGTTCTGGCATAATTCAAATTAAAACAGTTTATCTCAATGGTTTTGTGTCCTGGCGCATATCCCCGCAGCCTGGATTTGATTCTTCTGCATGTCATTTTAGGCGGAATAATCTCAGCTGTCTGATCGCTCTTGCCCTTCCGACTTCTTTGATAGTTAGGTTGGAGTTTAGTCCCACATCGCAGAAAATTCTTTGCCATTGCGCTTTAAAGCTAATTCGCTTCCTGTTACTCCTGAGCCTCTTTGGGGTTGGCTCCCCCTTCCTTGACTAGGATTTCATCACCTGGTTCGGGTTGACTTGATCTTGCACTCTTCCTTTTAGCGTTGCCTGTGGGCTGAATTCGTCGTTCTGTTCAGCGTCGCCTGCGACCTGAAATTGCTGTGCTCCGTTTGGTGTTGCCTGCGGCCTGAATTCCTTTGGACTATGGGCGCCCTTATCGGGTTAGCCCACCAATTTTTTATATTTATTTTTTTTTTAATTTCTAAAAGCCTGGACGGGCCAGTAGTCGGGTCGGGTCGACCCGCCCAATACTACAGTGAAAATTCCCGAGAGTAACGTTGTTTTAGGGTGTTTTGTGAGAATTTTTGTGTCAAAATATTTAATATAAGTGTACCAAAATAATTTTATATTACTATAGTATTATAAGTTTTCTAAATGACTATGAAAAGAAATTCATGAAAAATAATTCCTAAATAATTTAAAAAAATCAAATACCAATGTTTATATTTTTTGTCAATAAAGCTTGGCCCAAAAATCAAAATTCAATAATTATTAATTTTATAACATTTTTAAATATTAATACTACTAAGTATGCTACATCATCTCAAAATTTGGACATATCAAATTTAAGAAAAATAAAAAGAAAATTAAGTATGAAAGCTTTAGTACATGTCTTCAATTTTCTTGAAGCTTACCATGACTCCAAGAGCCTTGAAGACCACTATTTTAGACATTTATAGTTCATGGTTTGTCTTAATTGAATATTAATAATTTTATTTAGAGCAAGCCTATATGAAATATAAACATTTATTCTTGACTTATCAAACACAAGGGTGTAACAGTTTATTTGTTTTTGGCATGAAAGGGAAGTGTTTGTAGCCAAAAAAGAGTTAGTGGATCCCTTTGTTACTAGGAATTTTATGAGGAAATTACTTTCCTAAAGCTCGACATAAGGTTTAGTATATGTATATTTATTAGAAATTTAGGCTACTTTTTCTTGGTCTAAATTGTGGGAAATGGTCTGAGCAATTACCTACATGTGGATGACAAATGCTTTCAAAGAGATGAGAAAGATCAAGTTAGTGCATGTTGATTCATTCAAATAGTTGACAATGCACAATCCTAAAATAGAAACGTTGGCAAGGTGTACTTTTGATCATGTGGTGATGTGTGATTGTCTCACTAACAACATTCCAGAGAGTTTCAACATTTGGATTCACATAAGAGGCAATTCCCTGTGACATCTTTACTTGGAGCTTTGACATTGAAGTTGATGGAAAGAATCAATGATTGGCAGATTTGCTTATCTGTCAAGGTGGGAGTATGGCTCTTTTGGTTGGGTAGATGTTGGAAATTGCAAAGAAGGCTGTAAATTTGATTAATATGTGAATGATAGTGGATATAGCCTTGCTGAGGACTTGCACCAACAAACATGGGATTGTGGATCTTGGATGATCACAGATTTGCCAAGTCCACATGTGATGCAATGCATTTTACACAGGAGAAATAAAATTGACAAGTACTGCTTCAATTTCACAAAAAGGTGTTGAGGAAGACATATTCTAGTAAGCTAAAGGCCATTATAAACCTGAACAACTTGGTCAATACTGGTGCACGGATGTTGCCTCCTCCTTCGAAGAGACTACCTGGTCAAACAAGGCTTTACAGAAGTGGGGAAAGAAGTTGAAAATAGAGATGGAAGATATTCCTAGAAGAGGAAGCATACAGTGAAATGTACGGTTTGCAAGCAATTGGATCATGATAAAAAGAACCTGTCAAGGTTATAAGGTAATCAAAACAACTATGCCCAAAGGAAAAAAAAGATAGCCAAAATTCCTTATAAAGCATGATATGATAGGAGCAGAAAGTTGCTAATTAGTTGATGTGTTCAAACCCAAGAAGCACAACGGCGGTGCACGGCCGGGCATGATAGCTAGCCAAGAATCCTTGGTGCTGGGAGGTCCGTATGGCTGGTACTGCTTTTCTTCAGCATTGTATGCACAAATGCATTACCAATGCCTAGTTATGACCTTCTTGTATTGAACTAATCATATTGTTTTGGAAACATATGCTTGTGATACTTTGAATTAAAATTAAATCTGTTAATGCTATATGTAATATAAGGATTTTAACTAATAGTCTTGCAGTGCATATGACAAAAGCCATAATCAACAACATAGCACCACCAATAGTTACAGTTCAGACCAATCTCACTTAAACAAACTAATGTGAACAGCATAAATTGTATTCCCATGCATCACAAGTAACTACTGGATTTGGTACTAAAGGTGATTTATTTGTATTTCTATCAGTTTTACTTACATCTTCAATTGGATCAACTCTTCTTCTAACAAAGTTGTAGTACCAATGAAATTAGGTGGAGCACTATGTTTGTCCGATATATTTTGATCTATGGATTGCACTATGCAAAATATTAACTTTCTTTCTTGACAAGAATTCACTTGCAATGTAGTTTGTTGATGGGCTCTAAATCTACAATAAACATCTTTGAAGGCAATTGGCCTAGTTCTTGAAATCGAGATATGGCTTTTTATTGAATTGTGGGATAAGGATACCACTTGAAGCATTGTATGCCATCAAAACTCATGCATTCAAAGCCTATAGAAAAAAGCAATGAAAAAAGAAAAATGGATATGAGAAATACGAATGACCAGCTTTTATGGACTCGCCTAATAAGGGAGGTTTCAATCGTTGCTCCATTGTCCAACTTTGCTTGCATCAATGTCCTTTTGCGAGCAATTTTGTTACCATTGAGCATCTATTTCTTAGATTACATGGGGGAAAAATATTAGCTATTGAGTGATTTTGCCATTGAAGAGGTTCAAAGTTGATCCATTCTTATATTTAGGATTCATATGTAACTTTTAGGCAAGGGCTACATATTTTTGAAATTCTAGGTAATTAGTTGTGAATTATGGTAAAACGTGAGGGCTTTTGTAATTAACCTTTAAAATTACAAGGTTTTAGTATAAAAAACATAAATAGGTGCAAGATTTGAAAGACTTGTTCGTGGTTCTTAGGAAAGCTTGAGATAACTTAGTGGCTTTTATTGTATTAGATGGTTGAATAACACAAAACATTAAGCATATGATAGGGCATAATTACCCAATAACTTAATTCACCCAAGGAGTCAAGGTCAAAGGATTGTATTGAACAAAATTAATGCTTCAATTGCATATGATGCATGAACTTAGCAACATAGTTTACCATTTTTTGTATAACATGTATAAGAAAACACGTCTATACTTGGAGTTTATTGTCAATTAGATTTCTTAGATTAGTAGTCATGTGTAACCTTATAGTAACCTTTTGGTGATAGCATCAAAGTGTGTATGTAAGCAAGAAAGTCATCAATATTGCAATAATTATATCCGTAGACTTAAAAATGAATACCAAAAGATGATTTTTTGATGATCATTGAATTTTAGTCAAAGATAAAAATGTTACTAGTGTGGTTGAGAATGTCCCTCTATAGACATCAAAGTAGTTAAAATGATGTCTTGCCAACTATTATGGATCCCAAGAAAGATGTATCAAAGTAATTCAACATTAACAAAGTTGGATAATCAATCCACAGAATAACATAAACCCATTTCATGGTTAGCCAAGAGTTGCATATGATAAAGGTTAACTTTACTTTATAATGATGATATTGTTGTATGTTTGTTCTATATTTATTAGTTTGATAATAATAAAATTATTGTCTTGTTTTACTAATATTTTTTAAAGTATTTTATATCACACATCTCAAGAATAAATGTGTAAACATTTAGAGAGTTTGATCATTAACTCAAAAAGCTTATTTGTGGTGTTTGGTGGAGACCATAGTTGACACAAAACATATAACTTGAGCTACGTATTTGGTGAAAAATTTTGTGGAATTTTTTTATTTTTTTTAGAATATTATTATCTATAATAATATTCTTTAAGCATTAAGACAAATAGTGAGTAATTGAATGTGTGATAAAAGTTTTTCAAAACATGTTTCTTGCATAACTCATTATATTTAGGCTTGTTTAAAGCATGCATCCATTACTTATAAATATATCTTATTAAATATTAAAATTAATATGTAATATCATCTTTCAATTCTTAATAAAGTAGAAGATAGTAAGAGAATAATGATAGTCAAAATTGATAAAAATTATACGATTGTACGACTAATTTATATTGGACATAATCAGATTGTTCGACCAGAGCTATATTTGGAAATCCCAAGCCAATCGTACTATACAATACTTGTTATCATATAGTACAACTTGTATTTAGATTAAGTATGTTAAAAGAATAAAAAACCAAAGAGTTTTGTATAGTTTGATATATCATATTGTATAAGTACGATCATACATTGAGCTAGGTATGATCAATTATTAAGATCAAGATACTGTGAAAAACTAAGAATTTTTTACAGTATTATCGATTGAATGAACAACTCATTTCATTGTCATTGTATAGTACGATCCTATTGATCATACTATATGAACAGGAGCGAAAGTCATCTCATAGCTGGTTTATTTTATTGGAAAGCAATATATAATTGTTAGAGAGCTCTTGGGGATTTTTGGAGCTATTGGAGAGCCTCCTAAAAAATAATATGAAGGGGTCTAAACATAGTGAAAATATTAATGAACATTTGTATATCATTTGAAAGGATTCACACTTGAAGATCTTATTCTTATCAAAGAAATTAGAGAGGAACCAAGGTTGTCGTAGTCAAGCATAATCTTCATTTTTCTCTGCCTTTTTTGAAGTTTATATTCACTTGATCTAAATTATAAATCATCTTTAAGTTTTTTTTACAATGATTTAGTGTGCATCTTGATATTCTTATTGGGTTACAAGTCTTTGTATATTTGAGCTTTTTATGCTGGTTTTCTTCGTTGTTAGTAGTTTATCGTGATTTTTTTTGTTGGTCTTTTCGCTACCTTGTAGTATCTTTTGATTTGATAATTGAGAGTCTATTGGTCTAGTATTGTTGTTTTTTTTATGCTGTTGTTGTATGATTTTTTATCTCGGTGTTTATAAGATCATTTGGCCTAGTTTGGGGTGTCATTTTACTAATCGTTTGGTAAAAGGTGGTTATTGAAATAAGCCAGGTTATCAAATTAGAGATAAATGTAAGTCCGAGTGTAGATCAAACTACTTAAAAATGATCTTATTTCTTTATTGCAACCCTCATACAAAGGTTTTAAAGTTAAATAAGTATTTGTTAAAATAAGATTCACAAGAGCAATCAATAATTTCTAAATGACTTATGTTATATTTATTATTTGCTTTGTGAATGGGTAGGGAAATGAGAAACTATTCTACAACTAAAAGAGGAGGTTTATTGTGACAAACCATGAGCAAGGAAGGGGTATGCATAGTTGTCATATTGTGAGAAATCAATTTTTGTAGCCCAAAGTCATTGACAAACATATATTAGATGGACACCTACCTAGGCTCGCCTTCTATTGATCTTGTCGGAGTTGATAATAGGCAATGGTTAGGTCAAATCAGACGGTCAGAATATCAATGCTATTTCTACAATCATGAAAAACATATAGTTTGATTGTGAATGCTGCATTGTACAATTAGAGCTTATATTTTGCATTTACCATATTTCATGTTATTAAAAACAGTCTGTATATTAATGCTTTACTTTGTTTAGGATGATGATACCAATTAAGTATTGTACCCATTTAGTATTCACCAACGAATTAATTTTGCAGGTATTCTAGTCTCTTCTCTCATCATCAACTTCTTGTATGCTCCATCATACAAGAATTTGGAAAGAAAAAAGACAGGTGGTGTGTTATGAGAGCTTATGAAGCATTCACACAAAAGTTTCATGGCACGAATATGTACGTATGTCGAAGTTTAATTGATGCTTGTGGTCTTTGTGGTGACTTCTTGGAGCCTAGGAGAATATTTGAGGTAATTTCTATGCTAACAATCCTTCCTCATTTACATCATTAAAAAAAAAAAAAAAGGCAAACTTAGGCTACATTCTTCAGGAATGGGGTCTAGGGAAGAGTTGAACCCAATAATGCACAATTATCTTATTTTTGTTGTAAGCAGGCATTGCATGACTCAGAACAATTGAACTTCAAGACAAATGACAAGAAGTTTATGCCCTTGATTTCAACATGCAAATTCTTTTGCTCATAGCTTCTCTTTAGTATTCTCATTAAGTAGCCATTTCCAGTTTTTTTATCGATCTACAGTCAATATGTTGTACTGGCAATGATCTGTGGAAATTTTTACAAATCATATTAAATAAAGAAAACTTTAAGAGAAGTAAAAGTTTTTTGTGCAGTTTTAATAGAACAGTGCCATCAATCTTTTTTTTCTGAGTGTAATTTCTTTAATTTGTTAAAATTATATACTCTGTCTAGGAAGAGACAATTTTAATTGTCTGGAACCTTGATTGCCATGAAACAATACTCAACTTTTTAAGTTACCTGACACACCTGTCAGTTACAGCTTTTGTGCCCCCAATCAGAGAGGCACTGGCAAATTTTGTGTATAACTGCCGAAGTTACTGATGATTTTGCTTTTGATGAGTTCATTTTTAAATCCACACATTTAGTGGTTAAATTTCTCTATTTGAAGGGAGCCTTGGTGGGATGGTAAAACTTCTTGCCATGCAACCTTAAAGTCCAGGTTCTGGAAACATTCTTTCTAAATGTGACTTAATGCTATGTGCAGTTGACTCAATGGGCTTTTGGCTTACACAATAGCTTTTTTGCATCAATTGTACTTTATAGTCCTAACCACGGATAACTGTCATTGCTCTTCAAAAGATGAATCTCTTGGTTCTTTTACTTTTTCTTAATCAGTCAAGTAAACCATTTCATTAGAATTTATGATTGCATTTTTCCTTTGTTTGATTCTTACATATCTCTTTTCGTTTGACTCTATGATTTCATTTTACTTTTTTGCATATTTTTGGTCATAAATGTCATTCCCTCTCTGGGGTGTTAATTGCACCGTTGGAAAGTGTACCAGTTATCAAAGTTAATTAGGGACAAGCTGCATGGTGATACCATCAACTGTCATGTCTTCTTTTATTGATTCTATTCATTTTGGTATTCCGGTTGTGTGCTTTTAAGGGAAGATCTCCTATGGGCTGAAACATGTTCTTGAGTGACCGAGCCAGGCATAATTTTTTGTTGAACAACCAACTTGCTAGAATAGTTATGTGGAGAACCATGGAAAAAGCAAACCATTATAGGAGATCGATATAATTTATTTTTCTATTCTATGCCTACTAATTATAGAGTATGGTTATGATGTTGCTTGGATGAAAAATCTTAAAATTCTAACAACCATTTTCATCTCATTTTTTTGTCCCGTTAGGCTGTTTTTGTATAGCTTTTCATATATTGAATTCTTGATGCAGGGGTTGCTTGCTCAAAATGTAACTCCAAATGTTTATGTCTTCAACAGTCTAATGAATGTGAACAACCATGATTTGAGCTACACATTAGATGTTTATAGCCATATGCAAGTAAGCCTAGCCTTTTTTAATTTTTCCTTTGTTTCCTAACTATTTTTTCATTGTATTTCATATCTAGATGCTTGAATCGTCCACAGTAGTGAATTAACATCAACAAACTATTCAAGTTTATTCTATGCTGAAAGATTAGGAAATTGAAAGCATTTTCTACATAATGTGCATTTTTTAGTTGCACATATTTGCCGACTGTTTTACAGTGTGCATACAGAAGTTAGGTGTCAGAGCTGATATAACATCATATAACATAGTTCTGAAGGCTTGTCATAATGCCAAAAGGGTTGATTTAGCACAAGAAGTGTACAAAAAATTAAAGCAAATGACAGCAGTGAAGATGGACATCATTACATATAGTACTATGATGAAGGTTTGTTTTCAAAGCAAATATGCATTTATATAATTTATAAATCCTCTATTCTCCTTTCCTTTGTTGGCCTCCTTATAGTGACAGTTTTTCCCTTTTAGTTATGCAGGTGTTTGCAGATGCTAAAATGTGGGAAATGGCTTTTAAAATAAAGGACGAGATACTTTTGGCTGGCATGAAGCCTAATATTGTTACTTGGTCAACATTGATTGATGCATGTGCCAGTGCTAGTATGGTCGATTATGCAGTTCAGATCTTTGAGGAGATGCTTCTGTCTGGTTGTGAACCAAATGCACATTGTTATAACAGTGTTCTGTACGCCTGTGTACAATCATCTCAGTATGATAGAGCTTTTAGATTTTTCAATAGCTGGAAAGATACCGGGTTCAGCATTTTCAACAGCAAACGTGGTTGTAGAGTTGGTCAGTAAATAATTTCATAAATATCATCACTTCATAAATTTTATAACGTTCAATTTTGTTTTCTCTAAAGAGCATTGCTTTATTGGTTGCAGTGATCCCCTTCAAACCAACTGTTGCTACGTTTAATATTTTAATGCAAGCCTGTGGAACTGATCACTTACGTGCGACAGCTATGATGGATGAAATGAAAACTATTGGGCTATCTCCGAACTACATAAGCTGGTCTGTTCTGATAAATATTTATGGAAACTCTTATAATATGAAGCAAGCCGTACAGGTTGTTATCTGTTAACTGAGTTCTAGTGAAAAATATGCTTTGTTTTGATGATGTGATCAAATTTATGTGGCATGCTTTGTTTTCTTGCTGTGAACCGCTTTATGTGACCTCATTTATTTGCTAAGGAGTTATAACTCATGTGGCATTGGCTGTCTTTCAAAATGGATGTGTAATGTTTAAATATTTCCGTAACTCAAGATCTTTAAAGACTAAATAAAATATATGACAGGTTTTTTTGGTTAATTATTACTTTCTTTTGCAAAAATGCTTATATATTATCTTACAATGAGCTTGCCCTAGTGTCCCCTTGGTTTCATGCTGCAGTGAACCTCAATGAACCTTGCTGGAATCGAGCTCTTCCCGATATCCTCCCTCATCCTTCTTGCGAAAGTTGAACCATAAGGGATCCGCCCCCTTTGAATTGAGATTATCCTCCTTGCTCATGTATCATTTTGGCCTTTTTCTTTCCCTTTTTGAAACCTTAGACGGGTTATGGTAGAAAGACGTCACTGGTGGTTGCTCTACCAATTTTGTCTTATTGGATAGTTGCTTCAGGCATGGGAAGCTGTCCACACCATCAAGACTTACATGTGCTTTCGGCCTTAGTGAGACCTTATTTTCTTTTACTTTTGTCACTTCCTCTTGTTTGTGATGATTAGCATGATTGATTGGAGTAATTAATTATTTTTGCCATTGGTTGTGATGGCTGCCCTGTCGTTTATTGCTTCGGAACTTATTTCGTCTCCTACAAATCCTGCTCCACTTGGTCTTTGTATCTTCGATTGCGACTTCTTCTTTCACCCAAGTGGTTAAAGGGGTTTCGACCTCTAATTCTTTGTCGACAGTAGCTCCTTGCAATCCTATTGGGGCTTCAATGACGCACTCACTACAATCATTTGCGGATATTATTTAGGTGCACCCCAGGCCTATGATTGTTGTGGACTTAGTTGAGAACAATTGTACCTTTATTATGGACCGATTGGCCATTGTGTGGGATGTCATTACTTACAAAGGGAAATTGATAGTTTTATTCATTGATAAAGATGTGCATATACTTTTTAGTCCTCTAAGATATATTTTGGTGGAAAAATTCTCTTAAGGGTTCCTTAATATGAATTTATTGTATAAAGGATTTTTAGCAATTGGGTTTGGAGATCTTTTTCAATTGGGTTGTTAGATCCTCAACACATCTTAATTTGTTACAAATATGAAGAGTATTTTCTTAGATGTTGGCTGTGTGGAGTGTGGACTTTTTGAAACTTCCTCATGAGAATCTTCAAATGATCCCCCTTTCTTTTCAATGGAGTTCGAGTTAAATATTCCTATTTGGATCTTGCTTTCTCATCTGCCTGTGTATTTCTTTAGCATAGGTCTCTTTTCTCTATAGGCCATCTTATTAAGGAACCTCTTAAGATCGATGCATCAACTGCTTCCATTGTTCAACCTAGTGTTGCAAGGATGTGTATTGAAATCAATCTTTAGAATGAGCTATCAGATAAAATATGGATTAATAATTGTAATATCCTGGAAAAAAAAAAAAGAAAAGAAGAAAGGACACACGGGCGTCGGACGCGAGGCGATCCGACGACGCCGCGTGCGCCCGTACGCCCCGACCCCGAGAGAAAAAAAGGGTTAAGGACGGCGCAGTCCTTCGTGCCGAACCACGCGAAGCAGCGGAGAAAAGAGGAGTAGGGATCGAGGGTTTTTTTTCCCGCAGCAGTCTCCGTCCCGACGAAAAATCGGAAGAAGGTAGTAGTCCGGCGGCGGCGATTTCAGGTCCCGAGCTCAGCGAGGAGGGGAACCGGGTAAGTTCCGAGCCCTTTTCTCTTTCCCGAGCCATTTTCTCTCTCCTCGAACCGTAGAAGGGAAAGGTTTTTACGAGATTTTTGGGATTTTTGGGTTGTTGTGCAGCCCTTCTCCTTTTTGCATCCCGAGCCAGGGAAACCGCGAACAGCAAAGGGGAAAAAGGAATTTTTGCGGTGCAGCCCTTTCTCGTTTTTCGTGCCTAGAAAGGAGGGTTGCATGCGAGTGTCGGCTTGGTCCGAGGGGAATTTCTGAACCGTGCAGCGGTCGGCGGCAGCCTCCGTGTTAAAAAGGGGGGAGAAATTGAAAAGAAGTGTTGAGTGGCGAAGGCTGCATAAGTGTGAAGAAAGCAAACTCTGACAGGTAATTTAATGTTCATTCTGCAGAGATCAATTACCTGTATGTTGCAGCATTTAAAACAAATTTTGATAAAAATATATTGATTTGCGATTTCAGCACCCTGTAATTGAAATAAATGAGAAGAAGAGGAAGGGGAAGGGGAAGAGGCCAAAGAATGGCAGGACCCTCAGGACCTCAGGTAGGTGAATTTATTTAAATAGTAATGTAAGTAGTGATTGTTATTTTATTATAAAAGCATGGCTTTGAAATATTATGGCATTATATGAAAATGAAATGAGAATTTGCAATATGATACTATGGTATAGTAAAATGTAACTCATGCCAAAGAAAATGTGTAGAGGTATCGATTATGCCTCTTAAAGGGTTAAATTCCCTAAAAAAAAAAGTAAAAAAAAAAAAAGAAAAGAATTGACCCTAGATCGCATCCCAGTAGTCCCCGGACATATGAGCACCAGCACAGGATGCTGGGCATGATGAGATGGCATAGAGACCTCCCCCGCATTGCTAGTACTTTGTGCAGGGCTGAGTGCGGAGGGATATGATGAGATCGAGACATCTCGTATATGGCTAGCACTTTGTGCAGGGCTGAGATACGGAGATGGTCCGACGTGATAGAGATCGAGACATCTCGTATATGGCTAGCACTTTGTGCAGGGCTGAGATACGGAGATGGTCCGACGTGATAGGCTTGGCCAGCCACGATATGCCTACGGGCAATGGTCTCTAGATGAGATAGATGCCATAGAGATGTGATATGATATGATAGGGATGGGGGATGTGGATCATGGGGAAAGTCTGGGACCCAGCAAGAAAAGAAAAGAAAAGAAAAAAAAAATGAATAAGAAAAAAAAAAGAATTGAAAAGAAGAAGAAATGAATTGCATACTTTGCTTGATTCATTGCATGCTGATTTCAGATTTATCTTTGCCATATTTACATTTGAGATAAAGCATGTTGTTGGATATTCATCATGTTATATCCTTGTAGCCATAGCATTCACCTATTGAGCTTTATAAGCTCATTTCCCCTACTTACATTACAGGACATGCCACTGATTCACAGAGAGAGGGTGCTTAGGATGGTATGGGACTTTGTACAAACGTATCTGTTATTTCGTTTTTTGTAATTTTTGTACAGGATTTTCCAAGTGACAGGTATGCATATATTGAAGTTGCTGTTGATTATAAAGGTAACAGTTTTATTTTGTTTGCGTCACCCTCGCCTAGTTTTACAGTTGTGTCCTCAATTATATGCTGCTATGCTCTGATTAGCTGATTTTATCAGTAGATTATAGTGATAGTTTAGGCGGGGCGTGACAATAATGGTTCAATTGGTTTTTGTCAGATCTTAAGGTACGAAAATCTTTCAGGTTTTTGCTATATTTTCCATAGACTCGATCACGAGGAATCAAATTGTCATCTAAATCCCGAATATATTCACAACAATCATCAACCTATTGAGAATCTCAAAATGAAAAAGTAGAAAATATGGAAACAAAAATCTCCTCCTAAGCAAGATGCACTGCATCTACTCATTTCTAAAGCATCATATATATAGACTAACGATAATCCGATTATTTCTCCTCTTCAAATTTTTGTTGATCAGGGTTTTAGCTCTAATCGTTATTGAGGGTATACCTGTTGATCAAACACTATCTCTAAAGCATCTATTGATTCTGCTACTCCTGATCATTTTGTTTTTGACCCTCTTTCTTAGATACTAGATTTTTCTTAGAGAATTGATTTCTTTTTACTAGAATAATGTTTTTATTCAGAAAAATCACATATAGCTTCCCAATCAACTTGACCTCCTTATTGGTGCATTACTATCAAACGAGCTTATAAAGGAAGTATTCCATTTGAGCATCACCCAAAGGTTTTATTAAGTTTATGAGACATTTATGTCTTGTGATTGTAAAACAGAGATCAAATAATTCAAAAACTTTTAAAAAGAACTATCTCTTAGACTTTGTGTTAAAGGAATTTTTTTTAGCATCTAGTTATGTAATAACGACTTTAATGAAGTTTTGGCATTGTCAAACTTTTCTGATGATTATCTTGCTCCAATTATAGTAATCAAAGACTCTCCAATTCTTTTAAAGTCGTGTTTGTGAGATAAGATGTACTATCAGAGACTCCTCAATTCTTTCATGCACTTCTATGTTTTAGGAGAGTATAACAACGAAAATTTGGCTTAGTTAAAAAATGTTTTTGTACAAAAATATGTTGAATGTGATCAATATTCAAATATAAATTGTTATTCAAGTTTTTTTTAAAAATCAGGATTCTTGAAGTTTTGGTGACAAATATATTATCACTATAATAGATTGCTTTCATTTTAAGTTATACTTTCTATTGATATGAGAACATGTCTAGAAGCATTGGTTGGTTGCTTCTATTGGGAATGGAAGTTGGGAGTTCTATTCTTTAAATAGCCTTATAAAGTACTGGAGGAAGGTTTGACTAATCAACTTTTTGCCCAATACATACAAGTGGGACACTTGTGCAGCTGACAAACCCAATTTTCCCGGCACATCTTAATTCATTTTGAATATGAAGAGGACTTTCTCAAGTGTTGGTAGTGTAGAGTGTGGACCTTTTGAAGCTTCCCGATGCTAATCTTCAAATGGTCTTCTTTTTTTTCCAATGGAGTCCAAGTTAACAATATTTCTATTTGGATCTCGCTTTCTCATTTGCTTGTGCACTTCTTCAGCAAAGGTGCCTCTTCTATATAGGCCATCTTATTATGAAACCTCTTATGATCAATGCATCAATTGCTTTCGTTGTTCGACCTAGTGTCGCAAGCACGTCAGATAAAATATGGTTTGGTAATGATCTGATTGGTTTTTGTCAGACTATGGAATGTGAAATTCTTCTAAATTTTTGTTACATTTGTCATAGACTCAATCACAAGGAATCAAATTGTCATCTAAACCTTGAACTTATTTATAGGAATCAATAACCCGTAGAGAATTTCAAAATGAAAAAGTAAAAAGTATGGAAACAAAAATCTCCTTCCAAGTAAGATGCATTGCGTCAACTTATTTCTAAAGCGTCAAATATATATCGACAATAATCCGATTATTTTTCCTTTTCAGATTTCTGTTGATCAGAGTATCATTGCTTCAACTCCAATCTCTATTGAAGGTGTATCTCTTGATGAAAACACTACCTCCAAAGCTTCCATTGATTCAGTTATTTCCAATCACTTCATCTTTGACCATTTTCTCTCGAAATTGAATTTTTCTTAGAGAGTTAATTTCTTTTATCAGAATTATATCTTTATTAGATAAAAATCAAATATCGTTTCCTAATCAACCTGACCTCTATGCCAATGCATTACTATCAAGGGAGTTTATAAGGGAAGCACTTCATTTGAGCATTATCCAAATGTTTCATCAACTTTATGAGACATTTATATCTTGTGATTGTTAAACAGAGATCAAACAGCTCAAACACTTTTAAAAGAACTACCTCTTAGACTTCGAGCTAAAGGATTTTTTTTCAACATCTAGTTATGTAGCGACGACTTTGATGAAATTTTGGCATTGTCGGATTTTTCTGATGACTTTTTGCTCCAATTAGTGTAATCAATGACTTCAATTCTTTTGAAATCATGTTTGTGAGATGAGATGTATTGTCAGAGACTCAATTATTTCATACACATCTATGTTTTTTCAAAAATGTTTGTCCAGAATACGCTGAACGTGATCTATCTTCAAATATAAACTGTTATCAAGTTTTTGTTAGAAATCAGGATTCCTGAAGTTTTGGTGACAAAAACATTACCACTGTAACAGATTGCTTTCATTTTAAGTTGTACTTTCTATTGATATGAGAACATGCTTAGAAGCACTGGTTGGCTGCCTCTATTGGGAAGGAAGTGGTGAGTTCTATTCATCAAATAGCCTCACAAAGTACTGGAGGAAGGTTTGACTAATCAACTTCTCGCCAAACATATACAAGTGGGACACTTTTGCAGCTGACGCCCAATTTCCTTATCATGCTCTTTCTTTTTTTGTGGAATATTTTGGCCTGTAAAATAACACTTTAAACACATTTAATTACTCTTATGCATCAACTCTGCTATGCAAATGTTGATCAGGACATTATATCATATAATTAGCATGCCTGTCTTTTCTAGCTTTGGATTCATTTACTAATCATCTTTTGTTTTATTTCATTGTTGATTGTAATTTTTACCAACAGTTTGACTTGAGCTTCTAGCTTGAACCTCTTGTTTTACTTATACCTCAACTAATTGCAATTCATATGAAAAAAATAAAATTTGTGGTGTGAAATTAGCCTTTTCGAGCACTGAGCAATATGGTTGCACTGAATCATCAGTTATATTACAGGCAATTATTACTTGTGCATGTTAGTATTATTCTTTGTAAATATTTCCAACACCAACACAAGCATGTATCCCCCAATCCAACAAAAAATTTTGCCCTTGTTCGAATTATGGAATGTGTGTGATTGCTTTTGAATTTTTTTGCATGAATAGAGTGACATTCCAATGTTCCTGGAGTAAGATTTGATAGCTAATTTTGTGATGCAGGCTTTCAAAGCCATGCGAGATACTGGGGTCAAACTTGATGTTATTGCATATACAGTGGCCATCAAGGTCTGTTATTTTTCTGGGTGAATTTCATTTGTTGGTGTTTTTGGATAAGTTTTAATGGCATTATGGACTTTGTTATGTTCAGGGCTAAGTCAATATCTACTCTAAATTATGTAAAAGACTTGAATTTCCATTAATAGAAATTTTCTGAAAACTACTCTTTTTTGCACTGCATGCCCAACTGATGGGCTGGAATTCTTTTTTATAATCCAAATTTTGATGGTCTTGATTTAATTTTGAAAGGCAGCATATAGAAATCCTATTAAATTATTGAAAATGGGTGAATTATAACTAAATTCGTCACCTTGGATACTGCTTGCGTTTAGGTCAAAACTACTGAAACTTAACTGGATAGTTCAAAATTGTACAGCGGTGCTGAAAATCCTTTGGCTGACAGAACGACCTAGAAAATAACACTTTTTATACATGAAATGGACAAATTACTCCCAATAAGGGGCTTTTGCAGTGAGTAACTTTAGACCATAATCATTGGAAGGATAGTCAAGCTGATTTTGAGCTGTACTTTTATCAATCCTTAATTGAGGTTCTTTTCCCACTTCAAAAAAAAAAAAAAAAAAAAAAAAAAAATTGAGGTTCTTCAAGTATTAAGTTATGTTAATCAGCTGTAGATGATAATGTCCACGAATGTTGAAAAGCTGAGTAGATTGTTTATAGGGTTGCTAACCATTTGGTCTCGAGCTGATTCATGATTTGCATATGATTGGATCAGAATTTTGTGGTTCAATCTCAATTGGATGCTAGTTTTGGACTATGGGAGTTTGATCCAATCTTGACTCTAGTGAAGTTTGACTTATTGATTCAAACTTGATCCAATCCAAAATTAATTTGACTTTCAATTAATTTTTGATGTTCTAGTAAATATCTTGGGCATACACGTCTTTCAAAATTCAGTGATGCCAGAATTACTAACATGTGCATTGGTCATTTGATTAATTAATTTATTTGTAGGCTTAAAGGTATTTATAATAATAAATGCATAAATATATACACAAAAAACGTTTTGATTCAATTAATGCTTGGTCAGAATTGACTTAGTATTTCCATCCAAACTTGTGCCCAATCTGAGCAAGAAGCTGGTGAAACTTTTGAGAAATTTTCAATTTGAACTTCATTGCTTTTTTTAAATAATGTTTCATTATTTTAGCAAGTATTTAGGTTTATTCACATGTTAATTCGTATTGTTGAGTTTTGCTTTTAAGTAGCTTGTTGAGTGTATCAATTCGCTTACAACGCTAATTGTCCTATATAATATCTACAGTTCTTGATTTGTTCAAGTCTAAATCTTAGAAATGATGCATCTAAAGTGATTCTTTCCATGGCTTTATAATGGGACTTAATGTGATTTCAATTTTTTTTGGTTGTTTTTTCTTACTTGACCAGATGTATTATGTGTCATGCTTGCAGGCATGTGTTCAAAATAGAAATCCAAGATTAGCATTTATGCTATTCGATGAAATGAAGAGATATCAACTGCAACCCAATTTGGTTAGTTCCTGTGTTCCTTTTACATTCATCTCTGAACATTAGTTCCATGTGAAAATTTTTGACGAGAAAAGCCTGGTGGAATTGTTGCTATTGGTGTGTTATTGTTACTTCATTCAATTTGCTCTTTTCTTAGGATCTTGTTTGCATTCGAAGTTTGTATTTGTTGAATACAAATGAGATTGGATTTAATTTTTCATTGTAGAGAATAGTATTAGAATATTAATATACAATTAGTATGGTCTCTATTTATAACTTATACTTTTGAGTTATTAGACGTCCAGTTAATTGTATATTGTGCCCAACTACGATGCTACTCCCATAATAGTGTTAGATCAAATATTCTCATTAAAGTAGAGTTTTCCCATGGAAGCCTCTTATCCGTAGCAGTTTGCTTGAATTCATAATAGAAACACTCGTTTTGGGTACTAACATTTTAGGCTTTGGTAACTGGAATCTTAGGTGACTTACAGTACTCTTTTAAGAGCTCGTAGCCAATATGGTTCCTTGTATGATGTTCAGCAGTGCCTGGCAGTTTATCAAGATATGAAGAAAGTTGGGTACGCATCATTTGAGCTGCTTTTACTTTCAGCATTTTATTGGGTATGATTAAAAGATGTGTTCTTTGCATTTATCCACTCTACAAGATTTTCTTTTGATTTTAAATTTCCTTTTGTTTCGTTTTCAAGGACCAACCTGGATGTATTTTTGTGTTCTAATTAGCTGAAGGTACCTCCAATTGCAGTTACAGCTCAAATGACTACTTTCTCAAGAATTTGATTGAGTGGTGTGAAGGAGTAATATGCAATGGAAGCCAAATTAGTGAGGAACCTAACAATGACAAAAGATACAAGTTAAATGACGGCAAGGAACATAATTCTCTTTTCCTTGAAAAAGTTGCAGCACATTTACATAGAGGCATTGGGGGCAATCAAGCTGTTGATATCAAAGGTCTCACAAAGGTACTTTCTGGCTCGTAGGTTGCTATACACAATCTAAGAAACTTGAAATTTAAATAGCTGGCTAATGACATATTGCATAAGAATTAGTTGCTATTAACCGTTACCAACAAGCTTGATAGGTTTTAAAGTCTATCCATTGCAAAGTAATCTGCCTAAACCAAATGATTTGTGAGCTGATCAATTGGTTAAGCGGGCCTGAGAAAGTTCTATTTTTGTTGGCTTATGTGAAGAACTTTCCCAGCATAGCAGTGACTAGATTTTATAAATAACGTATTTTTAGCTTTGAAGTGAATGTTCAATTTGAGAGTTTCTGTTAGTGATTGACCTTATATTTGCCATATCATTAAGGATGCAAATTAGAAATTGTGTCTCCCTTGATTAGGGAGAAAAGATGCCCACTTTTTATCCTTTTTAAGCGTGAAACCAAAAGACCATGTTCATGCAAATAAGTGACTTAACTCTAATTTGCCAATAACTTTGGTTTTATTGACTAATCATGTTGGTTTAACAAATTTATTGATTAGTTTCTTGAGAAAATCCTTTTTGCCATGGCAGGTTGAAGCTCGGATTGTTGTTCTTGCAGTTTTGAGAACGATTAAAGAGAACTACCAGCAAGGTAGGAGATTTTGTTTTTTTTTTACCATGAACTCTCAAGTAGTAAAATGTGAAAAGTAGATTCAAATGCAAACACAAAAATACGATCCTCTTTCAAGATGGTCAAAAAATTGTCTAACAAGGAAATTTATCATTACCAAAAAATCACTGAAAAAAGTCTGTGGGACAAAAAGTTTGTTTCTTTATTGATAGTTTTGTAGGCATTTGTAATTCTGTAATTATAAAAAGAGCCATACTTCAAGTAAATATCATTAACAGTGGTAGCCCACGTGCTTGCAAAACTGTTTGCTTACTAGGCTGCATGGTCCTCAACAAACTGGGAAGCAATGAAAGAGATCTTGATTCTCTTGGCATGAACGATGATACCGACCCTAGCTAAACTATATGGGTGACCCTAGTCATCAAAGTTGATCTTGACCTAGCTACAAGTGAGGTGGATCCATTGGAGGTGGAGGAGTTGAGGAAGCAATGAAAGCTAGGTGAATCCTACTGCCCTATGTTAGGAAAAGTTCTAACCTAGAAATCGAGGAGCAAATGGTGGAAGCAATCATATAGATAGAGTAAGAATGTTGATGCACTTGAGTTTCAACTTTTCAAAATATTATAAATGCTGGTTGGCAACAAAAATTGGGAATTAGAATGAATATTTTTTACCAAAGAGGCAAACAATGAGAGGAGAGCAAAGAGGGAATTGACCTTTTGAGGAAGATGTAACTCAACGAAAATATCATCCTCTTGAGCAAATTTGCATGACAAAAGGGCACGGTTCAGGTTCTTTCTAGCACACCCCTAAGGATACACCAAAGAAGTAGCAAGACCATGGAATCTCAAACAGTTAAAGGTCGGAACAACTTCATGAATAACCCACCCTAGACAGCAAATAACCTTGGTTGTTCTCTAATTCGCCAACACTAATGGTTATCCTATCACCAAAAAAAGATTCATAGTGTCATAATAAGTAAAGCACACATGCTCTTAGAAACATGCCAAACCGACTATTATCCATACCAATGAGAGCTTGATGTAGTATAGAAAGTTTGTCCACAACACATGACCCAAAGTGGATGGCAAGCTTGCTATCTATCATCCTATTGCCCGTCGTCTCTTAACCAATTCGCTAACTTTGAAAGAAAGATCCACAACCAGTTGACCATACTAAGCCAATAGCCAATGAAGAGGATCATCACAACAATCATCTAGCAAGAGCATCCCACACCCAAACCTAAAGGGTATTAGCTAGAAAAACTTGGGAGTTAATACAATGGTTAAAGCTTTGGAGTTAACAAAGGTCATCTAATTGATGGTTAAGTGATATTCAGTTTTTATCCTTATTTTAAAAAAAAATGAAATAGTCCCTTCTCATTAAAAAGCTTATGGATTGGATACCCATATTAACTCCTCACTAGATCTTGACGTTTACCTCATCAAAAAAGAGTTTCCATAGGTGTATGTGTACTCTAACAAAGATGCCAACCCACTTACCTATTGATATCAACTGGAGCCCGATGCAGCCTGGAAATGTTGTCCACAAGAAGCAAACCATTATGGTCAGCAAGCCTGTAATCAACCCACTGTTGGCCAAATCACTAACATCAAAAAAGAGATTGACATCCATGTTGACAATAATCGGCAAGCGGCCAAAGAAAACCAAATCTGCAATCATCCATCAGAGCACACAATAACTAAAATAACTAAGCAAATGGTACCCTCATCAGCAACTCTGCCTCCTTCACAAATGAGCCTTTACATTTAAGCTTCTTCTCTACATATATGCCTGTATTCGGTTTCTATCCTTGTATCGCAAAAAAATAAAAAAACAAAAAGACAAAGAGTTAGCCACTTCCCATTGCAAGCCTTATGAATACCTATATCCATTCCTCTAGATCTTGCTTCTGTTTGAGCATTATGGATTAGATACGCCCAAATATGACTTTCAATGTTTTTTTTGCTTTTTGATAAGTGTAATCTACAAAGGCCACCATTGTATTGTGTGATCAGCATAATATTTCTTTGTACCAACTAGAGTTCTAGTCTTTTAATCGAATATCTTTTTATAATTTAAATTGTTCTAACATGATTTTCTTTTTTTTTTTTCTCTTTTTGCATTCTTTGTTATTCAGGAACCTTTATCATAGATGATATGATCATCATATCAGGAACTGGGGAGGAACAAGCAGGTGCAAGCTCAAATGAATTTGCTGTTCGACAAGCAATCATAAGAGTTTTGGAAGATGAATTAGGGCTCCAAGTTTTGAAAGGGCATAGATCTGCTGCGTCTGTAAAGGATTGTACCTTTGTTGAGAAGAAGTACTTGGCTAGAAGACCTCAGGACTCTGGTTTACTAAAAGTTACAGGGGAATCCATTAGAGAATGGCTGGAAAGAAAGCTACCATGAATTGGTCCAATAGAACCTTTGTATTCTTCGGCAAGCATCAATCCTCCAGCCTTCCATCAATCCTTCTTTATTTGAACAAAAATGGTGTATATTAACGAATTCATTTGTGATTTGATTTTCTATTGTACAGGAAACGTAGAAGATGGGCAGTTCATGAGGTATGAATTGGCTTTTTATTTTTGTTTATCATAAAGGCAAGTGATTTCAATGCACAACTGACTGTTTAGTACCTTTGTTATCTCTTAGAAGTTACTGAAAGGACTTATTTTAATTGTTGATAACAATTTTTTTAAAGCAACATATGGTTATTATGTAGTTTTTTTTTTACAATAATTGTTTGATTTATATCTTGCCATTTCGAAACACTTGATGAATTATTTACATACTTCAGATGATTAGTTTTGGTATTAATAGTCGGCCGACCGATTAGATCGGCACAGGAGTTATAGTTGAAAAAGATTCAATCCCTACCTTGGCTATAATAAGATGCCTTAATGATTAAAACTATACCTAAATTTGAGTATAATTCCATTCAAATTTCCTTTTAACCTTTTTTAGTAGTTTGTATTAATCATACATTCTTAAATGATTATGAACAAGGCTTTTTTACTCCAGAGATAATTCTTCTCGATGAAAGAGTTTCTGTTCATTTGGGAGGAAAATAGAAGTATATGCCTTTGTGATACTTGTAAACCAAGCTGTTTTACATCTATCATTAGTTGGCGTCTTAGAAAGAGATTAGTTTTGATTCCGGATTTCTTCTCCACATATAATTCCTCAAGTCTTTATTGGTTTCATGTTTTTCTTTTTTGCAGATCATGAACAATTCATTTCAAGATGTTGAGGTGAGAATTCTTAAAGGGGGAAAGAAGGTCTTGAGTTGGGATTTAGTTAAGTAGCTTAGAAGAGATCTACCACCCAATCAAGAAGAACAAGAAACGATCATATGAGAAGAAAGAAAATTCATCTCTATATTAGATCCAAGTGGTTGGCCTAGGTGACCTCTATATAGCCAAATGGAAGCTAAATTAGTCATACAAGTCAAGATTTGAAATAGAATCTCCTACTCCTAGATACCCTAAACGCCCAAGTGTCATCGTCCATGAAAGCAATACCTGTCACGAAGAATCCGTCATTTGTGTCGAGGGATCCAGAAATCCTTCATCCAAACTAGGTCTTGCGCTGAACATCCAGAGGTCATCCCAATGAAGGGTTCCTTCGCTCGATTGATTAGCAAGGAGTCAAATAGGCTTAACATAATGTACAATGGAAAGTAGAACATGTTTTACGAAAATCTCTATGAAGATTAGGTTATTCTAATCAAATTGATTGTCAATACGAGTCCTTAGAATCAATACCTAATGCTCCTCCATTGAAATCTTCATCAATGAATTTTCCTTTTACCTTCGTTTGTTGGCTTTCCTAGACGTTAAAGGCAAAAGCCCATCCAATTATCAACACATTGACTCCATATTGGTCCTAAAAAATAGTTCAAGGAAATGAAACTTATTTTTTCGATCTTATTGTGAGAATTGGCAACCAACAACGTGTAATAAGAGCACGATTTCAAGAAAATCTAACGCAACATCTACAAGAATGAGATATATGGAATCTATCAACATATTTCAAGCTATTAAAGACCAAGCATTAGTTTATCAATTGTAAATTAATAAGAATGAAGGGTAGCTCACTAGGAAAATGAATTAGCTTCTAAGGTTTGTTGAGAATTATACCAAGCAAAGGACAAAAAGGGATTGAATTTGCAACTTCTCTCCATTGCAAGAAAGCATCTATTGTCGATAACACCAAAGAGCAAGCCATTGCACTTGGTCAACTTGAAATGCACTTAAGCTTGAAATTACATGAAGGACAGCACGTCGTGCGTGGGAATCACGTGCATACGTGCACGTATGCGCAATGGGTACGCCTACTGCCGCACGGGGATGGGGTGAGCTGTAGATACGCATACCGCGCATGTGGAATGTGTGATCGTGGCAGGCATGCATTCCCCACGAGTGTAGTAGGGCGTGCGTGTAGTCCATGCATGTGAAGCAAGTCGCACGTACACAGATGCGCACCCTAGCACGTGCACATTCTCTGTAGTAATAGATTCAAGTAAAAAAACCTTGTAACATGTAAAAGAAGGTGAAGCTACTAGAGACCAAGCACCAATTTTATCAATTATAAATTAATAAGAATAGATGGGAGCTTATTAAGAAAAGAAAAATAACTTTAAAGGTTTGTTCACAATTAAACAAAATGGACAAAGATGAGATTGAATTTGTAACATCCCTTCATTACTGACGATACCAAGGAACCAACCATTTGAAAAGAAGCCTTCACAGGAATGCCTTATCACTTGGTCAACTTTAAATGCACTTCAACAAGATCAAAAAGGGCAATCAAGGCAAGGTATGAAAGTTGCATCAAGAGGGGTGCAAGTATATTTTTACACTTGTGTTAAAACATAATTAACATTTTTGCATCATCAAACATGTTTATTTGAGATGATTTCTAAACAAAAGTTTACCCTTTATTTAAAATGGATAAATAAGAACACTCAAAGATGATATAATTTGTATTCTCAAAGAGAGATCAAACTATAGAAGTATTTTGAGGGATAGATTTTAGCGCATTTTAACACTAGACATCACACCATTTGAATATTATTTATGTTTATTTGATATATCATTTCATAAATAAAACAAGAAAATTTCAAGACACATGTCATTGGAAAAACTCGTGCATTACAATCAAGCATAAAGTTGTTGTTATGGAATGGCAAATAGAAAATTGCATTTCGCTTTGTTGATAATACTTCTAATAACAATGTAATGGTGAAGCATTCGAAAAGATTACTGCGATAACTCCATATTGCCTTTATGTTCATATGTACAATGTAGTACTTCTTGAACTTGATAGTTGAAGATGTCCTATGAACACATACGGGTAAATTAAAATGATTCAAGGAAGTGCCAAATACCTTCATTAGACAACATGGGATAAAAATTTGATCATGTTATCAAGTTGCTAAAAATGATTGCTAGAAAGAAGTCCCTCAAAATGAACAACATACATGACACTATTATCTAATGCTTGAGTTTGCAATTTCAGTTGAGCATTGTTGGCACAAAAAAAAAAAGGCCACAATCCTTCTAAGAAAGTCAATTTACTTGTCTATAAATCATTGTGTTTTTTTTTTTTGAAGTAATTGTTTTGATTATAAAATAAAACACAAGATGAAAATATTTGTAATATGCTTGTAGTACCATGCAACAATTTGGTTACAAGGTGGTATCACACTATTATTTTTAAAGTATCAATTGTTATAGCTATACCTGCCCGATATCTGTAAGCAGGCTTGTAAGCAATCGAATTTGCTGTTTTATGATTCAACATGAGGCATCTAACATAACTTGCTCTGTCTTTACAAAATTTATTTATAAACAGATCATGCATATATGTAAAATAGGTAGATTAAAAATTTGAATCGATCAAATATTTGATTTAGACCCAGATTTGGGTTGGACTTGGACCAACTCTGATTTGACACATCTGATATGAGATCTTCTGGTTCATAGTGTGAATCAAGATCAATCTGATCCAAATCCAACCCAAACCCTTGACTAAATGCAAGAAGTTCAGGATCTTGTTAGCTTAGTTTTGATATGACATGGAAGAAACTATTCATGGTCCTCCTTCCAACAAGGAACCATGATCTAGAATTTTGTGCATTCTCACAATTCCCTCAATAAAAAATTTACTACTATGATGGAATTGGATGCCCATAATTTTAACTAGCATTGCTTAAGTGACACTCAAAAGCATAAGGTTTCACTTATGCCAAAACGGCAAAAAGGTTTCGAAGAATCTGAACTAAGAAACACTCATCTACCAATGATGTTTTACTGAAGATGAAACCAAGCAGTGCAAAAACAATATCATCAACTCTGCCCCACATGCTAAGGAGAAATCAATGTGTTCAAGTAGGATAAAGCAAACAGCACCAAGAACTTCCCAATAAAGAGAATTGCAAGAAAGGAAGTAAACAAACCGCTTCACTCTATGCTCAGAAGTCAAAGCCAATCCTTCTGCTGCATCTTCAGGGGCAAATAAACCTCGGTGAGATACTGAAACCCGAAGGAACTCAAAGCCTGGATTTCGGCCTTCTGCCTTGTCCTTACCATCGTCTCAAGTTCCTTAACCCACCCCTCATTCCTCTTTACGAAATCCTCCTCAAGGAGATCCTTTCCAGCTTTAACATCCTGATCAGTCATAGGCAGTCGGCACTGCTCCGGCACCTGATACTTGTCCAGATCACTTGGTCGAACCCCCAGCCACTTAATGTCCGGCGTGGTGAGGTTCGAGCTATCATAGGACATGTTCTTCGATCCACACATGTAAACGGAGAGGATCTTAAGTCCATAGGGATCGCTATCGACGAGAGCGAGAACAGGGAGCTTGAGCTCGGACTTCATGCGCTTCAGGAAGAGCCTCGTAGCTACGTCTGGTTGGCCCTTGGCAGTGACGATAATGCAGGGGAAGCGGTTATAGAAACGGTCCTCGGCGAGGCGCATAAAGGCGGCGTCTTTCTCAACCAGGAGGATGAAGAGGGCGTCGCTCTCGAGATCGCTGACGCGGTCGATGTTGGGTGGGATGGCCTTCCCGCCGATGCCCATTTTGGTGCAGTCTATACGATCTCCGTCATCGTAGAAAACAAGTCGTCCGACGACGACCCCCTTCTCGGAGGCAACGACGTGGAGTGAGGAGCGTGTGCAACTGAGCATGCAGGAAACGTCATCAAGCACGGCATCGGACTGCGTCTGGTCCTGAAAGAGCTTAACATCGGTGTAAAAGAGGTCTCGCTTGGTGACATGGATGTTGCGGCGTATGACAGCGTAGACGAGGGAGAGGACGCGGGCAGTGATAGTGGCCTTGCGGACGGTGGAGAGACTGGCGAATGGGCGCGAGGAGGTCTTGTTGCGGAGGACTATGCGATCCAGTTCGGGGACGTAGAGCTGGTTGGAGGAGGATCGGGAGGGGATGTCGAAGGAGAATCCACGGCTGGATAGGATGGATAGGGCGGCGTCGAAGGCGGCGCGCTCGATGGAGAGCAGGACGGAGGCGTTATCTCGGTCGGAAACCTCGCGGCAAGCGGAGGAGAGGTTGAGGTCGGAAAGGGTTAGGGTTTTCGAGGCAGAGGAAGAGGATTGGGAAGCTGCGCACATTTTGCGGAGGCTTGCTAGAATATCTGCATCGGGTTTGAGCTGTTTACGAAGCTCCTCGGCACGTGAGGAGGGCCTCGATTTCTTGCCGGTAGGCGATGGCCCTGTTTCGCCTCGTCGGCGCTTCTTCTCCGACATCGAAGAGGAATGCAGCGACTCTACGAGGCCAATCACAGTCAGCGCGAGCAAAAATATATTTTTTTTATTGTGTTTTAAAAAAGCTTTTTAAAAAATATGAGTAAAAATAGAGTTTAATTAAACAGAAGATTCAACAACAGATTTTAAAAGCTCAGTTGCAAAGTTGTTTTTTATTAAATGAATTATCTTTTTAAAAACATTTTAAAATTTTATTTATAAAATTCCATTTTTTAAACGACACATTTTAAAGGTATTATTAATAGAACTTTAAAAAATGTTTTTCCATAATATTTCAGAAAATAGAACATTATTTCTTATCTGTTTTTAAAATTTTTTTATACTTTAGCTTAAGTATAAAATCATTGTTTTACTTTTAAATACATCATTTACTTTCAAAACATACTTTCCTAGAATAACTTATTAATCTGATTTACATTTCACTAACATTTTTCTACTGTGCTTACTCAGCAATTCACTACAACGATGCCATCAACTTTCATTTCTCTTTTGTTAATGTCATTCATTTTAAAAAAAAAAAAACATCTATGCATGCATAAATTAACCTTAAATGTACACCATATATTTGTACTAGAGCAATTACAAAAAATTAAATAAATTGTCTAATTGCAAACAAAATAAACAGTTATTTACTTTTTTTTTTAGTAAAATTAGTTTATATTAGTAATACAATTTTCATGAAAATTTGTTAGAATTTACGCAATAAATATTTGATTTTGAATAAAATATAGAATGTCAAAAATGAAAATACAAAACATTATTTTCTTTGGCTTGATACATAGTAACTTCATGCCACCATATAATTGTCATTACGAATTCTATGCAATACAACATTGTCATATTATTAACTATTGGCTAAAAAAGATTATAATTCATTTATTTTTTTTCCACAAGTAAAATTCTTCATAAATTTATTTAAAAACATCGACAATAAAACCATAACAAGATAATTTTGTCCCTACATTTTAACTCAAGCTTAATGCTAAATTTGAACAATATAAACTCGTAAAAGAATATCAAAGAAGTTAAATCCTACAATATTAGGTAAATAAAAATAAATAAATTGGACCATATTTATAAAACCTAGAATCAATTTATGACCGTGATCATTCAACATCACAAGAGATAAGCTAAAAGATTGGTTTTGAGCAACATGAATTCAAAACATCTTCTATATTGGGTTCATCCCCAGCTTCTTTGTCCTAACAACAGATGTAATCAACACAACGTTTTAGCAGTAAATGACTTACACAACTGATTTTAGAAAATATGTTGGTAAATATTAAAGAGATATTATTAAAAAAAAGTATGATATTTTATCAAAAAAATGACATCTATTTTATTTAAAATAAATATATCGATAATTATTATATCCCAAATTAAAACAAATGACTATTAAAGCATCAACATAACTGGAAGAGTTAAAACAAACCTTGTGAAGATAAGAGATATTGTTGATTCCCGGACCTGCTACCAATATTCCTCCTTGCTGCCTTTAAAAGGAAATAGATAAAATAGATATAAACCATTTTGCTGATTATCTTTTAATATTCCCTTTCATCTTCTAGGTTTATAAATGAATCTTTTTACTGCAGTGTTGTTTCATTGGTAAGATTCAAATTTCATGAGAAATAGTTCATAATCTATTAGTTCTTCAAAATTAGTGCAACAATCTTAAGAATGCAGCAAAACAAAGAAGCAAAGAAAATACTAAAGATTTAAAAACATACCAACCCCCTTTGGTTCTTGTGTTTTCTTTAAATGAAAGTTCCCAGTCTTGCCTATATCCTTCAAGGTAAGACTCTATGATCTTCATACCTGCCTGAAGTCATACAACACACAAATGGTTGAGTCACCAGCTTTGCCACAAGAATAACAATTTGAGTTCAACTTAAGGAAGCCATTAAGCAAAAACATAGAATGAGATACCTTTGGAGTAAAAGTTGTTGATACTCCATAAGCAAAATTGAGAGCATCATAAGACGAGTGACTTGGATCTGCATAAACTTCTGCACAAAAAGATAACACGGCTAAAACACATTATATCAAAAGAAATACAATTGAAGTAATGTTGATTGTGAATATTACCGTTATACATATTGATAAATGAGATGGATACCACAGTTTCAGCCATTAAAAAAAATACGTATATATCATTGATTTATGTTTATGGATAAAAGACAATAGGATGGTTTATTAAACCAAAATTTGGTACAACTGGAAAATTAAATTAGAAGTTGGAGGCAAAGCAGAGAGTAATTGCACATAAGGGATGAACAATGCCACAAAATAAATGCTAAGAGGCTACTAGAAAGGACCTTGGAACTTGAAGATTAATGACGTTTTGTTATTTTTATAAATTCATATGAGAACAAAGGATTTCATTAGCTGGCTGGTTGGTGGAAGATTAGTTTCAATCCAGTCAACATAAACAAGATTGGTTATCTTTATTTTACATGAAAACATTGGCTGTCATCGATATGCTGAGGAAGCTAGTAACATGTGTACACGTACTATTTCCTTATGAAAGGTTCGAACAAAGAACATCATTTTTTTAAAATTTTTTGGTTTAAGACTAGTGAAAAACCACCAAATGTAAAATAAACATCATCAATGCCAAAAACTTCACTTCAAGAAATTACAGTGGATTAACTTAAAATTTGGCAAAAAGAAACAATACAATGATGAAGATTAAGCTCTGCTTCAATGACATGAAATCAGCCTACATGCATGATCATGAAAGCACCAATAAAATTAAGAATGTCATTGGATTTGAAGTTCCCTTCATCACAGTGTTTCTTTATTCGTAGTTTGAAAGCCTTTTTTTCAACTTGATCCTTAAAAACATGAAACATAATGAGTTTGCTCTATGCTTGAGACAAACTATATTTCATGTGCAACCCACCAAGCTCTTTACTGTTTATAGCATACTTGTTTAACAATTCATAATTAGTTGTGGAACTAGTCTATTTTTAATTCTAGCAATCTAACACAATGCCATTGCAGTGAAACAATATGCAAAACAATGTTTTGGATCACCACACCTTGCCAACAGATAGTTTTGTTTTTTGGCATTGTGTTCGTGGTTTGCTGCAAAACGAAGTCCTAGTTACTCTCAGATAAACAGAGCATTGTGTTAGTGGTTTGGCATTTTGTTTTTGGGCATTGTTATGAAGCTTTTAAGAGTGGACATGCACATGTAGTGGCGACCTCTATGGTTTCTACAAGAATATGATTGCATACTTAATTGCAAGCAAACTTGCAAAAGCATTATACAATTAAAAGCAATAGCTACAAGAACATTAGAATGCTTTATGACAGCCTCTGAGAACATGAAACATTAATTTGCCACATCAGCAATAGCAAGAAGGAGAAAAAAAGTAAGAACCTATATGCTAAAGTGCCATACATAAAAAATTGGAAAAGGCTCACAATTTAAGCAAAAACTATTGCTAAAGTGGCTTTTAGAGGAAAGTAAGAATATTGATGGTGGTTATCAAACATGATTTTGAGAGAAGTTCAAAACAAAGATTTCACTCAACTGCCCAAGAGTTAACTATTAACAAAAATAAGTAAAGAGTTCAAAACCTTTGTATAGCAAGCTTATAATAATCTAAGAATGGTAGGATTCCACAAGCTTTCCTCTTTAAGGCGTCCTATGCGAAGAAAATATAAAACTATCCCATTCATTCAATTATCATGCACAAACAATAGTAACAATTCTTCAAGTTGTATTCCGTAGTATACCTCCTTTAAATTTGGTTTGTTCAAAAAATGATATAGCCTGGCACAAGAAAATAGCATCAGTTAGGAAAACTAAGAGAAAATGTGCATAGTGACATACTTAATGAAATTATGCAACAAACAAATACTATGATTCCATCATAAAATTGAACACAATCTTGCAAGCAACAACACAGCCTTAATATTTATATGCAAAATGAACACATACTTGGTCAACAGTGCCAGGTGCAATTAAGACGAGCGCTACATCTGCTGCATCCATTAAATCCTGCATATAGGTGTTAAATCAATAAATCAAGAGAATTAGAGTTTATCTTAGCCACAATCACAAAAAGAACCTTTTAATAAAACATTTTTTTGGGAGAACCTAGGAATCTAAATTCATAAATTTTTTAAATTTCAAGTCTTTGATATAGCCCACGGAACAACACCCTTACTCTTTAATTGGGAGGGTTAAGGGTTTAAATCTAGGGATAACTCTAAACTCAACTTCCTCTTCCCTACTTTTTCATTTTTATTGCCTTCCAAGATCAAAATGTTGAAGTCCCTAAATATTTTAATATGCCTTGTATATGTCATATTTTAATATAATATATCTTAGGAGTTCAACAAAAATATTTAGTAAAAGTATGGGACAACTTAAATGGGCCAATAGAAAAAATGAATTTAGGTGAAGAATTAAATAAACATGCAAAAAATGAAGGAAATTAAAAGACTTTTGCATGACATTGGGTTTGAAAAGCTAATAAAAAAGTTATGGCTATTTCATACCACGTTCTTAGCAAAACATTTTAAAAATGAAGAGAGCATATCATAAATTATTTTCTTATAAAAAAGGAATCATTTATATTAGTCATTTTTGTTTATCAACAACAATTATGTTAAGATGATTAATTTACAAGAAAAATAGAATTTTTTTCTCAACAAATAATAAAAAAAAGATGAAATGAGCTATGAAAAAGTTGAACATGGAAAAGCAATAGCTATAGATGCATAATGAGCTTTTAAATAGGTCAAATTTAGATAAATGGGCCATAATCTAGATTTCAACTATATAACTCTCAAATGATGTTGATATCCAGATTAAATCAATTCTAAATCAAATTTAACCAAATTAGAATATTTGATTTGATATTTTCAATCCAATTAATTGATAGTATTCAAATGTCAACCAATTAAACGTTATTTCTAATAAAAAAGCATCTTGATATGCTCAACAACATAGTAAACATGTTTTTACAAATAGTTAATCTTAACATGAACTAAGCATTCCTTCTATCAAACCTAAAGTATCTGATAAGGTTAAGATAAATTCAAAATCAAATCCAAAAATAGATAAAGACCTCAGGTATTTTTTCTTTTATGATCTTTTACCTTAATGGTTGACAAAATCTATTACTTATTTTCCTCCAAAGTTATATTATAAATATTTATACTAATGCTAGATTAAATGTATAACCAAACCATCTTAGTAATGATTCTCATTTACTTATTCCTTCAACTTTGGATTAGATAGTCACTCAAAAGTATTTTGAAGGGGTCACCACAACAGTGTGGCAATCAGAGAAACAAGCTTTTAAGGATCACTAGGTGGGCATGTTAAGTGAATAAGAGTGCAATTTATTTCAAGCTGCACCATCATGGCCTCCTTTCCCCTAAAGACAGCAGCAGAGTTGTAAGGGATTATAATTTCTGCTAGACCTGTAATAAGCCTTTCAAGTTCCATCTGTGAGAATCTCTTGTTAAGTTTTCAAGCATTTTCTTGTGTCAAACAGAAATTTAATTCATGGCCAAGTACCATGCTAATGTAGCGATCATCTCATTCAGTTGGATGAGCTTACCACAGATATTGCTTTCATGAGTTGGAATGTAGAAACCACCACTGAATTATGTTTTTCCATACCTTGTTAGCGGCAAGAACATCAGCCCGCTTGCGGCACAGCACGCAGCTTAAAAAAACCAAAATGAATTGCAAATGTTCTAATCAATATTCTATTAATAACAATCTGCACACTATTTCTTCAAGATGCATTTATAAAAAAGCGCAATGGACATGACTCACCCGAAATGGCGAGCAAATGCAACAACCGATTTTCTATTTCTCCACAAGTCAACAATCGGAACAGCTTTGCTCGTTAAATCAAAAACTTCTACATTCTGTAGGGAACTTGTGATATCCTCGTACTTAAATGATGGTGCATTAGCTGCTCAAAAATAAAAACACAATAAAATCCAATTTCCCAACTAAAATATCCCGAATAAATCATGTAAGCACCAAAGAATTCGTATTGCAACAGCAAAAAGAATATCCTCTAACTCTTCTTTTTTTTCAGATTTGTGTAGTCTATCAAATAAGGATAAGCGACTCAAAAAAGCACGCTGATGTATGGAATGGAGCAATTAGTTACCAAACGAATCGGCGGCGGAACGGATCGAACGAATGAACGGACAGAAACTTCTACTGTTTGATTTGCGAAGCCGAAGGAGTGGGAGGATGCGATTGGGACGCTTAGGGTTCCCAAGGCGAGCGGCAGCACGATAGTCGATTAAGGGGAGTCGAATGCCCGTTGAGGAGTTGATGACATCGATGCGCATCGCCATGGCCGTGCCCTTGCAGTCTACGGTATACACAGCAAGGATGAGGCGGCATCCGCCGTCGAGAATGGGAAAAATTGGAGTGTGCGGCCATCGGCCAAGTTGAACCCACACGAACCATGCATTGAAGTGGCCTCCGCAGTTCGGTTTTCTGGTTCGTTTTGGCGCCGTCACAAAACAGAACCACTATAAGATAGTTTATAAAAAATATATATATCTTTTTAGATAAATATTTTATAGGATTATTCTACAACAGTGACAAAAGTAATAAATACAAGAAAAATAAATCAAAAAAATCATTTTTATTTGAAAACTATTTTTAAGATAAAAAAATTATCTTTTAAAAATATTCAAATATTTTTATACTGCTTTATGGCATTAAATATTGTATTATTTTTAAACTAATCTTTCTTATAAAATATAATTATATAAATAATACAACCTTATATTTTTTTTTAGTCCCGATATATAAATATATATAGTTAAACTAAGGTGGAGATTTGTTCCGGCAGTTCCCGTCGGAGAGTTTGGCAGAATCCAGAGGAAATGAAGGTTTGGTCGCTTTTCAGCTTATCGCAGTTGAAGGAAACGTCGTCACGCTTCAGCCGATTACTTTCCAATCTATCGCAGCGATCCCTGAGGTCACACATGATTCGAACACTGACACCTGGTTATTGCTAACATTGCCTCTTTTTCTGTTGATGAATCTGTCTGGCAGATGATTCTGCAGACCTTCGTTTGGGATCGCTTTCGACATCGATGGCGTGTTACTTCGGGGAGGCAATCCCATTGGGGGGTCTCCGCAAGCCTTGAGGAGGCTCTATGCTGACGATGGTGCGGAAATTTCGCTAACGTTCTGTGTGTATTCTGGAATTATCGTGCAATGAGAATAGAATGGATTAGCTATTATTGTAAAGGAAGCCTTTTGGTAGCGCTTTAGTGTATTCCCTTGGCAATCATGCTCCTCTTTAGTGTTTAGTGTTATTTAATCTCTAATCATGTACTGAAGTAAAGCATGTATAATGATGCTTAGTGAGGAAATACTTTTATATCTTTTGTTGTTATTTATCTCAGTTTGCCCTTTTTTGTTTTCCTTAAGAGTTACATGGAAAAGAAGGCGCTGAAAAATCTTTTTTGCATATGTTATTTCACATGCCATGCTTGAGTTTTCAAAACAGATTATAACTTCGTCTTTTGTAAGACGAGTTCTACTTGCTTAGATGATTCACCCTACCAAGTTAAAAGTAGCTGGAAGCAGTGATGTTTGAAAACATTAGAAATTCAAAGGAGAATTATAAAATCAAGAGTATGCGGTGGTAACCCTAATGAAGGATGTGGGGATAAAAATGTTCATGAAAGAAGGAGAAAAATGAAGAAACAAATGGGTTGTCAAGGTGGAAAGCACAGTAGCGATGTACCTTACACTTTAAAGTAGCAATAGAAACTAACCATCAGAATCAGGAAAAATGCTTAGTTGAAGACTGGAAAGAATGTTTCATTCACAGCAATTCATTCATCTTAATTAGAAGTCATATTGGGATCATAGTGTGGAAGGATATTTATAGGCATAAGATGCTAACACACTGTCCAGTAAAAACAAATCAAAACTTATAATTTCAAAACTAAAATAAAGTTATTTATCTAACATTCATAATACATTAAATTTGAATTTTTTATGAATTTTATTGCATCATTGGAGGTTGCTTGTTTTATACTTTTATATGACATATGTTCAATTTCTTAGAATTTTCATTGTTATAAGGTGAAACTCAGCTTTTCTTGCTTCAATTTGGTAAATGAGTGCAAACTTTGAAAATAATTGTTTTAGATTTCAAATGTAAATGCAAAATTATAGTTGTAAGCGCAACTACATGAAGACTAAGCTAGCTTCTTACAAGCTTCATTTTGTATCTCTAATGATAGCTACAATGTAATTGATATTGTTAAACCCGAAATCTAGACCATTCGTATAGATTTTCATTTCATTCAGTTATAGTTGTTTCTCAATAGTAAATTCTAGTAGTTATCTTATTATTATATTCTTTATAAGAATTCTAGTAGCTATCTTATCACATATAGTGCCCTCAATGGCTCACATATACTTATGCCATCAATAGCTATAAAAGGACAAAACTACTCACCTTATCTTATCCTAAGGTTTAATAAGGATGAAGATGGCCACTCTATCGTAACTAACTTATTTGGAGAGGAAGGAAGAGAAGCAATAATCTAATCTTATAAATAAAAATGAAGTTATTATTGGTGGGGATAACTCTTTATTCTTTTTATCTATTTTCTTCCACAAGAATCATAACTTATATAAGAAACTTTACTATTCGATTAGACTGATGAAGCTAATAGTATTGTTTTGCATAATTATATCGAGATTTTAGAATTTAACAAATTTGCATAATTGTGTATGGTCAATGAATAGAATATCCTTTTGGTCAATTTCTTTTCCAATTGAATAGTATGCCCTTTTAACTTTATTTGATAAAGACTAGTTTTACACAAAAAAAGATAAAATAAGTGTTCAATTCTACATAATAAAATATATGTGACAAAATAATATATCAAAACTTATAACAACACAACTAATAAACAGCAAACTTGGCTTCTTCAAAACAATTGATTTACCATAAACAATAAAGAAATATCGAATCTACCACAGCAAATATTAGTTAACACAATTTATATTTCTTTTTCCTCATAGAGCTTGATGTAAGAGGGAGAATAGTATTATACATATTTTCATTTATAATGGAGTTTACCACTATTTTTCTCAAATTTGGATTTTTCACTAAATCTTTATGTCCTTTTACTTTGTTTATTTTTTTTTCATTTTTACTCTTTTTTTCTTTTTTTATTGTTCATTATCTATTGTGATTTTAATATAGTCAAAGAACACTTACAACCAATTTTAGAATTTTATCAACCATTTTTGGAATCAATAGATACTAACATAATAATTTTTGTATTCAAACTTTTCATATGATTTATGATTCTAATTATGAATAAACCTTATTATTGTGTTCTATGGCAATAATTTTTTTTTAAGAAAGTTTTCACCCCAACCAATGTTTATCTCGATGTGTAAAATTCTTTTTTTATAAGTGAGTTGACCACAAAATCCAAATAGATAAGCTAGAATCAAACCAAATACCATGGTGACAACTTATGAAGTCTTTATTAACACCCACATTCTTAAGGTTCCTTATGACTCGATTTTAACATATTCTAATATATCATCAAATGATTTGCAAACTATTCACAAAAGAGTAACCAAAGCCTCAAGAGGATCACAGAGAGTAGGTACCCTCTTAATGGATCAAAGCTATCAAAAGGAGAAAGTATAGAAAAGTCGATAATTGAATCATCTAACCTTTGGATAGAATGTTGGTACTAAAATCAAAATCAGAAGGTGGAGACTGATGGTTTGCTCAAACTAATCACTGAAATTTGATGACAATGATGCAAAATGTTTTGTGGAGCTTGGCATAATCGAAGTGTGATCTTGTGATTAGTTGGCACAATATGAAGAACTAATGAGTCCATAATCAAAGGAATTTTGGCTTAATTTCTTAATTCTTTGAGATCTAATGGACTTTTGGTAATCATGGTACTTAGAAATTAATTGCTTGGGGGATATTGGGAGGATAGGATAATAATCATAGAAATTTCTTATTTCTAATATGTTTTGGATAGGTTTTATTGATAGATAGTATTTTTAGGTTAGTTGATATGATTTTAATGTTTTGGTGCCCTTTGCTTATAAAAGGGAACCAAAGTAATAGCCATTATAAAATAATTCCAACATTGAGAAAGTGTCTTCAAGAATGCAAAAACCTCTTTATAATTCAGAGAAACTTGCATGTCGAGAATTGAGAGGAAGAATCACAATCAAGATCTAAGGAGAAAGAATTAGAGAGTTCCTTTTTAGTTGAGTATCTTTAATCATTTTAATTTTTGTGTTTATATTCTACTCCTACAAAGTCTTAATTCTTGTTATTTCCTATCTCATTCAGCCCCTATTGATTTTGGAAATCCTCACTTAGAAGGATTGTAAGTCTTGGATTAGGATCACTAGATCTTAAGTGTGATGTTTGTTTAGAAGATAAGGGCCTTGGTAATGATGAGCAAGTGGAGTTATTAGTAACAAATGATGCTTAGACTTTTGTATAAGAGCCAATGGGAAAAAGGGAAAGGGAACATTAGGCAACTAAATGGGGTTGCTCATAATGGCTTGTTGCATGTTTATGGGCTTGTTTTTAGGATAATTGATTGATAGTGGAGTCTTAAGAAGTGATTTAAGTAGTATTTCTACGTTTCATTATTTTGTTATTTTACTAATTGTTTTTAGTGTTTTGGGTTGATGAAAAATAGTGTCCATCCCATCAATTGCAAATTCATGAGAAATATAGATATTCAATATCAAAGTATAGCCAATAGAGTTTATATAGAAACAATTAGATTGAAGAGAATTTGATGTTAAGTGCAATGAAGATGATCATATATGTGTCATTGGCTTCTTTTCCCTTGGGCCTCTTGCTCCTACCAAGGGTTTACTACTCTCTTAGCTACAAGGAAGATGACACACACATGAAAATGTTCAAGAAAGTGTGGAAAAGAGGAATTTTATTCATCATAATATAATTATATGAACTTTAGCACTCTGAATATATAGTTATCTTGCAAATCAAGTGCTACTAAATCCATTATTTCAAATTGCAAAATGCCTATAAAAACTATTAAACAAACATGAATTTAAATGCTGCATATTCGAATCGCTTACTTCAAAAAAAATAATAAAACCTATATTTCACAAATCAAATGTGATTGATGCATCATTTGTTACATTAAATTTTAACATTATAATACATTGAATGCAATGAATGGTATGTTTACACATTGAAAACTTAAATATAACTACGATATATTCAAATATTTAAAACTATAATGAATACACACAAATAATATGAAATACAATAACAAAATAACATAAAATTGAACTAGAATTTTAACAAATACAACTAAAAGAAAAATGAATGAGAATAGAACATAAATTATTCACAATTGTTTGAACCAATTTTGATTAAGCTCTATTGACAAATCACCTTCCATCCAACCAATGGAAGTCATATGGGCTTGACTTTTTGTACAAATAGAGCTGGGTATAGTGGAAGCTTTGGCAATTTAATAATATATATAGTGTCTTTATCTTGCCATCTTGTGAAAGGGATGACAATGTTAATTTGACAATGAATAACACACATTGACAACATAAAAAGTAGGTGAGCTTTTTCTGGTAAAGTAATATTATTTATTCAATTAAATGATAAAAAATATGCTTGTCAAGTATTGTACTATAGTAACTAGCTAAATACCTCTTGACTTCTTTCAACACTTTATGGTTAGCTAAGATCACTCATCTCTATAAGTTATTTGCAAGTTTTTTAAAGAATATTGCATGAGGGTGATAAAAATGCAAAGTGGAACCTAGAAATATGGAAAAAAAATGGTATTTTGTTATTGAAATTCTATAAGTCATGTGAGTTATAGTATCAAAGATTGTTATAGCCCTTGATCAAGAACAATTTTAATGACTAAAATGATGCTTAAGAAATAGAACATAATCTCCAAAATGAAGGTTTTCAAAGATGGCTTAAATTTTTGTACATTGCTTGTGTTTTCTTAAGTTGTTCATTTGGCATTACCTAACTTGTTGAAACATAAATGCCAAACGATTATCTCCGAATTAGCAAGCATACACCTTCTTCATTAAGTTGCTATCCTCATTGTTTTGTGTTAGTTGACAAGCATTATAGAATATTTTATAATAATAGAAACTCATCAAAGTATTTTTTTTTAATGTAGGCATCTTGAAGGTACCATATATTTTCTTAACTAATGGTGAGTTCTTTTGCTCATTTTATCCTATTTTTTTATTCCAACATATTACCCTCATATTTGAAACAGAGATAAAGCTAATTAATATAGCTTTTGTTAGCATGCTTAAATTCACTCCAAAAATTTAGGTCACAAAGTTTTTGTAACATGTTTGAAGTATTTTTTTTTTCTTTTTGTATAATAAAAATCCATGAGGCAATAAGTTTATACAAAGCTTGAATCCCTCCTTAATACTTATTTTCTCTATTGTGCATGTGTATTGAGTTTTATTTGAAAGATGGTAGAATATTTTTAGTTTTGCTACCTCATTACCTTGTTATCTAAGTAAATCAAATTAGGTAAATACTCTCAATGCTTCTGTATAGGACAAAAAATTTACATGAAATGATGGAGGTGTTACAAAGATACTTGGTAATAGCTTTTATATTTGATATTTATCAGAAATGTTTTTGATGGATAAGCCATCATTAAATTTAAGCAAACTTGACATTAGTTGTGTTGTAGGGATACGATTTGCTATGTTTATCTTATTCATGGGAAGAAATATATTTCTTTTTTCAATTAGTTTGATATCATTTCTTGATTATTTGTAAGTTGGCTTAATTTTGGTTTTTATCCAAAAAATTTATACATTTTTGAGCCCAAAAGACATATATGGATGTATGTATGCATGTATACATATATACATGTGTGTGTATGCATTTATATAATAGGTTACCAGTGATTGGTGATGCTGGTTGTGCTTGTGATATAAATTTCTTGGATGCAAGTTTCTTTCACTTATAACTTTTAATCTTTGGTGGTTCTATCTCTTCACTTGTAATACCTCACCGATTTGCAGTAATTTAGTGCTAACTTTATGATTTTTATGTAGCTTTTTAAAACAGATAAGAATATATCAGTGAAAAGAGCATTTAAGAAGATAAAAAACTACTATTTTGCTGCCCTGAAATCTTTGGTTGCCCTTGCCATTTGTTTGGTAGCAATCTTTGTTTGTGTAGTATTGACAATTATTTCTCAAATTCTATGCCACTAGTTGAGAACGCTCACTAGCATGCCACTTCCATGATCCAACCTATAGCTTTAGCCCAATCTACAAGTGACGCCCCAATTTGCAAAATTTTTGTTCTAAATAGTTAGTGGTAAGAATCTTTCCTATCCTTATCCATATCTGCGTCATTGTCAATATGCTACCAATTCCTTCATTGTCTTCGAACATGGTGACTTTCTAGACTTGTATTCAAGCATCCATTATTTGATTGTTGTTCTATAGTGTGAATGTACTTTTATAAATTTTCATATTATCCTTGTCTTTTTAACTCACTCGTTGCTATATTAATTGTCATCAAAGTTGCACTCCGATATTTTTGGTCCTTAAGCTTTCCATTGTCTGCCTCTGCTTCCTATGATTTATCTTGAAAACAAGACCAATTAAGCCAAAGCTTGAGTTGCTCATGTCAGCTGCAATTGTTTTGAGTAGATCTTCCCTGGATTTTAATTGCTCATGAACTTAAGATAAACCTTTCTGAGCTTACCACATTCTTGTTGCTTGAAGATGGAGTTCTATGGATATGGTCATAAATGAGCCAGGTTTTTAAGTAAATGTTTGTACCTGTTTACTTGATTTCTTATTAGGCTCCAGCCCAACTTGAGTGTCTTGAGTTCAAGCTTTTTTATTTATGTCATCCAGTTTAAGCTGTGAGCAAACTTTAATTGAGATCAATCCAACTTATATGAGATGTTGAAATGTTTGGCAATTTAACTTCCATATCAAACATATACACATAACTGTTGTTCATAATCGGTGGCCAGTACTTCTAGAAAGTTTTTTGAACGTTTGTTTTGATTGTTATAAAATTTGAAAGGCTGTAATTAAACTGTTTAGCAATGCCCAAATTTAGTTTCATCATTATTGTACTTTTTGTTTATATACATTTAAGTTTATAAGATGAAAAATAATGTTGTGATTAGTGTACTGAAATGATCATTTATAGCCAATAAAAAAGCCTTTGATTAAGCTTTTGCACAACATATAAGCTTAAAAAGGGCTAAATGAACAAACAAAGTGGCCTTCAGGATTTTTATTTATTGTCCATCTACATCTTATCTGAAGTAGTTCAACTATAAAATATTAAGTTGCCCATTGATTGTACTTGTTTTCCTGTTGCTCCATCAATAGTCATCAATCTTCATGACTTATGTAGTGCATATCTTCACGGCATTGTGAATCTAACCTCTTAAATATTTCTAAAGTTTGGTCAATTTGTTATGAAAGATGCAACATATTCTGTGGCATGCAGCCAATTCTCGTCTCTGCTGGTATGCCATTAGTGAGATGATGAATTATTCATTTTGTTCTATAATAGAAAATTTTCAATAATATAGATATATGTACCATATATTAATTCTGTTGTCCTTGTTAACAAATTGACACTTTGCATATGGTCATATTGGTGTAATGCAACTAATCCTTTTAACTGGATTATTTCCATAAGAATCTTTTTGTTATATGTAGTCGAAATTGGTTAATTCACTTGTTTTTGGAACATCTTATTGCTTAGGTGGTGGCGTTCCCGAATCCAAGCGTGCTTCTGAATTAAGCAAGCTTTTGGGAATCCAGATCTCACCTTTGCAGGCAAATTTTGCACATCCATATTACATTTGCATTTTTTCTGTAATGAATGTGTTGGACTGCCCCAGGTACCAATACTGTGCCATTTTAATGTCACTGGAGTAGGTGATAAGACATGGCCAGTCAACCTATTTGTCTTGCGTATCATTTCTAACCTTTTTTTTTTTTTTTTTTGATGAAAAATTTGTTTCAAGGACTAATTGACCTATGGAAATCCAACTCTTTTAAGTTATTATTTGAAAATGTTTGTACTGGGGAGCAGTTCATATGGATTACTGTGACCAATGAAAACTAGTCTACTCACGCCACTTTCATTAGAACACAAATATAGTCGTGCAGTAGTTACAGATTTGTACTGTCAATACGATTATGGAATTTGTGGCCTGTGCCATTGTGATACCGTTAACCTCTGAAGGTTGGCCTGCTATTAATTCTTCATTTTGATAACTAGTGCAATTGTTGGTTGGTTGGCTTCAGCTAAATTCTCTAAGGACTTCTCAAGCATTGTGGTTGTCATGCAGGTTGTTCAGGGGCATTCTCCTTTTAGAGATCTGGTCCGGAGGTATTGTTATCCTCTGTTTTTCTTTAATAATTTACACAGCACACAAATATAGACTTTCATATATCTGTGAGTTTTGAGATATTTGTAAGATCTTATCATGGCTTTCATAGTCGAGCTCCTTTGTTTTGATGCATCTTTTGTTAGATATTTATGATAGTCACTTGAATTGTTCGGTGCTAATTTCTGTTCAAACAGGTTTGAGAATGACCTAGTTGTTGCTGTTGGTAAAGGCGAGCCTGCTGAAGTCATGTTAGAATATGGATTCAGGTGTAAACAAGGATTGCTTTTAATGTTATTTGTCCTGAACTAGCCAAGCCTTCTACATGGAAACATGTAATAACAAGAATTCTTTTTTATCTCATTTTTGTCTTTTGTTTTATTTGCAGAAAAGTACTTTCTATTGATGCATATTCATCATTTTTCAAGGACATTGACCCACTTCTTCAGTATAAGCATTGGAGAAATAAGCGAACTCTAACAAGTGAAGTGAACAAATTGAATTCTACTCTCAATTTTGATTCAGAGGCAGTTAAAGGAGCATTTATTGTTAGTGATCCAGTTGATTGGGGAAGGGACATTCAGGTGTTTCCTTTTTTCCTGTACTCGCGTCCCTCTTGATTTGTGAATTTTTCTTGTATTACAAATCCAACATATTGTTTTCCATAGGTCAAACAGTATATTGGTTATAAACTTCATGTCCATCAATTAACTTATAAAGCTCATATGAACTATTTAACCTTATAGAAGTATTATATGAGCTCATCCAAATTTCTTGAACTCTGCCATTCACGTTGGAATTATCCTTAGATCCATATTAGCTATAGACGACATGAATCACTTGGTTCTTGCTAAATTGGGCCTTAATATTTCTTGTTAAGAGAAGAGTAAATCTAATGGGGGAGTCTAAGATTAGGTCCAATGTACCTTGAGACAGTAGTTCAAAAGCTTGGCTCACTAATAAGAGTTTTTTAATTATATTTCAAGATTTTAGCATTATATGCAACTTTTAGTATGAGACACTATATTCGTACATGTATTAATCACAATCTTTTTTGAGAAAATGTGATAGAAAAGAGTACCATTGTTATGCCAAATAGATGCTAAACTATGGTTTTTGTTGAATGCCTTATAACTAAATTAATGTCTATTTATTATTTAAGTAGACAGACAGAAAAAGTTTCAATGATGCTGAGTGGTTGAATACCTTTATGAGCTGATTGGGTTAAGTGGACTTATTCAAGTAGAATGAACTTCAATATATGGAAATTTGATGATGGCTTCCAAGATGATGATCTTGGAATTGTGACTCGCACATTTAGCAATCATTTACAACTACATAGCAAGATAGCTGATGTTGTGTTTCATTTTACTAATCGTTCAAATTGATGGTAGTCTTTTTTCCTTTATGGGTTATTGCTGACGATGATATGAATGTGGATCATCTGATTGTTTAATATTTTTTCACTGATTGGATTTGCAGACCTCAGTGTGATCAGAAACTCTCAACTTTAGGATGAACTTGAAGCATGGATTATTGGAGTTTGCAATGTGGCAAAGCTCTTCAAAAAGGCACTATTATGTAAAAACATAAAATAAAATAAAATTTAGAAAGGATTATGGTGCAAAAGCACAACGTTCCCCTTCATTAAACTGGAGCATTCCTTGACCACACCTGTTTATAAATCTCTACTCTCTAATAATGGCCTTTTGATCCTTATTTGCAGCAAAAAAGCACCCTCCATAGTCACTAACCACATGGTTTCGTGCCTCCCTTATGGCACATTTGTTTCCTTTCATGAACTTTCTTGTCTTTGAGTTCTTGCATTATACAACTCAACTATTCATAGCTATGAGTCTTCATTGAATGGTTTGTAATCTGGAATTTGTAAATAAAATTTATATCGATTTATTTGTAGGTACTTTGTGATATTTTAAGCTGCGGTGGTCTTCCAGGTAAAGAGAAAGGGCCCCAACCTGCTTTATATCTTGCATCAGATGATCTCAGTTATCAGGTGAGTGAAATTCTTTGGAGAGCCATCATCAAGAAATCAGTAGTTGTATCGGCTTCTGCTTTTCATTTAATTTCTCTTGTCAAGTTTCTGAAATATGAACAGTTAGTTTAGGCAAGCTGAATTCTTGGTAATAATCATGTTACAGGCTGCATTTCCTTCAGAACGCCTGGGAATGGGTGCTTTCAGGATAGCTTTAGAAAGCATCTTTAATAGGTAATTCGAAACTGTCAGCAAATGATGACATTGAATGGAATTATTTTTAGTCTCATGTGTCTCCCATTAAGCTGCAGTGTCAATAAAAATCCTCTGCAATATACATATTTTGGAAAACCAAATCCATTTGTATTCAAGAATGCAGAAGCAATTTTGATGCAAGTTGCATCAAACATGTGTGCTGAACATAAATATGGAGATAGCCCAGAGGAAAACCAGTTTAGTACAATCTACATGATTGGTGATAATCCTGCAGTTGACATAAAAGGTGCCATGAAGGTTTGTGCTCATACCATGTACCTTTAAAATATCTATTATCTGCTAATAAAACCCAAAAAATTTATAGAAACTGTGTCATCTGGTTTGCATGAACTCTTGAGATGCTCACTGTGGCAAAAAGCTTGATATTGTTTGTTAAACTTAACTTGCAAAATCCAGTTGGAAAATTTTTTAAGCCTTGCTGGAGCTACAGAAGAGTTTTTTTTTTTTTTTTTGTTTAATCAGTAATCATCTTCTCTTTTCGATGAAAGTTTTAATTGAAGTATGCTTTGATGGATTGCTGAAATGAGAACATTCTTGAGCCATAGAGTTGTAGGTGAAACTGAAACCCAAAAGCTGTGTATTACTTCATTGCAGGCAGGGCGTCCTTGGTTTTCTGTACTAACAAGAACTGGAGTCTTTAAGGGTGAAGGCAACCACCAGGAGTACCCTGCGGACATGGTGAGTTAAAAATGCTCCTGTAATTTAAACTGCTAGCTTATCTTGCTTCTGCAATCAGCACATACCCTTTAACTGAAGCAGAAGTTGGTTCCATAGACAAATTTCTCTGTATGATCTGTGGATTTCATTATTTAGAAAAGAAGTTCTGTTGCAAAACATAACCATGGATCTCTTCTTTGAGAGTGTTTGACAAGCACTGCTTCCATTTATTGAATATTTTTTCATAATTTCTATATTTCAATCACACATTATTTTTTTCATAAATATTTTTTGATTTTGATAAGAGCTTTTTACAGCACTTTTTTGTTTCAATTTCAAAATCATAAAAGATTTATCAAATATTTTTTTCTTTTTTACGTAAAATAAGTTTTTTTTTTTAGAAAAGCTACCAGTTAATTAGTCAAAAGTATTTTTCCTCAGCCAGTGTTTTCCTTCAACTGTATTTTTGCAGGTTGTAGATACTGTTGAGGAGGCTATTGAGTATATTTTGAATAAAGAGGCATGCTGATTGCAGCTAAGTGATCTATAGTTCTTCTCTATGGAAGGCTTTTGGTACTTAGCCGGAAACTAGTTTCTGAGCAGAAAACTAAGGTTCTATTTGATTTCTGCTTTATATACTTTGTCTCAATTTTTTCAATCTGTTTTTAATATTTTTTTCATCAATTTTTTATTCACATTTTTTTTTTTGTAAAAACTCATTTTCAATACTTTTTAAATCTTTTTTTTTCTAGAATATATATTATTTTTCTTGAGCCATTTTTAAAATTGTATTCCAATGATAGGGAACAAGTGAAATGAACAATGAGGAGTGAAAAAGGAAACATAAAAGCTAGCAAATGAAATTGTTTAGGTTTATGTTCATTGAGGTTTCTAACATATGTTTTGGGGATGGGTTGGTTGTGGATAACAAAATAAAGTTTTGAAGATAAATTCTTTATGCAAGCAATTAGTAGATATATCTTAAAAATGAGTGAAAATGCATCTTCACATGTGGATGAAGCAATTGAAACTTGTTTTGTTCACTTTTATATGCAATTTGTTAGTTGGATAACATATGGGGAGTAGGAGAAACTTTTATAGTAAGATTTGAAGTAGAAAGTTACAATGATGAATATGAGAGAGATGGTAAAGATAAATCTAAATTGTTATTTGAATATCAAATTATAACCTGAAAAATCTAGATCTTAATGTACAATAAAAAATCATAGTTTTAAGAGACTAAGTATTTATATATATATATATATATATATATATATATGATTTATTATAACAGATAAATAAAAAAATTAAATTAAATAAAATATAATAATATTTATGAAATTAGTTCAATCATTATTTTGTAGTCTTTCTTATATCATTTGTAAATAATATTTTTATACTTTAAATGAAAACAAATAATTATATGAATTAAACACTTTTTAAATAAGTTTTTTTAAGAAAGGAAATATATATATATATATATATATATATATATATATATACATTTTTTTTTTGCTGCCTAAGTTAGTCTCACAATTAACATTTATATGACACAATTCATATCCAAAGTATTGGAGAAGAAACACTCTAAAGCAAAGATAACTAGGAATTAAAACAGATAAAATTCATTACATAGGTATAAGTTGCAACAAAGTTGAAATTTCATAGCAATTTAGTGATATCAATAGATAGTATGTTTTTAATGTATGTGTTTCCAATTTGTACTTGTGTTGAAGTTTATATGCTTTGTTTATGTATCTATATGATTGCCTGCCGTGAAGTAACTTCAATTTGAGCAGTCCAAACTAGCTATTTTAGTTCTGAATCTAGTTTGATTGACCAGTTTCAGCTAAATCCAATGATTAAAGCTAAATCTATTTGTAGTTGAATTAATGCAAATATTGTATAACTGAGGATACAATTACTTTTAATTAGAGTAGAGGTCTTAGGAGATAATCATTTTTAGTTTATTTTTTTAATATATAAGTTCTTTTTTCAAGTAGAGTGATAAGAAAAATAAAAAACTTTCTAATAGTATACTTTTGAACTATAAAGAAAATTATTCATGTTTTTTTATGCTTTTATTTATGTTTATTTTATATAAGATTGTAAATCAATTTATAATACAACATTTTTAGCATATGGTTATTTTATTTTATTTTTTTGGTAAATATATTAAAATAATTAATTGATCTTCTAAACCGTAATTTCTGAAACAATATTATTTATCACAATTATATCATTTAAGCGAAAGAAGTTGTTAGATTTTATATTATGTTCTTTTTATAAATATTGAATTTAATAAAGTTCAAAAGGTGTTAAAACATAAGTTTAATTTTATATCAATTATTAGGATTAGTGAAAACGAATATTCTTTTAATCACTAATAATAATAAGAATTTTGCTCTGTTATTAAATAATCATTTATTTTGAATCAAAGTAATTGGACTAATTTGAATAACAAAATTAGTTCAAATATTACAATAAAATTTAATATATATGTATACATATACATATACATTAAAGTTTAATAAAAATTTAATTTGCAATATGATATAATTAATATGAAATTTTATGCATCAGAGTTCCCGCTGACCAAGCAGCCATATTTAAATGTTTAACGAGAATAGGCTTGTTTCTTTATTTATGTTTTCTCGTTTTACTTTCGCGAAGGCTCGTCGGAGAAGATAACCTCGACATTTCTGAGGACGAACTTGGAAAGTAGTCAATGATGAACGGCGAGCTTTCCAGCTTCTGTAATCTCTCCCTGCTCTCCTCGTACCATTTTCATCCTCACAGCCTATTTTCACTCCTGGTGGATTTGTTATCTTCTTATTGCAGGGAATGCCCCTGTAGCCAGGATGTTTATGGCCTTGTGCGCTATTCTCACGGTACTATTTGTGGCTCTGGGCGGTTCTACTAGTCTTCGCTTCTTCCCAGTTGTGGTCCTTTGTTGCCATATTTTCTCGGATAAGTTGTTGATTAAACGCGTTTCGGAAATGTACTGGAATGTTTTTTTTTTCCTAACCCACAAATAGTAAGTTTCCATTTAATTTTTGGATATTTTGAATGTTGGGTTGGTATTTCAACTTTTTGACCACTGCTTTTGTTTTTCTCTTGATTTGTGAGGTTGTGCTTTGTCATTTTCGATGAAAAGAATGGTGGATGAAGAGCATCCAGTTGTACTGAATAGTTGCGTAAAGATACTGGTTGGCATCCTTGTCTCGGGAGTCGCTTGCTGAATTTGTTCTGAATCTAGCTTGTGGAGAGATGAGAATGTGAGGTTGATGATGAACTGTCAATCTTTCGTACTGTTGGATTTACAGTGAGAAGATGGGGATTTAAATGACAAGATTTTTCTCAAATGGTGATGAATATTGGAGTTGAGAGAGAGAGATTTAACAAATGGAAGTCTATTCTTTCTTACTTTTCTCATGAGTGCAGCAAAACCTAATATACAATTAATTTCGATACAGGTTGTTTAGTAGGTTTTATTGTCTAATTTAGCATAGATGTACATAAAGTTAAACCTAATTGGTTATTGTCTACAGAAAAATAATTGATCTTCCTGGAATTTTGGAACTTCCAACTCATAAAGTGGCGCGATCCATGGCACATGTGCCAATAATTCCCTTGAAAAAATATTTTTCAAGATTTGCATTAGATTTTGATGGCTTCTCTAGAGATCAGGCTCTTCTAGTTTATTGTTTTCATCATACTATTTCATTGGTAAGCAGTTTTTTATTCTCTTATTTTACATTTAGATTATACCTTTAATCAATAGCCTATTATCTATTAGAGTGATATCATTTCAATGATAGTGTAGTAAAAGTAAATCATATGCTATTATGATGTATATTATTCTATATTTCTAATAATGTTAGATATTCTATATTCTTTGATTAGTAGATTCAATTGAAGATTTTATCATAGTAATTAATATATTAATTAGAATTGGATTCTATTAGTTTACAATATTATATGATTATCTAAAATACTCTAAAGTTTCACTATATTTTTCCATTATACTGGTTATGAAGGCTTCTAAAGTTCTTGTCCAATTAAAACTTATCCTATTGAACTAGACGATATGAAACTTCAAGAGTTATTCTTGAGTTTTAGTATAACTCTTGAAGTTTTAGTGATTCCCACAATTTTTGATATTCAAGCCTCGTTGCTTTCTATTATCACTTTTGTTGGCTTTTGCTCTCAATCCTATTTCTTGAGTAGTAATTGAACTAATCCTAATACATTTTAGTTTGTATTTTGAAATAATAGAACCTTTTAAGATTTCTTCTTGACTTGCTGATTTTATTTTTAATTGTATACCCCTTCTTTTGATGTTGCCTGAGGGTCGCTAGTCTTCATTTAGGTACAAAAAGTGTGATAGGGGAACTAAGATGTCCCTCGTTCAGATTATAATACTTACTTATGGTTGGTATGTCCCCTTGAGAATTATATCCTTCAAGAATTGATTCTTAGTACTAATCATGAGATCATCCATGGGTAATAGCATCTAATGAGATTCTTCATTGATCATGGAGGGCTCAGATGACTTTAAATTCTTGACATTCACTGCTTAGTAAATTTCATGAATGGTAGTAGGTTAGCTATGATGCATTGTTGTTAAACTTTTTCAAGATTCGGAATGGAATGTTTCATATCAACTTCAATTTTTCTTTCTTAACCTCCTTAGCTATTTCTTTCTAATATGTAGTCATAAGAAATTGTCCTTAACTTATTTTTTTATATGATGCTTGTCTTTTCTTTCTTGTATTTCTTCTATTAGAGCTTTGGTTGTTTCCTAATAATAGTGTATCCTTCAAATATTCTTAATAAACTTTTGTATCTTTTGTTATGTAGTTCCTGCGACTCTCTTGGATTCGTAAGATCAAATTCCAAGTCATATAGACTTTGTGGTTGATATCCCAAACATACCTCGAATTGGCTCAATTCAGTTGAATTATCAACATCTTTATTATAACCAAATTGGCTGTACTGTAGACTCTTATATCATGTCTTAGGATGATTTGAGATACACCCTTTTAGTAGATGTACAATCACTCGATATATGGTCTCTATCAATTTGGGGTGAAAGATTGTATTTCGTGTTCATATTGACAAAAGGTTTCATAAAAAATCTGCTCGATGAATCAAATGAGATGCAATGATAGTCTGTAGCTGATGACGTATCTATATTTTTCAAAGAGCAATTGCATTTCTTCACTTTTGATATCATATCTACATGTTGTGAGTTTTGTCGTTTTTGGGAATCCATCTACTACTATGAATGCTTTATTTTTATCTCATTTTACAATAGATATGCTTCCTAAAAATTTCATCAAAATATTTTCATAAGGTCAATTGGACATTATGAGGGACATGTATAATCTATACTTTTGAGTGACTAGCTTCGATGTATTGCAAGGTTCACATCCGTAAATGAATCTCTTTACATTGAATTTTATCCTCAACCAATTACAATAGTCTTGCTAACTTTGAAATGTTTTTATGCTTTTAAAATTTGTGCTTCTTGAATCCATTTTATCAAATCACTACCTTATGGAATACAAAGTTGATGTCTTCACTTCTATGATTTCTTGATAACCGGGTTCTTCTACATGACTTGTCATGAATTGCTTGTTCTCTTTTGATTGAATCTAGATAATTGAAATTAAACATATTGTTTACTAAGGATCTTGATGGCATGATGGTCTACTTGTAGTAGGTCCTCTCTTATACTTCACAACGAAGTTGTATCTTTGCAAGTAAGCCATCCACCTCAAATATTAAGCTTGTTGCATGTTGGTCTAGGTTTGTAAGAATTTAAGTTGTCAATTGTCGGAATATATGATTGTTTCTTTGCTTAGCAAGTATAGCTAACAATGTTTCACAGTTTTATGTAGAGGTAGTAGTTCATTATCATTATATCAAATAAGCTTTTTGGGCCCTTTGTAGCTTCTTGGAATACTATGCCATGGGTTCCCTTATTGTAGAAGCACTCTCCAATGGAATATCTTGATGTCGTTGCTTCGATCTCAAACAACCACTTAGATTAAACAGAGCTAGTTGTGGTGTTTCACAGATGATTGTCCTTAACAAGAGAAAGGTTCTCTCATGTTCCTGCTTCTACTCAAAGTTTTGTTTGTGCAAGTGAATTCACGATGTTGTTATTTCAAAAAAATCTTTGAATTAACTTTCTCATATGTTGTCATGCACCAATGAAACTTCAAACATTTGTAATGTGTATGGGTCTTGATTAGTTTTCGATAGCTTTGGCTTTGACTTCATCAATTTTGATCACACCCTTTTTTACCTCAAATCCCAAGTACAATCGAGTAAATATATCAAGCTCATATTTCTTCTTGTTCAGTTTTAATTGATGCATAGACTATTTGCACATGCTTCTTGTGCTCATCAAAGTTGTATATGTAGATGAGGTTATCATATAAATACCATAACAAAATCTTTAATGTAAGTGTCGTAGAACGTTGTTTATCAACCAAATAAAAGTATCTAGTGTTTTACAAAGCCCAAATTACATAAGAAATCACTCATATAAGTTATATTTAGTTTTAATAGTAATCCTTCGCATATCTTAGTCATTGATTCAAACATAATAATATCTCAAGTTTAGATCTTTAAGGTCCTTTTATATCTTCATTCTTCTAATTATCCGAAAAGAATGAATTGGAACCCCCTAATTGTTTCTACAAGACGGACTTATTTACTTGGAGAACCAGGTGATAGTCGACATGCATACGTTGCTTTTATTCTTCTTAAAAACCATTGCCATAAGTGATCTACATGGTGAATTGCTCAACTTCGATGCTCTTGTCTAGGTAAATTTCTTTGCTTGTTTCTTGATCTCTTTAGCTTTCACATTTGAGTAATAATACGTCCTGAAATTTAGTAAAAGTGCATTTGATACAAGGGTAGTTTCGTGTTGTAGCCCCTTTGGGGGTGGTCCTTGTGGTTTTTTGAATAAGGTGGAATATTACTTGATAAGGATCTTTAACTCGTATTTCCTATAACAATTCAACTTGGCCACTAGGTTTCTCTGGTCGAACCAACAACATATAGCTTTGATAAAGATCCACAAGTCTCTCAACTTGGCTTATCATTACCATGTCCACTAGTCGATGCTCTCAATTTTGATTTATGGGGCACTTCTCACCTTTGTAAACTTGTACTGCAATACTCATCAAAAGAATATCGCAACCCAATTCCATATTTATGGTCTCCTGAGGACAATCTAATGGATTTTGAGTGGTACCATTTCACTCATGATTTTATTGATTTAGTCTTGGGTAATGATGAACTTCACCCATCACTGTTACTCCATTTTGTCTCAATATCTTGCCATGTCTATCCTTTCTAGTAAGGTTGGGGATGAGGTTTAGTCATGAGTGCTGATTCTTTCGATGGTGTCCATCGAGGCTTTGTATCTAGATCTGACTTGCCATTGGGAAGTGCATGGAAAGAGCTGAGGTGGACACTAAAGTTTAACAAGTAGACTTGTTTCTGCCTTAGTTCTTATAATGCTCAAGTTAGCATGAAAGTTGGTTGATAGATTTTAATAAGAAATTTGGGGTAAAAAAATAACTTGTAGGGCGAAGTTCTATTGTAGCCTATACTTTTGCAAATTATAGCAGAACAAAAACCTGCTGGAGCATGGCTAGCATTCATTGTCAATTGCTTTGATGACAGTGTTCTTTGAACTGAATCTTTTTGTGTAAATTTGAAGAAAAATTCCCAATCGAAGTAGAAAACAAAGATATATGCTTATGGAGCTAAACTTGTTTTTGGTACTTCAGATTTACTAAAACATTATTTTACATTTTTTGAGATAAATGGTAGAATGGCTTCTATCATGAAAACATCAATATTTTGCTTGTTGTTCAATGTTCCTTCTAATTTTTTGTTTGGGTTCAAATCTTCTTCTTAGGTAGTAAGTGTGTACCATTATACATGTTTGTCAGATCTCTCGTCGTTTTGGTCAATTCACTCTTGTTTTTAATTTGTTTGACTTGTAATTTACTTTATACCATTGCAGGATATTATACAAAAACTTCACATTTTAAGAGTTACTGCTTCAGTACTGGCCTTTTCTTCAATCCCGGAGCTAATGTTTGGAGTCTTTTTGCCGTATTACTTTGGGTTATTGGAGAGGCAGATAGGTTTCAATAAATAATTGGTACACAGTGTCTTAAGTTATGTTGTCAAGGAATGATTAGGCTTTTTATCATGACTTTGCTTCCTTAGCCTCACAATCTATGCCAAATCATGTTATGAGACATCATTTCTATGTATCCATTGACCTTAGAAATGTGTCGAATACTGGTATTTGCTCCACCTCCACCACCCCTACTCCCTCCACTCTACCAAATTACGCCCTGCATGCTAGATAGAATATTTAGTTTGTAATACTGTTTTGGTACTTCATTGTTGACCGGAGTTTACAATCTTTAAATATGCAGGTCTTTGTTATCTTCTCTCTTTCAGCATCACTGTGCTTTAAGGTTCTTGCTTTGGTGGTTCTAAAATGTTCACGTCAAATTACTACAGAAATTGGATTGATAAGTTATATTTCTGGTTTATTTTTGAAGAATGTTATCCTTCTTGTATGTAATTCATATTTCATTTTTATTATCCCATATCTGAGTGATCTTTTTTTATCCATTGTTTTCTCACCTTTTAAACTAATTTCCTCAAACTTCAAAAAAAAGAAAATGTTTAATAGAAAATATCCCTTCCTAGCGAGCTGCTGCTTTTTCTTTTTAAATAAATGGCACTTCACTATTACATTCCTCCTCTTCCTCAATCGCTTCTTATGTTTATTTGGAATGGGGTAAAAAATTACTTGGTAGGCTGAAATTTATTTCTCATTTTTATGGCTTTTTGCCATGCCCCAGTTCATCAAGATTGTTAACTTAATGCTCTTTGTGCTGTTTGATTCATGATCTTGGAAGTTTATGTTTTTCCTTGTACATTGTCCTCTTTTATATTATAATACTATTTGATTATTTAAAATACTCTGATGTTTCACTATATTCTTTCCATTATACTGGTTACAAGGGCTTCTCAAGTTCTTGTCCAATGAAAACTTATCCTATTGGACTAGATGATATGAGACTTTGAGAATTTTCCTCAAAATTTAGAAAGTGATTCCCACAATTTGTGACATTCAAACCTTGTTGCTTTCTCTTATCACCTTTGTTGGCTCTTGCTCTTAGTCCCATTTCTTGAGTAGTAATTGAACAAATCCTAATGCATTTTAGTCTATATTAGGAAATAATAGAACCTCTTAATATTTTTTCTTGACTTGTTAATCTTATTTTTTATTGTATACCCCTTCTTTTCATGTTGCTCGAGGATTGATAGTCCTCATTTAGGTACAAAAAGTGTGACAAGGGAATTCAGATGCCCCTTGTTCATATTATAACACTAAGTTACGATTGGTATGTCCTTATGAGAATAATATCCTTCAAAGAATTGATTCTTAGTACCAATCATGAGATCATCCATGGGCAATAGTATCTGATAGGATTCTTCATTCATCATGGAGGGCTCAAATGACTTTAAATTATTAACATTCACCACTTAATAAATTTCATGTATGATAGTAGGTCTAGCTATGATGCATTGTTGTTAAACCTTTTCAAGACTTGGAATGGAATGTGTCATATCAACTTCAATTTTTCTTTCTTAACCCCCTCAGCTATTTCTTTTCATTATGTAGCCATAAGGAATTGTCAACTTATTTTTTTATGATGCTTTTCTTTCTTTGTACTTCTTCTATAAGAGCTTTGGTTGTTTCCCAATAGTAGTGTATCCTTCGAATATTCTTAATAAACTTTTGTATCTTTTGTTATGCAATTCTTTCAACTCTCTTGGAGTCTTAAGATGAAATTCTAGGTCAAATATATTTTATGGTAGATATCCCATACATATCTCGAATTGGCTCAATTCAGCTGAATTATCAACGACTTTATTATAAGCAAATTGGATGTACGATAGACTTTTGTATCATGTCTTTGGATGATTTGAGATACACCCATGTAATAGATGTACAATCATTTGATATATGACCCTTATCGATTTGAGGTGAAAGATTGTACTTCGTATTCGTTATTGACAAAATCTTTCACTAAGAATCTGCTCAATAATCATGAATCAAATAAAATATAATGATAGTTTATAACTCATGATGTACCCATACTTTTCAAAGAGTAATTGTGTTTCTTCATTTTTTATATCAAAACTACATGTTGCAAGTTCTATCATTTTTGAGAATCTATTTACTACTATGAATGTTTATTTGTGATCTCATTTTATCAATAGATAAGCTTCCTAAAAATTCTATCAAAATATTTTCATAATGTCAACTAGACATTGTGATTGACATTTATAGTCTATTCTTTTGAGTGATTAGCTTCAATGTATTACAAGGTTCACATCCTTCAATGAATCTTTCCACGTCGAATTTTACCCTCAACCAGTTACAATAGTCTTGCTAACTTTGAAATGTTTATATGCTTTTGAAATTTTTGCTTCTTGAATTCAAATTACCCAATCACTACTTTATGGAATACAAAGTTGATGTCTTCAATAGCATAGCTCACCTCGTAGTATGAATTTCAAGGGTCTCTTAATCTTCACTTCTGTGATTTCAAGTTCTTCTACATGACTTTTCATGTATTGCTTGTTCTCTTCTGATTGAATCTAGATAATTAAAATTAAACATATTGCTTACTGAGGATCTTGATAGCATCATGGTCTACTTGTAGTAGATCCTCTCTTATACTTCACAATGAAGTTGTATCATTGCAAGTAAGACATCCACCTCAAATGTTAAGCTTGTTGCATGTTTGTTTAGGTTTGTAAGAATTTGAGTGGTCAATTGTTGGAATATATGATAGTTTCTTTGCTTAACAAATACAATTGACAATGTTTCACAGTTTTATGTATCGGTAGTAGTTTGTTATCATATGTTAGATAAGTCTTTTGTGCCTACTTTGTAGCTTCTTGGAATAGTATGCCATGATTTCCCTTATTTTAAAAGCACACTCCAATGGAATATACTAATGCCTTTGCTTTGATCTCAAACAACTACTTAGATTAGGTAGAGCTAGCTGTGGTGTTCCACAAATTGTTGTCTTTAATAAGAGAAAAGTTCTCTCATGTTCCTCTTGCTAAAAATTTTGTTTGTACAAGTGAATTCATGTAATGGCGTTTCTATTCAACAAATCTTTGAATTAACTTTCTCATGTGTGGACATGCACCATTGAAACTCCAAACTTTTGTAATGCTCATGGGTCTTGGTTAGTTTTCGATAGATTTAGCTTTGATTTCGTCAATTTTGAGCACACCATTTTTTACCCCAAATCCCAAGTACGATCGGGTAAATATTTCAAGCTCATATTTCTTCTTGTTCAGCTTTAATTGATACTAAAATAGATCATAGATCTTTTGCATATACTCCTTGTGCTAATCAAAGTTGTGTACGTAGATGAGGTTGTCATATAAATAGCAAGATAAAATCCTTAATGTAGGTACTGTAGAACATTGTTTATCAACCAAATAAAAGTATCGAATACATTACAAAGCCTGAATTACATAACAAAAACCACTCGTATAAGACATATCAGGTTTTGATAGCAATCTTTCACATATCTTAGTCATTGATTCAAACATAGTGACATCTCAATTTTAGATCTATAGGGTCCTCGTATGTCTTCATTCATTTAATTCTCCGAAAAAAATGAGTTGAGACCCCCTAATTATTTCTGAGAGACCGACATATTTACTTGGAGAATCAGGTAGAAGTCGATATGCATACACTACTCTTATCCTTCTTCAAAACCATTGTTGTAGGTGATCTACATGGTGAACTGCTAAATTTGGATGCTCTTGTCTCAAGAAATTTTTTGCTTGCTTCTTCATCCCTTTAGCTTTCACAATTGAGTAATAGTACATCTTGATATTCAGTAAAAATACATTTAAGATGATGGTAGTTTCATGTTTTATCTTGTTAGGGGTAGTCCTTGAGGTGTTTTGAATAAGGTGGAATATTTCTTGATATGGACCTTTAACTCGTATTTACTTCCTATTACAATTCAACTTGGCCACTAGGTTTCTCTGGTGAAACCAATAACAACATATAGCTTTGATAAAGATTCACGAGTCTTTGAACTTGGCTTGTCATTACCATGTCCACTAGTTGATGCCCCAGTTTTGATTTATGGGCACTTCTTCCTACCTTTGTAAACTTATACTACAATACTCGTCGAAAGAATATCGCATCCCAATCTCATATTTATGGTCTCCTGAGGACAATCTAATGAATTTTGAGTGAAACCATTTCAGTCATGATTTTATTGATTTAGTCTTAGGTAATGATGAACTTCACCCAACACTATTGCTGTATTTGGTCTCAATATCTTGCCATGTCTATTCGTTCTAGTATGGATGGGGATGACATGTAGTCATGAGTGTTGATTCTTTCAATGTTGTCCATCGAGGCTTTGTATCTAGATCTAACTTGCCTTTGGGAAGCGCATAGAAAGAGATTAGGTGGATTATAAAGTTTAACAAGAAAGCACGGACTTGATTCTGCCTTAGTTCTTGTAATGCTCAAGTTAGCATGAAAGTTGGTTGATAGATTTCAATAAGAAATTTTGAAAAAAGAAAATAACTTGTATGGCAAAGTTCTATTGTAGCCTATACTTTTGAAAATAATGGTAGAACAAAGACCTGCTGAAGCGTGGCTCGCATTCATTCTCGATTGCTTTGGTGACAATATTCTTTGAACTGAATCTTTTTGTTGAAATGTGAAGAAATTCCTAATCAAAGTAGAAAACAAAGATATGCTGATGGAGCTGAACTTGTTTTTTGTACTTCAGATTTACTAAAGCATTATTTTATATTTTTTGAGATAAATGTTAGAATTACTTCTATCATGAAAACACCATCAATGCTTTGTTTGTTGTTCAATGTTTCTTCTAATTTTTATCTGGGTTCAAATCTTCTTCTTAGGGAGTACGTGTGTATCATTATACATGTTTATTAGGTCTCTCATTGTCATTTTGGTCAATTTGATGCTTTGTTCTCTATTAGAGTGCCTGAATGTTCCTTGTGCTAAAAGAACCATTTTTTCTAGATGATTTGCTCCTTTTTTTAATTTGTTTGAGTTGTAATTTACTTTATACCATTGCAGGATGTTATACAAAAACTTCACATTTTAAGAGTTACTGCTTCAATACTTGCCTTTTCTTTAATCCCTGAGTTAATTTATGGATTTCTTTGCTGTATTACTTCAGGTTATTGGAGAGGCAGATAGGTTGCAATAAATACTTGGTCTGCGGTGTCTTAAGTTATGTAGTCATGGAATGATGTGGCTTTTGATCACGACGTTGCTTCCCCAGCCTCACAATTTATGCCAAATCAAGTTATGAGAATCTGACATCATTTTTATGTATCCATTTACCTTAGAAATGTGTCGCATACTGGTATTTGCTCCACCTCCACTACCCCTACTCCCTCCACTCTACCAAATTACACCCTGCATGCTAGATAGAATATACAATTTGTAATACTGGCTTAGGTACCTCATTGTTGGCCACTGAGTTTACAATCTTTAAATATGCAGGTCTTTGTTTTCTTCTTGCTTTCAGCATCTCTGTGCTTTAAGGTTCTTGCCTTGGCGATTCTAAAAGGTTTGCATCAAATTAACTACAACAATTGGTTTGATAAGTTATATTTCTGGTTTATTTTGGAAGAATGTTATCCTTTTTGTTATCCTTCTTGTATGTAATGCATATTTCATTTTTATTATCCCCTATTTGATTTGAGTGATCTTTTTTTATCCCTTTTTTCTCGCCTTGTAAGCTAAGTTCCTCAAACTTCAAAAGAAAAGAAAATGCTTAATAGAAAATATCCCATCCTAGTGAACTGCTGCTATCTGTTTTTAAATATATGGCACTTCACTATTACATTCTTCCTCCTCCTCCATAGCTTCTTAAGTTTAGTTGGAATGGGGTAAAAAATAACTTCGTGAGCTGAAATTTATTTCTCATTTTTATGGCTTTTTGCCATGCCCCAGTTCATCAAGATTGTTAACTTGATGCTCTTTGTGCTGTTTGATTCATGGTCTTGGAAGTTTATGTTTTTCCTTCTATGTTTTCCTTGGTTAGTACTTTACTTAAAAATTTGGAATCTCAGACCAGTCAATTGGTTCAGATTATTCGGTTGACAATATGGAAAAATTATGTGATAGGTTGGTTTAAAATGAATTAATAAGTAAATACTATCAAAGGACTTTTTGGTAAGTAGACCTCGTGCATTCGTTTGAGATAACACTGCTTTTACTAATGTGAGTTTCATGGAGATTAGCGATATAAAAGAGAAATTGTGGAGGGATTTTGAGAAAATGGAGGAATAGTTGGAATGGTTGGAAGAGAGTAAAATATGGAGTATGAAAGAAATAGTATTAAAGAATTGCTTTTCTTTTAATGAAGCTTGAGAATTAAAAAGAAGCAAAGGAAATGTAGATCAAAGACAAAACAAGAAAGTTGTTTAGATATTGAACTTTGACATAACATGAAGCCAATAAGATGACTCTGTGTTCATAAGGATGAATCCCAATCCAAGGTTTAGCTTTCCATTTTATAAATCTTCGTCATATAGAAAGTAATTGACAATTTCTAAAAACATTACTATTTGTAAAATACAATTGATTAGAGGATCATTCATGGATGCATGTTTTTACCATTCTCACGGTTGGCTATAGTGACTTGGTTGACTTATTTCCTATGACTTAGCACTAGACTTATTGGTCATATAAGGATTGTCATATTTGTTTTTTCTTTTGTTTGTAATCATCAATAATGGCCATGTGGCACAACAAAAATTTCGTAGCATCTTCTACGAAGAAGAAATGCTCATTGTCACGTACCTTGACATATTCTTCTTTTATTTCATATGAGGTGCCTTTATAATTCGAGGGGGCTTGTGGTTAGACTGAAAAGCTCTTAGGGATTCTTGTTCAAATTCATGCTTCTTCCACGACAGGAAAATTGTCCTGAGCTTCAAAACATAATAAAAAATGTGGACAATAGTTGTGTCTAACTTAACTAAATTGATTGGATTGTCTAATCAATCAATAAGGTCATCTAATTAAAAGTGATGTAAATGGTTTGGATGATCAGACTAGAAGATCATTTCAATCGAATGATGGTGATAGAGGGTTTGCATTAGCATTGTGAAGATGGTTTAATTTTGCAATTGAACCATTTAATCTTAGGTCAACAAATTCTATAAATTTAAGACTACAACTTGGGAGAAATCAAAATTTTAAAATTGGAGATTGTTATTGCTGTAGCTATTCTTAAAGCTATCTGAAGTTATATTATAAAAGACCCAAGAAGATTGGATAGGGATTTAAGAGTATCTCTTATACTTCTATGTGAGATTAGATTTTTTTTTTTTTTGTTTTTAAAAGTGCTTATTAAAATCTGTAACTCTTAAGACCTTGAAACTTATAAAATGCACCTAGTGTCTAGAACAAAAAGGGGGATCAAAAGGCTATGAGGTTCTTACGTATTGAATGTTAAGGTTTTATTTGGTTTCCAACTTATCTTGGAGGAAACCATGATGGGGACAAGAGAAAAACATGGGGAGTTCAAGAGGTCTCTTAAAAGAACTTTTCTCTAGTTGAGAGCCCAATTACATTGGGTTTAGTTGGGTTAACTTTAGTTTGTGTTAGTTGATGAGAGATGATCCTATTTCTAAATGGATTCCCTTGTTGTGTTTGTTCTGGTTAGCCAAGTTTTATTACAAATGGTAAGATCTCTATCTTTTTGAAGGAGTTTTTTTACCTTATTTATTTATATCAAGTTCAAGTGATATTTAGCAAAACTTTATGTGTGGAGAGGCTAGACTAGATTGGGTGATTTAGCTATGGAGAAATAAAGACTTTTCTTTTTCTTGTGGAGAGATCTTGATTGGAGTTTTTCTATCTTGTTTATAGTTTTTGTTTCATATCTATTCATACTTTATTGTATGCACAATATACTTTGCTAGATCTTTCTACTTCTTGTCATGACTCTAGTCTAAAATGGTTCCTTTAGATTTCTTCCATATTCCTCTGCACATTTATTCTTCAAGGTCACCTATTGTAAATCCTTGTTTGCATGGAGTTTAACTTTTGAAGGGGTTTATCTAAGGGATATGGACTAAATTGGTATTAAATTAGATAATTATCTATAGTTTGATCTAACTTTTCATTTGCAGAATTTGTGTTATAGCAATCATTCCTTTTTGTAAAGGAGTGGTTTGTATAATTCTATGCCTTTACCTTGTATGGTACGGTTGATATGTGGAAGGATTTCAAAGTTTGGTCATCATTAGAATCACAGATGGCACAAACCTTCAATTGATAGAAGAGGAAAGAAAAAATAAGTATTTTTTTAATTTAGTTAAGTTCTTATTTGCCATGAGAAGTCTTTTTGCCCTCCTCTTCCTTTAGACTGCTTATAGCTATCACATATGCATTAGCATTTCTTATGGGTTAGGGAGGTTTTCTTACCATGATTAGGGATGTGAGTAAGATAAAAGATGTTTTTGGAGAGGAAATGTGAGAGTTTGGAATGAGAGATGAATTAAGTGATAACATCTTATGGGTTGTGAGATATGTGTCTTTACCCATAGGATAATTACATCTATGGGAGAGAACCATAAGGGTAATTACAAGGTGTTTCCAACAAGGCTTGAATATCGCAAGAGCAAGTTTCTCATTTCCAGTTGGAGAGCAGATTAAAAATTTTCTCAAGTAGAAGTGTCACTTTTAAAAGCATGAATGAAGATCTCATGTTCTTCTTTAGCTTGGTGAGTGACATCTAAGTGAGCAAGAGGAAAGGAAGTAGTGGGACACTCTTTTCCAACTCTTTGGGCTCCATCCTTATGTATTTTCATAAAATCTTTCCATTCTCACTTCTACACCTCATCACTTGAATTTTGTTGTTTTGTTCAGCTGATTCATATGCTAATTTTCATGAAAATTTTAAAACACGAGTTTTAACTTTTATATTGGATTTTTCTTTCCCATAAGTCCTTTTAATGTCTCTAGCAAGAAATTTGCATGCTTTAAAACCCATACTCAAGATTAGCCTCTTTTTAATATCTATATAAGTCTAGTTTTATTATATTCTCTCTGTATCTGAATGTTTATCTCATCAAATATTTATTAAATAACATGAAATTTGGTAGATCATTTTTTTATACCTTTGTTTTGGCCTCAAAATGGATGTCTTAAAACTCCTAAGATAAACTTGTAAAACTTGTCCTTAGCTTAGAGCCATCTTGGTGTTTGCTATTTTTCCCATATGAAACTACCACCTATGAAGCTAAAATTTTGAAGAATCTTAAAACATCATTAAACTCAAACTTTCATGTTTTGATGTTGTCAAAATTTATCTTTCTTCTTCTTAGTATCTCCTTTTCATTTGTAGTCCCAAAATCTTTATTGGATCCCCTTTTTTCAGCCCTCTAGCTCTAAGTCTTTTCCTTTTCTTTCACTAACACAATCTTTGGATTGTCGTTGACACCATCACTATTAACTAACCACAACCCTCACCCCTTGAGAAAACTATGGAGTGGTTAAGAGCTCTCTTGAAAAAAAAAGCTCTTTTGAAAAAAACTATCTCTAGTTCAGAACCAGCATTAGGTTAGGTTGACTGGCCCGAGTTTGTCATTTGGTTAGGGATGATCTTATTCTTAGTTGGAGTTCCTTGCTGAGTTGGTTGGATTGGCCAAGGCTTATTAGTTGTGGTGGGAGTTATATTTGTTGAGAGCATTTTGTTGTGTTTGTAAGCTCTATTGAGTTAAAGAGAACTTTATTGGATCTTTCTATGTTAAGTGGCAAAATTGGATTCATTGATGTGATTACAAAGAGAGAGAAAGAGTTTTTTATTTTCTTGTTTAGTGTCCTCTTCTGATTGAGGATATCTTAATTAGAGTTTTTCTATATAATTTATTATTTTTATCTTACGTCTGAGGATATCTTAATTAGAGTTTTTCTATATAATTTATTATTTTTATCTTACGTCTATTTCTATTTGGCTCTATGTATTATTAATGCAGACGCATCTAAAGTTAGATAACAAATACACTCCCGTTGGTGTCACACAAGTCTCATAATTCTGTTGATGCAAAATTTGGGTGCAATTTGTTTCCAAAAAAGCATAAAATTGAGTTTTTTTTCTGTTTTTGCCTCCATTTGTTGTCATCTATCATTGTTAACTATCATTGCCACAACCCTCACCGACCCACTCACTCGCATGACCTACTTGACCCATCAACCTGGCTAATTCATGTGATCCACGTCGACCCGCTCTATCCGATCCAACCCCATCGAACGCGTCTATCGACCACCCTCGCCAACTACGTTCCGCCCAACCCGTGTCTACCTGAAAATCGGATAGGATGCATCAAGCTCTGCGCCTGAGCCGTACCGATAGAGCCCCACCATTTTGTTGCTCATCATTATTTCCTCCTGAAATGCACAGCTTATTTGGAAACTACTTAATTCAATTAATTTTATAGTTTTTTAAGTCAATTTTATTCAAAATATTTTTTTTAATAATTTTGCATTAAATTTTGGAATTCCAAAATGTCCTTTAGAGTTCTCACTTTTGTGAATAAAAAGTATGTGCTTAACTCTAATTAGAGAGATTTCAACTTTCCCTCCTCATATGAGTGACAATGATCGAATGTGAGAGACCTTCCACCTAAAGAGCTGACAATCAAATCCCTTTATGAGAGACAAGGATCAAAGGTGAGAGACCTTTAATCGAAAGAATTGGTAGCTAAACAAATTCTCATTTTTTCCAACACCTTCAAGTCTTCTCCTACCCTTTAACTCTCTCTATTAAACCACCAAACCACCACCTTTCTCAACAAGACTCCAAATCCTAGCCTACCATCTTGTTACTCTTTTAGTCAAGCTTTCTTATTAACCTAAACTATCACCTCATCTCTCTTTTCCATCTTTAGAATTTTACACACTTTCCAATGAAAACTACAAGACATTATCGCCAAAATGGCACGTTCTTTTAGTAACTTTTATTTTCTAGATAGTAATCTAAAGTTAGAGTTGCTTTTTCTTCTATTAAAATACTCCACATAAAGTTTGTCTTAAATTTTTTATTTTATATGTGTGAAACTGGATATAACAAAAACTGCTTAGTAGGACTTTATATTTAACGCTTAATGTGTTGCTAACTACTCAACTTAACAATCCACCTTACTATTTTAGACGTTAATCTTTGAACAATTCTAAAACGTCACATATGTCATTTAACCCTAATCAGTATATAATATCATTTCATGTTTTCTAATAATCTATTGAGAATCTCTAATATTGTAGAATCCAAATTAGATTTTGATAAAAGTCTAATTTGTCTTGCATCAGCTATATTCTTTATAAGATTTTTCAATTTCTCAACACAACTTTAATCCAAAGCGATTCATTCATATTTCCTCTATACCATTCCACACATTTATTGTTTGAGGCATTCCCTTGCAAATTCCCACCGACATGGAGTTGAAATTTGTTTGATGGCTATGGAGGATTGAATGCCTTTTATAGATAGAAGTTCAAGAACAACTTGATTTAGTAGAATAATCTCTACTCACTTAAAGGGAAGAAGTTTGATGCATGAAAGCTATCTCATGCATGCATCTATTGAAGGGTTTGGCCCATAACATTTGTTGTTGTAGCTGTACCTTACATGTTCTAAAAGGTAAGTTTTGCTAACTTGGACGCTGGACGTGACTATAATTGTTACCCTCACACACTTTCATAGTGTCTCGTGACACTCAACATTTTAATAAACTGACAACTAATTTCCAAATTCAAACTAGATAGGATACTCAATTAAAAGTTTGAATATCATAACATTTTATCAACTTTTGACATCAGACATACCTGAGGGTATCTTAATAAATCAAATGAACTAAATTCATGCTCAAATTTTGTCAACTAACTAAATTATGTACAATCTTCAAGATTCATATAGGCAAAATTTAAAAGTATTTTGAAATGATGTTTGTTCTTGATTCTGATATTATGTATGGCTTTTCTATTTGTTTTCAAATTTGTATTTCATATTAGTTATGGGTCAAATTTACTTCAAAACTTGTAATTAAGCAAAGCATGTGGTAGAGTGTACTAGAATGCCTGGTTTTAGGTTTGACAATATAATTAGTATCAGATTTATAAGGGGGATATGGAATGAAATGGAGAAAGAACCTTAGGTGGAATAAAGAAGACAGAGATCGTCGCCTCAATGAATCCGTCGATAAGGCTAACTATGGTCCTAGACCTATTAGTCTCGCCTTGGACTGCTCTGCTAATGCCTCTTATGTTTTCTTCATTCCTCATTCAAATTACTATCTCTCTCTTAGTGAATTGAAGAGTACCTTTTTTTTTTTAATAACATTTTGAAACATGCTACACTTCAAAGAATGTGCTTTGTAGCATTTTAGTGTTTCTCTTTGGAAAGTTCCTTTGAACCCCCTCTGACCATAGTCTAATTCTCACCCCCAATTTAAAGTCAAATCCCTATGGGATGTTGTTGGAGATATCAGTGACCTGGGAACTCATCTGCGGGTTACTTCATGCCATGCATTTGTGACTCTTTGGCTGCTCAAAGGTTAGGGCCACTCAAAGGAGATGTACGACTCTTTCCAAGTTGCTTGTAAGTTCCTTTGAACCCCCTCTGACCATAGTCTAATTCTCACCCCCAATTTAAAGTCAAATCCCTATGGGATGTTGTTGGAGATATCAGTGACCTGGGAACTCATCTGCGGGTTACTTCATGCCATGCATTTGTGACTCTTTGGCTGCTCAAAGGTTAGGGCCACTCAAAGGAGATGTACGACTCTTTCCAAGTTGCTTGTAGGAGGAGGATCACTTGATTCTTTTCCATCTTCCTCATTCTCAGATCCTCCTCACCTCTTTCATAAACCCCTGAAGTGCATTCTCCTTTCGCTTTGAATATCCTTGTCATAGTCATTCTCCTACCCCATTCTCCATCAGTTTTGAAGGCTCTCCTTGCTGTGAGGACAAGTTTTATCTCAGTTCTTTACATGAGTAATCGTTGTAAAGCATGTGCACAACATGAAAATTGGTATGATAATTATCAAAAAAAATATTACTAGACAATGGTGACTACTTCCCCATATGTGTATGATTGCACAAATACACATAAAACAAATATATTTGGTTTATCATATGTTGCTATCTCTCATTTTTATAATCATATATGAAGTTATTTCTGATTTATCTTCTTGAACCTGTTTCTTGAAAGGAAAAGTTTATTTTCACCCAAGATTTCTATGCATACACTTCATGCTCTAAACCTGTGCAGTTTGTTTGACGTCCTAACCTGAGAAGAAGGAATGAACCATCTTATGGGACTCATCACTTCATGCTCTAAACTTGGTTTTCTTCTTATCATTTCAACCAGTTGCTTCTGCTCTGAGCTTTAATGGTTTTTCTTCATTATTTTGCTTTCAGAGAAACTTTGGCCCTGCAAGCACAAGTCCAGAGCCACCTGAGACGACAACAACGACGACGACAAGAACGTTTTTTGTTGAGATTTATCCCACAACAAAACCGAGCCCAGCTTAGCTAACCAGTTGAATTTTCACAGCAATTGCAAATGTGCAACTCTTCATCAGCTCATATTACAGTATCCATTTGTCTTAGGATAATTACACAATAAATGAGATCAGCAGAGTTAATTAAAATTAAACTAATGCTGCTGGTATAATTCAGATTTTGAATCAATTTTTTTTTCTTGGTACCATATGAAGCTTGTGATAATTACTTTTGATCTGAATTAAGCATTTACCTGATTTGAGTTAGTATTTTTGTGGGTTTTTTTTTAATTAAAATACTTAAAAGAAAGATTAGCTGCATCATGCTTTAGGTTATATTAAATTAATCAGTCATGCATCATATGTTTCTTAACATACCAATTGCTGTATTATGCAATTGTGCAAAAAATAACTTCAAAATATCTCTTTTAAAACACAAAAAAATTAAAAAAAAAACATTAAAAGTATCAACAAGTATTCAAGATCAACATGTCAAACCACCCCCATAAATGTATCTCCTTGATTGAAATGTAGATCATTAGAAGTATCCTTTAGCTCTACTGCAGAAATTTTGATTAACTATTGGACCATTAAAAGATCCCCCTTGACAAGAATATGCTCTAAACAGACATTCTTCAATAAAACCAACTATAAATGATGAAGAAATAGTCAATAAGTGAAAGAGAATTGCAGGCTAAAAATACCCTTTTCGCATTTCTTCTCAACTGTACATCCTCCTGTGAAGCTTCAGTGCAGCATCAATGGAGCTGGAAAAAACCTCAGTGAACCAATAATGCTCGACTGCAGGTCAATTGCTACTCAATTTCTAACCTTCAGAATGGCCTGCATTGACACCCCATGGAGAAGCTTCACAAAACCCAGAAAGCTCAACATTCCATCAGAATGCCTGATCCAGTCCTGGAGAACAACATGAACCGGTATCGACGGTCCGAGGCCAAGCTCCTAGTACAAGAATGAGATCAAATTGAGCCTCTCTTTAGTGAAAACTGTTGAGATTGAAAACGTTCTTTCCTATTGATTGTATAAGAAGAATCATACAGATGCAAGCTCCTCAATTATGATGGGTCGATTCCCATCCTTGTCGAACAGCTCGTATCCGCCACGAGCATGCTGCTCCCAGGCGTCCGACGCTTCCAGCTGATGCACGCTCGTGGCGGCAGCAGCAAACTCCTCGAAATCTAGTTTCCCATACTGAAGAGAACTCACCTGTTTAAAGCAGAAACATGGGTAATGGCATTTCAATTTGGAGTCATATAGAACAGTGGTGAAGTACATGAAGCACACCATGTTGATGAAGTCCACAACTTTAGAGTCTTTCATAGCTTCAGTTGAGTTCTTCATCAAGGCCTGTGAATAAGGATTCTCATTAGAGTTAACTGCTTAATTCTATCATATAACAAGGCATAAAGAATAGTTAAAAACTTACTGTTTTAAAGTTTTGGAAGGAGATGTAACCATTCCTATTAGGCCCCAACAACTCAAACTGTTGTCTCAGGTATGAAAGCTGAGATACTTCCAATGTTTTGGCCAAAGCCTACATATATGCAATAGATTAAACCCAGAAAAAATGACAACAATTGTTCATTTATAGTCTTGAGACATGATAGTTTTGATATGTTATGTCCTATGCTGAAAATTATCTATGAAAACATCTCTAAAAACTCAATTTTTGTTTATAGAAAACTCATCTCTTTTTATAATCATTTTCAAAACGTTCTTCTGAAAAAGAGTTCTTATAGAAGAAACATGGTATAAACAAAGCTTGATAACTAAAACCAAACAAACGATGATCCAAGAAAGAAAAATACCTTTAGTGCTGATTTCCTCAAAGAAGAAGTGTACACATATTCTTTTGCAAGCTTACAAACTAGTATATCCAGTGGTATTTTAACCTCTTCAAATTGTTGGATCCAAGGATGACCTGTTTCCATAATGTTTGATTACTTGAATCATCATTCAGAATACCCAAATCATGACAACAACAAATTGATAACATACTAAGTGCCTGTGATGCAGACATTCTCTTCCTATAATCCTTATTCAGCAAACCCTTCACAAAATTCTTAGATTCAGGAGACAAAGATGGCCATGGTTCTTCGTCGAAGCTCGGTTCAGCTTTCAGTACAGCTTTAAATATGCCAGATTCCGTCCGTGCCCAAAACGGGCGGCTTCCACATAGAAGAATGTATGCAATGACACCTATACTCCACATATCTGCCTCAATACCATAAGATCTATGTAGAACCTCAGGGGCAACATAATATGCACTTCCCACGATATCATTCAGCCTGTCATCTACATTTTAGCATGACTAGAGCAAATTAGACCTCTTCAAAGAACGATGAAATTAATGAAAAGTGAAGGGTGAATCTTATTTGAACTATCTAACCTGGTTGGACAAAGTCTGACAAACCAAAATCTATAGCTTTTAGAGTGGCATTGTCATCCTTTGAAGTAAAGAGAAAGTTCTGAACAACAGAGTGCACAATTTCATTAGAACAAGTTGAAGATGAAGGGAAGATTCGATATGAGGGTTGATAGAAAATACCTCTGGCTTGAGATCTCGATGGACTACACCCTGGAGATGACAGAAGGAAACAGCATTTAATATCTGGACCAATACAACTCTTGCATCGCGTTCTGAGTATTTACCACCCCTAAGAATCCAAGTACCAAAGAACAATTCCTTAATAATACAAATATGGAGCAGGTAGTAATTGTAATATGAACATTGAGATCATTAACTTAGAAGGAACTTCTACATAGCCATCTTTAACCATACCTTGAAAGTATCCTATCTAATAATTCACCTCCTTTGCATAGCCTGAGGTATAAAACAAAGGAAAATGAGGTCCAATTGACTTTTAACATGGAAGATAAAACAACCTACAGCAAAAACCTTCTATTTGTTCCAGCTAATCTCAAAAATTAAACAGAACTACTGCTTACTCCATTCACAATTATTGTAATTGAAAAGCAATTATAAATTGGTTATAAGCCACGAAGCTGGGGCATCCGCTGCCCCCATAAAAGAAAAAGAGAAATCAAAGAGTTCAATATCTATTTGGTAAACATTTCACTCGGAGATTGTTGGAGCTAACTTGGAGTCAACAACTTGGTATTCGGGTTGCATCATCGCATCGCCATTGCATGCAAGTGTACTTTCTTATTGATTCAGAAGTCAAGATCGTTGATGAGCCTTTTATTCAATTTTTTTTTCTATTTGATGATCCTTTTTTATTAGGACCTTTTTTGTGGAAAGGATTTTGATGTACTTAAAAATTTGGGAAAGAATATTCTTGCTCGCTATTTGTAAATCATTCTCATGGCTTCTTTGTCAATCGATTATCCTTGTCTGTCGTGATTGTGGGCATAATTGTGCTTGAATCACGTAAATTTTTTAGTTCTTCTTTTATGTGTTTAATCTCTCTGACAACTCTTCAATTATGAGTCACTCTTTACAAAAAAAATTGGTATCAAAGTTTTAATTAGATAACAATGGCAAATTATAAGATCAAGAATAGCTCTAAGAGTTTTGGACTTTAGAGGACCAACGTGAGGGGATTGTTCGTCTAACAAGTCATCAAAACTCTAATAGGAAAATCAATATTCTAAAACCATTAGTGAGATAAAAAAAGGATGGAATGAATAAGAAAGCACTTTTAAGCTCTGTTTTTGTGATGCCACCTAGCATTTGTTTAAATGAAAAAAAAGTTTAATTAAGATAGCTGTAACTAGCAAGAAGGTTAATGATAATGAAGAAATTTCTAAAAGCACTTAAATAATCCATTTACTATAGGACATATTGATCAATATACTAAGATAATAGATAAATCATTGTAGTTTAGTGAGATCAACAAATTTTTTTTATGCAATTTATGAAGATTTTGTACAACTATTGAGAAGTCAATAGTAAGCTAGATATGTGATTACTCAAACCAAAGCCTCTCCCTTATGAATGCCCAAATACTATCAAAAGAAATACCCACTTATTTTATTAAAAATGTTCAAATTTGAATTAACACATGCAAAAAAAGACTATGGATTTGTAATCAATGCATTCTTGATGGATTCAAATCCTACTCTTTTAAGATTTTTCCTTTATTCTAGTAATTTATTTTTCACGATTACTCCAAAAAATCACCATTATTTCAAGAATCTCTACTAACATATGTACAATAAAAAAGCTTATATTTACAACGAACAAGAAAACTATACTCCTAAAATTCACAAGGGAATCTTACAATTACAAAGTTTGACTCCTTTCTTTTCTAAAAGTGTACTATTTACATGAGGTAAGCCAACAACATTATTAACAAACATTACTCACGCTAAGGTGAAACAACTCTCAATATTTTATAAAATAAAAGGTAGCTTAGCATACAAAGCAATTGATGCATAGGATTCAAGGAAGGATCAAATCCAAAGGTCTATTTTTGCAAACATCATCCCACATTTTGCAAGAGCAATCAATATTTATAAAAGAAAAAAATGTAAACATAAAAAGTTAAATAAAATAGAATATCACTTACTCCATCACTATATAAACATTTTCATCATCCTCACAAGCATCATAAAACTGTACTATATTTTTATGACTGGTGAGTGAACCCAAGATTCTAACTTCTCTTCTCACATCTTCAATAGAAATAGCGGTTGTCATCTAAGAAAGAAAAAAATAGGAGATTAAATTGAAAACATATAAGATTTTAACAACCAATATGTGTGAAAAACATTCTTGCATAACTCAGACATGGGCAAGAAGCAACAAGACAAAGAACTAACAAATTGTACTTTATGATAGAACCAAATCTGAATACATTTCAATCAACAAAAAACATGAAATTTCATTCTATCGATGCACATTTCATATGCACATATAACCTAAGACTCTTAAAAAAGTGTGCAAACCAAAGATAAATCCTCAGCATTTAGTTAACACCGCCACTAAAAAACAACTCTTAATTCCACTGCATGAGTTTGCTAGAATATAGAACATCTTTCTAAAAGAAAACGTAAGAAAAGATGTAATGTTAAGTGATGACAAAGTTTTTTCTTTTATAAAATCAAGCAAAATTGGTAAACATTTGCAGCACTACAAGCCTTAAAGTCCAGTCTTGCATAATATTGATCCAGAAAACCATCAAAGCTTTTACATAATTATAGGGTGCAACACATTGCTGATGAAATTGCTGCATAATCTAGAAACATCATTGTCAAGCAACATAAGCACCCATGCACCATTGCAAGCATTTTTTTACTACAAACATATGTAGCATGTAGCTTTATGTTGATTGCTTCCACACCCTAAGGTTGCTGAGATTAGTGCAAAATTGTTTACCCCTTAATCATGAAAGAAGCTCCATAGATCTTATTATGGCAAAAATGTTAGGTTTAAACAAAATCATACTATGATTAAAATGTCATTCTAGGCAAAGGTTCAATAAAATTGACAAGAAGTAGAAATACACAGCATAGTTGTCAAATTAAAGGAAACTAGGAACAGAATACAACCAATTTGACAAAAATGTCATGGAAAATGAAATTTGGAAGGAGCAACATAAACAAATTCCTTCAATGGAAAGGCCTCCTAAGCTAATACAACAAATATAACATAAGGTAAACTGAAGGAAACAAAATGTTTTGTGGTTTGCAAAGGGCAAGTTAGATCAACGAAACGAATCTCAAAAGAATTTCAAACTCAAAAACATGACAAAATGTATTTACGGTTTGCATCAACCATAAGTGTAGGCTTCAAGAATGTAGCAAGTCTCAAAACAATTTTAAATAGAAAAACATAACACAATATTTGGTTTGAGTAAAATAAAAATTAAGGGAACTGCACTAAATGAGGGACCAGGTTAGCCCAATATATCATTATGTTGACACTTAATAACCCAAAAGCTTTAGCTCATAAATGAGACTATATTAATTATATATTAAAGTTCTAATAATATGCTTAATATACAATGAGGAACAAATATAATGTCATTTGCAATTAACAAAACTCAACATAAAATGAGATTCTCATCAAGATTATTTATCACTCTTTCATTAACTCTAAGATCTTTTGATCAATCAAATCAAGTATCATGTTGAATATCAAGGCTATTAGCTTGCTCCACCAAACATTTTGCACTATGTATGGATTACATGCGAGCTATACGTCAATTACTCATATGAAGCTTATGTAGCTTCATCGAAGCTTAACAGTCACTAGATCATTGGTTAATCTTAATGCTACTTGTGTCACATTAAAATGCAGCACAAATTTATTAACCAATCCATCTTCAAAAACTTTCTTGTTCCTTGAAGGAAGTTGTCAAAGAGCCTTATTGCTGCTTTTCCAACAACTTGATAATTGATCCACAATCCAATTAAAATTATCACTTAGTATATCCCCTCATCAACATCACTTCTAGATTGATAAAGATTATCAAAGTTCCTACCTAGAAGGTTGAATAATACTTAACCAATTCAGTAAAACATCAAAGAAAATTGACTTCATGTCCCAAATCACTCCCCACAATGAAACTCAACAAAATCATTGATGTACAGATTTATCTACATTATTTTGAATTCAATCATTATAAAAAAAAAAGCCAACGGACCATAAGGTGATAACGAGATATAATTGGAATGTCATAAGTCACAATGATTCACCCTGTTTTTTTTAAAACCATGTTCCTAATAATATCTACTACATCAAGTTGTCTCTTAAAATTCACTTCATGGATAATGATCAATCTCTTAAAAATCATCGCATATAACTTGTGGTCATAAAATAATTGATCAAGTCACCTATGTAGGGGTTTCTACCTATTCATCAAGTTAAAGCCAACTCATTCTCTCTCTTCAAAGTAAAAGAACTCATCTAAATTGGATAGATCAATTGCATATACCAGCACACCTATAGTTCTACAAGCAATGCCATTGAGCCCCCTCTTAGTCGTCACATTGAGCACAACTCAAATCTTCTCTAGTATTTTGCTTGATGATCTTAGCATTCATAAAGAGTTTTCTATGCACCTCTAACCACAAGAAATGTTGCATTCTCACCTAGAGGTTGTCGTAAAACATTTTCTTCATTTCAAATGCTTCTCCATTGCAAATTACAAAATTCATATTAAAAGTTGATGTTGTAATTTATAGCCATTCATATATTTGTCCCATAAAATTTCATCCAATTATCTTCCCATAACCACTATCCGTTGCAACAAAGCTAGCTATAATCATAAGTCTTTCCTCCTACAAAATATTCCAAAATGTCAAGTCTTAGGCATTTCCCAATCCTTTGTTTAGTCATCTTGCTAAATTTGTACTTTTACGTCAATCCCCTAAAACCCCTTTGTTGTTCCCAAGGTATTAGATTGCATATTTTATTCCAAAGCATCAAATCAGAAGTCTTTTAAGGCCACCCATGGAAACCTACATTCAACATCATTTACCAAACTATCCTTATTTTCATCCAAACATCATAAAGCCTCAATGAGGAGGGATTCATGCTCCAATCCCCTATTTTCCATAGGTCCACACAATTCTTCCAGCTAAACAATCTCACTTTTCTCTTGCCAACCAAACCTTCCCAAGTGAGATCTCTACACACTTTCTGAATCATGCAATGGCCCTTTGAAAGCAAAGTAGATGGCATCATATATGACAGAAGACCCAAGAAAATCAACTTAGATAAACAAATTCTCCTTACTTGATAAAGAGAGTCTACTATTCACTTAGTGAGCCTCGATTTTACTATTTTGATGATAAGCCTCCTTGAACCTTCCATCCCACCAACATTCCATATCTTCTAAGGTTCGATGGTGTTCTAAATCCACTTTGGTTATTTGATCAAACACTCTAATAAGAGTGCATTTGAAAAAATGTATAGCAATCTTCTAGGCATTGAACTTCCGATGAGATGCCTTGTAGAATCGATCAAGGCACTCAAGCACCATAAGCATATGATTAGATGAGGCTTATACGAAACAAAATTTGTCATCAACATGTATGATATAAGATATATCTTCTTGATTTCTAAATCTAAAAATATTTAAGTACCCATCTTTGACATCATAAGCATTCCATATATGACACAAAAATGTATGGGGTAAGAGAATCTCACTATTTAATTCTTGAAGAGTTTAAAATTCACCAACATCACTTCACTATATAAAACAACAATAAAAAAAAGTAGAGATGTACAATATAATGAGGACAATGAGTTTCTTTTGAAGTCCAACCAACAACATAGTTTCTCTAATGAAGTAACAATTGCTATAACAAGCTTTTTTATTTCCAAGTCCCTAATAGCCACAAAGTTGGACTTTATCACACTCTTCCTCTTGTTATGAAAGATTTCTCTTCTTCACACATTCCATAATCTTTGGCATCCACCAACTTCCTCAATCAGCATTACATCTCATGGGTCATCCTCTTATCCAAACTTCCCAGCCCTTGGTATAGTGGATCCCCACCTTGTTTTGGAAACTCAGTTCCTTGGAACTAAGTTGGAAGTCACAAAATTGATGGAACAAGCCATCCCTTAATTGCAAAGAACAAATATTATGTGACGTGCCTTTGAATCCTTCCACAAGTTATTCAAAATTTTGCCATCTTTAGACACCCATGTGGCCATCTTAACTTTAAACGAATCAAGCTCAAAATTGGAAAATTGCAAGAATCTCCATTGTTTCCTTGAATACACCATGTTTTCATCCCTTTGTTGGCTGCATGAGCTTTTAATTTCCCTATAACGCCCAAGCTGTACTTCCAAATTATTTGCAACCTTCCCATCCTTCTTTATAACCTTACAGCCCTTCTCCTTGGCACCTTCAATTCTTTCCTCAGCCAAAAAATTCCTATTATTGCCATCCATAACTGTCCTCTCCCCTGAATCATCACAATTATTCTCCTTTAGATCTGCAAAAAGCAAACCAAAAAACCTTCTATCTTGGCCCATTTTCCATTTCTTGTATGCTCCCCTTCCATAGCCATTGTCTTGTACATTGTTGGTCTTCCAACTCCTCTTCTTCGTCCTTGTCTCTGTACCAGCATCCATGACTCTGCCATCAGCAATGATATGAAATTTGCCTTCATCAACAACTGGATAACAGGAGTTCAATGTGTGAACATACCTCCCATAGATGAAGCAGATCAAATGCCCTTGCTTAGCCTCTATTTCTAAATTTGGACAACAGTGGTTTGTTCAAACCAATTTCCACACAAATCCCTGCATAGTTTTCCATATTGAGAGCCCAGATGTATTGTCCATGTTTATGGAATTAACAAGATTGAATTTTGAGTTCTTGCCTAACACAAATGTATTACCAAAAGATATCTCATTCACGATCCACCCTCCTTCTCTTCACCGTCATCTATTCGTTTCTTCTTGTTAATTCTTCGAAGAAGAATAACAATTCTTCATGATTTCATTTCATCAAAACAGCAAAGGGTGAAATTGTGATAAGGAAAAAAATTCGAAAATTTCTCTCACTAAAACTATGGTGAGACAAATCACAGACTCGATTCCTTCACCTGAGAAGAATTGACACAACAACACAATCAATATAATCGAGATGAGAGATGACCATGAAAAAGAAGATCTTACCTTTGCCTTTGGGATGACCTTCACGGCTACTTTTTCGCCCTTCATCTCCCCCTTCCTCGAATTGGCCAAGCAAGTATACCCGAAATGTCCCCTTCCCACCTCTTCTCCAAGTTCATATTTGGAGAAGAACTGCTTCGAGAAACCAAAGCTTTTGTCGAGACCCAATTTAGCCTCGCTTCCTTCCGGAATCGAGGCCTCGTTTGGCTTCACCGACCCGTGCCGGCGAGCGAGCAGAGATTTGATGTGCTTCGCCGGGGAAGGCGGAGGGAACGGCCGCTTGAAGATCCGCAGAGGCGTCGAGTTCACACTCGAATTCGCCGGCGAGCTTTTGTAAATCCCCCGCAAGGGACTCGGGCTGTAAAATGGGAATTTGTGGGGTTTCGGAGTGTTAAGATTCGGCAAAGGAGCTTCAATTTTGGCATCTGGAGGCGAAGGAGGTTCTTGACGGCTCTCTGACTGGATTTCTGCCTTCTGGAAATGCTTCCCCGAGCAGATGCCCATAGAAACCAGAATCCCGCAAGCGTGCTATCGATTTGATCTTTGAGAATCCGATCAAAAGCTTAGTAGCAATCGGAAATAAAGCAGAGTAATCGATGCCTCATTATCTGAGCTTGCAAGAAAATTAAAAATCCTTGACAATTAAGGAACCAGAGAACCATTCCATGAGAACAAATTAAAGACAAAAGATTGCAACAGAGCACTACCTATATGACTAGAACACATCGCACTGGCGTAAGGAAAAAAGCATAGAAATAAGTACGGTTAAAAAGAGTAGACCGAAGAACACTATTTGAGGAGAAAAACAACAGAACCAAGAAAAGCAACGAGTTCGCGGAAGCACAGAATGCAAGAAGCTAACTTTCATCGCAAGTAGATTACAAGGAGGAAGAGTGAAAGAAAAGAAACGAATACAAGTTTTTGCGAGGAGCAGATCGAGAGGGACCAGCAAAATGCGAAGGGGTTGACGATGCTGAACAGGATGAACGGTGAGAAATAGGAAGAGTGGCGAGAAAGGGAGGGAAGGAGGGAGGGAATAAAATAAGAGAGCAGTGGAAGTAAGAAAAGGAGGCACCTCCTTGGAGGATTGTTCACCATTTCATCGGTTCTTTGTCCTTGTTAGAGTAAAAATCCCTCCTTTTCTAGATTTACGAACTCATAAAAGGCCCACCATTAATTCTCGTGCTGTCACAGTTTCATCCACAGTTTGTCCATTTACTTCGCTTCTAACGCAAAAAACACAGAAGGAGGCTTAACTGTGCTCCCGCACAGGCATGCATCTTACAAATTTGACTTCAGCTTTAAGTGGTGGAGAAGTCCATGGCCTCAATTATCTTGTGATTAAAATTGCTAAACAAACAAGCAGTTGCATTTGTAGCATAAATCGATCTCATACATTAAAAAAATTCAAACAAATCGATTGTGGACGACAACCCAATGCCACCTCACCGGATTTCTTGGGATCCACAGTGTAGTCTTAAAGGGAGAAGTTGATGTGATCGTTGAGATCATTTGTTTGGATGAAGGTGGTTATAAGAACTGTTTTTTTATTTAGTATAATTAATAATGTAACCAACCTCATTAATGAGGATGGGTCGTTTAAGAACTCAGTGTTTCTTCATGTCGAAGCACGTGATTTGCTGACCATCTTCATTAGATGGACGAGGCATTGATTTGATGAATCTCAGTTTGTCTGTGGGACACAAATCTTTGATAAACAGCTTCCATTGGTGAATCATTAATAGCTTGTTATACTTAATGTTTTATTTAATGAAATGAACAGTGAGCAACTTTAGGTTACACCTTTCTAATTAGGGTTTTTTTGTGTAGAGCATTCTAGTTGTATAATAGGATTTGCTACTCTAATATTATGTGCAAATTTTAGTTTGCATGGCTTATAACTTTTTGTTATTCAAGTGTATTAAAATTAGGTAGATATGTCATTATGATATATTTACAAGTAACTTTTCACGTGCAATATTGAGATCATCGTTACGATATTATGGTCATCAAAATGATGTTACGCTTAATCTTAATCATTGAATGGTTAGTCCATAACTTTGATCACCAAAGAATTATTGTGAAGATTATCCTTAACAAGACTTTTTTTCGAAGTTGTTCTTTATCATCAACCACTTTAATTACATCTCTGAAGACTCCAATCCTTTGGATCAACAAGGATTTCAGTATTATAATTTACGTAACTATCATATATGGAAACATGGACATCGTATTAATGAATAAATTTTATTAGACATCCATAAAATTGAGACATGAAAATTTTCAATTTTGAGAAGTATTTTTTTGTTAGTAATTAATATCTCCACCTAAAATATAATAATGGATTACCACTTTATTTGACATGCTAAAAAATATATCATCGAATTATGAGAAAAGTGTATTGAGTATGTAATAACTATAAGTTTTGACATATATGATGAGTTATAAATTATAAGATTTAAGGTCATATGATTGTAATCATGTATATTTTAATATAATAAAAAAAACATTTAAAAATGTGATGAATATTGACTAAAATATTATTAAATTAGTACAATTTTGGAAAGCATATAATAATTTCAAGTAAAATAAAAAAATTTATTTAAATATATCATTGAAAAAGTCTCTCCAAGAAGAACTTAGAAGTTGAGTTTGTAATCTTTAAAAATATGAATAATTAATTGTGAATTTTTAAATATAAAAAGTATATGTAATTTTCTCAATTAATAAAGGGTATAATAGTTATTTCTCCATCTAAGCTTTAGCGTCTTAGATGGTATGGGTTTAATAGTTAATTTTCGTCATGTTAGATAAAGATGAGGTTGGAATTAAGAAGAGAGAGAAAGAGGAGGTTAAATAAGGAAAAGGAAGAGTAAAGGAAATAAAAGGAAGAGGAAAAGAGTTGTTGTGGAGATAGTAATAGTTAAGATTTTATTTTAATTATTTCAATTTGATTTTATGCAAATAGATAAAGATTAGTGTGTTTATGAGTTAGGAATGAGAAGGTGATAGTTTAAAAAAGTTAAGGAATGAATTGAGATTGAAATCAAGAGAAACTTGAGAGAATTCATTCTCAATGACACAAGAACATATTAAACATTTCATAGGTTGTATGATTTGTTAAGAGCAAAGAAGGCTCAATAAGTCAATATACATTAGGTTAATGTATAGCATGTTGTTTTAAAGGATCATATGCTAATTATTTTCTATGGGAACCAAGGATGATCCATTCAGTTTACATAGTGCTTAGTTATGTTGAATATACTGTATGGTGGTCTCAAGGTATAATACATTAACTAAGTCAGATTTAAAAGAAGATAAATTGTTAAGGAAATGACATTACATTTAATGTAAATGATGGTTTGTTGGTTACTAAAGATTAAGGAAATGGAATTATGGAAGGAACAAACAGTTAATGATAAGCAAAATATGATATACTAAATTAAGGATAGTTGGGTAAAGTGAAAGGATGGTACTTTATAAGAGATAATATAAGAGATTTGATGGTATCGAATCATGTCTAGCACCTTATGGACTGATAGTACGATAAGAACTTCTAAGAAAATTATACTATAAGTCGTGGTTATCGAACAGTCTATTGGTTGGGCAGTGAGAGAATCTTAAGAAGAATGTTTTAGGAGTTTGTATGGTTGATAGAATTGGTATTGTTCAATATTTGTAAGAATATTTATTAATCTGTATACATACATAGTCTAAAAAACAAAGAGTTTACTATTAAAAATTTGTGAGCGTAATACCTACATAAAAGAGGAGATGAATTATGACTCATAAATTCAAAAAACTCAATTACAATAATGATGGTAATGAAAATTTTTTAATAATATTAAAGGCTATTTAAAAACTTCTTTTAGAAATAGATGTTAGCATTTATAACTTTTGTATAGGAGTGCAAATAAAGTAAAGACATGATAGAATTTTTAAGTTGTTTGATTTAAACTCATATTTATGTTACCTTCAACCGAACGGCTATATTTGTGCCAAAATCATTCCCTTTTGTTATAAAACCAATAAGAGTAAAAACACACAGTATGTTAGAGAATCCAAAAAGCACTTATTGATAATCCTATAATAATTGATCCATAAGAGCCAACAACACTAGGTCAAAGAACCTTACATATCATGAAACCATAGGACCTTATAATAACAATCAAAAGATCAATAAAAGTAAAAACAAAAAATGGGCTAGAGAATCCAAAAAGCACTTATCGATAGTCTATGCAATAATTGATCCAGAAGAGCCAACAACACTGGTTCAAATAACTTACATATCACTAAACCATAGGATCTTATAACAACAATAAAAAGATTAATACAATATCAAATATAAACTCCAAATGATGAGACAAAAAATTAAAGTAAAAGATAATTTACAAAGTCCTATAACTCAGTCTAATTTAATCAAGAAGCACATTAAATGGAAATTGAAGCAATGTAAAAAAGATTAGTTTATCTCAACTAACAAAAAAGAATGTTATAAAATACTTGAAATCGATATATAACTTTGCTTAATATTAACAGGAAGGAAGGCTATGAAGGATAGTGAAAGCCTTAAGTAACGTAGCCTGAGTTTTCTCTTGGATTTGATATTATCTTCAAGTAAAACTTCTTAAAAATGTGCAATAGATATTAACTTAATCTTCAAGTTTGCATCCATTTTATGATCATTGAAAATATTTTCAATGGCTCCAAAAAATTCTCAACAATTATGATAGTGTTTCTTAAAATTCTATAAAACTAGTCATTATTCATATTTCCTAAATTAATCATATTGTTCAATCTAAGGTTCATACAAGAACAACATACACAATATATTGATCATCCAACCCTTCAAACTTAACTAATTTGTTTAAATTAATACAAGAAAACTATCATATTGATACGATGAAATCATTATACACATATGATTATAGCTTTTAGGTTTTATAAGGACGTACTAGACAATGACAAATATTATCCTAATACAAAATCCTTAATGCTTATATCACCTATATTATCATAAGACCATACACGTATGATTAAAAAATCACACATGTACAAAGCATGATAAAACCTGCATTTTCCCAAGTCCCCACTTTCATCTCTTTATCAAATATAATTGTACTCCTATGAAAAAGATATTATATCTGTATGATATGATTCGAAGCTTTACTTCACTAGGTATTAGATTATATCTCTCGATTTCTAAAAAAGTTGAACAAATGCAATAAGTTATATCGTATTGCACAAAATCATTCAATCTTGATTTTAACTTAAGGTATTTACGAATTCTTTCAAACTCATTAGATACAATATGAATTGTATGAGCATGATATGTCATATCATATTATATAAGGATCCTATAGCAACAATAAAAAGATCAATATAATATCAAATGTAAAGTTCAAACAATTGGACAAAGAATTTAAGTAAAAGATAATTTACAAAGTTCTATAACTCTGTCTAATTTAAGCAAGAGGCACATTAAATTGAACTTGAAGCAATGGAAATGAGATAAGCATTTTATCTCAACTAGCTAAAAATAATGTTATAAATACTTGAAATTGATATATAACTTTGCTTAATATTAACAGGAAGGAAGGCTATGAAGGATAGGAAAGCCTTGAGTAATGTAGCTTGAGTTTTCTCCTATATTTGATATTGTCTTCAAGTAAAACTTCCTCTTAAAAATATGTAATAGATATTAACCTAATCTTCAAGTTTGCATCCATTTTATGTGCATTAGAAATATTTTCAATGGCTTCAAACAATTCTTAACAGTTGTGATAATATTTCTTAAAATTTTATAAAACTAATCATTATTCATATTTCCTAAATTAATCATATCATCTAATCTAAGGTCATACAAGAACAGCATGCACAATATATTGATCGTCAAGCCCTTCAAATTTAACCACTTTGTTCAAATTAATACAAGAAAATAATCGTATTGGTATGATAAAATCATCATACACATATGATTATAGCTTTCAGGTTTTATAAGGATCTTATTAGGCAATAACAAAGATTATCTTAGAACAAAGTCCTTAATGCTTATATCACCTATATTATTAGAGGACCATATACATACGATTAGAAAATCACACTTGCACAAAGCATGGTAACAGTTGTATTTGCCTAAGTTTCCACTTTCATCTCTTTGTTTAATATAATTGTACTCGTATGACAAGGATATCATATTTGTATGATATGATCGAAAGCTTTACTTCACTAGGCATTAGATTATATCTCTTGATTTCTAAAAAAGTTGAACAAATGTAATAAGTTATATCGTATTGCACAAAACTATTCAATCTTGATTTTAACTAAAGATATTTACAAATTCTTTCAAACTTATTAGATACATATGAATTGTATGAGTATGATATGTCATATCATATTATATAAGGATATTATTTTCACACAGAGGTAAACAAAAATATGATCATATCTAATGGACTAAATTAGATAAGTACAAAACTTTATACTACATTACCCAAACAATGTCAACTTAATTAAGGTAAGGTAATACATGTATGATCAAGGGATTATATTGTATGACTCGCTTAAGCTATCAATTTACATATTGGATTGCCAAGTCCAATCATGTGTTTAATTTCTCAAATGAATACATCATATAAGTACAATAATAATATTATATTATACAAATACCTTATTAAGTCAACTTAACTTTGGATTACTTAAGACCAACTCGATGTCCAATAACTTAAGTGAATTAATCATATTGTATGATGAGATTGTTGTACAAGTATAATTAGTACTATTTTGTTAATTCATAATTAGCTCATTCTCTTTTTTAATATTCTTTGATTAAACTTTGATGAATAATATAGCTTGTTAACTTGACAAGATTGTAATGCATAATTTATTTGTAAAGTAACCTAAATGAAATGCATGCATTATGCTTAAATCTATGTGAGTTGAATGATGGTTTAAAAAGTATTTAACTCACATTCAACCATATCGAATATTGTTGTCTTAAGTAAATTTTTATAGGTCTTATATTCTAAATTGCGTAAAGATGACTCAACCTTATTTTCTCATTTTTTGCTCAAGTACTGTGTTTCTAATAATGTGTAGTATGTTAATAGCATCATTTTTGCATATTATAAGATTGAGGTATATGCATCTAGGTAATATATTTGAATAGAATTTATGCATTAAAACATGAAAAGAGAAAATTTTAGAAAATAAAAAGAATGAGTTACTATCCAAAAAAAGAAAGAAATTTAAGTTATTTGATAAATGATCCATGAACATATAAAATGAGATTTGATATGAGTTGATGATATGACTTAAGTATATAAGTCTTATAATATATTAGTGATAGTATTGATACTACATGATAATATGTTTTGATGATATGACCTGATAATATGTCTTTGATAAGGGAAATGAGACTTTTCTAAGCTATTATATCATGAATTGTATGGTATATGTTTGACTTATAGCATATGGTATAAGATTAGAAGATGTTATGAGATAAAAACAAGATAATACCTCACCAAGAAGACTGAGGATGTTATTAGATGTATTAAAGATATGATCTATATAGATGGTATAATTGGGATGCCTAGCAAGTAATTAAATACCTACCTAGATATGATATGATTTCAAACAAAAATAAATATAAAAATAAGACAAGATGAAATTTTAAGAAAATATGATAATTGTTAATTAGGAAAACTAACCTAATTAAATATAAGATATATATGAAATTAAAAAAATATGAGATAAATGTGAATACCAAAAACATATGGATGAAAAAATTTTTAAGCAATAAGTCATAATGCTATAATAAAAATAGATATAGTTATGTCTCTAAGGAATGGATACAATTGTAATTCAATATTTATTTATACGTTTATATGATAGTATACTTTATATAATCACATGTGTTGACTTGTTCACATGCTTTTACATGCTCTTATGTCTTTTCTATGTTACTACACAAATGCTATGTTATGTTGTTCCTCCTTTATTATTATGGATTATCATGTACTACACAAATGCATACATTTAGTATTATTATTCATAGTCAACAATTTATCTATTAAACTATGAAAATCTCATTTTCTATTTGTATTATAAGTCAAGTATTGACACACCAAGAGTAGGAAAACTATGAGACAAGTAAGAGAAATTTGATTGAGTATTGGCATATATTTTGAATGGATGTTCCTCCTAGATAATATATATTTTTCGATGTTAGAGATGTATGCACCTATTAAACATAATCGTGTTCGATTTAGATAGTTTGTGAATATTTTGATTCCATATTTTATCATCATCCTAGTCTTTTTGGAAGACTTTGGTATCCTAAATTTTTTGCTATTCTCTAATACATCTCGATTTTGTATACTCTTTTACGTATAATTGGGTAGTAAGTCAAGCAAGGCATGACCATCTCTTACCAATAAAATAGCCAAAGTTAATGAGTTCAACCAATTAGAACACTTACTTATCCTAATTCTTGTTGAGGCCCCCTTAAAGAAGCTTTGGGACCTCATTTTGCTCGACAAAGTGCATCCTTACTAAATTTAGATTGTGCCCAAGGTACGTTAGCCAACCTATTAATGATTAGCATCTTATATCATTCATATAATTATAGCTTTTTATCTTCTACATTGATAAGTTATTCTTATAAAATTTAAAGGATCCATGATTGCCGTGGTGATAGTGTATATTATCAAAGATTAAGCCAATTGTTGTGTTTTTTTCTATGAAAGAGCCTTTACAAAAAGGCAAGAAAGAACTTTTTGAATCTAGGCTTTTTCATTCTCAATAGAAAGTCTTACTACTCTTTCTTAATGAACTAATATAACTTTTCCTTCACATTCTTTTCACCATTGTAAGTAGTATTATTGTTTTTCTCATATAATAAGACAAAAGAAGGTCATTACTCTAATTGACAAAAATAGCAAATTTTTTTTCTTATTATAATAACCACAATTTTTTTTCTCAAGCTTTCAGGGTTTTTCAAGTGATCATACCTCTTTTTTGTAGCTTTATTTGTTTCAGAGATATCGACTGAAGCACAATGAAATTGGTGAAGTGAAAACATGTGATACAAAATGAAATAAATTTAATAAACAATAGTCATAATATGAATTTTGAAATAAAGTTAATATTTGAAAATAAAACTATCTTCTTGGATAAAATTAGTGTAATAATTATCAAATGTAATACATATAAGATTTTTATTTTTAATTTTTAATTTTTAATTTTTTGGATAACTATATTCAAGTTCTAACATTAATGATTGGAACATAATTACCCAAGCAAAACCAAGTTCAAATATTGTTTATTTAGTTTGAAATGAAAAATTGAAACAACCAATTTCTTTCTTGTTAAAAGGCCTCTCTCTTTTGTGCGAACCACTCTCTTTATTCAAATTTCCTTAAACTCACACACCTTTTTCTCACATTTTAGATCCCACATATCTTGACCACTCTCCACTTGTGTGTAGGACTTGCATCCATGCCCTTGCTCGAGGCCATCTCCAATTTTAACAATGTTAAAGCAAAAATGCCAAAATGAGTATGCCTTTCAGTTCTATACCCAAAATAACCTACAATTTTTTTATTATTCATTTCTAATTGAAATGTTTCAAATTTATGTTGATAACTTGATTCTAGCTTTTCTTGTTCGTTTTATTAAGGTTGAGATTGAATGAGTCCATATGTGACCATTTCTCTTATGTCATTGTTTGGTAGTAGCAAGTAAACCATCACAATCAACAAAATGTTAATATGACATAACAAGAAAAGCGACAATCTTTTCTTCGCTTTCATGAATATTAGCTTTGATTTGGTTGGGTGAATGTTTCATTTTTGTCCAGAAATTAATTATGCTTTTGCAGCCAAACATGAAGTTGGGACATCAAAAGCACATGCTCGTGCCTAAAAATCTTTGAATTGCTTATAAACCTCTTGTGCTCATTTGATAAAGTGATAATTTGATTCAATGTTATCCATAGATTGATGTTATCATCTTGATATCAATGACATCCACAAATTATTGTTTTTTTTGTTTAATATCATTATATCCACTATAATCTTAACAAGTTTTGAAGATAGTAACAAAGTAACCTTAAGCTGAGATTGATTAGAACATAGAAGCTTTTGACTTGTCAAGCCTAGAATTTAACTATCATTCAAATTTGAATGATATTTGAAAATGTTATTAAACTAAACAACCAAATTCTTAAAAGTATACAATAAAAAAAACCCCCCCCTTAAATTTCATCTATTAAACTTATTCAACGTAACTTTTAAAACCATTCTAATTTGTCTTTCTTGAAAACTTCGACATCAGATCGACATGGTCAAATACAAATTAGATCCAATTATCATTCTTTATATTCAATTTAATAGGCTACTCACCTAATTCAACTCACAGAATTATAAAATACCTTTTCAAATGATATTTCCTGCACTGAGCTGGTTAATTTGCTTATAAATATAAGGGTGATGAAACAAAAATCCAACTCATTCACAAAGATGTTGACTCACTAGTTTATATATCATGTGAGTAATGGGATGTTTGAACTAATAAGGTGGCCTTTCTTGTTATTATAACTTCAGCTTATAATAAACTAACATGCAGCTCTGCTTGCAGCAAATTGGAGTGTTGTTTTCAATGAAGTAAATTATGGTTTCTTTCAATTACATGAAAAAACAATACATCATCCAGAGTTAAGAAGTATTTGCTTGAATTGAATGAATAATATATTTGGAGTTGAATTGATCAAACCATCTTCATGAAACATCAACCATTTAATAGATAGAATCACTTTTTGCACTTTATTATTTAGAACAACAAGCATCTGAGGTGACAATATTTTTAGCATTAAGGTAAAAACTAATACAAATGCAAATATAAATATTCACATGCGAAAGAATCTTATTGAATATGATTGATGTGGTGGGTGAAAACTTATGAGTGTGAAGTATGCTCGCTTATAAATGTGATTGATATGAAGGAAGTGCATGATTAGATTGTATGTTGTCAGTGTTTTCAAAGGTTTAAGAAGTATACTTATGTATAATTTTTTTACGGTGTAATACAAAAAATCAAACATAATTTTTAAAATGTGACTAGTCAAAAAGTTATGATATAAAATTTAAGAAACTTGCAACATGGGCAACTACGTCTTCCCATCAAATCATGTTATAATGTGAGCATATGATAATGACTTTCAAGGGATATAGAAAAAGAAGATTGTCTATGAAGGAAATCAAAGTAAAGAAAATTGACAATACAACCCTAGTGTTCTTCTTTCCCTTTTTGGCCTATGGTGTGTTGTGACAAAACCATCTAAAGAGTAAAAATATATGAACTTACCATTATAATGTTTTCAAATTCTATAGAAAATCCCCTTAGTTATATCACGAATTTTCCTAAGTTAAGATCTTCACATTGTTCTGTCGTGCTCCCTTTTATTATTCTGTATTTTGTATGTTCGAAAGTATTATATGATTATATGAATGTGATAGATTTATCTTTACAATTTTCTCAAATAAGTTATCTATAAGTCATAAAAATGCGTATATATTAGATAATAGAAGATATAACATCCCAAATTTTTTATGTAAAGAAAATTGTTCACTTCGATTTTTTTTTTTTTTTTTTTTTTTTTTGCATAGATTTTTTGATGAATGGTTGGCAATTAATCTTTTAATTGCATAAATGATTAAAAATAACAAAAACATGTCAAATTTAAATATAACGAATACCTGTGGTCCAGCTTATGGTTTTGCATGCTTAGTTCAGACATAAATCCAAAGTTTGATTACTTGATTACATAACCTTTAGAGCATTCTTCTGGTAGGAATTTTGTTCTATGTTCTGTCAAACAAATATTGCATTTCATGTAATATGCATTATCTAACCTAATATGAACATTTCATTCATGCTTTGTTTGGAACATGCTTTTAAAATTTAACTTATAAAAATGTTTTTTTTTTAATATACATTCATTTGTTTATCATACAAGTTTATAAACATAATTGTCAGTCCAAAATATAAAACCAAAGGGTAAAAAACTTATTCAATCATTTTATATAGCAATCATTTCATTAAACTCTTGTCGACAACATAGCTATCAAACATGTAACCTTTCAATGATAAATGTACTTAATATACTTTGTTTTCTCGATCTTTTGTCTCTTTTACCTCTTCCTTCCCCTTCATTGACTTGAAAGCTACATCAGGTCAGGTAAGATTGGCTTGATTTCGATTCATCTGGCGACCAAAACCAAGAACTTACAGAACCTAATTGACTCCATTAATTTAATGAAACCGAGACCAACTGAACCAACGAAGCCTACGTTTGCTGCTCTGATTGGAAACCAACATTATATATATATATATATATATATATATATATATATATATATATATATATATATATATATAAGCTTGTGAACGACGACAGAAAGTTCAATTTGTATGAGAACAAAATATTTATAAAATTTTAAAGAGGATAATATTTAATAATATGGAAAACTGTATCAATATAAGATTTTTGTTTAGGTTTAAGAAATAATATATTACCTGTAAAGATATTTTAAAAATAGCAAAAAAAAAAAAAAAAAAATCAGGAAGCCATTAGGTCCATTTGCGGCGCCCGGTGCGTTGGAGAGCTGAAAGGAGAATGTCCCAAATGGAGTGTTATGGAGGTAATTTTTATTTATTAAATTAAAAAATAAAAATATATTTAAAACTCTGAAAAGACATATTTGTTCTTTGTTTATAATTATCATATTATAAAAGGTTTTGAGTTTAGTTGAAAATGTTTACCACACTAGCGATAGATATGAGTTTATAACAACACATTACATTAGCAATGATTAGAGATTACAATCTTTACTGGCTTGCACTCTCTCGATAGTAGAACTAAGTTTTTGAAGCCATCTCTAAAGAACTTATGCATTGGCATATTCAAAATAAAGTTGGAGCTATCACCATGGACAATGCATCTACTAATGTTGTTGCTATTCAGAATCTAAATACTCTCTCCAATAGGAGGTTAAGGTTTTAGCTTTTAGGTAGGTTCTTTCATGTGAGATGTATCTTCATATGATTAACTTAACGCTAGGATAGGTTAAAAGATATTAACAACATGATTGATTAGGCGAAAGTTTGCCAAATTTATTAAAAGATTTTCACAACAAACAACCCTTGCTGAGTGCTTCTCATGCTCAAGAATCAACAATTGTCCCCATGCTAATTAACAGGCGGATGACACATGAATTTGGGAAAAAAAAAGATCTTTTTTTAACCAATAATCTCATATAATTGAGGCTTACAAAGCTATTTTTGCACTTCTTTTTTCGTAGTTTTGGTTCATTATTACCTTGGTCTTGCTTTTTCATTTGTTGTTTATATTTTTCAGGTCTTGCTGTCTGTTGTGTATTGTTGTTTACTTTTTTTGTTGGAGCAATAGCAGATTCTTTGTGGTTTTGATTTTCTAAGTAAATTAATGAAAATAGAATCTGCCATATTATTTTGATGCTTTCCATCGTGATCCTAAGGGCAATTCAACACTCCTTCCCGTGTCCTTAATTAGAGGTGATTGGTTATTGGTGAAGGATGAGTATGGTTTTGTAATTGTATTTTATTTTGTGTTTTGAAAATCTGTATAACAATTTTCATATAACAGTTCTTTTCAAAAACAAATATTTATTCTTAATTTTATTTTTTTAAAAGTGATTTTTTAAACAAAATAAAAAAAGCTGGCTTGAATACAACAGGCTCAGTTTGATCAAAGTCAATCTAGTTAGTGGTCTTGATTCAATGAAAAATATGTGAGTTGATCTCGACCGATCGTTGATTGGGCTCAATCTCAGTTGTAGTTAACTCTACATAACTAGGATTGACGATGATGATTCGGGACAGTTTGTTCCATTTAATCTTGAACTAACTAGGGTTATGATTACTTAGCCTAACCTCCTAATGGATATCAGCATTAGTCTAAAGCTTTTCAAATGGTGCAAATTGTGTTTAATGAGATCAGCAAGGTTGATAGTAGTTCAAAGGTTGACCAATTGACCCTTTGAATCCATACACAAAAATGATCTTTTTGTGATATAGCAATATTGAAATAAGAGGTGCACGTATGAAGAGAAATGTATCCTATACTTGTATAGGATAGTTTCCTATGTCTTGCAAGAAAAAAAAGAGTTACTTTTAGATTCCCTCCATCACAAAATAGTGTAGGATTCAACATATCTATAAAACATCACAATCACATAAAATGAGTAATATGACAATAATTTGTTAAAGCAAACAAAGATAGACACTGTTAAAAACTCGAAACCAACATGAAGACATGATTTTTGGTAACATGTAATTTTAGTTTTTCGATCAACCTAAGGATTGGATGTGACAATCATATCTCTAATATTTTTCCATAATCTCATAACATCAAACCATGATAAAGGCAATGTTGATATTTGATCTCATCCTACTAAATTGGGTCAAGAATCCAACCAACAAGGTTATAACTAATATATATGTGCCAATTCAGGTTATTATCCCATATGATGCTACATAACCAATTTTTTGCCCATCACTGTTGCTTGTTATGACTGGCCATGTGTATAGTTGAGAGACCTTTTGATGCTTTTCCTATAAATTCATCAGTTAACCAAGTGTACGGTGATATTTTTTTACTACCTCCAGAATGTTCTTACTAATATAGTTTTTCTTCTTCCACAGAGTTGTGCTTGCATGTTTGTTTCATGTTCTTTGTAGGTAAAGATCATGGATCTATACAAGATGCAGTGAGAGCTGAACTTCTACAGTACATTGTGTTACTTAAATAATTCAAATGCAATAATAAGTTGTGTTACATCTTATGCAATAAGTTATCGTTAAATCAGAGATGTCAAATAAAAATGAGGCAAATGATGAATTAGAGAATAACTTACCAGCTGGAATGACTTGTAAATAAAGCCCAGCTTACAGCATTATCAACTATTGTTCCAGTCATTCAATTACAATCAATAGAAATTCAAAAACTACTACAGCATTGAATATTGATTATACTAAACATTTTATTCCACCATTTAAATTAATGTACTGCTAATGTTTTAAACAGTAACTCCTATCAATGGATTGGATGGTAAACTTTACAATTATCATTTTACTTCACATACAATAGATGATTAACACTACAGCATATAGGATTACTTTATAATGTGGCATTGCGCTTTGTCCCATGAAAAAGAAGACACACAAGTGCACTTCGACTATCTATACTTGTAATTATTTGAGATGTTGCTTTGTTTTGCGAATTTAATTTTAGTTACTCGATGATGACATATAGAATACTTTGCAAAAAAATGCACTCTTTCTCTTTAATAACGTCTTAAACAAAATAGATGCCTAGGTTTGTTTTGACAACTAAAGATTAAACACCTTTTGCTGTCAACAATCAGAACAAATATGTGATAACGTTCCAATTCGTCAGAATAGTTAAAAAAAATCCCCGGATTCCAGGAAAAGCATTCGTAAGTCTGCTAGCTCTTCAAGTCACACATTAAGCGGCAAACTTGTCTGCCCAGAAAATTTACCTCAGTTTCTACCCTATTGCTAACAAAGTTATTGTTATATTAAAAAAAATCTTTCGAAAAATAAGCTGTTTTCTGTCGCAAAAAAATTTCTGTGCAATGCAGCATCGCCAAAAAAGAACCATCAGGAAGATTATAATTGAGCAGTTTGGATTAGAGATTAGCTACCCATCCCGTCCCTTCTTCAAACAAACACACGCCGTTGCATCGAGATTAACCTCCAGGATAAACAGGGACCATCCGGAACGCCGATCTATATCGTCGATGAAGATATTGCCACGGTCAATAGCGGCTGGGGCCATCCAGCGTATGATAGATCCGCCGTTACTAACGTGGAGCTAGAAAGTGAGGCAGAGGCCAGTTGAATGACTGCTTGAGAGCATTCACACGTTGCGAATTTGAAGTAGCGGTCGGAGAGGACGTTTAGGAATCCCGACCAAAGGCGCCGGTCATGCGGAAACAGGACGAAGGAAAGGAAATGGAAGTGTTTTAAACGGGTTTTAATTATATCTATTAAAATTAATATATTTAAAAAAAAACAAAAATTAAAATTTGCTTTAAAACGTAATTTGTATAAGTCACACGAATCTTCAACAACAAATACCAGCTATGTTATTGTTGGATTTGACCATAACGACTGCTGGGAAAAAAAATTAAATTTTTTATTGATTATTGTTAAAAAAATATTTTTACATAAATTAAGAAATACCTTTTACATATATATTTGATGTGACAGTAAATTAACATCCAGATCACACCGGACCTAAGTTCTCACTTAAAAATTTGTTACAGCTAGTTTGATGTTCAAGATGGAGATTTTATTTTGATAGATATCGTACAAACTATTATTTGATTCTAAAATTATTTATGATATTTTTTAGGTGCAAAAAAGAGCTAAATTTTGACATAAGCCTAAGTTGTGTTTTTATGACAATGGAATAATCATTGTCGTAATATTGATACAAAACAATGTTAAATATTGGTCAAAATCATGAAAAGCAAATATATATATATATATATAAAGATAAATCACATTAAAATCATAAATTATTTTAAAAGCTTATAAATAGAAAAATTCATTTTGATGATGAGTCATTAAAGGTGTACAATAAGATAGAGAGATTTAGTTTTTATGATTTATGTTATAATATAATATTACTTTTCATCTAACATAAAATACAAGAACATAAGTGAAGCACAAAGTTTGCTATTGGTGGACCATGTCACTCACTCACTCTCTTTCTCTCTCTTTATCAATGCTTAAAGTGCCACTTCTTTGTTTTATTTTTTTCCTCTACTATTTTTCTTTTTTATTTTCTTATCAAATTTTATTTTATTGATAGGTATCTCCACTAAGATATATCATAATAGCTTATAATGCCTTTTTTGAAATTGTCCATTAAACAAACAACAAATGAGTTTATTTGAGATCACTTTTCCAAGTCATAAACTAATGGTTTTATGTTTTCTTTTTTAAGTTAATAAAAGTGGTAAAGTACTTCCAATTCTTATGCATGAAAGTTAAATAGATATTTTTTTTTATTCAAAAGGAGGCATAAGCCATACAAAAGGTTTCTCATGTAAGATCCTCACGGAGGATCGAACATGAAGTCTAACAGCATAATTAATGAGGGACTTGGAAAGGGATTCCCCCCCTCTCCCAGACAAATTCATTACAACATGCAGCACGCGCCACCCAATCAGCAGGCGCATTCCCTTCTCTGTATATGTGGGAAAATCTAAGTGCATCCAAGTAACTTGCATACTTGATAGTCTCAGCAAAGTGGCCCACCACAGGCAGGTGGGATATAAGCTTGCAGACCTCCTGTAGCACCAGCATCGAGTCAGTCTGTATCTCCACAACACGATATTGGGGAAGGGTATCCCTTAGCATGCTAAGGGCCTCAAACATAGCCTGAACCTCCATCGCTTCACAAGCCTGAGAGAAAACCCTCTTACCAACCACCAGGAGCGGTCTCCCTATGCAGTCTCTTACCACCAGGCCAAGGCCAGCAGTATCTTCCCCAACTGCAGCATCATAATTCACCTTTATCCATCCAGTTGGGGGAACCCAATTGTGGGTTACAAGCAAGTCCGAGGAGCTGCAAGGGTTCCTGCTGGATATGGATGAATAGAAGTTGCATTGTCTAGCTGCAATAATTACCTCGATCTTGATCTCACGCCGCAACATGCATGGCTTGACCACTGGATTATTATGCCTCATCGCATTCCTTCTTTCCCAGATGTAATACATGGTGGTGGCCAATGTGGCGGCATGCCCGACGCCAACCCCTCGTCGCGCTACTGGAGAGCCGACAAACTCCGTGAGCCGGTCAAGAAAAGTCAACCCGGCACATGCACCCCGATGCAAACCCAGCGCAGTCACAGCCATGTGAGCCTGGTAGTCAGCCCAGAGTTCTTGTGCACGCGGGCAGTCCCAAAAGACATGCTGCGTGGACTCATCCGCCGCAAAGCCCCAATGACAGCAGTTGCTCTCGAGAATCCCCTCCGAACCATCCAAGCCACCTTAGGGAAGTAATCGCCGACGACTCACCACAGGAACATCCGCACCCTTGGCAGTACTTTGAGCTTCCAACATCCCCTCATCTGGTCTGCGTCAAGCCGGCATCTTTGCCTGACTGCATTATCAGCTATGCACTTCATGTGCATATAAATTCTCCCGCAATCGACCCTCTCCGTCTTTGTGTGCTCCTGAAGGAGCGTGTCCTGTTCAGACATCTGAGCCCTGAGGAGGTGCAGAATCCTGTCAAGCAACTGCTCACCCACCCATGCATGAATTTTATCCACGTCTCAGACTCCGGCTACTGTGATGCATTCAGCCATGCTCGCCGGCCACATAATGCTCATGTTGATTAAGGTAGGCCCGCAGCATATAGGGAAAATGCCAATCCAATTGTCTTCTGCGAACCTTGTCGTCCTCCCATCACCTATTCTCTATACAAAGATCGATACCGCATCTGGCATTGCCTCCAGCACAAGCCTACAAGCATAAGATGCGTTCTGGGGAGCTCTTAAATTGGTGTCTGTCATGTTATACTTCCACCTCATAATATCCACCCAAAGGTTTGCCTTGTGGCTCATAATGCGCTTACAGTATTTCATTTGCATCATGCGATGCCATGTGCAGAGGTCCCGAAGCCCAAGCTTGCCCGCAGTCTTCGGCAAGGTAACGCAGTCCCAGGACGCATAGTGCATCATATGCGCACAGCTCATCCCATGCCATAGAAAACTTCTGATCCTCCTTTCCATCTCAACGATGACTCCCGATGACACAACACAATGATGTAGTATGTGACTTAGGATGGCGGTGAGAACAGATGAAGACAGGGCAACTCTGCCTGCAAGTGACAGTGGACGAATCCACCAATTGGCCACCGAGGCTTCCATCCTCTGAAGCAGGAAATTGAGGTCCACTCTCTTCAGGCGCTTCGCTGCAATAGGAATTGGCCTTGCTCCATATGGAGTTTCCTTGCCACCATCTTCGCCTTCTTCTTGCTGATATTCTTGCTGAAATATACTCTGGATTTCAAGAAGTTAACACGCAATCCTGCAGCTTTGCTGAAATCCCTCATAAATCTACGCACAGTGCGCGTGGCCTCGAGTGTGGCAAAAGCAAATAGGAGAACATCATCTGTGTAGAGCAGGTGCAAAATCAACGACACGTGTTGTCCTGGTCTGAAACCAAGCAATTGTTTGTTCTCATAATCCCTCACCAACACAGATAAGTACTCTGTTACGATGACATACAAGTAGGGCGAGAGCGGGCATCCCTGCCGGATCCCCCACTGAGCCTCCACCCAAGGAAGACGAGAGCCATTGGCGAGTACACCAAACCGCGGAGATATGATGCATGCTACGATCCATTCGCACCAAAGAGGAGGAAATCCCATAATCTTCATCATCTCGAGCAGGAAATTCCATCGCACGTTATCATAAGCCTGCTCCATATCTATCTTGACTGCCATGAGGCCCGAATTTGCGGTGCAGTCGTGCATTTTTAATGCCATCTCCTGCGTAATAAATACATTGTCCAAAATACTTTGTCCGGGGATAAAAGCACCTTGTTCGTGCGAGATGATACTTGGCATCATCGGTTTAAGTCTTTCCACCAATATGCGTGCCACCACCTTGTAGATGGTGTTGCAGAGACTTATTGGCCGGAAATGCTCTGGCATGCACGTGCTCTGTCTCTTCGGGATAAGGACAATCAACGTGTCATTCCACTCCTTCGGCATCCTCCTTCCCTCAAAGAAAGCCAGCACCTCACGGATAATGTCCCTGCGAGTTATTGCCCAATAACCAAGTAGAAATTTTGCCGTGATCTCGTCAATGCCCGTAACTTTTATTTCTCCTGATTCCCCGAATAGCCGCAACTATCTCATTCTCAGTGACCCTGCAGCTTAGTTTGGAGGCCATTTCCCCGCAGACAATGCCGAATGGCACAGAATTCAACGACATTGACGCCCGCCCGGCGCAGCGCTATTTCGCTTCAAAGTAAGCCAAAAAGACACTCCTGATGCTCTCAGGTGTATTTGCCACGTTGTCCTCCACGTCCCTCAGCTGAGTGATGTGGTTTCTCTGTGCACGAGCCATCGCAGCAGCATGGAAAAACCGAGTGTTGCGGTCCCCAAATTGCGCCCAGTGCACTTTCGCTCGTTGCCACCACCATTGATCATGTGCATAGCCACGGTGGAAGGCCATGATCATTTGGCCAAGGCATCTGTTCTCCTCCTCTGCTAGCCCCACTCGAGATTCCTTTATTTGTAATTCATTGATGCTTCTCTCCAGCTTCACATTCTTGTTGACAATGTTCCCCACCTCGACTTGGCTCCACTTCCGCAGCGCCACCAGCGAACGATTAAACTTAATTGTTAGCTCCTCCATGCAATCCCCCCCACACACCTGCACCATGCTTGGTGCACCACCCCTATAGACTGTGGGAAATCTAGCCATACACTTTTAAATTGTATCCTTCCATTGTTCCCTCACATCTTCCTGCACCTCATATCAGCCCGCAACGGGTAATGATCAGACCTAAGCCAGCTCAAGTGCTGAATAGAGCATTCAGGAAACACCTGCATTGTAACAGCCCTAGTTTTATCTTATATTTTTTATAGAAAGAGCTCTGTGAGACGAATCCAACGATGTTTAATTTGTAATTTTCGGAGCTCTAATGAATAAATTATGAATTTTTGAAGATTTGGGATAAATTTGTAACGTAGAGGATAGATCTGTAATTTTTAAATGTCGGCTTAGTTCAAATCCGATTGGCGGAGGATATATTTGCAAATATAAAATTTAGAAGGGGTTTTCTGCAAAAACGTGGTTCACGAACCAAGGCTTATCAGTTTCGACCGCGTTTATAAAAGGCCGACCGAGGTGCGTTTGGAAAAGCGCTTCTGCGAAAAACGGCGGCGAAGAGTTACCGGAGTGCGACGGCGAGATTTCGGAGAAATATCTTAAAGAAGTTTCTGCACGCTACATTAACATCCAACGAGGATTCCGGGAGCATTGGACGCGACAGTAACGGCCGGCGAGGATTTCCGGCGAGCGACAGTGACACCGGCGAAGGCTTCCGTAAGGTAAAAAAAAATATTTTTTTTATTCGTCGTTAGGGTTATTTAATTTTCCGGTGAGCGGGGGAGACCGAGAGGAGGAAGCCGAGCCGGATTCGGTCGATTCAGCACATGAAACAGCCGATCCAGCGCCGGCGAAAGATTTCGGCTTCGCCGGACGCGAGAGAGAGGGGGGACTGCGTGAACCGGTCCAGGCTTTGGACCGGGTTACGCCGTTGAACCGGATGCGGAGGCGCGCGGTCCAGCACTTCGAGCGCGCGGTCCAGCGCCCAGCGCGTGCGGTCCAGCACGCCGAGCGCCCGGTCCAGCGCCCAGCGCGCCCGGTCCAGCGCCCAGCGCGCGCGGTCCAGCGCGCCGAGCGCCCGGTCCAGTGTCGCGGGCGGTCCAGCGCCTGCGTAAGCCAGATTTATTTTTTTTGAAAATCCGTTTGGAAAAGCTTTTAGAAAGCTTTTTCTGCGCGGGCGGTCCAGCGCCGAACGTGCGCGCGGTCCAGCGGGCGGTTCAGTGCCGCGTAAGCCCATCTTTTGGGATTAGTTTGGGGTGTGTTTGGGAAAGCTTTTAGAAAGCAGAATTTTTAACTATTTGGGAATAATTTTTAGAAAAAGCAACTTTTGGCAAATAAACATATTTTAACTTGATTATGTTTGCACTATGGCCTTGTAGGACATCAAGAAAACCAATTAGAAGTTGACAAGAAAAATTTGGTACAACAAATCCAGGTAGAATAATTTTCTAACCCTGTGATGTAGCACGATATTATGTGTTTTTACATGCTTTTCTTACTGTTATAGAATTTTGATTGTTGCATATGTTTATGGTATAAAAAGAAAGGAATATTATGGTGTGGATTATTTATGCATTTGCATGAAAAACTGAAAAGAAAGAAATAACATGGAAAGAAAGAATATGATACAATATGCTAAAGAAAGAGATGAAACAATATGGCATGAAAGGACTTTTGATATGACATGGATTGATGTTTGGAAAATGACAAATAAAACAATGGGATTCCCAGAGAACATTATCCTCACCACTAGGCTCAGCGTGTGGGATCGCAGGGTATCGATCTTCGGATCAGATATCTGCCTAGTGTTATGTGCTATGACTCCATGATGATTACACCAGGCTCAGCGTGTTGGATCGCAGGGTATGGTACCATACCTGCCTGGTGGCACTAGGCTCAGCGTGTTGGATCGCAGGGTATCGATCTTCGGATCAGATATCTGCCTAGTGTTATGTGCTTGGTTGGATGCCGGCTAGAGGACAGTCATTGATGATTGGATCCAGAGGATAATGCGTCAAAGGGAATTGGGCCCGGTAATAAGCACAATATAAGGAACTTGCATTTCTTTATGACTTTCATTTGACATTATCTTATATGTATGTATGACATTCATCTTTACTGTTAATGGTATTTGTTATGCCTTTTATTTTCTTGGTTAAATATGTGGATTTATCTACTGAGATTTATAAAATCTCATTTAGTGCTTACATCACAGGTCATGAAACCACTATACCGAGAACTGGGAATGATGCTGTTACAGGGGAGCCCTTTCCAAGAGATGTGTGAGAGGGAAAATTTTAGTGTGATTAAATGTTTAAAAACATGTCTTTATATATATACTTTGGATTTTGAATTAGTGTTTGTCTTACCGTCGGGTCCCCACCTTTGGTTTGTTTATTTGTCCTCACTTAAATGCTGTATTTGGCGACTCTGATGATAACTTTGTGACATAATGGTATTAGATGTCGGTGGGGGCTTGACAGGGTGGTATCAGAGCTTTGGTTTAGAAATAGGTGAGAAATGTGAGTGAGGACACCAGCACATCATATACATTTGCATGTTTAGTGATACTTTTTGCTTAAATGCTAGTTGTCAAATATCTTCTATGGTTTGCAGGATTGCAATATATCTCAAACCATAGAATGATCTGAATTTGGAAATATAAATAAGGGTAAAGAAAGATAGTAACAAGGAGATACGCAACAGGAATTAGCACAAACTTTAGTCTCTTTGTTGCAATCAATTGGAAGCACTGGTAGTCATAGAGGAGAGGCATCTATCGACTTGGTGGTTGACTAATTTCAGCGGATGCATCCTCCTCCTTTTGTTAGGGAAGAGGATCCTATAATTGTTAAAAAATAGCTATAGCACATGAATATTATCTTTGAAAGGGACGTTGTGCCCAACTGACAGAAAGTTAGCTTTGGCAGTTTTGGTACTAAAAGATGCTGCCAGACTATGGCGGAGTTCTTGACATAAGCTTCAATTTTCTAGCCGACCAATGAAAGACATTTCTTGGGAAGACTTCACAAAAGAATTTGAGCAATGGTATACGCCTCTATCAATCAAAGCTAAAATAAGGAAAGAACCGAATAATCTCAGGCAAGAAAATCTATCAGTTACTGCATATGAAATCAAATTCTCCCACCTAGCGAAATATGTACCCTAGTTAGTAACACCTGAAGAACAACGATGCTACATGTTTCGACGAGGCTTACGGGATGAAATTCGGGCAGCTTTAGTAGCCGTTCGAACAATAAACTATGTGGAGTTACTAGAGCATGCCCATACGTTTGAGCTGTAACTTAGTTTGCTAGTAGTGAGCAAAGAAGAAGAGAAGAAAAGATTTGATCATCTAAAGTCTAAATTCATATTCACAAGAAAAAGAGGTAGTCTTAGTTTTTCAAGAGAAGAAACATTCAAGATATAGTAGGTTCAGACCATTGAACCAAGCACTAGCAGAGCTAGTTTGAGTTCAAATGGAATGAATAGATATGAGAAATATTAAAAAATGACATAAGGGGAGAATGTAGATCAGAGTCTATCCGACCAATCCATGCCAAGATTGGTTGTGTGAACATAAAGTAAAAATAGATTGTTATGAAAAGAGAATTGAAATCCCAATCCCGGGAGAAAATAAAATAATCTATTTTGGCCAAGGAAGAAAAATTCCTATCATAACTATGCTCAAAGCTCAGAAACTATTGAAGAAAAGATATGCTGGATGTCTTGTTTCCATTGTGGACTTGGATAGATAATTTGATCAACCCTCAAAAGTACCAATAGTTAAAGAATATTTGAATGTCTTCCCAGAGGAATTATCAGAGTTACCCCCAAATAGAGAAATTGAATTTAAAATTCTATTGATTCCTGGTGCTGAGCCAATTTCAAAATCTCTTTATCGTATGGCACCTACTGAACTACAAGAAGTTAAAATACAACTACAAGAATTATTAGACAAAGGATTTATTAGGCCAAGTGTCTCCCCATGGGGAGCACCCATCTTATTTGTGAAAAAGAAGGACGGTAGTCTTCGTATGTGCGTGGACTATCGAGAAATCAATAAAATCACCATCAAGAACAAATATCCTTTGCCTCGGATTGATGAGTTGTTTGATCAGTTACATGGAGCAGTTGTATTTTCAAAAATTGATTTGCGATCTGGATATCATTAGTTAAAAATCAAGCAGGAAGATGTTCCAAAGACAGCTTTCAGAACTAGATATGGACACTATGAATTCTTAGTACTACCTATTGGACTGACAAATGCACCAGCAGCTTTTATGGATTTGATGAATCGCGTGTTCAAGAAATATTTAGATCAGTTTATCATTATCTTCATTGATGATATATTGATATATTCTAAATCCCTAGAAGAACACGCTGCACATCTACATTTAACATTACAGACTTTGAAAGAAAATCAGCTATTTGCTAAATTCTCTAAATGCGAATTTTGGCTGTCCAAGGTCTTGTTTTTGGGGCATATAGTGAGTGCAGAAGGAATCTCAGTTGATCCTCAGAAGATTTCTGCCATTGTAGATTGGCCAAGGCCTACAACAGTAACAGAAGTTAGAAGTTTCTTGGGTTTGGCTGGGTATTACAGGAAGTTTGTGAAAGGCTTTTCCCAAATAGCCTCACCCTTAACAAATTTGACGCGAAAAGCAATAAAGTTTGAATGGGATGCAGCTTGTGAAGATAGCTTCCAAATATTGAAGAATAAATTGGTTTCAGCCCCAATTCTAACATTACCAGAAGGCACAGAAGGTTATCATATATACAGTGATGCATCTTTGCAAGGTCTTGGCTGTGTATTGATGCAAAATAAGAAAGTAATTGCTTATGCATCTAGACAGCTTAAGATACATGAAAAGAATTATCCTGTGCACGATTTGGAGTTAACAGCTATAGTTTTTGCCTTAAAAATCTGGAGGCATTATTTGTATGGAGTTAAGTGTGTGGTTTTCACTGATCATCAGAGTTTAAAGTATATTTTTACTCAGAAGGAACTAAATCTCAGGCAACGAAGGTGGCTGGAGTTTATTAAAGATTATGATGTGGAAATCACTTACCATCCTGGGAAAGCGAATGTGGTCGCTGATGCTCTTAGCAGGAAAGCTAGTATTAGTAGCATTTTGACTATCACAGAAGAAAAACAATTAATTTTTGAGATGGATAAATTACAACTAGAAGTAGATATTCGAATAAATACGGCTTTGCTGGCACACTTATCAGTAAGACCAGATTGGTTGGCCTCTATTAAAGATGATCAGGGAGAAGATCTTGAATTGCAAAAGATAATACAGAGGGTTCAGGAAGGACAGGAATCTACTTTTCAATTAGACCAGGCTGGTTTACTTAGATTTCAAGGCAGGTTATGCATACCAGCACATCAACAACTTAGGGATTTGTTATTAAAGGAAGCTCATAACTCTCGATATTCAATACATCCAGGAGAGAATAAAATGTATCAAGAATTGAGACAACAATACTGGTGGCCAGGATTGAAGAAGGATGTTTCTAACTGGGTTCAAAAATGCTTAATTTGTCAGCAGGTGAAAGGAGAGCAACAAAAACCTGGGGGGTTGTTGCAGTCATTACCTATTCCAGAATGGAAATGGGAGGAAGTGGCAATGGATTTTGTGATCGGTTTGCCTAGGTCACCTGCAGGTCATGACTCAATCTGGATAATTGTTGATAGGCTAACAAAATCTGCTCACTTTTTAGCTGTTAAAACTACTTATTCTGCAGAGAAGTTAGCTCAGGTATATGTGAGTCAGATTATCAGATTGCATGGGATTCCAAAAGTCATTATATCTGACAGAGACCCTAAATTTACTTCTCACTTCTGGAAGAATGTGCATCAAGCTTTTGGTACGAGATTGCGTTTCAGCACAGCCTTTCATCCTCAAACAGATGGTCAGACAGAGAGAACTATCAAAACCTTGGAAGATTTGCTACGACTTTGCATCTTGGATTTTGGTGGAGATTGGGAAAGCCACTTACCTTTGGTGGAATTTGCTTATAATAATAGCCATCAGTCCAGCATTGAGATGGCACCCTATGAAGCGCTGTATGGGAGAAAATGTCAATCACCTTTGTGCTGGAATGAAGGGAAGGAAAGAAATTTGCTCGGTCCTAGATTTGTTGAAGAAGCAACAGAAAAGATCAGAATTATTCAAGACAGAATAAAAACAGCTCAGGACAGACAAAAGAAGTATTATGACGCAAAACATCGAATGGTTGAGTTCCACGAGGGGGAACATGTTTTTATCAAGGTGAGTCCAACAAAAGGTGTCATAAGATTTGGAAGAGCAGGAAAATTGAAGCCTAAATTCATTGGTCCTTTCCAAATCCTAAGAAGGGTTGGACAAGTGGCATACCAAATTGCTTTGCCTCCTCAATTGTCAGGTATGCATAATGTGTTCCATGTCTCATCTTTGCGAAGATATGTTTCAGATCCCTCCCATGTTGTTAGTTATATGGACCCAGATATAGAAATTCAAATGGATTTGACATATCCCGAACTGCCTGTGAGAATACTTGATAGGCAGGAGAAAAAGCTCAGAAATAAAATCATTCCTATGGTTAAAGTCCTATGGAATGGTCAAACAGAAAGAGAAGCTACATGGGAAGTAGAGACAGATATGATCGGTCAGTATCCAGAACTGTTCTAAATTTCGGGACGAAATTTTTGTAAGAAGGGAAGATTGTAACAGCCCTAGTTTTATCTTATATTTTTTATAGAAAGAGCTCTGTGAGACGAATCCAACGATGTTTAATTTGTAATTTTCGGAGCTCTAATGAATAAATTATGAATTTTTGAAGATTTGGGATAAATTTGTAACGTAGAGGATAGATCTGTAATTTTTAAATGTCGGCTTAGTTCAAATCCGATTGGCGGAGGATATATTTGCAAATATAAAATTTAGAAGGGGTTTTCTGCAAAAACGTGGTTCACGAACCAAGGCTTATCAGTTTCGACCGCGTTTATAAAAGGCCGACCGAGGTGCGTTTGGAAAAGCGCTTCTGCGAAAAACGGCGGCGAAGAGTTACCGGAGTGCGACGGCGAGATTTCGGAGAAATATCTTAAAGAAGTTTCTGCACGCTACATTAACATCCAACGAGGATTCCGGGAGCATTGGACGCGACAGTAACGGCCGGCGAGGATTTCCGGCGAGCGACAGTGACACCGGCGAAGGCTTCCGTAAGGTAAAAAAAAATATTTTTTTTATTCGTCGTTAGGGTTATTTAATTTTCCGGTGAGCGGGGGAGACCGAGAGGAGGAAGCCGAGCCGGATTCGGTCGATTCAGCACATGAAACAGCCGATCCAGCGCCGGCGAAAGATTTCGGCTTCGCCGGACGCGAGAGAGAGGGGGGACTGCGTGAACCGGTCCAGGCTTTGGACCGGGTTACGCCGTTGAACCGGATGCGGAGGCGCGCGGTCCAGCACTTCGAGCGCGCGGTCCAGCGCCCAGCGCGTGCGGTCCAGCACGCCGAGCGCCCGGTCCAGCGCCCAGCGCGCCCGGTCCAGCGCCCAGCGCGCGCGGTCCAGCGCGCCGAGCGCCCGGTCCAGTGTCGCGGGCGGTCCAGCGCCTGCGTAAGCCAGATTTATTTTTTTTGAAAATCCGTTTGGAAAAGCTTTTAGAAAGCTTTTTCTGCGCGGGCGGTCCAGCGCCGAACGTGCGCGCGGTCCAGCGGGCGGTTCAGTGCCGCGTAAGCCCATCTTTTGGGATTAGTTTGGGGTGTGTTTGGGAAAGCTTTTAGAAAGCAGAATTTTTAACTATTTGGGAATAATTTTTAGAAAAAGCAACTTTTGGCAAATAAACATATTTTAACTTGATTATGTTTGCACTATGGCCTTGTAGGACATCAAGAAAACCAATTAGAAGTTGACAAGAAAAATTTGGTACAACAAATCCAGGTAGAATAATTTTCTAACCCTGTGATGTAGCACGATATTATGTGTTTTTACATGCTTTTCTTACTGTTATAGAATTTTGATTGTTGCATATGTTTATGGTATAAAAAGAAAGGAATATTATGGTGTGGATTATTTATGCATTTGCATGAAAAACTGAAAAGAAAGAAATAACATGGAAAGAAAGAATATGATACAATATGCTAAAGAAAGAGATGAAACAATATGGCATGAAAGGACTTTTGATATGACATGGATTGATGTTTGGAAAATGACAAATAAAACAATGGGATTCCCAGAGAACATTATCCTCACCACTAGGCTCAGCGTGTGGGATCGCAGGGTATCGATCTTCGGATCAGATATCTGCCTAGTGTTATGTGCTATGACTCCATGATGATTACACCAGGCTCAGCGTGTTGGATCGCAGGGTATGGTACCATACCTGCCTGGTGGCACTAGGCTCAGCGTGTTGGATCGCAGGGTATCGATCTTCGGATCAGATATCTGCCTAGTGTTATGTGCTTGGTTGGATGCCGGCTAGAGGACAGTCATTGATGATTGGATCCAGAGGATAATGCGTCAAAGGGAATTGGGCCCGGTAATAAGCACAATATAAGGAACTTGCATTTCTTTATGACTTTCATTTGACATTATCTTATATGTATGTATGACATTCATCTTTACTGTTAATGGTATTTGTTATGCCTTTTATTTTCTTGGTTAAATATGTGGATTTATCTACTGAGATTTATAAAATCTCATTTAGTGCTTACATCACAGGTCATGAAACCACTATACCGAGAACTGGGAATGATGCTGTTACAGGGGAGCCCTTTCCAAGAGATGTGTGAGAGGGAAAATTTTAGTGTGATTAAATGTTTAAAAACATGTCTTTATATATATACTTTGGATTTTGAATTAGTGTTTGTCTTACCGTCGGGTCCCCACCTTTGGTTTGTTTATTTGTCCTCACTTAAATGCTGTATTTGGCGACTCTGATGATAACTTTGTGACATAATGGTATTAGATGTCGGTGGGGGCTTGACATGCATCCCCGTAGAATTCATAAGAACCCGATCGAGTCGCTCCAGGATGCGTGCGCCACCCTATTTCCCGTTGCACCAGGTAAAGATATTGTCGGTGAAACCCACTCCCGCCAGCTGCAGCTCCTACATGAAGTCAGTAAGCTCCTGCTGCCCTTTGCCATAAGATAAACTTCTTCCCACCCCGTTTCTCTTCTTGCACCATCACGAGATTAAGATCACCCGCCACGATGAGTGGGTCATCCTCGCTGGATGCATTCCTGATGACCTCCCAGACCTCCCGACGCTTATGATGACCTTTGGGGCCATATACAACGAAGCAATTCAGCTTGCTTACTCCGTGAAGCCTCACCTCACACACCACTACATGCAGTGAGGCAGCCATGATCGTGATATCAACCCAACACTTCCACAGCAATATGATACCAGCTAACATACCAGCCGATGGTTGGACCACGAAATTCTATTCCTTCTCAAGGAGCCAATCTGCATCCTTTCTTAGGAAGCAATTAGCTTTCGTCTCCACAAGAGCCACGATAGCAAAATTTCCCTAGCATAAAAAACTTTGTAAGTAACATCTGGACTTTCTGTCCCTGACTCTGATGTTCCAAACAACGAAATGTATCATCACCAAATAATTGTAAGGATTGTCCTAATGTGGCCGTGCATACTCTCCAGCCACGCCGATATACTCCTCCCCTGATGAGGCATCCTCCATCTTCCATCTTGGTATCCCCTGCACCCCACGAAGCGCAGCCCAGGAGAAGTTCTCCTACATCGTATTCATCCGAGCGTTTGGCTTCCTCCGTCACATATTCTTCCTCCAGTAGTGGCAATTTCCCCTTATTCCTTCCTGCCTGCACAATCCGCCCTGTTCCCGCTTCCTAAGTTGGAACTTCTTGACATGTAATCTTCTCCTTGTCCTCCCTTGCCCTTGGAGACAAAGCACGCATCACCATGTCTCTTCCTCTGGCCCTAGATAGGCTCCTCTTTCTGTTATTCATGCTTGCGTCCACCTCAGCGATTGCCTCTCCACTCAAGGTTTTACGTGAATTCTGGCTCGCCTTACTTGATGAACCCCTATGTTCGATCACGCCCTGTCTCTTGCGTCGAGGTAGGACAAGCATCCACGGGCCCAGCTTTTGTCCCTTCTTTTCCAGGTCATATGTATTTCTCACCAGCACTCGAGGAGTTCTGGAGCACTCAGCTTCAGTAGCCTTCCCATCACACTTGTGCGTTTCCTTCGCCTCCAGCGTTCCACCTCCAGGATCATTGTCTCCCGCAGTTATAATCTCCTCATTACGCTTCCCTACTCCTTCCCCTTTGTTTATCATCCCCGATGTACATGCCAGCCCAGCCTCCTGAGTCATGTACATGCTGCACTACCCTGCAAGGTGACCAATATTCCCGTACAAAAAGCAAACCCATGGCAGTCCCTCATACTTGAAGGATTGGTAGACTCTGCCAAATTCCCCGTTTAGCCATATGCCTGGTTTTAAAGGCTTCAATAGGTCCATCCGGACGCACACCCTGGCAAATGAAGATCTTTCCATGTCAGCAGTCCATCTGTTAAGTAAGAAGGGCTCCCCAATTGCCTTAGTAATTCTCAATATGTTCTCTACATCCTAGTATATTAATGGGAGGCATAGAAAGCGCACCCACACTGGTGCACACATCGCCGTTGCGGCGTTAGGCCCAAATTCATGTGTCCATGTGTCCAGCCCCATGGCTTGACCTACGACTTGCCATGGGCCGTCCAACCAGACTTCATTCCTGTCACAGATGGAGTCAAAATGCAAGAAGAAGCAGCCGGATGACAGGTCTAGAATCCTAAAATTTTTGTAATGGCCCCATCTCTTCTGCATCACCCACATGATGACAAAAAATGGGAGGGTATTCCCATAGACTCGCCCGACCACATCGAACTTATGGAATTTGATGCGCCTATAACATGCTTCCGAAGACATAATGACATCTCCATCCTCAACATGGTCTGGCATGCCTGCTGCACGGTCCTTTACATCAATGTTGGCCGGACGCACAAAGGAGGTTACCTGACCGCTTGGGGCGTTACTATTAGAGATTAAGGCCTCCCTGAAGCTGATTCTATTGGGTTGGGCCTCCTAACTCACAACCTGCAGAGGAATCCAACATATCACCCCCCAGCAACACCATGATCAGGGCTCAGGGTCCCCTCCGGTCGCGCGCGCCCCTCACATTCCTCAGCCTTGTTCATTACATCCCCCCAGCTCCATCCGACCAGCAATTGCGACATGAGCAACATTATTCCCCTCGCACCCATCACCCTGTCTCTGACGTACAGGTGCCTCCGCTGGCGCTTCCACAGAATCCACCTCCTTCACCGGGCTACACGGTGAGTCAATAGAGTCAATTGATGCCTCTGCCGCTTCAGCTAATATTTGGGGAGCAAGGAGATTCTTCTCAACGTCCGCCCCTTTCCCCTCAGTAGTGGAGGAGTGGCATTTTCTTTCCGGCGATTTGATCCTAGAAGTCCTCTCCTTCTTGTTGCTCTTTCTCACCTTGGTTCTCGTCATAATTCTTTTAGTTAGGGCCGCAGGAGTCCCGCAACCATGCAAGAAGACGACCTGGTAGTCTGCACCTTGAGATAGCCTTACAAATTAATCCTGTCCAGCGCCCCAGCTCGGAGCGAACTCCCAAAGATTTCAAATTCGAAATTCCTGGAGCCACATAACCGGGCAGTCCTGCACAGCGGAATAAGACTTCTCACGTGCCCGATGCATGCGTACGCACGTCAAACTAGCCGTTACCAGTGCCGATGTCACGTGCTCACCGTCCCTTCCGTCTCGCTGTGAGTTCACCTGTACCAGTCTCCAACGCCATCTTCAGTCTCCAGCTTCTCCGCACCAACCCTCCGTCACTAGCTTCTTGTCGCCAACACTACGTCCTCAGCACCCCGTCACCAACCCCTTTCACCAGCACTTCGTCACCAACTTCCCGTCCCAAGATTCCCATCACCAGCTTCCCGTCACCAGCCCTCCGTCAACAGCATCCCGTCATCAACTTCCCAAAGTCACCAGCTTCCAGCTTGCACTTGCTACCAACTTCCCTCCGTCACCAGCACCCCGTCACCAGCACTCTGTCACCAGCTTCCCATAACCAGCCCTCCGTTACTGGCCCTCCGTCACCAGCTTCCCGTCCCGAGCTTCCTGTCCTGAGCTTCCCGTCACCAGCTTCCTGCCGTCCTCTTTAATTGTTAACCACACTAAGTTTTCTCCATCAATGATATGAATTCTTTATTATATGTATACAAACATATAACAAATGAACAAAACTTGCGATCTTAATTCTTTGAAATTGTTTTAATTTATATGATATAAAAAATGATATAGAGCAAATAATAGGTAATATCTTCATAAAAGAATTACTAAATAAGAAACAACTCTTGTATAAGGTTTTAAATAATATAGTTGCACATTAGTTATTGATAAAGAAATCTCAATTATTGTCAAGATATTATAATCTTGGGATATCAAAGCACTATTTGTGAGCAAAACTTACATATATTTTATAAAAAATCTATGATTTAAGCATGTTATGATAGAAATAATATTGAGATGGATGATAAAAAAAATACCTTTTGAGAAAGATAAAATGTTATTAGTTGAGGATAAACTAATCAAATGTAACAATACCTCAAAGTAACGAGACAAAAAAATATCACAATTATGACATAAAAGTCAACAATTTACTAGTCTGATATGTTTCACGGATGAACCAAATTATAACATTAATGAATTTTAACTAAGTGCAACTAAAATCATAAAGATGTTATTCTAATTAATAAGATTGATAATTTTAATGTTGGCATGCAGTTGAATTAAAATAGCAAATTTAGAAATTTCTTGAAAAGTATGTCAAGTTATGAATAAGTTAAAAATTGAAATTGAGAATATTATTGAGAAGAGCACATTAGAAATTCATTGATTTTTAAATCATAATTTTTGAAGCTCACAATAAATATAATATGAATTATCAAAGATTAAAAGCATAAGAGATTTTAATTAAATAGCTTCAAATGTATTTAATTAATTTGTATTATGGCCAGCTATTGAGGCAAGAACATGGGAGTTTGTTAACTTAGATTCAAGTTCTTCATGGAACTCAAGCTAGTTTGGTTGCTACCAATAGATAAGGTTTTAGCAAATTGGAAAAGAGCATTTGGGGTTGTCTTAAAAGAGTAGCTATGTAAGGACACGAGTGGTTGTAGGTACTATAGGATGAGGAGAAAAACTCCAGAAAGGAAAAAAGATTGAGAAAGATCTATAATTGAGAGTCTCAAGTCTTTGTATGAAGAAGTTAGACATACTATGACAATTTTGCTAGAAGTTGATAGTTAAAAGGAAGTGATATAGTAGATTTCTCTTTTAGTTTTTGTTATTAAGAGAGAATTATTGGAGGGAATTTTAGAACAAAGATGATTTATAACTAAGAAATGGAAAAAGTGAGAAGAGTTCAAAGCAAAAGCTTGTGAAAGTGTTAGTGGCAATTATCCTAAATTTTATATAGATAGTACGTTAAGAGATCGAGTGTTTTTATAGTATTTTAGCATTCTTGGTGAGATATTATCTTGATTTAATAGTATTTTATCCTTATTTAGAAGCCCTTCATATATTGTTCACTCATCCTAAAACTATTCTCATGTTAGCATTCTTGACTATGAAGATCTCATTAAATCATACTCAAATTTACTCTTTTTCCTAAAAACTTGTCAAGTGTTACTTTTAATTTGGTGATTCTTCTATATAGGATATTAATAAAAAACACGCCTTACCCTCTACGAGTGTTATAACCTTAATATATTTAGTTCTAACATTACTAGCACTTCATATAGGGTATTGACATACGAGAATGACATAATATGATATGATTTCTAACCAACTATGGTTAAAGATCTTAATAAGAAAATATAATAGAAAATAAAAATAAAAAATATTGATGAAATAGAAAATAAAAATAAAAAAAATATCGATGAAAATAAAAAAATTGATTATAATGCACTAGATGCTGAGTAAGGCATGGATATGGATTGTTATAAAAAAATGACTTCCTAAATGTTCAACTAAAGATCTATATGATCTTATGGAATTTCATATGAAAAATTTAAAAAAAGAAATGCAATCCTTGGGAATGACAAAATAATAGATTGGGGGAAAACTAAAAGATCAAGTATATGTCCTTATAAAAAAAACATGTATCAAGTAAATAAGATATAAAACAAATATAAAGAAAAGAGTAAGATGCGAATAAAAATAGTAAAATACTTATTCCAAATAATAAATTATGTTAATTAAAAAATAATATGTAATAGAATGCTTATTAATCTTAATTTTTAAATAAAGTTTTATTTATTGGATTTTTGTATTTCAAATCCAAAGCTTAGGAATTATCATTATGTGGGTGCCTTACGAAGTGTGTCAGGATGGTAGTGGTTAGATCCAACATTTGAGTATATCATTATGAAGGTTTTAATTAATGAATCAATGAGTTTATGATTTATAATTTTCAAAAGTTATTTAAATTTTCTAAGAATTTTTAAAATTAGAAAAAGAAAAAGAGATTAACATTAAAATATCTCTTTTTTGAATAACTTGAACTATCTGCTTTAAATCACTTACTACATTTAGTTTGGTCCTAAAGAGCTTGCAAAGGAGAATAAGAAGATGGAGAGGTTTGGAGGAGTTTTGGCTTGAGTCATTGTAAGCATTCAAGAAAATTGGAGAGGAAGAGAAAGAGCTAAAAGAAGAAGAATTTTCAATCTTATCTTATCAAAATAACATATTGAAGTGTGATTCTACTCAAATTCCTTTTCATGGATAAAGTATTTATTGCTTGAAGTCTTGTGGAGATGAATTTTTGTAAAGTTGTGGTTCCATGACCCATTGTTGTTTCTTTAGTTGCGATGATCATATAAGACAATTCACTTAATCTTCTAATACAATCAATGCAATTTAGGCTAAAGAAAAGTCATCGATTGGTACAAGTGAGAGTGATTGTAACACCCTAGATAGAAGAGGACAGAGAATGAGCATCAATTGATGTATAGATGATTTATGTGCAAGGGTATTAGCAACTCTAGACCTTAACAGCAAACCTTCTTTTCTAATCAAAACAACAGAAGTGCAAGCATAAGAAATGGTGATGAATAAAGGAAGAAAGGAAGAAGAAGAGTATTTTTGTCACATAAATATTAAATTTCTTAAAAAAAATTCAAGGGGTTCTAAATTCATGAAGTTTTAAATTTTAGAGTTCTGAATTTTAGAATTTTAAATTATGAAATTCTATACATCTTTATTCATCATTCTTAACTTTTTAAATAAAAATTTGGATAAAATATTTTATTATAAAATATATAATATTTGACACAAGAAATTTGTTATTTTTTAACCAAAAAAAGAAATCCTACAAAATTCGCAACCCAAGCATCCTAATAGCGCTCATGTCACTTGCCCGTGCCAAGGCATTCTTCATGCTCATAGGTATTGTTCCCATGCACAAAAACCCTTATGCACTCACATTGAACACAATAATGTGATAAGTGGTCGATTGGCACATACATGTAGCACATATGCACCCATCCCACTTAGTCACTATAACATTCTTATTTTTTTCGTGACAAAACTCTATTTATTTTCTATTCTTGTTTTTATTAGTTTCTAATTAAATTGTGTTTTGATACTACAAATATGATACCCCTTATTTTTGTCTCATATTTAATTTACATGTCTCCCAAATTTTAAAATTCAAATAGATAGAATATCTTCTATATTTTATTTATTTTCTAATTTATAAATATAATTAACATAATATTTATGTCCATAATATGACTAGTAGTTTATATCCATAACTATTAATTATAAACAATTGAATCTAATAACTGTGAATAATTGAAATCATTACATCAACTATATATCATAATTTTTATGATTTCTTGTAATATTATATCAAGTTTATATATATATATATATAATACTAATTAACAAGTCATTCAACTCAACTCTTATGATACAAATTTTTATAGTTTCAAATGTTTTTATAGGCTATTCTTATGCATAATCCTCTTTTTATTGGAGTTTAATGTGTCTGCTTATTGATGCTTATTTTTATTTAACTAAATAAATTTTATGTTGATCAATGTTATTGCTTCCTCTATATCTTAGAGTAGAAAGTCAATATCTATTTTTTAGTTTACTTAGCTGTAATAGAAATATCGTTTATTAATTTATCATATTATATTTTCATACATAATCATGCTCAATTTTTCATATTTTTAATGTACATATCTTTACAACAAATCTCAATAGTGTATCTCACTGGCCACTAGCTATGTTGTTATAGTAGATCTCAATATTGTGGCACACTGGCCATTAGCCATATTATAGTGATAATATCTTAATCTTGTGGTATACTCACTATTATTCATAAGCCACCTTATGGCGATAATATCTTAATTTTCTGACACACTGATCATTAGTCACAAAGAATACCACATTTTAATTTTAAGAAATTTATTATTCATTAATGTCATTTAATATATCCTCAATTTTCTTTATTTTAATTTATTTTTACATGTAAAATTCTTATTTTTTTATAATATTTATGCATAAACTCATTAAATATCATGCTTGTATAAATAATCATATTATATAATTTTACATAATAATTTATCAATATTAAAAAAGAATACATCTAGTTACAAGTAGTATTTTCTTAAAGTTACTTATAATGACACTACATTAATAAATCAATATCACATACTATATAAAAGATTCACATGTAATATTTTAATTTTAATAATCAACAATACACCACACATATATATATATATATATATATATATATATATATATATATTTATGTTAGATAGTCTATCTTATATTTTTTTGTTGTGCAAGATAATCTTGTAGTTTAATTTTTTTTATCAGTTTTTGTATGTTGATTATAATTTCAGTAACTTGATTTACAGATATTTGCACAAATTAAAAATTTTTAAGTTATTGATATGAAATTGGACGACTCACTTTTAAATCACCAAAATTTCATCTTTCTTATTTCTTTTTCACGATTTTTTCCTTTTCCAAAACCCTAGTTTTTCTTAACACTAGTTGTTTTCCCCTAATCTTTCAAATAAATAATATAAAACTTTAATTGAGATCTCATATAATAATTTTTGCTTAAAATCTCATGAATTTCAAGTTAAATATTGCAAAAAATAAAAAGGATTTTAGGTTTCAGCTTTTATGATTTACATGAGGTTCCCGACAGTGCACATTAGCAATAAGTGTTCGATTCTCTCAAAAGAATGATGGAGATTGATGCCTTTATCATTGGCAAAGTGACTATCCAGCAAAATTCTCAGTCAACAAGTGTGACTTCTCTTCCTAGGTTAGTGTTGAACACGAGGTTGAGAGAAAAAAAAGGGTTTTTTTTGGTAAAATTGAAAACTATTAATATATATAAATAAATAAATAAATAAATATATATATATATATATATAGTTATGTGTGTGTGTGTATGTATTTATACTTATTAACTTTGATAATTCACAAAAATTTCGAATGAATTATTATCAAGATAGTAAAAATTGTTAAACTTATCTCAAAAATTCTATCTAATTTTATATTCATTTTTATATTTTAAAATATTTTATTTTTCTTTAAGATTTTGACATATTTTATAAGATATTTCACTTCTTACCTAATGTTAAGATATTTTAGAGGAAAAATTCACTTATGTTGATATGTGATGACCCATAGGGATAATATCTCAATATATTAAAAAAAAGATGCTGCACCCTATCCAATTTTAACATCTTAAGAGAGGTATTATTCTCTTAAACTAATAAGGTTTTATCGTTATCCAAATGATACCTTCTTGCTTAGTCACATGTCTCAAAACTTTTCTGATTTTGGTATGTTAATTTAAGAGTTCTCGTAAGATCTAAGCCCATATTTTTTTAAAAAAATTATTTCATCAATTTAAGATTTATAATTTTACTTATTTTAATCAAATCTTTCCTTCTATAGCTAATATAAAACTATTCACCTCTTGGACCCCCATGTTTTAAAAGTTCTTCATAATCCTTCTATCATTCTGGATGTTCACCTTGGTCCTTCCATCATTATCATGTAACTAGTTATGCATTAGAATAAATTGGCTTTCTTTTAGTTTGTTCTTAAATCATATTGGACTAGAGAACAGCTCTAAAACCATATTGTAGCATTTCAGCTTTCATTTCTAAGGTATTATTCAAAACTAATCAGATTTTGTTAATGTTTAAAAGGTATCTTCTTATTTAGTCACCTATAACACTTGATTGATTGTATAAAAATGATGAAAAAATTAGGAGAACATTTAAATATAGGTATAAGATTACCCAAAAAGAATAGAAGGGTCATGAGAACATTTGAAGTATAAGGGCCAAAAAGGTGAATAAAGTTCACATCGCTATATGTGAAAAGATTCTAAGCGATATAAGAAAAGTTATAAATCTTGAAATGATGAGATGCCTTTTGAAGATAAACTAGGCTTGGAATCACATAAGAAACTTATGATTAAGTATGCTAGAATCAAAGAAATTTTGAGATGGGTGACCAAGGAAGAATAAAGTCTTTGAGAAAGATAAAACTTACTTAGTTTAAGATAATATCTCACTAAGAAAGCTTGGAAAGTTACATCAGTTATCTCAAAACTTCTCCAACTCTAGTATGCTAAACCTCAAAATTTTCATAAGATCCATGCCTAGGTTACTCTTAAAAGATAATTCACTATTTTGAAGCTTATGATTTTACTTATACCATTCAAGATCAACTTAATTGTAGTTTATGATTACATAGTTAGAAATAACATGTTGATGAGATTTCAACTCAATTTACTCCACATCTAAAATCTAACATTAGTAACCCTTCATATAGAAAATAATTAATTTAAATAAAAGAAACTTAATTAAAAACATACATTTTAGCAAAACTTTTAGAAAAAACAAGCATGGAATTTCTCTTCCTTAAAATCTTAATTTTCTTCGACTTAGTCCGTATGTCTGAAGGAGATCCAAGTCATACCTTCTTAAATCACTTATGTTTTTCTTCCCTACTTTAATGCTCCTCCAACTTCTTTCGCAAGTTATTTTGGAGCAAATCTATTACAAGGGAGAAAGAGTCAAAGTGATGTATAGTAGATTTAGACTTTTACAAGAGTCTAAAGTAGAGCTTATAATACTAGAAAAATTTAACAGATTATTAGAGAATTTAAAAAGATATTATATATTAATAAAAGTTAGGTAAAATATGTGATATTTTAGAACTATTCAAATACTTATATTCTAAAATTATAGTGTGGATTATTAAGTTTAGTATTTGATAACATCTTAAGTATTAAGTAAAACATTTTGCAAAATAATTTTTGTCACGTCTAATTTCACACATATAAAAAATGTAAGACAAACTTTCTGTGAAATGCTTTAATAGAAAATATCAATTCTAACTTTAGATTACTACCTAAAAAATAAAAGTCGATGAAAGATGTGCACTTTTTTGGTGATGATGCATTATAATTCTATAAGAATCGGCATTTACAGTACCAAGTGGTAAAAGGGTAACATGATGTGGATTAGTAAAAAAGCTTGGGGTGTTAGTGAAAGCTAGAATTTGTTTAGTTATTAGCTCTTTTAATGAAAGGTCTCTCACGTTCAATCTTTGTCTCTGATTAAAGATTTGATTGATGGCTTTGTTAGTGAAAATTCACTTATCTTTGATCCTTATCTCTTACAAGAGAAGTTAGAATTTTTTTAACTACAGTTGGGCACACACACATTTTTCACAAAGGTAAAAGCACATAAATAAAATAAATTTTATTCTATAATTTTCCATCTTATAATATCGTGAGCATCCCCATTCGTAGAGACTTCAAAAATTTATTAGTATTTAAAAAAAATAAAAAAATAAAAAGAAAAAAAATTAATTGAATTAAGTAGTTCTCAAACTGGCTGTGCATTTCAAGTGGTGGTAATGATGAACGACAAAACTGAGGGAGATGAAATGATGGAGCGAGTGAAATGGCATAGGTGTCAATCTGATTTTTGGGTAAGCATAGGTCAGGCTAAACAGGATGGGTCGATTAGACTAGCGGGTTGGAGTGAGTTGTCTCAAGTTATTGTGAGTAATGGGTCGACGTGGGTCAAGCGCATGTCAAATAGTGTTCTCAGGTCAATTTGGGTCATGCGGGCTCACGGGTCAGCTCGAGATACGACAACGATTGTTGGGTAGTAGTGACTATGACAGACGATGGCTAACAATGACACAGCAAAATCAATATAAAATTCAATTTTAAGTATTTTTTAAAGTAATTTTCAACCAAAGTTTATGCTTGTAGACTTATGAAACTAAGCGATGCCAACAAATGTGTGTTTAGGAGCTAATGTTAGATGCTCTTATGTCACATAGCTTGTCTTTAATAAATAAAAGATTATTTAATATTATATCCTTTTTCCCTTTTGGATTATAAAAATTCTTAAAAAAATTCAAATGATTTTTGAAAATTACAAACCACATGTGTGTAGATTCTTTAGGTTAGGATTTTCATAGTGGTGCATTCAAAACCTTTGTGCATGAATTCTCAAGTTTTGGATTTGCTCAATTCACATCTTATAAGAAAAACATAATTAAAAACAAAATTCATGATTAATTAAAGTAGGTTGTCACACCAAAGATATATTGATTTGTATATATATTATATAGTTTTTCCTCATTAAGTCATTATTGGTTAGCCTATTTTTGTTTAAAAATTTTCAAGTCATGTTGATACATTTCATTGGAGTTAAAATTATGATGATGCAGGAGCGTCTTGCATTAATTGACAAATACACACTCACTGGTATCACATTAGTCTTATTTGAACTCAAAGCCATACTTGAGCTTAATCTTATTCGATTAACTATCTTTGTCAACCATGAGGGTTGATAACAACACTCTAGTTTTTCTTATGGTTATTTTTGTTATTTTATCTCTGCTCTTCCAAGCATATTTTTGTAGTAAAAATGTGTAATCATCGATATTAGTTCATGTGCATGCTTTGCCCATGATCGTTTGTTGTTTGTCATCACCTAGTTGTATACTACTTTTGATTGCTATCACCCGGTTGCCTAACATCACTTAGTCACCTACCATCGTTAGGCTACCTCATTCTCCTTGAATCACTTGGCTATTTGTCAGCCACCCACCCTCCAACCATTATCGATCGTCGTCATCTATCTTGTTCATTATTGGTATCCTAGTCACATCGTCATTGCTATCTGATTATTGTGTTGTATGATTACATAATTTTTCTCATGTCATTTTTTTTATGTATTTTTATATTTTATATTTAATATAATTAATCCACTTGAAGTTAATGTTTTAAATTTCTAAAGATTTTATATATTTTTATATTTTATATTTAATATGATTGATCTACTTAAAATTAATATCTTAGAATTTTAAATATCTTTTTTTAGATTTTTAAGTGATTTAACTTTAAAATTATATTTTCTTATATTTACTTGGAGTTAATATCTTGAAATTCTAAATCTTTTTTGAATTTTCATATAATTTAATTTCAAAATTATTTTTTCCCATATTGATTTCTTATCTCTCATGCTTATATGTTCTCAAGGTGTATTTAATTCTTTAACTCTTTTTTATTTATAAATAAGAGAGAATTTCTCATTATAATATTGTTATTAATGAATAAAATTTTTCTTATTTATGAGTTTCACCTTTCTGAGTAAGAAATATACACCCAATGAAGAGATTCCATCTTTCCCTTTTCTTGTGAGAGACGTAGATTGAAGGTAAGAAACCTTTCATCATGAGAGTTGATAATTAAAGAAATTTCTACTTTCTCCAACACCCTTAATTCTTCACCTATTTTTTATTCTCTTAATCAAATCACTAAATCATCAAATTAACACTCTTCTTAACAAGGCTTCAAATCATAGCATACCATCTTATTGCCCATTTAGTGAAACTTCCTTACTAACCCAAACATCCAACTCATTGTTCTTTTTCATCTTTGGTGCTTCATACATACTCCAACTTCAATAGAAACTGTAAGTTATCATATAAAAAAGGTACACTATTTTAGTTATTTTTTTATGTAGTAATCTAAAATTAAAGTTACTCTTTCTTCTATTAAAATATTATACATAAATTTTATCTTAAAATTCTATATCTTATATGTGTGAAATTAGATGTGACAAAAACAGCTCAATAAGTTTTTATGTTTAATGATTAATGTATTGTCATTTACTCTACTTAATAATTTATACTATAGTTTTGAATACCAATATTTGAATAATTGTAAAATATCACACACATAACTTAATCATAATTAGTGTATATTATCCTTTAATATTTTTTAATAATTTATTAAGTATTTTAGTATTGTAAGCTCCAAATTAGACTATAATAGAAGTCTAATTTGTAATACATTAAACAAGAAATAGCAAAATGACTTAGTTGAACATGTTTTAGTCATGCTGTTTTAGACTCACATTTTAGATTTGAATCATTTAAGATATATGTCATTTATTGTGATAACAAGAGTTGATATGAGATAAATTTATAATATTTGAACAATATTAAACTCAGTTAAAATCTTTTTTGTATTGTTAAAGAATTTGTGATATTTTATTTTTTCAATTCAATGTGGTTTTAATTCTGTTATAATTTCAAATAAAAACTAAAACATTACATTTTAAAAATGGGGTGTTACAGGACATGCTCTAAAAAACAATCTTATTATTTCCAAAATTTAGTGGATTTTATATTAAAGATGAAAGGATAAATTTCTACTTAGATGATTTATATTAGATTTATTCTTATACTCATATAAAAGACATTATATGGTTTGAATTTCATTATAAAATTATTTGGTTGTATATATGGTATGTATATAAAGATTCAATTTATGAATATATGTGTTAAAATAATAATTTACAAGTGAAGCGACAACATAATTTATACTAAGAAAAATAAAGAAAATCACGAGAAAGCAACATCCATGCATACTCTAAAGCTTGTTAACAAAAAATGCACTCATATTTATGCGATTCATTTTGTGTTAATATGAGTTGTTATGACAAAACTAAAGAACAATATTATACAAAATAGATAACTTTTGAGGCAATACAAGACAAGCAAGAAGAGATAATAATTCGGCATATCAATACCAAATTTTGACATATAAGTCATCTTGTTTCTTACACCATTAAAAAAATATTCAATAAATACCTTGATATTTTTATACACAAATGAAAAATATATTAATAACTCTTTTTAATGTCATTTTATCCAAAAAAAATTAACGATCACTTAATAAGGTAATTGTTTAAACTTTTTTAATAATTTTTTTTATCATATGTCAACAATTAATTAATCCTTGATTTAATTTAGAGTTTTACCCTTGCATACGACACTACAGATAACAACAGTCGTGTCGACATGGAACATAAAAGAGATCCTAAGTTCAGTTTATTTATTTATCTTTTTTGAAGCATTCAAAATATATCAAATTAAAAAAAAAAATTAAAATCCTACGAGTCACGTAAAGTACAAAAACATTTATAGATGCAACGATAACTTAGGAAAAATAATCCTCCAAATCTTCCTTAAAAATATGCTGCTATGGAAAAGGCAGAGGGAAGCATCCGATCCAAAACTAGCTCAAGATTCCTTTTGATAAATAGAATTTTTTGAATTAAAATAAAATTTTGATAAAAATATTTATTGAAAACGACACCTTTAAAGATATTTTTTTAAACTTAATTTTGAAAAGTAAAAAATTAAACTGGTCCGAGTTCCTCCAAGTGGCGAACAACTTGGCTTCGAGTTATCCTCAAGAGTTATTTGTTATTCAAATAAAAATAATCGGGTTTTTTCATGTTTAAACTAAATAAATGATTTTTTTCGGCAGTAAAAAAAATTAAAAAAAAAAAAAAAAACGAAAAAGAGTGGTACAGAGCTGTATCAAACGGGCCTGGTAGACCGTTTGGTTCATTAATTTAGAGCCGGGCTGGTTGAAATTTTAATTGGCAAAAAACTGAGCAAACCGCGGAGTCTGCACACCGCTGAAGAAAAGGTGGGCGGAGGTCGACGGGAGAAAGCTCAGAAAAGCAACCAATAAAGGGGGAGGGAGGGTGAGCAAAATCGGGAGAAAGGTGTTTCGTTTTAGGTGTTCTTCGTTCCCTTCTGATAACCTAAATCGAAGGTATCATTTTCTACTGCAAATTCCAAATAGAGAATCCATATCAGTGTGTTCTGCTCCATCCACATCTTTGATCTCCTTGCTCGCTCTAGCTCTCCGGTGCTTCCTTTTTCTTCTTCTCATCCTTGATCTAAAGCGCTGTATCTCTGTATCCGATGTAATCGACTTATAATGTCCCATTTTGGCTTTACTTATCTGAAATCAGGGCTTAGGGCTTAGGATTCGTTGCTTCTCCGTCGTCATCGAAGGGCTTAGTCTTTGCCGTGGGCTGAGATGAAGGTGCCGTGCTGTTCGGTATGCCACCTGCGGTATAACGAAGAGGAGAGGGTGCCGCTGCTGCTCGACTGCGGGCATGGATTCTGCAAGTCGTGCCTCTCGCGCATGTTTTCGACCTCCATGGACACCACCCTCTCTTGTCCTCGCTGCCGTCACCCAACTGTTGTTGGAAACAGTGTACATGCTCTTCGCAAAAACTTCGCCATCCTTTCTCTCCTTTCTTCCTCCCCCTCCTCCCCGTCCTTTGAGTGCGACTTCACTGACGGCGAGGATGCTAGTGCAGCGGCAGCCACAGATGATGACGATGAGCATGCAGAAAGCGAGGAAGAAGATGAATACTTTGGGTCTCGCAGCCGTCGTCGCCGGAGCCGCCTATCCCGCCTCTCTGTCTCTGGATGTTGCTCTTCTGCCTATTCTAGTTCGTCGGGTGCTTCTGGTGGACCAATTGATCTTAGTTCCCATCATGACCTCAAGCTACTGCGTCGGCTCGGAGATAGCCGTCGGACTGGGCAGGAGACTTGGTCTGCCGTGCTCTATGGCAGCTCATCAGTTTCCACCGTTGGTCCATCTGGTTCTGGTGGGCGGTGCCGCCATCAGGTTGCAGTGAAGAGGATTGCAATAACAGAAGATCTAGATGTTGTGTGGGTGCAGGGAAGGCTAGAGAGCCTTAGGCGGGCCTCAATGTGGTGCAGGAATGTGTGCACATTCCACGGGGTGCTCCGATCTGATGGATATCTGTCTCTTATCATGGATAGATATAACAGCTCTGTCCAGGCAGAGATGCAGAAGAACAAGGGCAGGCTAACTTTGGAGCAGATATTAAGGTTCTTATATTCTATATCTGGCTTTCTAGACATGTCATGGCAAATCTCTCTTCCTCTATGTCACTTTTTTTACATGACGATTTCTTTCTTTTGAATGAATTATCAGTCTTAAAGATTAAAAATATAGATACTTTATACCTCTATTGGCTAAAAGATATTAAGGCTTTTCAATTCTAATTGTCAAAATCTCTTGGATTTGGGTGTTAGATATGCATTCAAAATTATCATATATTAGATATTTAATAATAAGTTATGATGTTAATATCCAAATAATGACTTTTATGCATCACTTTGAACTTTTGGGTTGATTAGTTCACCTACATTTGTATATTAAGTTCAACTTGGGGCCTTTATTTAGTCTATGAACGAGTAATATCATAGTTGATGATTTATGATGCAGCATATCAAGCAATTCTAATAAATCCCAAGATGTAGAAAGTCCAAATTTGTTGTAGGTCCTGGATCAAATCTCATACAAGATCCCAAAAAGGGTCAAGAATTTATTAGGTTTTGTTTTTGTTATTAGTTATATTGTGTTATTTATGAGACCCAATGGCGTTTCTTGTTTGTTTTTATACCTATATTCTGCTTTTAGCATTTTATTATTTTATTATTGTTTAAATTAAGAGATATTTTGGTCTTCATTTCTACTAGGATGTCCTTTTGTATTCTACTAAACCTTGTTATGAAATGAAAGTGGGGAGTTTTGGTTTGCTATCAATTGATTGTAAAAGTTTTGTAAGGTGCTTGTGTGCATAGGAAGTTTCTTCTGGGAGGGTGTACATTGACCTTTGCCTTAACTGGGTTATGATCTGGATGATCTCTCCCGTTCTGCCACAATCATTTCATTTGCTCGATCTTGCTAGCTTGTCCTTCTTCAACTTTGACCACTGCCCCCATCCTTGTTGTTGTTGGTCTTTATCACCTTTCCTGGCTTGCCCAGGCACTACTCCTTAGCATTTCCACCCATGGATCAGTTTGATGCCACTTGAGATCATGCCAACCACGTCTCTTCTTCAAGATCTCTACTTTGTCCATGCCAGTTTGGTAATAATGTTACCATGGTCAACCTCGATTGTTGTTGACGTCGCCTTGGTGAGCCTGGTTACGAGTCTCCTGACACCATTGTTGCTTTGGTTTTGATTGTTTTCACGAACCATCTGGCGTCGCCACTTGGATCACGCTCATTGCCCTAGACCGCCTTCACAAATACCCCTTTTTGTTGTCATTTTTGTAGCCCTTGTTGCATTGTTGCTTGCACCGATCCACATGGTTAGTCATTAGTCATAGCCCTCCTAAGTCATTTTACTTGTTGACCACCCTTTTCCGCACTTACCATTTTGTTCTAATTGATTGTCTCTTGATTTGATGCCTCAATGAATTTTGCTCCCACATTGCTCTATTTATGATTTGATATCAGAGCAAAATTTGCCCATGCACTTTTCCATTAGTTTGATTTGGATCACATAGCATCAGAGTTGATAGTTCAACTAATTAAATGGTTCTTGTAAGTTGTGCTCCTATAGATTATCTTCTATCATGTTGAGTAAATGTATAAGACTAGGAAACTCTCATTGGTGGTCCCAAATGGTTGAGTGGGTTCTTGGTTTGTAAGTTGTTGATGGGCTAGAATGACCTATTGGAGAAGTGGATCCAATTTGGATTGATTCTAATTTGAGGAAGAGATTGTTGGGTACATGTGGAGAATTATTCTAAATTGGATACTCAACAAGGAGTGATGTTGATTTAAAAGTGGTGTCTCTTACTAGGTTAAATTTTTGGTTTGATGGTGTTCATGCACTTTCGTATTGGTTCCACAAGGTTTTATGCCCTTAGCAAGTGGTATTAAAGCTAATGGTTTGGTTAGGTTTAAGAGATATCAGAGCTAGTAGTTCAATTGAGAACAATTGATTCATTTAGTATGTGCTCCTGTGAGTTGTCTTTTACCATGGTTGAGTAAAATCCAAGAGAAGGTGGCTCCTATCATGTCTAAATGTGGGGTTTGGTGAGTTTTTAGAGTTTATACACTTAATGTGTTAAAATAGACTATTGGAAGTGGGTGAGGTCAATGTGGATGATTCTTATGTGATGGGGAGATTGTCATTCTAATATATAGATAATTGTCTTGTATTGGATGTTCAATAATAAGTTAGGATAATAATATACAATTAGTCATTTTATTCATAATTTTAAGTGTTTTGAGTTGATTGTTATAAATTAGGCTAAATTTGGGTTTCTAAGATTTTACTTCCCTAATTTAAGAAGCCAGCCTTCTCGTTAGTTACTCCCTTTTTAGGTATTAGTTTTAATTTTAAATAGTACTTCTAAACTTGGTCTCTCTTTTAGATGACTTGGCCATCTTCTATTTGTTAGATTGTTGTTTTTTATATACATAGTTTTTAGGTTTTGCTCTTAAATTTTTGAATTGCAACAGTTCTAAGTACCATTAGTTTTTTTGCCAACATTATGAAGTGCCAAGTAGATCACTATGTGCTTAATGTTGGGTGTAACATTTTATTGGATAGGCATCATTTAACCTAAACTTATGTTTGGACTAAAGGCAACCTTCTTGTATTTCAAGGTTCCAATGCATGCATGATGACACATGAAAATACAAAAAATGTGTTTGGCTTCCAAAATATTACTAGTTAAGCTTGTATGATTAGCAATGTCTTCTTAAGTGAGAGTCTCATCCATATTGTTAAGGGAGATGCATTAAATAAACGCCCGTGTTGTGTTTAACATATTTGAGTTGACATCCAATAACTCAAAAGCTCAAGCTTATGTGTATGAGTTATCTTAATTATATATTAAGCCTCCAAAATATACTCTATTTACATTGTGAGACTAATTTTAATCTTACTTTTATGTGATAACCTTTCTTTTAAGTGAGTTTCATATCAACATCTTCTTTCACTCTTACTCTAATTTTGAAATCTTTCGATCAACCAAAGCAAGTGACATGTAGTACATCAAGGGTGCCAACATTCACATGGATTATACTCCAATTGTTTCATTATGGATATCCAAAACGTGGGAGTTATGTGCCTGTTACTTGAATGAAAACTAAATAGCTCTATGGAAACCTAGAAACACTATTGATATTCATTTCTAGTTAGAGTTAACCATGTGGAAGTATTGTATTAGTTTATTCGAGTTCTGCTCAATTATTGTGGAGGTGACGAGAGATTCGCCGGATCTTCAATTACATGAATTATTTGATTTCTTCCAAATCTAATTTCTATACCACTCATTAATAGAGATGCATCACATTTGCATTTATTATACTGTCAGGTGAGCTCAAGCATTTGGTTAAGAACCAGCTTAATTGTATATGAACGCTTTAAGATATCCTTAAGTACAATATTAGACTAATTCTAATTTCATTTGGAACTTTTTGACTAATCAATTCAAGTGTTTGTCATACATGCACAAACTAGAAATCATTCCACCATGCATTCATTTAATTGCATATTTCTCATGGTAGAGCTCTAATTCTCCGCCGTGGGTCAATTGACCACATGGGTCATGAATCTATCACTTTTTCTTAGCTTAAGTAGCACAAGGAATGCTTTTAAAGACGTTAAATATCATGCATATCAAGAGCATACTCAAACATGTTAAGGTGACATAAGAATCTCCTAAAGCTCCAGAACCCCATTCAATCACGTGTGCCAAAGTCTCTTGGAAGTCATTAACAACTTGAATAGTGAAGTAATTAAGAAAAGTGAATCAAGTGAGAGCTAAAATTTGGGTTTAATATGCCATTGGATGAGTGCCTCTCAAGCTAAAAGTTTAGGCTTATGAGTAGATGTCATTTAATTGTATTTTAAGATTCCTCCATTATTTATGATTTGCGATGTCAGGCTGATCTTACCTCCATTGTACTAAATACAAAGTTTCTTACCAATTGTTTTGGTGAAAATACTGTTCTTTGGGAGAAAAATGCTGACATGGTGATGTCTGCCCTGTTATTTTACTGAATTTTACTAAATGCTTTAACTCCTTTTGTCAGATTGTTAGCTCCTTGTGCTGCATTTATAGAAGAAAAGCAAATTTTGTGTCATCTTAGAGATAAAAAAATGTGTTAATCGTAAACTGTGGTCTATTACTACCATGTTAGAACTTATACTCAAACTTTAAAAAGTGGAAATTAAGGAAAAAGGTTTGCCAAAATTGATAGTTATCTCTTAGTGTTATTTCATTTTGATGACACTGATTTGGAAGTTTTTTTAATTGAAAACTCAATCAATTTCTAGATGGTTAACATCTTACTATTGATGCATATTAGTTTAGAGGCAGGATACATAAATATGTCTGAGATTTGAAGCCTATCTGAGTTGGTTCATTAGCATTTTCAAGTAGTTTATTTTGTCAAGTGCACTTGCAATGTGACCAAACAGAAATAACTGATTTCCTCAGAAACAGCTCACATTTCACTTTATACTGATCAGAAATCCCCCCACCCCCCTTTTCTCAAATGAACAAGTTGGAGGTGGGGGAGCTTGTTATGGACAGTTTGAATTGGTAGTCATATCTAGTCTTATCATGATTTTTAGAACACTTGGGATGAATTTTAATATGTTTGTGAAATGCTTGGTTCATGGGCAGATAGACTGGTAGTCAGTTCCATACTTAATAGATATATGTATAGATAAGAAATTTGTGCTGGTATGCTTCTATAATATTTGGTTTATTGAGTGGAATTATATGTTTTCTAAATTAATTTGTTTAAGGCAAGGCAATGGTCACATACAGAGGGAGAGAGAGAGAGAGAGGAGGGGGAGGGGGAGAGGGAGAGAGAAGAGAGAGCTTTTGTACACTGTGAACTCATTATCAGAACCATGCTTCCAAAAATTCTTTTTTTTATTAGAGAAATTTCTGCTCATAATATGATTTTTGAGTTACTTGGTGTAGGTAGACGAATGGAGAGATGGAGCGCTTGTGCATAATTTGGGATGATTGTAGACAGTGTAAAGTAGTTGTTTCAGAAGAGAATAGTATGCCTTGTGTGCCTTTAATGTGTTTTCTTGCCACCATTAAAAGGCTTGTTTTTCATTGTATAAATAGCATGCATTCTTGCTTGTATAAACCCCTTCATCATATATGAGTTCGATCCATCAGTTTGATAATAATTGTATGCTTGTTGATTTTACTTATAGGGGTCTTTTAATAGCATACTATTCCTTTATATTCTTTTTAACTCTGAGCTATGCATATTTCATTGTAGATATGGGGCAGACATTGCACGGGGAGTGGCAGAACTTCATGCAGCAGGTGTTGTTTGTATGAATTTGAAGCCATCAAATCTTCTTTTGGATGCAAATGGACGAGCAGTTGTTTCAGATTATGGGCTTCCTGAGATTCTGAAGAAGCCTTCTTGCAGGAAAGGTCGTTTTGTACATGAAGAAAACTCAAAGATGCATTCATGCATGGAATGCACCATGTTAAGTCCACATTATGCAGCTCCAGAGGCTTGGGAACCCATAAAAAAAACGTTGAACCTATTCTGGGATGATGCAATTGGTAGTATTTCTGGTGAATCTGATGCTTGGAGCTTTGGATGCACTTTGGTGGAAATGTGTACGGGTTCTATTCCGTAAGTGAAGAATCATCCTTAATATTTGTTTGGTAGGTTATTAAATTGTGAATTTCTTGGTGAGTGTGAGATTGATGACCTTTATGCAGATGGTCTGGATTAAGCGCGGAGGAAATTTATCGAGCAGTTGTCAAGGGCAGAAGTTTGCCTCCACAATATGCAAGTGTAGTTGGTGTTGGAATTCCTAGGGAATTGTGGAAGATGATTGGTGAGTGTCTGTTGTTCAAAGCTTCAAAGAGACCTACATTCCATGCAATGTTGGCGACATTTTTTCGGCATTTGCAAGGGATTCCAAGAAGCCCACCTGCCAGCCCTGACAAGTAATTTGTAGCCTTTTATATTTGATTTGTTTATCTTATGTGTAATTATTAGGAAAGCTACATAATAGGCAAGTTGTGTTTTGGTGAGAAGATTGCAAATTATATCAAGCTTTAGGTTGTTAATGATTAACAGGTCTTTATATCTTATGGATTCTGTATTAGGTATTAGAATATTTAAGATGAGCTTGTTTTTTGAGTGAGTATTTTATTTTGCTGTTGGTAAAAAATGGCATAGCTAAATTTTGGTTATATTCAACTAGTCAGTCTGAGATTTGTCTCTTGCATTCTTCTGAGCTGTTAGGACTTTGATAAAAGGATGCAAGAATGTGGTAAAGGGTACACCATCTTCTCATTTAAATATTTTTAAGCTTTTGTGCATTTCATACGGGGGCTTTTTTCCAATGACAAACTGAGCAATAAACGCCAGCCTTGTGTTTCGAGTTTACCTTGTTTTGCCTTTCTTTCTTAATAAGGTGGTCTCTAATCCCAACATACTTATTTTTATTCTTTGTTTGTTTGATGGATTCTCAACTATTAAAACCCAACATTAGATATGCTGTTAACTAATAACTAATAAATTTACCTGTCAAAGAGATGTAGGTTTTTGACAATTAGATTTTGTTTCTCCTCGTGCTTTGCTCTTAAACAAGTATTCAGTAGTTAATGTGTCAGTTCTGTGAGTTTTCCTGATCTTTCCCACATCCCATCCCAATACAGTAGCTTCCTGAAGTTCACTTCAGCAAATGTGTTAGAGCCATCCCCTACATCGGTCTTGGAGGTTTTTCAGAGTAATCCCAATATCTTGCATAGACTTATATCTGAAGGGGATTTAACTGGTGTCAGGTAAATACGATAATTTGTGAAGTTCATGGGATATGAACATTTGAAATTGTATTTGAGGATTCTATTTGGTGCATTTCTGTTGCTAGAGATTTTCTGTCGAGGGCCGCGTCAGAAGGAAACAGCAATACAATTTGTTCGTTGTTGCAATCACAGAATGCTGATGGGCATACTGCCTTGCATTTAGCTTGTAGGAGAGGCTCTGCAGATATTCTTGAAGCGATTTTGGCATGCAAAGAGGCGGATGTGGATATTTTTGATAAAGATGGTGATCCCCCACTTGTGTTTGCTTTGGCTGCGGGTTCTTATGAGTGCGTTTGTGCTCTCATCAAGAGATCTGCTAATGTAAATTGTAGACTTAGAGAAGGTTTTGGTCCTTCCATAGCTCATATTTGTGCTTTTCATGGTCAACCAGAATGCATGCGTGTAAGCTTGTACTAATTGTGTTATGACATATTAGTGCATCATGTTTCCCTATATTAACTTTGCGATTGGGTTTATTGTCATAGGAATTGCTTTTGGCTGGGGCTGATCCCAATGCTGTTGATGATGAAGGTGAATCTGTTTTGCATAGGGCCATCAGTAAGAGGTACTCTGATTGTGCAACAGTCATATTGGAAAATGGAGGGTGCAGATCCATGAGCATTTTAAATTCTCAACGGAAGACGTAAGTTTTTTTTAATTTGATAAATTCTATTTTTCCCTGTATACATTTTTGATTGTTACATCCATTGCCAATGAGGATGACAGGAGTGTTCCAAGGGTCCCTACCTAGAAAACTTTTATGGTTTGGATCACTGCAAACTTTAAAGCAGAGGTTGCCAAAAAGGAACATTGGTTTCACAATGAAAACTTGGCACCAAACTTATATGCATAATTGTGATTTTGTTATATATAGTGAAGATACACCAAATATTGCTCTTTGGAAACAAATAATAAGAATGAATGTAGTTTTCAAGAGTGTGCGGTCAAAACATAATAACTTTTTGTGTAATTAAATATTAACATCGGCCAAATGGTAGAGCTAGATGATTGAATGAGCAGTTGTGTACAACTTGGGCACATGTGTGTGCTACCAGTATCAGGCTACGCCCTGTTTCTAAAACTATGACACTCCATAATGTGGACACTGTGTCTTGCAACCTTGCATGTCAAATTCTGTGAGCGACCAAGATTGCAATGGCCACATGAGCTGTTTGTGCTGTATGATGTTGTACTATTTTGGTGTATGAGGTGAGAAAAGGTATAACTTATTGCTTTATCTAGTGCAACTAGGTAATTCAATTGTGCCTATGCAAAGGGTAAATCAATCCCAGGAAGTGAAAACAATTTGGTTGAAGTAACAAGTTGAGATGTGCTGGTAGAAAAGCAGATGGCGATAGCCTTACAGGTCAACTAGTATGGAATCTCTTCTTTGGGAGGTTTTTACTACAATATTTACATTCACTGCTTGCGGATCAAATCAAAATTTTAGGAGTCTTAAATTAGTTATGATTGTGGGCATCAGTTGTCATGAAATTTTGCACAACAGATCTCTTACCACATGTGGTTAGAAGCTTGAAATTCATTGGATTTTCTTGGCAAATTTAAATTTGTGCAAATGTATCAATGTTTGGAGATGTTAAACATGGTGTTGAGAAGAGAAGTTCTACAGGTTGATCCTGAAGGTATTCTACCCTTTCTTTCTGGTTAGCTGGCATAAGGCTTGGTATCCTTTCTTTATTTCAACTCATGAAATCCTCAATGAATTGTGTTGGGCTGTTTAATTGATAGTTTAGAACTAAGGCAATTTTTCTGTAAGTTGCCTTAATTTGTCCAATGTAAGTTCGAAACTAATAAGATTCTTGTTTGTTTTTAATGGATTGTTGAACTTCATGTGGTACAAAATGTTTTTTCATCAGTTCAGAAGCTAAGCAAAACTAATACCACCGAATGGATTATTTAGCTTCTTTGCTTATCAGCTTATTTTTGTCATCGAAATTTTGGTGTCTATATGTAATTTTGTGTTCAATAAATTCAGTTAGCAAAAAAAGCAATATATTATATCTGGTCTTTTTATTCTACTGTTTAGTGTTTTTTTCCACTGTTTTTCAATTGGCCCAATATCTATTCTACCTGGTTTTGAATTTGAACTTTAAATAATCGAATCAAGAAACAAAATATGATGTTTGTGCCTGAGTGCAAAACTTTGCAGTGCTTTTAATCCTATACTGAAGTCCAGACCATGCACTTTATTGGGTCATGGTTTATTTTGTACATTTGTGATACATGATGGGATATTTCCACCTAGATATGGAATCTTGCATGCTTCTGCCACGTCTGAGACGGGATAATTTCTCATTTCAAAATTTTCAATTGAGTCCATAGAAGTCACAATTTCTCAGTTGTCATGCAGTCAGTCAGACTGGTTTCATCAATTGAATTTAACCAAAAAGCTGATGAGAGAACAGAATCAGTGTCAAGTTCCAAGTGTCTACAGCTCTTTTTCAACCATAATGTGATTAATATTCACTAAAACAAAATACAAAATTAATGCAATCAAGAACATTAAATGCACACAAACCATTAATTGAAATATTTAGGAATGTAGAAGGCACTACACAAGTAATTTAAGCAGACTAATTGCAATTAAATGAATTCACAAAGTTATTACTGATAGACCTTGTGAGCTAATAGAAAGCATGAACATGAAATAATATTTTATTAAAATTCTTCAAATTTGATTCCTTAAATCTGCAAAATGTGCTTCTTGAACCAACATGTGCACCAAATGAACAAATTTAGGTTAGAGTTAAACTAAGGTCATGAAAAATGGTTAATTGAACTCATGGTTTTCATTTGAGTGGCAAACATTTTGAAACACAACTTAGCAAAAAGAACAAGGAAAAATTGACATGAATGATTCCTGAGCATAGGTAGGAAGTGGAGACCTTGCATAAATTCTCTGGGAATCTGAACTCATAGTTACAAAGAGGGAAAACAAAAAAAAATCTACAAGAAAATACTGGTGTGATGTATCTCCAACCACTCCATGAAGTGATGGACAGCACATGTACCTTCAGTAAGCCTTGAATTCCAAAAGTTGCTTAGAAATCTTCTTCAATTGCCAAATCATCAAAAGCCTTCTTGTCCTTGAAGAAAATCATACCAAACGAGAGTCAAACCTATTCCCAAGTCATGGCCCCATTTCATGCACGACTCATTTCAATATCTCCTTGGTTTTGTTAGTGTAAGGTTGTGAAACTGTATTCATCTTGTCTCAACTTGATTTTGTTCGGCTACACTGTCAATTTTATTTTTCAAATATCATGAAATCAAAATCATACAAACTATTTAATTCGACTAAATGATAGAGTGATGATTCTATACATTTAGTGCCTATAGCTGTTTCGTGGCACCCCATGTATGATGATAGAAACACAACCATGTCACACCTATTTACAACTAATAACTAAATAGAAACAATGTATGCTGAATGAAAAAAGCAACAACTGAAATGAAATCAAAATGAAAACATGCATTTGAAGATCATAATGGTAATGGCTGTTATGTTAACCTTGATGTCCCTTTTCAATTTGGTTTAAGAGGAAATAGCAAGGCTAGTTGGTCAAGTTTGATGGCTTCATATGTATTACATTTACTATAAATAGTGCTATAGTTATATATACTTACATTTTTTATAATCTATATGTTTTGTAGAAAAAGAAAGTAAAGCATAGACTACTACATAAAATCCTAATGCTAATAAGTGGGTAGGTTACATGCAATTTTTATGAAATTTTACTTTATCAAATAATGTCTCGTTATTAAGGTTTAAAGTTTATAGGATATTTCTAAATGACCCATTACCGTATCTTTTTGGTTTTTCTTTTGTCATTTTTACATTTGAGGTAGTCACTTGAGACACAGGTCATAAATGCAAAGATATAAATTGTGGAACTTTCACCCCACCTTATTAAAGTGTAAAAGTCCAAAATTTTCACCTGGGCCATTACTTATACCTTTGTCGAATTAGTCACTCCATTGATTTAAGATTCAAGCAAGGGAAAATTCGATCGAATGCCAGTGTAGTGATTTTTTTAGACCTTGGTCATATTGCTTCTTCAATTAGATCAAGATCTAAAGAAGATTGAATGAGTGACACAAGAATGGAAGACGAATATTCATAGATTAAAAATTTAGGTGGTGTTATGTTTTAGTTTAATAGCTATGAAAGTGGTTAATTGGCTTGGTTTAGCAATGGATCACGTAGGGTAACTTTTCATTTTATGAAGGAAATCTATATAATCCTATTATATGTTGATAACGTAGCTTTTTCTTAATCTAATTTTTGTTTGTTGGGCGTTATCGTAATGATGCAATTCATCTTCCTTTATGATGATGAAGTTTATTGAACTTTCTTGCATGGATTAGTGTTGAGTGTTCTCAATGGATTGGTTTAGTAGGTGATCTGTCTTTGATGGTGTTCTCACCTCGAGTACTCGTTATCAAACTTTTTTTCATAATAATTACAACGGTGGTAGAAGCATGAAATAGCTAGGAGCAAGAGGAAGGAGGAAAAGCATAATTTTTCACAAAAGATAGAATATTCCTCGAAAATTCTCTTCTCCATTTAACGTTCTTAACTCCCTTTATATATGGGTTGGATACAATTTTTAATACATAAAATTACAAAAAAAAAAAGACTTTGCGCTGGTCCAATTTCTGAAATTTCGAGTCGACTTCCCTGAACCTGCTCGAAAGAAAGCAATTTACGGTGCCTGATTTCGGGCATGTGCTTTCGATGCATGTCGCTTGAAGCTGGACCTGTGCTAGGCTTTCTCTCTTTTTTTTTCAAGCATTTCTTTCTTTGGGTTTTTTTGATCTCTCATTAATGCATCCATGACACTACATGACCAGCGCGTTGCGGTGTGCACTCCGGTACATCTGTAGAGAAACTCTGCACGCAATCCAACTTACTGCCCTCTTGCTTTGTTATGTGCACTGCTTTGCATCTTTTTATCCCCTTTTATTTTCTTTTTCTCTATTTTAGATTTAGTGATATTGGAAATGATCTTCTGATTAGTCAGTGTCTTTATTTTTTTTAGTTTTTTTTCTTGCGAGTGCTTTCTCTTTGATCTTTGTACTGGATATAGTTTTCAATGAAGCTTTAAACTTTGTTATATTAATTATAACCTTTGGATTGTGACTCTTTGCAATCAATTTGTTTTTGTTTTGAAATAAGTTGTGATAACCTTTGATAACAAAATCTTGATTCTAGTTTAATTCCAGTTTACTTTTGATTGTTTATTTGATATTGCAATTCAAAACTTTGAGATTGAAAATGGAATTGTTGTTGTAAATGAACTCCAATTTGAATCAATATATTAAAGTAGTAGATCCAGAGCATGTTCTTGTTATTGTAGGTTTTAGTTGGTTTTTGGGTCATCCCTCATTAAAATTTGTTTTAAAAGCAAAATCCTTCTGTTGCTTTATTTCTATTATATTGAGTTTTGGTCATTATTTGTCCTCATTAAAGGTAATGTTACAAGATACCAAAAAAAACATTGGAACAAGCCAACCTATTTAACGGTCAGAAGATCTTATGTATAACTAGAGGGTTTTAAAGGTACCGGGAGGACTAAAATAGCAAACTTTAGGGATATGTTATGACATGTTCTTCAGAACCAAGTTGCATTACCTAATCTTTTGCCTATGTTTGAAGTTGTTGATAGACCTAGAGGTTAAGGTTTAGGGATGGTTATCATGATAATGAGGATGTTATAACTAAGAAGGCTAAAGTAAATGGCCCATTGTATGTTGTTATTTTGAACAATAATTTGTTTGGTCATTGGATAATGGAAGTTTAAAACCTATTGAAGTGCTATCCCATGTCATAGAAGTTGCGAGTAAGATTAGTCACTTTGAAATTTAGTTATAAAGCTATGATCTTTTGTTATGAATAAGAACATAGAATGCATGGGATTGAACAAACGAGGATATATCACCACTTAAGAAGGAATGAATGCTATGTTTAAAGATCAATATATCTATATTTATGAAAAGGATAGAATATTTTAGAAAAAATTGATTGCACATAAGCAAGGGTTTGGAATTATAGCTATGTCAAAAAGTTTGGAAGAGTGCATTACCTTGTTGAGATTAGGGAAAGTTTTAGACCATAAATAACATGAAAATTCCATAGGCATACATACCAAAACCTTAGCCAGAACTTTGCTGTCATTGTAGATATAATATTAAGTTAACATCACAATATAGGCCCCTTTCCTGTGCTGGAGAAAACAAGGGTGCTTTGAAGGTTAGGATTAGGCCTAGTAATTTTCCTTTGTTGTTTCCAAATAAAGGATAGGGGTGAAGGCATCCTTGGTGCAATAGTAATTAAAGTTAATGTTTCTAATTGAAAATGTTAATAGTACCATGAAATTGGATGCATGGCTAAGGAATGCCACACTTCGAAGATGTAAATGGTGATTGTTGAGATTATGTGTAAGGATAAAATACAGTGAAGGAAGTCAAAATGAAGATGTAGGTATTGATGTAGGGGTGATGTTTGTACTAGTTAGAGGTTGACAGCCATCATTGTTTTGTGTGGTGTCGTAATGACACCTAAAAGTAATGTTGATTGGCATGGGATGACTATTTTTCATTCTTTCTTCATATGTGAGCCTAATTCATGAAAATAGCTATATCACAAATGAATCTCAAAGTTGAAATCCTTTCACAATCCTATAACTAAGGTTTTTATGCTTATGACCCAAAGGTTTTTGGACTAATTATGGTATGATGTTCTATCTATGAGCGTCACACTTAGTAGTAAAACCAATACTACTTATGACTTTAGGTTTAAGAGTAAGACGATTGCAATTAAACCTTATTAATCTAAATAAAACTTAAATAAAGGAATTTATTATTTAAAAAAAAAGAAAAACTCATATGTCCATTCTAAAGGGAGAGATTGAGAGATAAAGAGGGAAAAAGATTTTTATTTTTTGTTCTTAACATAGTTGTTTTGATTTTAGTACAACTTAGTGGAGTTTTAGGATGTGGAAATACTTTGCCTAAGGGGTTAGAATTTGCTTAGATGATTTATAGTTTTTCCAACTTGGAAGAGCATACAACATACCACTGATTTGAACCTATGATTGTCCTTACCCAATTTACTAAACTGTTAGATGAATCCTAGTAAACATTTCAAGCTCAAAGGACAAGTATATTTATTGAATTGACATTTCATCAAGGAGAGCCCAAGACCCTTTTTGTGCTTTTACTCTTAATGCCAATGAAAGATGGAACATGGCTCATGTATGTGGATAGTAGCTTTATCAAATTTATGATCCTTAGGTTTGATGATATATTATATTTGATTTGTAAAGTGGCCATTTTCTTTAAGATAGATTTGAAAAGTGGCTATCCTTATATCAAGGTGAAGGAAGGTGGTAAGTTGAAAATTATATTTAAGACTAAGATTGATTAGAGGATCTATTTTAGGTTCAATAAATTATAAAGTCATTAATATCAAGATAATCTTGATGAAGTGATTTTTTTATGAAAAGAACCACACGTGTAGATTGGGTAGCACTCATGTGTGCACAACTATTCACGCACATTTGGTGCTGATTGACTTGCCACCAACATGTGAGTCACTCGGACGATGGGTGCTACATCAACCATCTATTGTGCTGCACATGTTGTATGTGCACAAACCCAGCTTTGGAGTAGCCCATGTGAAAAATAATCATTAAAGGCATATAAATTAACCAAAATACTCTTTCTTGTATTAGTACAAATATATGCTTGACTCTCTTATCAAAAGAGGAGCAAAAAAAATGAAACAAGACAAGACTTATCCTGTATTACAAAGGAGAGAATAAATAAAGTATTTCTTTGAGTTTTATTCTTTGTTTTTTGAATGTTTCTCTCTTTCAACATTTCTTAGTTTCTAGTTGCCTCATTTTTTGATGTACATATGAAAGAAAATTGTCGTTGAGGGCTTTGAATAAGACTTCTCACAAAGATATGTTATATGAGTGTTTATGTTGTTTGGATTATCAAATGCTCTATTCTTATTTCTTAGAGTAATGACACAAACTAAGGCTTCTATAGAAAAAATTGTTATGATGTATTTTGGTAATATTTTGGTGTCTACCAACTCAATTAAGGATCATCTTGCGCTTCCTAAGATGCTTAATGTTTTTAATAGAAATCGTACGTAAATATGAAGAAGCACATTTCATCATTGGTTTAGTAGTGTTCTTAAGATATATAATATGTATTAAGGTAATTAGTGTAGACCTTGAGAATTGGTAGCTTGGTGTAAACCTAGTGACATCCAAGAAATGTTAAGTTCTCATGGTTTTTCTATTTTATGCAAAATGTTTTAAGAATTTTAGTTCTATCATGGATCTAATAATTGATCACTTGAAGAAATGAGAGGCTTATTGTACCAAATCTATTGTGATAGCTTTTGAGATCATTATGAATGATTTCTGATTTTTCTAAATTTTTCAAATTATTATCTGATGCAATATAAATTGGAAAGATACTTAACGAAAAAGTTAATTCTACACATGTTATAGCAAAAGTTAACCAGATACAATTTGAATTATTCCAATCTTGATCAAGATTAGTATGTTATATCAAAAGCCTTGAGTTGTTGCTCAAACCATTTCTTTCATAAAGAACTAACTGTTTGTCATCCCATCAAGCTTTTAAGTATATCAATTCTCATTCAAAGTTAACCTTAATATTATAAGTGAGCATCATTCATACAAGAGTGTACTTTTGTGTTGAAGCATTGTGAGTTTATCAATAACAAGCTTGCAAAATGCATTAAGGAGAATTGCTTATATTTCATGTTATACACGTGTTAATTAATTGTTTTTATTAGTTGACAGGGGATTACCCCAATTATATGAACTTTGTTTGTATATATCACATGCATGCACACATTACCAAGCTGTGCCATTATTAGTCAATGATTAAACATGACATTTGATTAAGGGAAGTTGGTCTTGTATTCATGACTTAGGAAGTTTGTTGTTTAGGAGTTATATGTAGGAGCTTTCTTAGAAATTTTGTTGAAAGGGATAAAATAGTCTTAGTTGAAGATATGTTTCATTGGTGTTGTCTTAAGGATTAAATTGCTAGAATTGTGTTTCCTAAAGTCAAACTTAAATTGCCAAGGATAGAATACAAAATATAAAATAGGATTGTATGCACCGTTGTTGGTTCCCAAAGAGATCTTAAGAAGAAATTAGCATTAGCATATATTTGGATTTAGAGTTGTGCCACATATTTCCATATTCATCATAATGGATGCATTTTTTAAGGTTGGACAATTATTAGCAAATAGCACGGTTGATTATGTTTTTGTCATGGTTAAGCTATTTTTTATAAAAATTGCTAGACTTCATATAGTTCTCATGATGAAAATATTTGATAGTGAAATTTTTTTGTTAATTCTAGAAAGTCTTAAGAAACTTGATGGGAATAAATTGCTTTTTTATTGTGTATCACTCATAAATGGATGAATAAATCAAAATTGGCATTAAGTCTTGAGATTTATTGTAAAGATCACAAATCTAATTAGGATTTAATTTTAAGAATGGTTGTTGTTCTTATAATAGTTTTGCTAATCCCTCCATGAGAATGTCACCTAATGAAATGGAATATGGTGCAAGATCAATGCTAAATGAATTTAGTTTTATTGTTGTTTTTATATACAACTATTAAATTAGCACAATATTTTGCATAGCATATACAATAATTGTATAAGGATGTCCAGAGTTGATGAACATTATCAATCCAAAGCTATTGAACATAATGGAGAGCAATCTTTTGAAATAGGAGCTTTTGTTATAATGCATTTAATTCTTTAAAAGATATCTTCTGCAAAAAATTAGTAGCCAATAGAATTATGTTTTTAGGTGGTAAGAAGGTGTGAATGCTTATCAATTGGAGATTAATTCCTCGAGATTTGGGAATTAATATCGTGCTTAATATGAACTTATTTGATTGTTATAAAAAAACAATGTAGATATTATTTTATTTCTTTTCTTTTATTCTTATCTTGTATGATAGATGCAAAGTGTGATATTATTTCATCTACTATTCTATTACTTTTGATATTTCACTTGATATTGTACTACTAATTGTGACTTGATCATGGTGGTGAAATACTTCATCAGATGTTGTTGATATTACATACATTGTTTCAAGCTCATTGCATATGTTATGTAAGGAATTGTTGGTGCTAGATATGATATTGGATGGTCAAACAATGTCTATCAACCAGAGAGGGAAATGAGTCTAAAGAACTTGGGCATTGGTAGATGAAATTGAGCAATTAGGTTTAAATTTTTTAGGTAGATGAATGATGATTTACTCACAAGAAATGAGTGCTTCTATGTTGGGGAGTGGACTTTCTATGTACCTTGGTTTGATTGGTTCCCTAGTCTTTTATATGGTAACACCAAATACCATTGCAATTGAATGATAGAGGTCTAAACTTTGATTATATCTTTTGTTTGATCAAATCCAGATTTTGTTGAGTGCCTAAGGGATGCATGATGATTTTTTGTAGTTTTGAAGTTCAGGTTTTGTTAGTTTTTTGTTTAATTAGTTGTTAACAATATTTTAACATTGATTCAAGTAGGAATTTTGTATGGATACCTTTATGTGTTGAAAGCACTGGTTTTTTTTCTTTTAATTTTCAAAGTTTAGTTTTGCTTTCTTGGAGGTTTTTGAGACAATAGAGCTTGAATTTCTGCTTTATGATTAAGGTTGTTGAACTTTTCTATATGGACCCTTGGTGTGTAGCTTCTCTAGGTTAGGTTGTTCATATCATTAGTTCCTTTAGTTTATTTTTTTTTTTGCAAGTTCTTTTTGATGTTTGCAATGAGCTTAGCTTCTTGTGAATGTTTCAGCTTTATTATACATATTTTGATCTTTTTATTTGAAATTCTTTTGCAGTCACTATTTTTTTGAAACCCAATTGGAATAACATTTTGAGACTAGGCCTTGATGAGTGTTAAATTCTCTTTAAATCTCAATTCTAATTTTGATTGTTTAATATTGTAAGTTTGCTTAGTCAATATTTATAGTATGATTTTGAGATTGGATATGGAATTCTTGTTGCATATATAAACAAAATAGTAGGTGTAGAATGCCATTTATATTGCTTGCAATGACCAATCGAATTCTATCATCATGTAACATTTCGACAATTTCCTTCTTTTTTTTACTATAGCAAATATCATGCTATACTTTACATGTTTAGACCTATGTCGAGGTATTGCTTTTTTAGGTTGTCATTCTAATCCAATTGGATTTTGTTCTCAAAAGGTGTCATGATATCATAAGATCATAGTATCACATATGAAATCTAGGATCTTAACTCCATAATTGATATAGGACAATTTATCCTTGCACCTCTAGAAACCTTGCACAATAGTCACACTTTGTCCGATGATTCTTCTTCATAGAATATCATCTATTGATTAGTTCTCGCCCTTTTTAGGTGTCATGACTCATTAGATTCTTCTACGTTCATTCTCACATCACATCAGATTAAGGAGGTGTTGCTCTAATAGCATATTTGTGACGACTTGATTTCACTATGCTAGCGTATTATCTCATTAAGTTGTCCTATTTTAACTCGATGTTTTGCCTTCAAAAATCATTTTGACATATTAAGGCCATGAAATCACATAAAATTTAGGATTTATCTGAAACCTTTGGTATATATGTAGTTAATTTGATGACAAAAGGATTATTTTATTGTTTTATTAATGTTTTTTTCTTAAGTGTTTCAGATTATATATTTCAAGATTAAATAGGTGAATCAATTGATGAGTTTGATCTTGAATGAAAGGGCTAATTGGTGGTTTTTGGTGACGACATAATTGGCACCAAACAAGAAACTTGAGCAAACAAAGAAAGACACTTTTGGAGTCTTCTTTATTTGTTTTAGAATATAAGACCTATAACAATATTTATGAGACACTAGAATAATGATGTGGCTTTGAATGAGCGAGTAAAAAGCTTTTCAAACGACCTTCCCACTTGTATATGTTTAGCTTATAAATGTCTCTATATAGATAAAAAAATAGTATAGTAATTTGAAATCATCATATAATATAATCTTTTATATCATACAGCATGATTAATATATAACATCAATACACTCAAAGTGATCAGTGAGAAAAATATTGAAGTCACATTACAAATGTGTTTGTACGATAAGATAAGTATTATAGTACAATATGATCATCTTCACATTTAAAATAGTTAGAGAAAAGATAAATCTATAGAACTTCATATAATATGATACTTGTCTATCATAACTATTATTTGTTGGTGAGTAATGTGGTATAGAATGAACCGAAATAAAGAATTCACATAGTAAAATATACACTCATCGGAATATGATCCATTGAGAATACTAAGGAAGAGATTGGCCGAAGTTCTTGATATAATGAACATGCAGCTCTTTTATTAACATCATATAGTACAATCTTTGGATTTGACAATGCAATAAGTACAATTTTTGTGAATAACTACTAGTTTGAGTAGATTTCGAATATTAAGAATATAATTGTTAAGAGTTGTGGGGGGATGTTTAAACTATTGGGGATTTTTCTAAAAATCTATATAAAGTAGTCGAAATATGGTGAATACGCGAATGGTCAATTGCATATTATTTGGATTGAAATGGAAGAGCATTACTTGTATCTTTTACATAACATTTATTTATGTTTGATTTTTGAACTAAGTTCTACATCTTTTTTGCATTGTGTTACAATGTCTTTAGTGCGTCTCTTGATATTTATTTGAAGTTATTGATCGTTGTTATTGAACTTTACATTGTTTCTTTTGCCTCATTGTTGAGACTCTTCGATTTTATTTTTTGTTTGGTCTTTTGGTTATTATTGTAGGGTTTTTTATTCGATGATTTGGAAAGTTTTTTGCCAGGTGATTTGTAGGTTCTTTGTGTTGGTTCTTATAAGGTCCTTTGGTCTGATGTAAAGTTTTTCCTACTTGATTTTGCGAAAGGAATTTTAGTGTTTTTGTTTTTAGCAATTTAGTTTGGGGTGGATGTTGATCCAGTTTTAGATTGAATCACTTAAAATCTTTTGTATTTTATTTACTACACTTCACATACAAAATGTTTTAAAAGTTAATAAGAGTTTATAAAATAAGTTTATAAGGATAATCAAGAAACTTAAAAAATTTTTGTTATTTTTTGGTTGTGAATATTAAGTCTATAATTTTCATATTTCAACCCCCTTCTTTTGTAGATGTCTTGCTTTCATTTTCTACATTACTTTATATGGTTAATGTGGCATTTTGTATTGTGATTTCTCTCCATAGGATATTACTTGATAATTATATCTCACTCTCTTCGATTGTTATAGATACTCTTGTGCTTATACTTAAACGGAGCTGCTTTGGTCTTCCTATTGATACAGTGCTTTGGCTCTTTTTGTGTGTATTTATTCATCCACCTTAGTATTCTTATCCTAACAGACACTTATTGTTGTATTAATGTTCTTATGTTTTTAGACTAATATTATGTATTATGTAGGATTACTAGTTTCACTACAATCATTTTAAACTTATGTTTAAGGTGGAATTTAATCTTGGGATTACACGATATACCATATGCATCATACTTTTTCTCTATCTTGCTTGAGTCTTGTTAATCACATAGTTATCTATTTTACAGCCATTTTTTTGGAGAAATCCAAGATCATTTAATCAATAACTCTTATGTTAATCATCATTTTCATGATATTAGGACCCATTTAGGTCTAAGTTTGCATTTTATGCATTTAGCTTTAAGCATATTGCATTGCAACCCTCATGGATTTTGAGATTGTTCAAATATATAAGCATAAATTAAAATAAGTTTCTTGCTATTTAAGAGTTGTGTTGTACTTATTAGCATATAATATGATAACATATTTTGTTTATACTAGTAAGAAATAATGGCAAGAAAATGTTGATGACTATGATAACACTAGCATTGTATTTATTTTGTAGGAAAGTAGTGCTACATACATAGATCCATATCAAGTGACAAAAATTGATTTTGTTAAAATTTGTTGTGCTTGATTTCAATGGTCATTTTTAGTATTTTGGCATTTAGCTCATTTGGGAATTTAATTGGAATGATTGGTTGAACTAGCATTGGAATTTAGATTGGAGTAAAATTTTTATTTATAGGAGAGATTAATGCACTGCTCATTGCATTTTTTTTTTTCAGTTTTTTATCATTTTGGATCAAGTTGTGGTTGGCACACCTATTGAGCCACTCGTGCTCAATGGTGCTGGCATGCTGCTGAAATGCCTTTAGTTTTGCCGTGCTACAATTTTTGGTGAGCATCTTGTAGCACTTGGCATTGTATCAAGTCGGGTGCTAGGCAGCTCGGGTGTGGATCTTAAGGTTTTGTAGTGCATTTTTGTTTATTAATCTAACACCATTCTACTTCTGATTTTTTCTTTTAGTTGCATATGGATTGTTCCTCATATAAATAAGAGTATACCATGGTACAAACTGAATGTACCCTTCTACTATTATTTTATTTGCTTTTAGAAAGAGAAGAAAGGAATTTATTTCCCTCATGTTTTCTCTTTCATCCGAGCTTTTTGTGACCACCTATTTTCTTTATGCTAATTATACTTCACCGATGAGCAGGTAGCTTGTCAAGCTCACCATGCCCAAGCCTACTTGCATGGGCTTGAACACAAACTAAGATGTCCTCATTACAAATGGAACTTAAAATCCTGATTCTGTTGAAATCATTGACTGGACCTGGGCATTTTAACATTGGCAAGCCTAGGTTCAACCTTACCTGGGACTTGAAGTGTAAGACATTGCAAATTTTCATTATCAACTGAGAAAGGTTTCTATATTAGTTGTCGACCATTCCTTTATTTATATTTCAAACAATCTCTCTATTACAAATTAAATATGGTAATTGGGATATAATAAAGAAGGATTTACATAGATCTATTTAACTTATTCCTGGAAATCTCTTTCAGCATTGATAACAGCATCATCTGCAAGGACAGCCTGTGTAACACAGGACTTTGAATGGGCTATGGTTCTCAGGCCCACAAAAAGCCCAAAGCCAATTTGATATGGGTTTGACTGGCCTAACTGCAAGACTCAGATTAGTCTTTGGAAAAAGAATGTCTTGGCCTGGCTTGCACCAGGCCCACCCAACAATCCTTTGTCACGCAAGCTTTTAAAGTCCTTAATGTGATTCTTTTCTTATACTATTTTATCTAAATGATAAATGGAGCAATAAATGTTGATGTCAAAAGGTTTAGGGTTGTCATTTTATTGATGTTATTTATTTTGACTTAACTATAGTCAGGCATTTTCTTGTGTGATATATGTAATGTGATTTTTTTTTACACAAACAATCTGATTTATATTATTTTGTAACTTTCTTGTTCTAATATTTTAAGAAGATTAGTGAATATTTATTGTACTTTATCATACTCTACTTTTTACTCATTTTATAATTTTCCGTGCTTATATATCAAACATGATGATAATTGGTTGAATTTTATTTGATTTTTGATGATTTGCATGTAGATTATGTCAAAAATATGTTTTTGTATAGGTTTTCTTTAAAAATTTCACATTGGTTTCAAACTAGTAAGTTCCGTTTAATAAACCCCCTGATGTGGAAAATGGGTGGCTCTTGGCTTACACTAATTGTGCCTTTCACTTCGTTAGGATTGTTGGTTTATTTTGAGAATTAAGAGAGTTGACATTTTAACTCAGAGTTATTGTTTAAAACCTAGCCCATCTTCACAATCTTGGGATAAGGATTTTTTTTCCTCTGCAAATTAAAATGCCTATTTGCTTCAAGTTACCCTATAGAGCCACTTATGTGTGGTTCACATAGCTTTCAATTCTTTGTTTGACATTGTTCTGCTTTTGTCAATGATGAATAGGCCGTTGCATTTGTGCATAGAGTCCTGGAATGTGGCTGTTGTTCGAAGGTGGGTGGAAATAGCATCACGTGAAGAGATAGATGAAGCTATTGATATACCAAGCCCTGCTGGAACAGCTTTGTGTATGGCTGCTGCCCTTAAAAAGGATCGAGAAGCTGGTAGGTGTGTGGTGTTGGTTCTTCTGGTATCCCTGGTATTCTTTTCTTCATCCAAGGTCCGGCAATGTGAACAATCAAAATTTAATTTGCTTGCACAGATGGATTAACTAGCATTTGTGGTTATGATATGGAAACGCACCAACTTTGGATGGCATTGTAGTTCTGCTGTGCATTAACCATAAGAAACATATTTCTGCATGGCGTTTGATGCGTAATCTGAGTTTAATAAAACCAATGGTTCTCTAAGATTGTAGTTTTTCTTTATATTGTTGATCATTTGTTCACATTGAAATGTAATTGTCCTGTTCCCATTAATGGTTTTTCATCAGATTTTTGTGTTGATGTGTCTGTAAAAGGTGGGAAGAATCCTTTTACTGATCTATTAGTTATCTTACTGTCTACATGAATGTTGATATGGATATAGTGTTGAAACCACTGGATTTCTTGTATGGTGTTAAACTTTGTTCAGCTTGAACATACGTTGAACTGTTAAGATGCACCAGTAAATGAATTGCCTTTGATCTGATATTGATAGGTTGCATTGCTTTTGAATGTGCACCCCTTTGAACTACCCCAATTTTGTTGCTGAAAACAAAACCATTTTAAAACAATTTATTTTTTTATAAACACGCTCACTTATTCAAAACAATGAATATTGTTCTTGGTGACAATAATGGCGACTTGTGGCTATCATCTTCATGATATTGTTATTATTTTTTATTTCATTTGGTGGCTATTTTTGTATTCCATTTTGAATTGCTTTTAAAATATTGGAGATGCAGCATGACAAAGATTTGTAAAATAAATTCTTTATTATGCATGTCCATTCTTCTAACCTGACCTTTTGATGTTATCCTGTAGAGGGCCGGGAATTGGTAAGAATATTGCTTGCTGCTGGTGCAGATCCAGTAGCTCAATATGAAGTGCAAGGACGAACCGCTATGCATATAGCAGCTATGGTTAATGATGCAGAGCTAGTTAAGGTATCAATTTCCTGAGAAAATTAAGAATGGATTAGGGTTATATTGGTTTATTTTGTTGTGTTTTGACCAACCTTGGATGTGTTATGATTCTGTTTTCTATGTTCCAAATTGCTGTGCAATGTAGATCATTCTTGAGGCGGGTGTTGATGTGAACATAAGGAATGTTCAAAATACAACGCCACTTCATGTTGCACTTAACAGGGGTGCAAACAATTGTGTTGGATTGCTTTTATCGGCTGGAGCTGACTGCAATTTGCAGGTATTGTTCTATTCAGTTAAGCATGGTAATGCACACAATCACTTCTGCTTGTTATTGGATGTTTCTGCATATAAGCATGATGACTTCTTGTTCCACCTGTGCTTTATGCGATGTTCACACTTAGGTCCAAATTTGATTTCATTCCTTTGTATAATAAGGGTTGTTTTGATGATAGTAAATTTGGATTATTTACTTGGATCCGTTAGTTGAATTTGTGTGGTATTCTCTTTTCTCTAAGGTATTACTCTTGAAACGAGTTTTTTTATTTTGTTTATCTCTGGGTAAGTTTGGTGGGCTTGAAATATTTCTGGCCTAGCCTAAAAATAATTTGAGCTATTACTGATCGAGAAGCGTCTGTGCACTTATTTGGTCAAGTATGGATGTACTTAATAATGCAAGCCACTAAGGAAAAATAAATTTTAAAAATCTAAGTGGCTTGTAAGGTAGTAATCTGACTTGTCATGTATGTATTGGTTCAATTCCTGTATTGAGGCCTTTTCTCATTCTGATTGAGCTCAAATTTATCCGCTGTTTGGTTTGGTATTTTGCTCTTACATTAGGCTGAAATTATTTCCCAAATAGTGGTTTGCATTTTGTTATTGTGACTGGTTGGATATCTAGCTTATCTTGTGTGAAACGCTTGGTTAACCAGTTTAAGTTTTTTCTAAAATGTGGAAAATCTTATTGGATGAATTTGGAAATAATGTTTTGTTAATTCCCTTTTATTTTGACAGGATTGACTGTGCCCTTCATAATGCACATTAAGTTACCGCCTCTGGTCTTGCTGGTTTCTGTGTAATTTTATTCAGTATGAGTCCTGTTTTTTTTTTTTTTTTTAACTTTCCTGCTTATTTCACCATTGGTGGGGCTTAATCTTAGGGTGTATCAGGAAAAGTCTGTCTTGTAAAATAATGCCTGCAGCTTCTATTTTTCGTTAAATTTGGGTAGTGCCGTCCTTTCAACAGGGTTTGTCATATGTGCTAACTGTTCCACTTATTAAACTCTAGTTGGCGAACTTAGGTTAGATCATAGCCACTATTCAATGATCCTATATAACCACTGTGTTTGGTTTCGTATTTTTTCTTACGTAAGGCTGAAATTATTTCCCAAATACTGGTTTGCATTTTTGCACTGTGAGTTTTGTTTGGATATCTAGCGCACCTTTTGTAAAATGCTAGGTTAACTATTTGAAGTTTTTCTGAAATGAGGAAATGATTATCAGATGAATTTGGAAGTAACGTTTTTTTAATTCCTTTTTATTTTACAGGATTAACTGTGCCCTTAACAATGCACATTAAATTATTAACTCTGTTTATGCAGGTTTTGGTGTAATTTTATTCAGTATAAACCTTTTTTTTTAATTTATCTCACCACTGGCAGGCCTTAATCTTAGGTTATATCAGGGATCCATTGTCTTGTGTAATGATGCTCTGCAGCTTCTATTTTCCATTAAATCTTAGGCAATGCCATCCTTTCAGTTTTTGTTGTCATATATCTTAACTGGTCCACCTACTAGACTCTAGTTGGTAAACTTAGGTTAGATCATAGACACACTTCAATGATCCTATCCTAACTAACATTCTTTCTTCTCTACTATTCTTGGTGACATGGGGAGAGCATCAGGAACTGATGGGCAATTACATCAGCTTGGAGACTAGCTAAAGTAATTCAGGAGAAGTTTGAGCTTATGTGTAGATTTTCCTTTCCTCTTAATTCTATTTTCCTTTCTATAAACTTTCCTAAATGATCGCTATAGCCTAATATTGATTAACTAGTCAAAGAAAATACAAAATATTGCTTGTCATCAATAATACAAGTCATCTAGGAGGGACAAATCCTTATCCCAAAAAAAGTTATAATTCATTGTTACTTTGGGCACAAAATTGGCAACACCTTAGCATTCTTGTAGACACGAGTAATGCTATGGTGTCAAAGTAAATTTGATACAATCACTTGCATGTAGCTACCGCACGGATTAGCTCTGAATGCATTGAAAACCTTTGCCATATTGGTAAGAAGAGTTGCCTTTTGGCCAAATTCATTCCGCTTGGTCAGTCTAAGCTTTTACTGGTCACACTGCCTCCATGGCATCTCGTCTCTCAGCAGTAGGAATATCCCAACAATTTACCTTGGTGATCCCTCTAGCAAATAAATGGAAAGGGACAAAAATGTAGTATTTATGCTAAATAATATATATGCATAATATAAACATCATAAAATTGAACTGTTTCTATTCTTTTCATCACAAAGAATCATGTATCTTCATTTTTGTAAGGCCTCGTGCCATTCACTGTCAAAATGCAGCAATGTCTGCATGGTTAACATCCTATGCAATTTGCACTTTTGTTCTTGTAATTCCTGAAAATTTTTTTAAATAATCATTTTATTATTTCTTTGTTGGTGTCCTTTATTTTTTTTTCTTAGGGTAGTTTTTGTGCAACATGTTGGTTATCTATCAACAAAGTGTGTTGCTTGATACTTTCAAGTTGTATTGATGGAGAAAGATAAGAGAGAAAATCCTACAGTTAGATTTCAATTGTGTTTTGATATTAAATTTGATGGAGGATGGGCATATGAAAATCCTCTTGTGAGATTTGGAATGGGAGATGATAACAACAAGAATGACAACGATGGTGGAAAAAAAATCTGAATCGTAATTCAGATACTTTGGATCACCATCAAAAAGAAGTTGGATTGCAATCTAAGGATATGTATGTATGCACAATAAAAATTGTAGTTCTATATGGGTCAGGAAGGAGGAAACGTAGGCCGAGAGACATGACAAGAGATAATGGTGACCGTGAACCTTTAAACCAAAGAAATCCAGGGGAGAAAAGTGGTCGATGGTGGTGTGGATTGTCGCATTTGGTTGGGACTCAAATTCTTTGGCTTGATGCTAAATTGATGAAGGGATAATAGGAAAACCTTGAAACTTGATTTTTATTTGCTTTGATACCAAATTAATAAAGGAGATAAGAGTGAAATTTATATAGTTAAGTCTTAATTGTGCTTGATATCAAATTTGATTTAGAATGGAGAAGATGAAAATGTTGTAGTAAGATGAGGGGTAGGTGATGATGAGAATGATGGCAACAATGGAGGTGGATTCAAATCCTAACTTTGATATATTTGGATCGCAACACTAATGACCATTATAGCTTAGGGATGTGGATACATGTTAATAAGAAATCACAATTTTTAGTGAAGATAACAACTCAAATAAGCTTTAGATTGCAATTCAAAAGAGCCTAGATTGCAACCAGGGATATGCATGTATATAAAATAAGAGAAAACTCCCATATCACAACTCATGATGAGGAAGGGTAACCTATGCCACTCTTTGGTGCACACGTCTTACCGAAGGTTGACATGGTTCTTGGTTGTCAAACTCTAAAAGCTCCCTCTTTCATTCATTCACGACATTTAAATATCTTGTAAAGGAGATACCCAAAACTAAATGCTATAAGACTAAAATGTTCCTAATATAATTAAATAATAATATAAATACAAACTAATTAAAAAGGTGTAAAATATGATAAAAAAGCCTTTGGATTTTTCACATCTTGGGCTCTGTTGGAACGTTTAATATCATCCTTCTGATGTAGTACATGTTATATCACTTATGTTTTTCTATATTAGGTTCATTAGTAGAATTTTTCAGGTTGGTTTTTTCTAGCAATATTTGAGGCAAGTATCATTTGGGAGCTCAAGGTGGTCTTAATACTCAAATGCATGCTCATCAACTTAAAATTTTAAACTAATGGATTGAATCATGACTTGTATATCATTTTTATGTTGACATTAAATATTCGAAGTGTAACTATTTTTTGTGTATTTCAGTAATCTTTTTTTTAAAATAAGAATTCCTTCACAATAGATCTATTTTCTCTCCATTGGCCTATTTAATCCATCCAAGTGCATCGACATTAAAAGGCTCACTCAACCATGTGGGAGCAACATGAGTGTCACTTGCTTTTTGACTTTTAATTAATCAATGGTAGACGAGGCCAAGTTCCAGGAGGGCATCAAACTGCATGAATATTTTGATCATAATTGAATCATTCTTGACTTTGATAATATATGCAAGTAATTGTTTGGGGATTCAAGTTTGGCCCAATACAGAAGCACATACGTATAAATCTAAAAACTTAAATTTGTGATTTGGACATTACTTGTATGTTAACCCCACTTGATAAAAATATCCAATGGTATACTGTTCTACATCTGTATTGCAACTAATATCATGCTTTGATAGTGTTATTCCTAAAGTTTTTTTTCGACCAATGTTTACTAGATATTAATCCAATTACCTTGATTCATCCTTAGATTATTTTGTTGTTTTCGTAGATGATAAAATTCGAAAAATGAATGCTGAAGAATTATTGAAGACTTAGCATGCACTTTCTTTTCTTTTACTAGTAGATGATCCTATCATAATCAAAACCATTTGCTGCGATCTTATGAGCTTAAGAACACTTTTTTATGAAATCATTAACATTATAGTCTTTTGAGTTTGTTAAATCAGAAATGAACTGTATCATACAATAATTATGAACCCTTTCAATTTTCCCATTAGTGGCACCATAGTTGGTGAAATTTCCTTTCCTTCTTTGCAACTTTTTCATCTTCCAAGGAATTAAATTTTCTTTTCACGTTTAAACTTCTGTTTTCTTTGTTCATGATCAGGATGATGATGGTGATAATGCTTTTCATATAGCTGCTGATGCAGCAAAGATGATACGTGAAAATCTTAATTGGATTGTGGTCATGTTACAATACCCAGGTGCAGCTGTGGAAATCAGAAACCATAGGTAAATACCTAAGTGAAAGCATAGGTTTCAATAACTAAGTTGGTTACATAAACTATTATGAGGGAATCCTCATTCTGTTGTATGTTTTTATATATTGAAATTGCTTTTTAAACCTCCACCAAGCTTTGCATGTATTATAATTTTTGGTTTGGTTGTTGTCAATACTTCCCCATGCGACAGTCATCTTACCATGGAATATGGTTTTGTGGTTTATTTCAGAAAGCTATTTTGAAGCCTTTTAATAATGAGAATGGCATTAGACACAATGATGAGGAAGGTGCTGATAACAATTGCTATAATGATAATGATTATGTAATAGTGGTCAGATTCTATTTTATTCATGAGGTGGCACATTGGACTTTTTTATTAAACGTTCATCTTTTAGATGAGGTATGTAACTCCATGTTGGCACAATACATGTTTGCATTATACTGTATGCTGTAACCTACTTTAACATTAGTCTAACAGGGATTACACTGTACCAATCTTTAGAAAACGAAGGTAGCCTTTTGGTCCTTACTTTTAGTGTTAAAATGAAACGGAGTTAATTGTGGATAAATATCTAATTAAACAAGTAGTTTTATAGTCCTTTTCTTTTTCCTTAAAATTGTGATTTCCTGTATGGATCTACCCATGCAATTATACAAATTATAGGAATTATTTGGCTACATTTTAAGAGTCGTTTAGGAGAAAAGGGTAAAGGAACCTAGTTGCAATGTTTATGAGTCTTATTGACCTATCTGGTTATTTTTGTAACCCTAGATATTTATTTGCACCATTATGTAAGTTTTTTCTCATGATTTGTTGGTAAAGGTTTATGAAAATTATTTAGGTTGCCCTAGTAGTTCATTTCTTGATGAAAGAGATTATATTGCAAGGAATGCAGTAAAATTTAGAATGTAAAAATCTTGGGTTTTTATCTTAGTTGAATTTTACATTTGATTTCTTACACAACCGATTTTGTTAATGCTATTTCATTAACTTTTGTTTCCCTAAAATATCTTCATTATTGATGGGCTAGTGTCTTGTATCAATTGATAACAGAGGGTGGACCTTACTTGATTTTTTGGAAGCTCTACCTAGAGAATGGATGTCAGAAGACCTAATGGAAGCACTAGCAAGTAAAGGAGTTTATCTATCACCAACCATGTGAGTAGAATGTGTGCTAACTTTTGCACTATTTTTGTTCGCTTTGGTTTTTTTTTTTAATTGAACAAGCTGGGTTGTTGTTGCTTGATGGCTTAGGGAATGAAGCCCTTTCTTCCACATGCAATAAAAAACTCTTATTGCATCAATGATGTTTTCTTAATTTGAGAAAATTTTTTGTAGGAGCTAAATTTATTTCTGCACATTTTTAGGTATGAGGTTGGAGACTGGGTGAAATTCAGTAGGAGCATCAATAACCCAACATTTGGCTGGCAAGGTGCAAACCGTAGTAGTGTTGGCTTTGTTCAGGCAGTTATGGACAATGACATTTTATTTGTTTCATTTTGCACTGGGGAGGCTCGTGTCTTGAAAGAAGAGGTTCTAAAAATTATCCCTTTGAATAGGGGTCATCATGTGCAACTTAAATCTGATGTTTTAATGCCAAGGTATGTCATGAAGAAACATCAGTATGCTTTAGGACTGTTCTACAATTTTTGTTCTGTTAGCCTGCTCAAGCTTGTACTGAACCCTTTGTTGCAGTAAACAAAAAAAATTGTTATTTTCTTTGCTTAATGAACATATATGCCATACATTATCTGGATTGAACTTGCGTATTCTTTTTATTGAATTCTGACTGTTGGACCTTCCAGCTTTTTATTATTCACAGGTATCCAAAAATTCTTCATTCATAGAAAAATTGAGAGTAACTCATGATCTTTGAGAGTTTAGTGCATTTCAATTTTGATCTCACTTTCAATAGTTGATGCATGCGTTTGCAATGCTTGTTTCATAATTTTTTCCACGTAAAACAAAGTCTCTGTTTTCAATGGGTTGCTTTATGGTTCATCGTATAAACTTATTTGAGAGCTTCTTGTTGATATGCCTTTGTAATACCTGCAAAGTTTATTACAGCTTTTGTTAGTACTAAAGAACTCTGATAGTTGTGTTATTTGTTTGTTAGATTCCAAAAATCTCATTTTGCATGTTAACCATTTCTTTACGAGTAACTGGCTTCTGGCTTATTTGGTTGTGATTTGTCTCAAGATTTGCACTTAGTGTGAGCCGTGTATCCTTATATCTCTTAAATAACAGGGTTTGCCAGTAATTCAGTGCTAGTTGCATTGCTTAGAAGCTCCCAATTATTTTCTTCAAGGCTTTATGAAAAATCAAATGCATCGGCGATCCTCATCTTTTCTGTTCCTAAATAAATGGCTAGTTTTTAACCAACGTTTGTAGGCCTTAGGCCATGATAGTATTGTCTAATGAGTATGTAAGTTACACAATCTTTATTTTATGGACTACTGGCATTCATCTCCGGTATGCTTTAGATAAGGATGGTTTGATTAGACATGATCATTGGTCCAATTAGCTGTTCTTGTCTTGATTGCTCAAGTTGGGGTAGGAACTAAAAATTTGGAGCCAACTATACCCTACAGTGATTACCTTTTCAATTATCAATTCCTAGTAAATTTTAAGAATGAAAGGTTCTGTTTAATTGACAATTTTCTAGTTTCTTTTTTTGTTTTTTTGAGGTCCTTCCTTTCCCATGTTGATGAGTACATCTCTTGGCTAAACTTACCATGCTCGTGCCTTCTTGAAATGGCAGTCTACATAGAAATATGTTGTTTTTTAACAAATATGCATTCATTTCATGTATTTTAGTTTTAACGCTTAGTTCATTTAACATGTCAACACTTCCATCTATTTCTTTACAGGTTTGGATTGCGTGGTCATCCACGCGATAGTATTGGAACAGTTCTTTGTGTGGACGACGATGGAATTCTAAGAGTTGGTTTCCCCGGAGCATCTAGGGGATGGAGAGCCGATCCTGCCGAAATGGAAAGGGTTGAAGAGTTTAAGGTTGGTGACTGGGTCAGGATACGTTCCTCACTAACAGCTGCTGTTCACGGTTTAGATGCCGTCACCCCCGGCAGTGTAGGTGTAGTGTACTCGATCAGACCGGATTGTAGCCTTCTATTGGGTCTTTGCTATTTGACTAGCCCTTGGCATTGTGAACCAGAGGAAGTAGAGCCTGTTGAACCATTCAAGGTACAGAGAACAGTTGTATTTCTATTTCAACTTGTTCACTTAATTGCTCATCTAGTTCGATTACCAGTTCATTCTGTTATTGGTCATAGATTGGTAATCAAGTATGCGTGAAGAGATCTGTTGCAGAGCCTAGATATGCTTGGGGTGGTGAGACTCATCATAGTGTTGGAAAAATAACTGATATAGAGAGCGACGGTCTGCTTATCATCGACATTCCGAATCGTTCGAGTCCATGGCAAGCTGATCCTTCTGACATGGAGAAGGTGGAGAGTTTCAAGGTAATATGTTCTTGTCGTTCTCAATGGCATTTTAAAGACTGTTATTGAACTTGTCAGTTTCTTTTTTGTTTAGGTAGGAAACTGGGTTAGAGTCAAGGCTTCCGTTCCTTCTCCAAAATATGGATGGGAAGATGTAACAAGGAATAGCATTGGAATAGTTCACAGTCTTGAAGATGATGGTGATGTGGGGGTTGCCTTTTGCTTTAGAAGCAAAGCTTTCTGCTGCTCAGTGGCAGACATGGAGAAGGTGCAACCCTTCGAAATAGGGCAAAAGGTTCACATCATGCCTAACGTAACCCAGCCACGACTTGGATGGTCGAACGAAACAGCCGCCACCATTGGGAAGATTTCAAGAGTAGACATGGATGGAACACTAAATGTGAGCCCCCTCAAATTTTGGCAATTGTTGCTATTTGTTTTATCTTAGAAAAAATGTTTAGCTGCATGTGCTTGCTATCTGCAGGTAAGTGTGGCAGGTAGAAGCAATTTGTGGAAAGTTGCCCCAGGCGATGCTGAGCGACTTTCGGGGTTTGAAGTAGGAGATTGGGTACGACTTAAAACAAGCCTTGGATCGAGGTCAACATATGACTGGAATAGCATAGGGAAGGATAGCATCGCCGTAGTCCATAGCATACAGGACTCTGGATATCTGGAGCTTGCAGGGTGTTTCAGGAAAGGCAAGTGGATGGCACATTACATGGATGTCGAAAAGGTTGCTTGCTTGGAGGTTGGGAATTACGTTCGTTTTCGCAATGGTATCGATGAGCCTCGATGGGGTTGGAGAGGTGCGAAACCTGATTCGAGGGGAATCATTGCCGTTGTGCATGCTGATGCTGAAGTGAGGGTGGCCTTTTCGGGCATTGGAGGACTTTGGAAGGCAGATCCTGCAGACCTCCAGAAGGAGGATGCATTCCAGGTTGGTGATTGGGTGATGCTTACAGAAGATACTGATAGCAGAAAATCATTGAAAGCTGGAAGTATTGGTGTTGTTCATGGACTAGAGTATGAAGAAGAAGTTTGGAAAGGAAAGTTGCAGGTTGCCTTCTGTGGTGAGCAAGACCGTTGGGTTGGAAACTGTAATGAATTCGAGAAGGTCGATAAACTTGTCATAGGTCAACGAGTCAGGATAAGAAAAAGTGTAAAACAACCGAGGTTCGGTTGGGCTGGTCATAGCCATTCAAGCATTGGAACAATATCGTCCATTGATGGAGATGGCAAGCTTAGGATGTATACCTCAGCTGGAGCAAAGACATGGATGATGGATCCAGCAGAGGTGGAAAGAGTCGAGGAGGAGCAAGTGCGTGTTGGGGACTGGGTGAGGGTCAGAACAACGGTTACGACCCCTACTTATCAATGGGGAGATGTCAAGCCTTCCAGTGTCGGGGTTGTACATCGTGTGGATGGTGATGAGCTTTCGGTTGCTTTTTGTTTTGCAGACAGGCTGTGGATTTGCAAGGAGTGGGAGATGGAGAAGGTTCGAGCATTCAGGGTTGGAGATAAGGTGAGGATCAGTCCTGGAATAATGGTGCCAAGATGGGGGTGGAGGATGGAGACATTTGCGAGTCGGGGCGAGGTGATGGGAGTGGATGCTAATGGTAAATTGAAGATAAGGTTCGAATGGAGGGATGGGAGATTGTGGGCTGGCGACCCGGCCGATATCGTTCTTGATGATGTTTCGATCGATCAAAATGGAGACGAGTGATTGTAGGGTAGTCGTCAATGGTTCATTTTGCTCGTCAATTGGAGAATTTTTCATCTTGTTTCAATATTAATGCCAATATCTTAACCTTCTGATCTGGTTTAAACTTGTTGAGGATTCCCAGCAACAGCAAGCTTATTGTGAGGAGCACACCAGGAAACGAAATGCAATGAGACATGAAGTTTGCATCTATATCATCACTTCACGGGCTAATTTAACATTTGACTCAATGATATGTTGTACATGTGCAGGTCATCAGGCCTTATGTATGCCCATGGTAAAACCGTCCTTCAATATTTTTTTATTTGTTGTTGAACCCAAACCCAAAGCTTGTTATATGGCACAAGCTTTGGGTTCATCTGGAAAGGAAGGCATACTTGATGTTTACTTGCCTGCTTATTTAACCATTGGCTTGGTTTGAGTCCTGTAAATGCTGATAACTATGTAGAAATTTAGACATTGTTTTCATCAATCTTTCTGCTTATATGTCTTTAGCGTTCTGTATTTGATCATATTAATCAATGGTGCTTTGGTTGCAGTTGGCCATGTTTGTTAACAGACTATGCCGAAGCTTTCGAAGCTTGGAAAGAAACAAAGCTTTTTCTTCACTGCACAAGTAGCAACACAAACAAGAAACAACGGGATAAATTTCAACAAGATCAGTGCTTGTGAGGTAATATAAATGGGTGATTAAGTTGATTTCTTTATCTGCCAAGCAACATGACTCGATCTTTTTGTACCGCCTGAGAAAGGTGGAGGTCAAAAAGCTCGCATCGGATTGGCATTTCCATTTCATAGAACGGATTCTTCAACACGAAATCTGTGTACAACTCGTAGACAACCTTTAACAGCCCTTCCATGTTCTGTGAACCGGGTTCGGACACCACAAAAAACTTGGTACCTGTGTGATGAAGGGAGGAAACACAGGCTGAACCTTGGAAAATTGCAAAAACATCATATAAATTTACAATAATGTCCAATTTCTAACTGGACCACACATAACAAGCCAGATCCTTCGTCTTAATATTGACATTTTCTTCAACTTATAACTTCGATTTATTTAGGTTTTGATCAATGTTTAAAATACTAAAAATTAAAGCAAATATTCTCTATGGCCATGAGATGACTAGAAGTTTTTAGATATTCTTTTATATAAGACATTGAATAAACAAGTTAAGTCCATTAAATCTTTAAAGAGGTTCGTCTTTAAATACCCTTGGAGGCCAAACACTAATTTTTTCAGCAAAGAGACTTCTACGGAGACCATAGGAGAACTTCACATGGTGCAGTGATCAGAACACTATTTGATCATAAATGGACAGTGTTTACACAAAAGTGTGGAAAGGGGTCATAAGAGAAACACTAAGATTTATTATAAAAATTCTAACAAAAAAAATTATATCATGATTACAAAATCAGGGTATGTCTATGGGTAACATGGTCTCTTAAATTGTTAGCTACAATGTAAGATCTTGGGATGAGACTTCTTATTTGTGAGAATAAATAAGTCAAGATGACTATGCCGGTTGATGAAACAACACTTGGCCCATGCCCATATGAGCCATCATACAATCCTCAACCCATGCATGGTCCCCCTACCCAACCTGCCTCGCCTTGTGGATTAGTAACGTAAAGAGCAAATGCAAGAAAAGCTTGGAAAAGGATCATCATCCACAACAATGGAATAGCACGAAATAAAAAGAAAATGAAGATTTAATTGCAAACCCTATAAAAAGAGAAAAATCATACTAAAGATAAAGTTTTGAGAGTTAAATTTTTCAAGACAACAAATAATCTCCTTGTACTCATGGTGTGATTCCATTCGTGTAAAAAGCAAATAATTTTATAAAGATTCCTAACACTACTACATACATATATATCATAATTACAAAATCTAGATGATTGGTAGGTAACATTTTCCCTTGATTTGTTGGTCCATGTACGACTTCAAGGTGAGATTTCTCATCTATGGAAATATAATAAGAGAATAGATTTAAAATTGATGTGCCTTAAACCAAGAAACCCCTATTGCTCAGTTAAAACACTTGGCTAATGGTCACAGGTTCATGCCATAGTCCTTAGCCTATGGTGCAGTCTTAAGGCAAGAGACGAGGGCCACCTATGAGCAAAAGAAATATGCAAAACTCAAAATTTCTTCATAACCCTAGCCTTGACCTTGACCTCTCTTTGATCAAAAGTGGAATATGATCACTCAAAAAAAAGTATGGAAGTGGGATCACCATTTAAAACCATCAAATCACAAGAAATTGAAGTAAGATGAAAAAAGAGAAACATTGAAAAATATCATTAAAACCTTATGAATAGTGAAAAACGAAATTGATGTATGCCTTCAAAGGTTTCATTAATCAAAATAGAGATTAGTAGCACATGGTTTTACATAGAATCTCATCTTTGTACTCGAGCGTTCGCCATTCATGCAAGAGACGACATTTTTATAGAGAAACCTCGTACAAACAAATAAATACAAATCATGATTATAAAATTTGGGTTGATTAATGAACAACAAGATAGATCCCTTGATTTGATGACTACGACGTAGAACCTTAGGACGAGTTCTCAGTTGTAGGAATATTGAACAAAGCAAATCTCATTGGTGGTGTCCTAAAATAACCCATCCTAATTACTCACACTACACTGTACACTCCATAATGCTTTTGTCAACCCATTGACCTTAAGTTGGGATACTACAATTCCTAATAGTAATATAGATCCAAATAAAGTGGTAATTAGTTCTATACCTATAATATCTTGACATTGAGTTTTGAATATTAACATTTTGATTTTTTTGAAACAATTAGAATAAAATATTAATATGGATAAAATGTTTCAATTTCTAAAAATACTTAGGATTTCAAAAATGAGATTATGTTTGGAAAGAGCTTATCACAAGGAAGCCAACAGTTCTTGGGAGATAGTTTCAGATCTCAAAGGAATTTAATATGATTTGTAGAAGACAAAAAGGGAGTATTTGATTTAAATAAAAGCTGTAACGGTTATCCTTGACCTTAAGCAGCTGATAGATTAAAAAGGATTATAGAAGATTTGATTAATAACTTAAACAGCGATTGAGCTAGCCATCTATGATTTTTGAGTTTAGAATGAAGGGTATTCAACAGATTTCTAGAAGGGGAAGGACAGTAGGCAACCTTGCTTTCTTGTCAAGGAATCAGAGAAATTCCCTAGAGAGAGAGCTAGGAAGTTGAAAAAGAGTGCTGCCAGGGGAAGTAAGAGCAGAGGCGTTACTGTATTATGCTGCTTTGAGAAGAAGGTATAGAGTAGAGCTGCAGTCTTCAGCATTACGTAGAGAGTAGAGCTGTGTTAAGGAGTATTTTCAACATGAATGAAGCCTTAGGTTGTTGTTGTAAGTCTTTCAGGAAAGCTGAGTTTTTGTTGGAGCTAACTGTAACTAAAAGCAGAGTTAGACAGCACGTGTAGCGAAGGGAAAAGAGGTTAGAATTTGTCAAAGAACGCTTTCAAATCAAATGTTGTAGCTAAAGTCAGAGGAGGAGTGTCAGAGGAAGTGCTTCAAATTGATTAATCTTTGCAAGCTTAATCATGTGTTGTAGTTTAGAAAATCATGCATAGCGAGTTTGAGCTGTGTAGGAACCTATTTTGGACATGTAAAAGCTCAATTGCTGGACAAGCTTTAATACCTTCCTAGATTAAATGTGCTAGTTTGGATGCTTAAAACTTTGGGTTAACCTTAAAATGGATTTAGAATTGGGTTAGCAGCATAAAAAGAGGTGTTCGTCTACTACTGGGCAATTTTCTAGAGCTGATGTACCGTGCACCGAAGCTGGATGTACCGTACGTCGAGTAAAGCAGATAGATAGTACATCCAAGCAGTCCCATGTTAGGAAAATTTGGTTTTGTTGGTAAAGAACAAATTGGGAAGAATAAAGAACTTAAAATATGTTATTAATGGAAGCAAATAAGTATATTGTAATAGAATTGTGCATGTTTTTTTATGTATAAAAACTCAAGAGGAAAAAGAAAATAAAAAAGGATCACACTACAAGGCAATCAGATAGCTAAAATAAAATAAATGTGATATCAGTACATTACTATTATCTATCATTGAACAATTCATTGATATGAACATTATTATTTTATGTATATATGTTCTAATAAAATACATTATAACATTAACATCATTTTCTATGTGATATGGCATTAAAACACATGAATATAGGTAATGTACTTGAATAGAATATGCATATCAAAATATGAGAAGAAAAAAATTAATAGATGATACCAGAAATAAGATAAGAAATAAGAGATGAAAAAAAAGATTATATGAGCTTTATGATAGTTGATAATATGAAATGATATGAGCATAACATCATTTAAGCTATATGAGCTTTAGGTACATCAACGATTGTATTGATATGACACAATAACATATCATGATGATATAACCTAATAAGATGATATGATAAGAAAATTAAGTATTTTTCCAATGACATTATCACTGACAGCCATACCTAGCCATCATTATAAGTTAACAACAAGCTAAGCCACATTCCACTGCAGGCTGTGTATGAGCAATAATAAAATGAAATGATATGATATGGTAGCATTGATATCACACCTCATACTCAAGTGTTGCTATGAGCTAAAAACGTGTTGAGTTTCATCGTCATTATAGTCTATGAATAACCAAAAATAAAATGATATTGTACGGTTATAGTACGCACTTAATGCAGGTTATAAGTTCAAATTGAGATATGATATATATATATATATATATATATATATATATATATATATATATATATATATATATATATATATGGATTGAGGTTTATATAATATAATGAGATACTAAGTGATATGACATCAAAAGAGATATTAAATATCATGGTATTAGAGAATTAGTCATTAGGGAAAAACTTAGGCCTACTTTTAAAAACAAAAAATGAGATATATGAGAATTGAAAAACATAATAAAAGATAGATTATGATATGAAAAAACAAATATAGATAGGTTTAAAAAAAGGATAAGGTCACGATTCTACATCTATTACAGATTTTCAAAATCATATGCTTTCCGCATCTATCACATACTTTATATGATCACAAGTTTTTATATGTTCATATGCTTTTAGATGATTACTACAAAAATATCATGCTTTCACTATTGTTTTTTGTTGTGATGGCTATCCCTCTATTGTATTTTATTAAATATCAATATTTATAGGTAATAATTTATCAATTGAGTTATAAAAATCTTATTACTCACTTATATTATAGGTCATGCAATAGACATGCTAAGAGATGGAGAATCATGTGACAATTAAGAGAAACTTTGAAAGAGTTTCTATGATAAGTTTTTGAGAAAAGGTTTTTGTTATATATTATATATGTTGGTGTGCACATGAATGTACCTATCAATGCTTAACTTTTTGGGATGCATGTGAAGAAATATCTATTGGTTTATAGCTTTGTCTCATCTACATAATTGGAAATATTTCTTGGAAATAATGCTTATCGTCACCCTTGTCTGTTAATTTGTTTTGAGAATCATCAATCATGCATTATACTCTAATGAATGTCGACGTGTATAATATTTTTTGGTTGTAGGTCATGCAGAGTGTGATAAGGTAGTATTAAAGCCCAAAATTGAGAGATTGGAGAGTTTTATGAGGAAGGATCTTGACTTAATATGCATATTGCATTCATGCATGGAGTTATATGTTATCTTCTATAGAATTTTTTTTCAATATATGTATATGTAGAATTGTTTGGAAAAGAGGGACAAGAAATAGTTAGATATGAATTTTAGATAAAAAAAATGAGAAGAGAAAATATCTTGAGAGATTAGAGTAGTGTTTTTTTTAAGAAAAATTCTAAAAGAAATAAAAGTAAAAGACAATTTAGAAGGTTTAAGAGCAACACATTAGAAGTACGAATTAATGGTAGTACATCTACCATGGTAATAAAGAAGAAAGCAACTAGATGTTCTAACCATGGAAGGTGGCATCCAGTTATGTGTTAGCTTGATTGACGAGGGTTGTCGAGATGCTTTGTAAGTAAAGAATATAGTCATAGCTAAAGATTGTTTTCAAGTGAGCATAAGATTTGTAATACCTTCTATACCCCTGAGCCTTGATAGGTGTTCCATTTGCCACCATTTTAGAAGATACCAACCCCAAAGTAGCCTATTAATATTAGAGAGACAACTATGCCTCTACAAAGGGTAGCTAGCGCTGCAAATATATGAGTATATTATATTTTTGTTGTATGCTTTAACTATGCTATTATATGATTGTGATATTCTATTTGAATAATGATATGTTCTCTATACTTTATTCACACTATGAGTTCAATTAAGATGCTTGGAGAAAACATTGTTATGAAATAATATTGATAATACCTAGAATGATGATAGATAATAAAGGAATTTATTCACTGTTTAAAGTTAATGCCAATTAGAATCTATGTCTACCTATGGGATGTGCTTATAAATGTACACATGTGATGGTAATTTGAAAGGTTTACTAGTAAGACTTGCTAGATAAAGAAATAAAATTGATTTTAAGGGATGTCAAAAATAAAATCAATATTTTAAAATTTTTTATAAAATGGTATTCACTGTGATTGATTTCGGATTGCAAAAAATGTGTAAAGAAGAAGAGTAGACCCCTTTATTGTTGCTTTGTGATTTAGTAGACAAATTGCACAGATAATCAAAGTTGATCTTGACAATTGAAGATGAATCTCTGTGATCAGAGTTATTTTGTGAATAGGATATCTCTATACTATGTTGTGATACTGGAAAAATACAGCAATAAATGAGGAATGGTAAAAGGATTTAATTTCATATTATGTAAAAAAAAGGGCATCAAGGAATTGAATCAAAAAAGCTATAAAAGAAAGTCTTTAAGAATCTAGATAGCCAAAGGAAACTCAAGTTCATAATTATCGAGAATCAGTTGTGATAGAAAGTTGCAATTGTAAAGAGCATAAGTTAGAGGCATAGTTAATATGTACAAGTTCTTAGCTGATGTCAATCAAGTATTGTAGTAATTGCTTAAAGAAAATAATAAAGGAAAGTTATTGCTAAAGATAATAAAGATGATGCGATCGAGGGAATAACAAAGTCGTGTAATTAAGAAATTAAAAGTGCTGATGCTGATAACTAAAGAATCACATATATATTTAGAAGCTGATAATATTAGAATCTAAAGCATTTAAAATGAATTGTAAACTAGTTTTGACTAGAAGTTTTGGCAAAGATAATGAGTAAAATAGATTACAAATGATGCTTTGAATCTTATTATCATTTGAAACAGTAAATATAGTTATCATGAGTAGACAAATGATTAGTAATAAAATTATACAAGTTGTGAAGTAAAAAGATAAGTATTAGAAGAATATAGAAAAATAATGAAATATCTAAAGGAAGTTTATATATATTAAAAAATAATGAAATGTCAAGTTTGGTATTTGATATTTATTACTAAGGAATAATCATATGTTATGAATAAAATGGAATTTTGTCTAAAATAAGATATTTTAGAGAAGAATAAAAATTGACTAGTTAATTGTATGAAAGAAATGATTAGTGAGTAATATTGATAAAAATGAAGTACAAGGATAGCTAAAAGGATATTAATGGCTTATAAAATGAAGGTTATAGATGAATGACAAATAAAAGTAAAATATAGTAGAAATTGAAATGATGAAAATGAGTCAGCATGGAGGTGGAATGTTGAACTTTGTAAATGGATTTATAACCCTGTTCATCAATAATTAAGGCAGGTATTGTTAAACAAAGTCTATAAATCTTAATATGCTATCTATCCATAAGGAAAACAAGATTGATCAGTGGTGATCCTGATTGTATAGAAGTGGCATTGATAGTTTGTCGAACCACAATTATTGAACATTAGAGGAATACATTGAGCTTTGACAAAGTTATTGACAATAAAGCATAAGATTGTATAGCATATTAAAGTCATACAATCAAATAGAGATCTTAAGTGCACCACTTTTTGGAGGAAATGTCCATCTTTTTGTAATTATAGCTGAAACTTCAGAAGAGTGAGCATTATTCAAGAAAGAATCCAAGCTATACAACATAAATAGAAAAGTTCAAGAAAAGTTGTATGTAATTATGAACCTTTTAAAAGGAGTCATTAACATAAGAAGAGTTACAAAGTAGAGCCAAAAAAATTGCTTTTGATTTAGATCCTAAGAAGAGTTAATTGAAAAGTATGTAGTTGGGCTTTATCATTATAGTTGTACTTAATGCTTATAGTGTATCTTCATTAAGCAAATAGATGTCTAATCCATCTCAAATTATTAGTTATGATTTTGAAAAGAATGAAAAATTTGTCAATCATGATTGATCAGGACGGATCAATGAGAGAAACATCAAGGAATATATTGATATCCTTGATACCAATGCTATGGCACAATTAATGGCATGAGAATCCAATTTTTGAAGTTATTTTAAGTTATTGATACAGAATTTCTTTAAGATAGAAAGATTATAACATCTTGAAATTAGACTTTGGTTATTAACATCATAACTTTTTGTCTTGATTAAAATAAAATATCAATATTAGTAATGTCTTAAAAAATATGTCAATTTGTAAAGTCACTTTGGATTTCAAAAATAAGATTATGTTTGGAAAGAGCTTATTGAGAAAGTTAATGGTGCTTGGGAGATAATTTTTAAAGTTTAAAGCTAAAAAAGGAATATTCTATTTAAATAAAAGCTGTAGTGGTTATCCTTGATCTTAAGCAGTCGATGGATTAAAAAGGATTAGATAAGATTTCATTAGCATCTTAATCAACAATTGTGCTAGTTAATTAGGATTTCTAGGCAAGGTTAAGAATGGAGGATTCAAGAGATCTCTAGAAGAGGAAGGACAAGCAGTCGTGCTTCCCTGTGAAGGAAATTTAGGAAATTCCCAACAGCAATAAGGAAGGCTTGGTTGTTGCTGGAAGTCTTTGTTAGGTTGCTTCTGGAAGTCTTTCGGGAAAACAGAGCTTTTCTTGGAGCTGACTCCAGCTGGAAGAAGAGCAAGGCAGAGCAGCAGTAGCAAGAGGAAAGAGCTTAGAATTTGCCAAAGAAAGCTTTGAAAGCAATTTTTTTAGCTATAGCCACACGGGGCTGCCTAATCAGGTGAGTTTCTAATAGCCTTAATCAGAGGAAGAGCTTTGAATTAATTACTCTTTGCAGGCTTAATCACTTGCTATGGCTTAGAAATTCAGGGAGTTTGAGTTGTGCAGAAGCTGTTTCGGATATTTAAAAGATCTATGAGTATTAATACCCTGCTGGATTAAAAATGTTGGTTTACATACTTTAAATTTTGGTTTAACATTACAACGGATTTTTAAATTGGGTTGGCAACATAAACAGGGGTCATCATCAACCATTGGGTGATTTTCTAAACTTAACATGCAGTACACCAAAATCGACATATGGTAAACTGAGGCCAAATGTATTATACATTGGCTCAAGTGGTTACAATATCCTCATGTATGGCAACATGTGCCTGTATCTTAGGGTTACAATATCCTCATTATTTTAGGCAGGATTGATGGTTATGCATTATACTTCTAGGAAGATTGATGGTTATGCATTGGACTTCTAGGCATTAGCAAGGCTGGGGAAATCCTAATACGGTTAGTGCTTGGGGACATCAGCCTTGGTTGTGATGTTGAATAGCTTCTTACTTCCTTTGATTAGAGAAGACAAGATCATGCCAAGGGGTATTCCTATCACAACACTTTCCAAATCAGATGTGGGTTCCTTAATAGCGCTTATCTATCTTGTGTCTGTCTCCAATCATTGAAGATTTATCTAATTATTATAGATGACATAAAAGTTACAAATACCAAAAGTTCATAAAACCTTGTCAAACACTAAGTAGGAACCAAAAATGGGTACCATGGAACATTCTGTATCCTCCAAAAGTTAAACATCAAAAAGTACACCACTCAAACAAGTTATGTTGGACAACAATTCACCAAACAAATGCATAAAAACTAACTATTTTTGACAATAGTTTGCCAAGAAAAAATGCCAGCAAATGGCAAAGATTCTTCTGCCACATTAGGTGGAGGAATTCCCATGAATAACCAAGGGATTGCATGATCCAATCAAAGGAAAGGGATCCCAATGTTTGATAGGTTGAAGGAGAAAGCATCATTCATTTAGTTGATTACGAGCATTGATGATGTCATCATTGTGCTCACAATAACAAAAAGGTGATAATGTTATAAAAATAGATGGTGCACAAGAAAGAATAAACACAAGACTCTCACTAAGTATAAGATCATTCATCCAATTGTAAGTATGGAAATCTAACTACCTTCTTCTCAGAGGTACAAGATATTCATATTTGCACTATGAATGAGAAACAATAGCTAAATAGTTTCATAACTCTCTAAAAATGGGAGCCAAAGATAACGTATCACTCATTGGAACAAGTGAAAAAAGATAAATAAAAAACACCTTTGACATAAAAGAATTGGCTCACCAAGAAATAAGTTGAAACGTCCTTGCTTGATCCTTAAAGACCTACTAAACTACCACAAAAAAATGCTTTATTAATGAAAACTCTATCAACAAATGTGTCATCAACAAAGATTCATTCACATTTTTCTTGGATCAATGGCAACCGCCCTCAAGTGGAGCAAGCTCTATCAATTGAGATTGACCCATTCCCTTCGTAACTCTTATCAATTGAAGTTGAACTTTAAATCTTCAAGAGCTAAGACATGGCTTACATTTTTAGTAAATTAAGGAACTTCATAGAAATTCACTATCACATTGTAGATTCAGCTTTTTGGCTTTTAAATGTTATCTCACTCCACTTAGTTGCTCAAAATGCTTTCAACTTGATGGAAAATGATGATGTTGTGAACTCTTAGACTTGGTGGAGATTTACTAAGGCAAGAGACAGTGTTGGGTTTATAACATAAGTGACAATAATGCTTCTACATGAACCACAACTGATTTCCCCTAGTTTAGAATCAGGATTGAATAACAAAAAGATCTAGACAGCTTCAATCCTTCTTGGTTTATCCACCCATAACACAAGTAAAAGATTAGGTCTTTTTTATTTGCTAACTTAATAATTTTATACAAATAAATTCTAAAATTAAACTCTCAAGATTTTCTAGGAAAGAAGTGCTCTTAAAAACAGCTACCTTTCCTTGCACCAACTTCCCTCCTCTCATTGAAACCGACTTCACATCTATCATTTCACCCCACAGTATGAAATCTCTTTTTCCACAAAACACCATCATTATCTCTCCATAATGGCTGATAGTTCCCTGATCAAAGACTCGTCAGCAAATTGTCTTCCTCTTAGTCACGATCTCCAATATACCATCATCTGGAAATCTTTAGCAAATCCATCATCTCATTGATTCAATTGAGGTTCAAGGACATTTTCATTCCACATCTTGAACTTTGTTAATGGGAAACAAATCCATGGAAGCTTGCATACAACCAATCCAATTAAGCAGTCCAGTAGACCATTCAACATCGAGGAACCATCCCACCTTTTCCTCATGAATACAAAACTTACTTGCAAGTTAACAAACTACTACTCAAATAAAACCTTGAACTTTTTTTAGCACTTAACGGTATGGCATAACAAAAGAAAAGAGGCGGCTGGAATCGCTAATGCTCATAATGCGCAATCACGCGTGATTCAAACTAAACATGCACCCACCGGAAGTAATCAACAATGATGTCATGTATCTGTTTCGAATTAGCGAAGAATGGCACCTGTAAGTGACTGAAAGCAGTGGAGATCGAAGTTGTCGGCTTGAAGAAGTTCAATGCCGGAGCATCCAATGGTGGGGGAGAGCTGCTGAGATATGGCGTGCATCGAATGCCAAAGGCTCGCAAGCCGCAGGCTGTCGTTCGTGTCCATCCTCCCAGCAGAACCATAATCCTTCAGGCATAGCGCATTTAGAAGATCGAGAAACGCGCAGCGTAATGGAATTCGAACGAAGGTAATCGGGATTTTAGGGTTCTTCACCTTGTAGAAGATGAGACCGCCAGACTTATTGATGATGAACAAGTTGTAGATCGCGGCCATCGTTCCTAATCTGCTTTAGAAAACTAGTCCCCAAGTAATGTCTTTACAGCGAAGCCCAGCGCTCGGGATTAATGAATGCCCAGGCCTACAAAATGACATTTTAAACAGTTGAAAGGAGATAAAAATATATATACCTTTTAAAAACAATAAAAAAATCAAACTTATAGAAACTTTATCTATTAAATTATTTATGGATTTCAAAAGAATAAAATCAATTAAGAAAATATTACAAGTAAATAAAGCCAAAATAAATCTAATGTTTAAAGATGAAAAATGTATAATTGGAACTTAAGGATAAAGTATACATTATAAAAACTTAATAATAATTCATGACATAATCTTTGTCTCTCACATCTAAAATATAAGATTTATATTCTTATAAAACTTCTTATTAAAAATTCTATATCATAAAGTATAATCAAATGTTAAGATAATTTTCAATGTTATTTTTGAAAAATTAGTTTATTTAAGATAAAAAAATAGAATCTCTTGATTATATAATTAAAAATAATTCAAATGTATAAAATAAGTAATATTTATCTAAATATTCAGACAACTTAGATATACGATGTCCTAACATGTAACTCATGAGTTATCATATGTTTAAAAAAAAAACTAAGATAAAACATCAAAGATACTTCATTAAACTATTACATTTCTTTAAGTCTTATACATATCTAATATGTCGAAAAAATTGTTATATAAAAAATCTAGTTTTTAATTGATAAATCATATTAGACATCATGTGTATTTATATATCATAGTATATGTGGTTACTTATTATCATAGTAAAACATTCCTAATGTGCATATTTTGTAACAAGTCTTAAAATTTAATATTTTATTGCTAAAATAATATATTAATTACTAAAACTTCTATTAATTTCTTATCATTGTTTTTTACATTATTATTAATATCCTATTAGACATATCGTTACTAATAAGAGATTTACTTGCTTCTATATATGTGGATGTAACATAATCAGGAGGGTGAGAAACCTTCCATTCAATAGTCGCTAAAAAAGCAAACAAAAAAGTATAAAATAATTAACTAATTGTCATTGCATTTTGTTATTGTAGAAAAAAAGTTTCATAAGAGCCATAATTGAATTTCTTCAGAAGTTAGGATTTTGGGATAATAGATTATTGTTTTAATCTTTTAGTCAATCAAACTAATTTATAATCCTTCAAAATTTAAAATATTTTTAGAACAACTCAAATCTAAGTTTTGATGTTTAAAATATTATAAATCCTTATCCTTTTTTATGATATTTGGTTTTATCAAATTAGTCCTAAAATCAATATATTTTTTTTTCTTTTTATTATGCTTGTTTTCATGGGATTAGTCTTTTGGTTTCACATTTGAAATTATATAACTATGTTAGAATAAGGGATCCTATACCATCTCAACAACATAAAGTTAGTTAAATTTATGCTATTGTTATTGTGATACTATTGTTGACATTCTACCATTCATATTAACATTCTTTTACATATTGTTGTCATCTTTTTTATTTATTTGTAATAAGGGATGAGGGCAAGATCTTTAAGAATGTACTATGCTAATTTAAATTCTCCATGTACCTTTCATGCATTTATACTAAACTTGAGATTGATTTTCTTTGAATTAATAAATAAAAATTAATGCATGAGCTATAATAAAACGTGCAAGCATTCTTAAATGTTATATAATTTATGATGATAGTTATTTTATTACTTCTCTTATTTTTATTTAGTATTTTTATCAGTAGTTTTACTATTTTAGTTGTACTTTAATTTTACATTAGCTTTAATGAACTTAATATCCTTATATCATCATCAAAATTTATAATCTACATATTATTAGAAGATTCATTTATTGAGGGTTTTTATTATGCATTAGTTTGTATTCAAGGCAAACGTTGATTTGCATTAAGCAAATATAACATTAGAAAAAGTTGAAAGCAACATAATTACATATCTCATTTCATCTCTTTTATAAAAGATTAATTAATATAGATAGTAATTTGACATCAACACAATTACAGATCTACCAATCTCGTAGATTTTTATGATGATGATAAAAAAGGAATTGACAACAAACATAGAAAGCATGTATAGTTTGGATGCTTAATACAAAGGGTTTTATTGAACTTAAATGAGAAAGAAAGAACAGAAATAAAAGCAAATATATTAATTTAAAAGTGTGGTAAGTAGAAAAGAAGTTAATTCTGATAGAGAAATTTCACCTCGAATGGTAAGTGCAAACAAACAAAAGTAGATGAATTATGCCTAAATATATGAAGTAGTAGGCTCGCATTTATGATCATTTCATTTTTATTTTATTGTGGTCCTTCTATTCTAATAAGATATTATGGTTTTTAGAATTATACACGAGCCCTACTTGAGCTAACAATTGCAGGCACATGTGAACATTAAATGGTTGCATATTGAAAACATCGAAAATTTAGAGCACTTGAACAAAAACCAATTAACAAAAGTTATAATCGGGATTGTATTTACAAGTCAATTAGACTCACTAAAAAGAGCATGGTGATCCAAAAAGAAGCGATTCATTAATCATTCAAAGATTTACATAAGCTATAGTTAAGTTGGTTGATTTAAGTCATTAATTACCATAATAATTGTGAATTTGAAAAGATTTCAAATAGTTTTGACTGACACTAGTCAGCGATGGGTCAAACTGTATAAGCTAGCGTCGACAACCAGTCAACTTGAAGGGTGACCTAATGAACGGCTCAGATCGTTACCGTTTGATTAGCTCCCTCCGGCACCGGCACGTGCATCGCACATGCTTTTTCGATGGTTACGGCAGTAAAGCGATGACGGTTCTCAAAGATCCACGTTTCCATCTCGGGTGTTGGCAAAAATCAGCTCCTCCGTACTCCATCTCGCGGCTGAGATCTACTTAGGGTCAATATGGACGGTTAGATGAGGTCAGTTAGGTTCGAGTAATTAAGTTCTTAATTTGGTAGCTGTCTCCAGCTCAGAGATGCCATTAACTGCCAGCTTCAGCACGCCGGCAAGACTTCTGCATACCACAGACACCTACAGTTGCTATGAGCATGTAAAAGACAAAAATCACATGACCACCTTCGATAATAGTAATCAAGGAACCTTAATGCCGTCTTAATTAGACAGTAAATTATTTGTTGGTTAAGTAGATCTCACACGCAGACCACAGAGAATCCAATGCATTAACGGCTGGATGAGCCAAAGAGCAGTCAAGCAGCACAGAGATGGACATCCTTGCCGTAGGTTGACGAGGAGAGGACCATGGAGCTCTTGCAATGGGCGATGGCGCACTGAATAGCGCTCTGCAGCTCCTCCATCGAGGAGGAGGAGGACGGGAGGTTTATTGCTTGACGGCCTCCGGGAAGGGAGAGAAGACCGGAATGGCTGGGGGAAGATCGCGTGGAGGAGGGGCAGCTCTTGGGGCAACTCATCCTTCGTGGGTTCCGGAGGTTCCCGGAGAAGGAGCGAGTGTGGAGGTAGGAGGATGGGGGGAGGAACTCTGTTTTTCCGGCGGCTGGTGTGCTGGATTCGGTGGTATTGAAGCTGAGGGAAGACTCCCGTTCTCTTCGGATTGAGAAGGAAAGGGTCTTCTTTTGCTGCGGGGATTTAGGCTGCTTGTGTTGAAGAGAGGAGAGCTTTTCGTACAGGGGTTTTACCTTCTTCACGTACTTCTTTAACTTTTCCTTGGCGGAGGAGGCGGAGGAGGAGGTGGACATTTTCTTCGAGAAAGGAGGAGCCATGTGGTCTCCGGCTGCGGTAAAGGTGGGATCTTTCTTGCTGCCGCGGTGGAGGAAAACAGAGGAGAAACGGGTGGTGAAGGAGGAGAGGTAGCGGCGCTTGGGGGCGGAAGAGGGGATGGCGTGGTGACGGAAGGCGTCTTCCTCGGCGACGGAGCTTGGACGGGAGGAATCGCATTCCAGGACGTGGAGAAGGAGAGCGTCGGCGGAGAAGGACGAGGACGAGGAGGAGCTTCCATTGGAGTCTCGGGATCCCGTAGTACTGTTGGCATCGGAAGAGGAGGTAGAAGACGAGGCGAGGAGGAGGGAGCGGACCATGGAAAGACGCGGAGAAAGCTGCAGCGGCAGGAGCTGCCCTTTATAGAAAAGCTCGTCGGCGGGGCAAAGCTGCGAAGCCACCCGCTTTGAAGAAGGCGAGATGGGGACGGTGAACTCGAAGTCTGAGGATGCAGAGGAGGAGGACGACGAAGGGAAGGATGTAAGACATCCTCCGCCATTGTCCACATTCGGCCATTGTTCACCGTTTTTCGACTCCTCCATGATTAGCACCACCAAGTTCCGGCCATTGAATTGCGAAGGAAAAAGGAAGACGAGAGGGAAGGCGTTACGTCGAGCACATCACATGGGAGGGAAGATGAGCCGAGGAGAAGATGGGAGATCCTGCGAACAACTACGTACTTGCTTTCTCGTCAGTTAGGAAGGCGTTATTTATTGCCCAAGTTCGAGCCATGTGCTTAACGTCAGCAAAAGGCGCAAGGTTGCTAACGATCAAAACTACTTAACCCTATGTCTGGGAGTATGGGATTCCTCTTTGATGAAGACAAATTTCTTAGTTTTGATATTAATGTCAAGTTAGGGTTAATCCTTTACCCTAATCTTTGCTTATCAAACTTTTTTGATTGGGTTATAATATTACTCATTTTCAAATCATTACCTACCATGTTAAACAACACAAATATTGTCATCAATTGAGCATATAGTTGATTAACCAATATCAATAATAGTTGTCAATTTTGATATACTATTCACCACAACAAAGTCTTTGTTATCTCGATCCTCTAGTGCACAGATGTGTCATTATCACAAACTATTTGTCACTATTTTTCTACATCATCGATTTTGGATTAAGTCAAACCACATAAATCTGGGTTACAAATCATATACAACTTTAGGTTAAATCTTACAAATTTAGAGTAAAACTTAATGTTGGTATGATTGGAGCATGTTATAGAAGTTTTATTAATATTGCTTTTCATAAATGATGTTAGCATATTTTACAATGAAAAAGATGGAGAACAAAAAAAAAATCAAGTTTTAGAGGATTAAGAAAAAAAAAATTACTTCAAAAAAATGAAGATAGAGAACTTTCTCTATTAAAAAATTTGTACAGACTTTTATTTGTGACAGGGATTAAATCTATGAAATCAAGAAATGAGATTTAATACAAAGAGAAGCACTATGAATTGTATAAGACTAATATTTGCAAAGAATATAGCCTTAAATGTAGTCAAAGAGACAAAAGCAATATATGACATCTATAAGAAGCTTTTAGTATCAATTAAGGCTGCTTTGATGTAGAAAATTCTTACCCAAAATTATATAATAAAATCTTCAATCGTAGTTACATGATAATTATGCAGCTTGATTCAATGAAAATTACATTGAGATTGAGACAAAAGCCACATTCTTTCTTTGCAAAATAAATGGAATGCAACTATTACAATTGTTAACAATGCTATTGATAGCAAATGTTGGAATTAAAGAAAGTTGAAAATTAGATTCATAAGGATGAAAATCAAGTGAAAGCAACTAAGAGGAAAAATTAGGTTTATCTTAAAAGTGGAGTGTATAAAAGAGATATCATAATATATACACAAGCAAGCATTTATCCATGAATTTATATGTTTAACAACTCAAGAAGAAACTTACAATTGTAACAAAGAGTATTATTCTATGAAAGAAATATTGTCAAACAAAATGAAATGATATGATAATATAAGTAATTCAAAAAAACATAAAAGACACTTCGATGCACTATTTTGTTAGTAAGATTGAGCATTTATTTTATTCCTAAGTTTGACTATCATGTCATATTTGAGAAAACATAAGAAAAATCACTAAGGTAACTCTTTGGTTGCCCTTATACTAACCAAAATAATTTTTTTAAAGCAAAATATCTTAAAATTATAATCTTATATACATAACATAAGGTTTTTATCTATTTTTTAATGTAGTATTATTAATCCATGTACCCCTACAATTAAAAATTTATTACAAACTACTCTTCATTAATAATTTCACCTCTAAGATGTTAATGATCAATCTTTATCATTTTTGCTCGTACCATATAGTAACACTATTAAACGTATTGCTTATTTCTATGATGTCTTGACTAAGTTTTATTATGCATTTTATTATTTTCATTTAGTCACTATATATCACAAAAGTAAGTTGTATTTCCAAAATATATATTGATATTTTAAGAACATAATCTTACATCTATAGTTAAAAAGATCTTTTTTATTTTAGACTATTTATTGCTGTACATTAACATCTAAAAATTTATTATGAATAATTAATTGTCTTATAATTATATACTATTGTATCATCTAAGATCATTCTCAAGATTAAATCTCAAGTATTACATATTAATTTTATTTTTTTCTTAAATCAAATCAATCATTATTATCTTAATTAATAACTAATTAGACAATCTAATCAGTCTAATTGAATGGATAAATTAAAAGATTAGACTTGTGATTCAAGTCTCCATAAAAATCAATTAAGGCCTCCCCAATAAATAGCAAAGAATTCAAAAATCCTCTTCCAAATAACCTCTTAAAACCCTTTAAAGATGACCCCTTAATAACATTCATATTTTTTTAAGACTATTTAAAAAAATCACTCAATACCATATATTTGAGAATCTCTTGAGACCCTTCATATTTTTTAATACTAACTTGAGAAGTCTTTTTAATACCTCCTTTATAAACACATGATGAACCACCTCACCCCATTCTATATGACCCGCCCATCACCACCACACATAAACACAAAAACTTTCTTATTTCTTGACACCAATTTAAGATCATTTGACTTGCATGATCATAGTTTAGTATAACAATATTATCTTCAACATTATGGCAATATCAAAATTTAGCCATTTATTACAAACTATTTGCAACAATTTTTCAATATCATCGATTTTGGGTCAAGTCAAACCGCATAAATCTAGGTTACAAATCAATACAATCTTAGGTTAAATCTCACAAGCTTGGAGTAACGCTTAATGTTGGTATGATTGGAGCAGAAATTTTATTAATACAACTTTTTACAATTGTTGTTAGCTTGTTTTACAATAAAAAAAAATGAAGAATAGAAAAATCAAGATTTAGAGTTTCAAGAGAAATATTTTGACTTTAGAAAAATAAAAAAAGATGATTTTTTCTATCAAAAAAACTTATACAAACTTTTATTTGAGACAGAGATTAACTTTATGAAGTCGAGAAATAGGATCTAATAGAAAGAGAAATACTATGAATAATATAAGACTAACATTTGCAAAGAATGCAGCCTTAAATATGATCAAAGAGACGAAAACAATACATGATATCTAAGAGAAGCACTTAATATTAATCAAAATTGACTTGATGTAGATAATTTTTACCCAAAATATTTTAATAAAACCTTCGATCATATGTCAAATTAATGAGGTTTACATGATAATAATGCAACTTGACTATATGGAGATTACATTGAGATTAAAGCAAAAGCCATATTCTTTCTTTACATAATAAATGGAATGCAACTATCATGATTGTTAGTAATGCTACCATTGACAAATTTTGAAGCTAAAGAAACTTCAAACTTAGATTCGTAAGAACAAAAACCAGGTGAAAGCAGCCAGGAGAAAAAAAATGAGGTAGCTCCTATAGATGGATTATGTAAAGGGAGCCTCTTGATGTAAACACAAACAAGTATTTATTAATGAATTAATAAGCATGATTGAAGAAGAAACTTATCTATTGCAATTATGTCAACGAGTATTAAGCATTGAAACATGGTCAAACCAAAGAAAATGATATGGTGATATAAGTAATATAGGAAAGCATAGAAAATACTTCATTTCACTTTTGTGATAATAAGATCAAGCATTTAATTTTATTCTTAAATTTGACATTTCACTCTATAATAAATTGGGATTTTTCATAAAACTTATTTTTATAAGTCTTCACAAAAAATTATATTTAGGTGATGATAAGACTCTAAAAATATTGGGAGGGCTAAAAGTATATTTAGGCATTAAATGATATAGAGTTTATACATTATGATGTACTCTATATTCTTAGTTATGTCTCAACATGATTTTATTATTTTTTATATTATTTTCATCTAGTTATCATATATCAACAAAAATAAGTCATATTCTAAATATGTTTATTGATATCTTAAGATTATAATTCCATATATAATATAAAAAAATTCTTATTATTTCAAGAATTACACATCAATTTTATTTTTTCTAAAATCATACCTACCCTTACCATCTTAATAAATAATTAAATATATCATCTAATTAATTTGATTAAATGATTAGATTAATGGATTAGACTTGTGATTTGGGTCACCATAAAAATCAAGTAAAATCCCCCTTAATAAATAGCTAAGGCTTCAAACATTTTCCATCAAATCATCTCTCAAGTGCCTCTTAAAATCACCACAAGAACCTTCATGTTTCTTAAGACTACCTCAAGAAATCACTTAAGATCACATGCTTAAGACCCTCTCAAGATCACCTATGAAGCTCATTTATGTCTCCTAAGATGAACTTGAGAAACCTTCTTGACCCTTTCTTTCACCCCACCCACAACCACCACACACAAACTTTCCTATTTCTCGATAATAACTTGAAATCTTCTGACTCACATGTTCATGATTCAGTCAGTAAAAAAGGGCAGCATGTAATGAAGTCTGAAAGAGTCTAAGACTTAAAATTAGAATCCTAATCTTTTCAAGATTTTTTAGGAGTTATTTTGACTCTTGAATTTAACAAAATTTATATTTAATTTTAAATAAATATTTTTAATAAAACTCATCCTAATGCTTTTTAACACTTTTATTATGTTTTTATAGTTCATCTAACTATTTTTTAATTGTTATTTTTTTTATGTATAACTCATATTCAATACAAGAAATTATATAAATATAATATTAATGCATTGATATTGATTATTTGCATAAAAGGATGGATCGATGACTCAATTTCTAACATTGAGGTATTACTTTTTTGTATTTTGTATTGTAAAGAGTTATATCATTTTATTAATTTTTTTCATTATTTTTTTTTTACTATTTTCTCTATTTGTGGATCTTTAGGACTCACTTATTTATCAACTCTACAAAAAACATAGGACCTAACCAACATTCAATTGTGGAAGTTAACAATATCTTTTTATTGTGACACAAAGCTATTAAATAATTCAAACAATTTTTTAACAATATATTATTAAAGACCACCAACTTTGTAAGAATTCCACTCAAAGCCAACCTAACTTCTAAATGGAAACTTCGTAGAAGAATCGAAATTTTTAAACCTTCGATCACTCCCCCTTCTGCACGACGAGAATCGAAGAGGAGGATTCTACATCCGACGAAGCGATCATGTCGCCGACGACTCCCAGCTCCGGGAATTCGCACCACCCCTCCAATTCCTTATCCAGCATCGAGTTCCACGACAGTCGTCTACCGACGACGACGAGGTCGAGTCCTCCGCGGGCGAAGTCGCGAATGGCCGCGATGCTCTGCTCCATGTCCTCCACCATCACCTGGCTCGTGACGGCTCGCTCGTTGCCGGAGTTCTGTAACAGGAATTGCTGCATCAGCTGGTCGTCCGCCCGGGACTCCTTCTCGTTCTGAATGGCTCCCGAAGACATGGCAAACCGGGTCACGCTAAGCCTTACGCCAGGGTGGCGAACCATGCGCGCCGCGTATGCAAGGGCCTCACGGTCGTCCGGACCTCCCCAGAAGAGGACTCCGACGTGCTGCCGGAAACATACCGGCGTAGCCTGGATAGGCAACGTCAGGCCCCTGTGCACGAGAAGCCCCACCGAACACGGCGCCTGCAGAACACCGTGTTCTTGAATAAATGTTAGAATCAAATATAGATCAATTTCTTGTGAATCGCTTGTGTACCTGTGCAAGAATGAGAGGAATGTTGCTTCGAAAGGCGTGGTGGGCATCAACAAAGGGGGCGTCTTTGGCCGGGACTGGGATTATGACGATGGCTGCGTTCTTCTCGCCGGCGAGGGAGCAGATATCCTGGTGCATGGTCTTCAAGGGAGCGACGGCGGTGAAGGGCTGCACGGCAACCAGCGCCCTCTTGTCCTGTTCGAAGTTGATGAACGCGTTGTGGATTCGGTCCATGTGGGTGGGATTGATGTAGCCCTTCTTGTTCTTGTGCGCGATGAGGGTGGAATTGGCCCGCCCGGAGAGCTCCACAAGGTGCAGGACGTAGACGCAGAGAGGAGCCTCCGCTGTGGGGGAGGACGCCTCGAGGAGGCCGAAGATGGCGGGGATGGCGTCCTCGTTGTAGATGCAGACGAGGATCCGCATTTCGGCGATGGGCCGTAGGTGCTGTATTCCTCTTCGTCCGACGAGTTGGTGGCGGCCTACGGGTTTGTACAGCTTCTTCACGAGCGGCGTCGCGATTCCGGTCACCATAACGATGGAAAATAGCAGCAAGGTGTAGCTGTCGTCGTCGAGCAGCTGCAGAGCGTTCACCAGAGATGCATGAATGCTGAGATTGATTGCATATCGGAAAGATTTAATTGATCGTCTAGTGGAGATCTATACCGAGCCGTTTTTAAAATTGATGTAAGTGATGAGCTCGATCAATCCGCGGAAGCTCATAATGAGGCCCAAGATAAAAGCTTTCTTTAAGGACAAATCGCAGTACAACGCCGGAGCCATGGTAGCGACAACCTTCGACACGTAGGCGAGCAAGATGAGCATGATGAGCACGATCCACGACCTCAGACGGAACACAACCGAAGGCTTGACGATCGCGCCGGCGACATTGAAGAGAAGCGGGAGCATCACCTCGTTGGCGAGGTGCCCTATCCGTTCCACAAGCGCCGAACCCAGTGGCGGACCGTCGGGAACCACCAGCCCCATGATCAGCGGACCATCGACGAAGGACGCGCCGACCATGTCGCTCGCCAACCCCATCGCGATCACGGAGAACACAATCGCCGAAAGCTGCATGGAGCTCACCCTCCGATCCCTAGGGGTCCGCCGCACGATCCATTTCATCCACGGCCGGAATGCGAAGAGGACGAAGAGCACCATGAGAAACAGAGAGGCCAGCGACCAGAGCGCCTTGTCGAGCCCGTTCTGGCTCTGGTTCATTGCTGTGAACAGGGCCATAAAGAACCAACCAACGACGTCGTTGAACATGGCGCACGACATGGCCAGGCGGCCGAGCTCCGAGTTGAGGAGCTGTAGCTCGGAAAGGATGTCGGCGAGGACGGGGAAGGCGGTAATGCTGAGGGAGGCGACGATGAAGATGAGGAAGTTTCCGCGGGCGATGCCAGTGCCGATGTCGAAGCGAAAGACGAAGCTGGAGCCGCCCACCAGGCTCAAAGGAATCGCCGTGGTCACTACTCCAATAAGGAGACCCTTTCTGCCGGAGTTGAGCATCTCCTTTGGGTCCATCTTGACGCCGATGAGGAAGAGATAGAACATGAGACCAACGGCGGCTAGGGTTCGGGTGATGAGGATAACTTTATCCGGGAACAGGTAATCGTTGTATTTCGGGTACAAGCGACCAAGGATCTCCGGGCCCGTCAAGATGCCGGCCTGAAAAGATCATCGTCTGCCTCAATACGGCAACAGACGTAAGATTAATCAGAAAGATCGAACTTTGCTTACTACAATGTCGCAGACGATGCGAGGCTGTTGGATAGGGCGCAAGAAGCAATGGAGAAGGCGGGAGGTGAGAGTGACCAAGATGATCTGAAGCATGACGATGGGCAGAGAGAATGTGAGAGGGTTCTCCGAGAAGACCCCGAAGGAGTAGACTCTCCAGCTGCGATCGTCCTTGCCGTCGAAGCACGTGACAGAGTCGGCGAAATCCTTTTTCGGCAAATCGTAGGAGCCATCGGCGACGGTCTTGTTGCGCCGGCTCATGGCTGACCCGGTGATCTCCGGGAAGGCTAACTCACCAGAAATTAATTTCGAGAGGCGTGATCAAGGCGGTGGTGCAGTTGAAAATTATGGTGGCGCTTGGTTTTTGAAAAGCGGTTGATAACGGGAGGGAAGAAGATGGAAGGGAAACGAAGTTGAATCTGAAGTTGTTCGTGAGGTTCCATATTTGGGTATAAACATCCTGGTTTTAGTTAAAGTGGCGGGGACGAAGCGCCAAATTGGTTCATCCCCTTAGCCCTGTTTCAGTTTGGTTAGTTAATCCTAAACGAGTTAGTTAATCCTTAGTTAGCATTTAACTTGAATAACTCAGTCATTTTGCTAACCGAGTTCTTAGCTACCTTTGACAGGTTAATATCATTAGACAAGCTTCAAACACCACATGCTTTCATCTCACATTGTACTCACAATCGCCCGATCATCGTCATTGTTATCTGTTATTACAAATACATTGTCGACGTTGTTGTTGGTTGACCGCCATCATTAATCTCCATTACTTGTTGAACATCCTCCAACATTGGTGTTCAAAATTAGGTTAAATCTAAAAAAAATATCTTTCTTGATGCCATTGAATAAATACAGATAATGTTACATTAATTTTAAAAATTTAACATAATCTCATTTTAAAGAGTGTTTGATTTCTATGTTATAATAACTATTTCATGATGACATGTGTTTGTTATTTTTATTTTATTTTATTGTATCAAGATTATCTAATTACAATCATGCTTTAGAATATAATAAATTTTATCAACAACATATTCTTTTGTTTATTTTTTACAATGATCAATTGTATTTTTTAAATTTCTCTTTATATATTATTTTATTATCATAATACGTGTTATTGACAAGTTTAAAAATTTTGAAAATATATTGGGTTCTTTTTCCAACAATATCATTTTACTTGAATTTTCATAAATTTGACATATAAGTATAATTTGTTAAGACATGTAATTGTTGAACTTCATCAAAGTTTCAATGATTTTGCTAATATTAATACCAATGTCAATTCTAGAGGATTATAAAGAGATCCTATGAGCAATGAAGGGAAATCTTCCTACAACTTTGATATAGATACCTTTGGATAGACATTTTAATCTATTAATTGATATTGCATTCTAGTATTCTTATGTACTAGGGTTTTTTTATCTTGATTATTTTCTCTTTTTGTTGTTTTTCACATTTATATTGTTATATTCTCGTAGGGATAGGTAATTATTAATTTCTTTCTTTTTATCTAGGTATGATCAATGGTTTTAGGGACAATAAAAGAGGAATGGAATGAGCATGTACTAGTTTGGCCAAAGTTAAATACTTATTCAACCTATTATGCAATTAATAAGCCGATAAACCATTTAATTATTAAAAGATTTTAATAAATAACTATATGTTTTATTTGATATATCATGCTTATAGTAAAAATCAATTGATTGAATGGGATGGATAAACTTCACAACTAATTTTTATAATTGTTGGATAATAATTATCACAACTAATGTTTTCAAGAAATAACTTCATCTTGACCTTTATATGGGTTCCTCAAGAAATGAACGTTACATGTCCTTTCATCAGTTGATTTAAACTAAATATCGTCGTTAATATCTTGACTTAATGAACTTTATTTACATAAATAATTAAAGCAACTTTTAAGCCAACATTTTGAAATATAACTTCTTTTCCCTTCTTTATTGGACCAAGTTCATGTTGGATCATTTGTACAAAAGATAGTTTTCTTGAATTAAACTCAAGATATAATATAATGTAGACTCTAAATGTGATTCTTTTTTTTCAATATGGTATAAAATTCTCCTTGTTTGTAGAAATATTATGAATATAGTAACCATTTTTGAGAAATTATGCTAAGAAATAAAATAAAATCCATATTTACAGCTGTATCAACTAATTCTTTTAGAAAAAACATCAAAGAGGAACCTTCTCAAGTTTATATTTGTTTGCATTGACAAAGTTGTACACAAATTTCTTTTGTAGTTCTCTATGATATAAAGTTTAAACATTAGAATTTGTGAAATGGCCTTGTGAATTCAATTGATTTTGAACTTGAAGTTTAAGTTTATTCAAGTTTTGTGTAACCATCCTATAAAATTGCATTTTGGGTTATATGATTGTTGTGATTACCTTCTCAACATGTACACTACTTGTGTGACTAAGGTAGAGGATAATAAATCACATCTTGCACAACTATCACCTTGTAAGACATCACTAATCATCAACAAACTAATATACTAACCAATTGGTTCATTAACACAGACTAGTTGAGGCAAAAAAAAATTCAAATCTCTCCATGAAGAACTAAGAATTGACCTCACGTATTTTTGCAAAGTGCAAAATCATAATTAAAAATAAGAAAAAAAAAATACAGTGCATGTATGTATATCTGGAAAAAGTAAAACAGTTTTCCTACCTTCGTTTAAGGCATCGTATCGTAGCAAATATAATATTAGATAAAAATGCTACCTCTACGGAAGCAGAAAAGTTGTAACCTTATTTCAGTTAAATTTAACAAAAACGACAATTAAAATAAGAAATATAGTTTCCTTAGCTGCTGTTGTATTCATCTATTCGCGAATTTTTTGGATGCCAATCCAACGAGCATAATCAACCCACCTGCGCAGGAGAATCGAGAAGAGAAAACAGTTTGAGCACCATTTGTTACAGAAAGAAACTGCAAGGAAGAAGATGACAAGGAGATAAGCTTACAGTAGAGATCCCAAAAACGTATTCCCTGTTCGTACAGCAAAACACAATGCGCTAAGCATCAGCTTCTGATTATGTAGCAAAGGCTCCAGAATTCGCTGCTCAATCACCCCAGCCAGAATCTGATATCTGCAGCAAACAACATGCATAAAAACTGGAGCAAAATATAACATCCTATGAACAGTGTTTGATGCAGTTAGGAAGGCATAGATAGCAATGGAGTTTAGTGTGGTTACCTAAGATTGCTCGAAACTGCCATGTAAACGCCATAAGCAACGCTGGTTTCTAACAAAGGGACCTCCTCTGCTTCATCTGCAAAGTCCTTGTCGAGAGCCCCTCTTGCTTTAATCAAGGCATTGGTTATACCCGTGCCAACCTGATTGCAGGGTTTCACATGATTTTTGCAAGCAAGCCAAGTGAAATGCGCATCTCGGCAAAAGAACATTATAGCATGAAAAGGTCGCGAGTGCGGAAAAATGTAATAATCATGCATGACATACCTAAGGTAAGTATTTTTGAATCCTAATTGTAATATAAAATATGCAGACAGGAATTGATTGATAGTATTTGTTTTGAACTTTTTTTTATCACATTTTTAAGTTGCAAGTTACAGCATAAGTGGATCTGCATAAAGATTTCATATGCATTTGTTAAACAATTTCACTTTGTTTTCCCATTTTCATTAATGCATAGAATTTATTCACTGATGAGAGGATCTATTATAGAACAATTCAATTATCCATAAATCTATGTTTGAGAACTCAAGGGAGACCATTTGACAAAAATTTGTTGAGTGGCACACATGGCACCAGCGTGTGGGAGGTGCAATGGGGCATACAAATTCTCTATAACAGCCAAATTGAAATCAAAATAAAGAAATAAGTATTTTACAATAAAATATTTAACTCAAGCCTCTATAAGAATGATTAAACACGACATTCCTAATCTTTTGGCAAAAAAAAAATTTTCAATTTATTATTTACTTGTCATTTCTGCTTAATTTTGTTATTGTAAATTTGATGTAAGATCATTGTCAAGGACTTCGAACACGACGTCTAGTAGAGAGATCATCCACCATATATAGAATCTAAAGAGAATGAAAGTTCTTTAAGCCATTATCCAAAAGGATTTGAAGGAAGAAACTCTTTCTAAATATCTTGCTAATTTGACTAAAACTTGGTTATTTCTCATCAAAGCATGTATCTCTCCAAAAGACTTTCCAATAGATTTTGCCTAGCAAGCATCATTCTTATGATACCCAATGCCTAAAAAGGAGTGATGACATGGTTATGTTCCACTAATATAATCACTAAATAAGGAGTGGTTCTCAAGAGGATTTTATAGGCAATCAGACATAGGTATTGATAATCTAATATCAAAACAGAAGAAAAAAATTATAAGTCGTATGCATAGAATTATGAACTTTAGATGTCAAGAAAACCAGCTTTGGTTGATGTGAAATTATGATAACAAGGAATAACATCTCGATATAATGTAATTAGACCATTAAATTATGGTATTAAAGTCATAACTCTCACATAATGATATGGTTTAAAAATGAAAGAAATAGAGGTTAATGGACCTAAAATTTCTAAGAATGAAGACAAAAAAAAGTGATCATCAGATGATGTCATAAGATATAATCACAAAACAAAGAACAACTCTTGACAAACAAACAACTAAATGGAGAGATTCAAAGATTAATAATCTCATATCAAAAGTGAGACAAATATTATGAACCCAATATGTAAAATTAAATCATTAAGAAATCAAGATATCTTTTAAGACAAAACCCACTTAGACTAATATAAGATAATAAAAAAATAATAATACATTCATATTGCAAGACCAAGTCATGACAATCTTAGTTCCAAAACTTAGAACATAACACCCAACCAACGGACCAAAACTCTCTTCCATCCAAGCTCTAACCTTTGTCTTTAAATCTAGACTTTAGTCCTTGAACATGGTCTCTCATCAAGAAAAATCTTTCTACCTTGAGGGGGAGGTCTACCTCAATAGGCAATAAGTTCTAACAGAGGTCCTGGACATGTTCCTCGAGCAACTCTCTTGCTCCATCTTCTTGTCTTTAGGCCCAAAGCTCAATTCCTCATTTCTCCTTTCAATGGATCCAAACTATTCTAACACGCATACTTGGAACTCATGCTAACATGCTTGTCGAGGTTGAAGTTCTCACATCAATAATAGTAATATATATATTATAAAATTTTGTTGTTATAAAAATTTGATCTATCCTTGAAAGAAAACCTTGGTCAAGACCTCCCCTCCCCAATGACCAGCATGTGCTATCACAATTGTTTTTCTTTCTTGGTTTTTAAACCATAAGAACCTCCATCCCTCTTTAGACCAAACAATTCCTATTTTCATCTTGGCCCCTATATAAGATATAAAAGTTATTTTTCTTTTTTAATTTTAAAACCATAAAAAATCTTTTTCATCATTCTAAATGTTGCTCCTAACTATTTTAATTTTGATATTCCTTGAAGAAAAACTTCAACTTGCACCCCCAACATATGTTATCATAATTATTTTTCTTTTTAAATTTATAAACAGAAAAAAAAACTCTTGTTCACCACCTCTGTCCTGTCCCCAAAATACTCCCAACTTCATATTGGCCCCAGCATAGGTTATCTTAGCTTTAAAACCAATAAAAAAAAATCTGTCTTCTCAAAATCTCCATCACGACCTCAAAAACGCTGGCTGCCCTCATTGCCACCAACAGCTTCTTAGGTTGCGAAAGAATGGAGGATGTTGTCACGGTGCCACAATGATAGAGCAAAGAAAACTCGACACATTGTTGGCCCCATCTCCATCTGCATTGTTAGTTGCAACTTCTAGCTCTCCTACTGATATACCTCCAACAATCACAAAATTAATTTGCAATGCAAATTAATGGCGTCAATTAGCTGCCATATTATCAACCCATGTATTGTCGATAGTGAGATTCCCTTCCACTTTACCAACAGATTAATATTTTACTTCTGCAAGAATACGAAAAAATGACAGCTTAGGCTTCTCGATTGACATAGGTTAGGGTTGAGGATGGGGCAAGGACATTCTCAAGATAGTCAAAAAGACCATCTTCTTTATGGGACAAAGAGAAGATCAAGATGATAGGAAAGACCATATTAGAAGAATCAAAGGACACAGATTGATCATGAATTGCAAGTAAGAAATAAGTGCAAGCATAAGTGGATGTGAATGATGATCTACAATAGCACGTGTATTACAATTACAAAGATTTATCTGCATTTGCTATACAATCCCACTTTGCTCCCCCATTTTCCACAGCACATAGAAATGGTCCACTATGCATGGAACTTGAAGAAAATGAAAGCTCTTCAAGTTATTATCCATTTGAGACATTGAACATTCAAAATTTTGACCATAGTTGAGAAAAAATAATTGATAGGATTGATTTTGGATTGGAGTGCCATATGACAAAAAAAAGAACAACATGATGTAATCAATGATGACCATCACAGATGGTTACTAGGAGGATTTAAAGGAAGAAGTTTTCTAAATATCTCACCAACTCAAATAGGACTTGTTTCTTACCAAAGCATGAATTCTCCTAAAGAGGCCTCCCCACATATATTGCTTGGCAAGTATCATACTTGTCATTCACAAAACTAAAAAAAAGAGTGATCATTATGTGATGCCTCATAGGTGTAATTATCAAATAAGGAGCAACTCCAAATAGAACTCTAAGTAGAGAGACATGGGGATTAATAATCTCACATCAAAAAAAACAAAAAAAGATTATAATTTATATGTATAGCATCACACTCTTTAGATGTTAAGATATCTTTCATGATAAAATCTATCTTGGTCAATAAAAAACTAATAACAAAAAGCAATACCTTGAAATAATAAAATGGGGTCTTCACATTATGTTATGAAAGTCATACCTCTCACGTTACAAAATGGTTCGAAAACGGAACATGCAGAGACTAAAGGATCTATGAAGCTCAAAATCAAGAATAGAGGAGAGTAATCATGATGTGATGTCCTCAGAGTGTAATCACCAAATAATGAAAGTTTCTTAGCAAACATCTAGTTGGAAGGATACAAAGCATATTGAAAAGTAAAGGTAAGAATCAAATATGTAAAATCAAAATCTTGAGAACTAGACGCACCTTGTAAGATAAAACATTCTTACGCTAGTATAAGATGGTCAAAGGGAGACAATACCTCAATTTTGTATGGCTAAGTCGTGACAATATTAATTCTAGGACTTAGCCCTTAACACCTAGTTAATCCGACCAAAATTCTCTTCCATCCAGGCCCCAACCTTTGCTCTTAGACTTGGGTTTTGGTCCATAGACATGATCTTTTTTATCAAAAAAAATCCTTTTAACTCAAGGGGAGGTCTGCCTTCGTAGCTAACCAAATTCTAATGAGTTCCATGGGTTACCAAAGAAGACGCAATTTTCTCCAATCAAGGGGTTTCTATGTGAAAAATCCACTCCCTCCCACCCAACCTCTTTCGCTCTCTCTCTCTCTCTCTCTCCTGTCAAATTATCATCTAGTTTCTTTTAGAAGAACGATACCTAAGTTCCATCTCCTCTCCCCTAATCACTTCCTCATTTCTCCCTTCAACAAGTCCAAACCATCCTCTAGCACACGTACTTTGGACTTAAGCACACATACTACTCAAGGTTTTGTTGCCATTTAGTCTATTCCTCAAAGAAAGCCTTCATCTTGATCCCCCCCCCCCCCCAACATGCATTATCATAGTTATGCATAATATGTCTCAAGGTTTTAAAACTTAAAAATCCTTCATCCTTCCAAGCTCCAACAACTCTTGCCTTCGTTGTGACAAGGTTATTTTTCTTTCTTAATTTTAAAGCCATAAAAAAATCCCTTCGTTCTCTCTAAATGTCACTCATCATTTAATTTTGACCTATTTGAAGAAAAAGTTCAATATGGCCGACAACAGATATTATCATAGTTATTATTCTTTTAAATTTTTAAAACATTGAAGAAAAACTCCTCTTCAGTCTCTATAATCATCCGTCCTATCCCGAAATATTCTCAACTTCACCTTGACCCCAAACCTTTGTTATCACAAGTATTTTTTTTTTCTCAATTTTAAAACCATAAAAAACCCTCTTTGTGTCCTTCTTGACTTCAACAAGTCTAGCCACCTTTATTGGCAACAACACCATCTGGGTGGTGGATGATGGATGATGGATGGTGTTGTCACAATGGCTAAAACAACAAAGCAAAGAAAACTCAACTCAATGTCACTCGGTCTCCATATCCATTGCTAGTAGCAGCTTCTAGCTCTCCATGTGTTGATATACCTCCAAAGATCACAGAATTCATCTATGGTGGTCCTTAATGCCATCGATTAGCTTCCTTTTTGACAACAACCATTTATCACCTCAATGGAAAGACACCCTTCCACTACACCAACAGATCTTCTGCTTCATGACAAAGGCAAGGGTTGAGGATGGAGCAAGGACATTACTACGGTAGTCAAAAAGACCATTCTTCCTCATTCTTCTTGAGGGGGCAAAGGGAAAATCAATGTAGTACAAAAGACCAAATGGGAGAAACAAAGGATTGGTAGTGATCATGGATTACTTGAGCATCTATTTCTAAAATCTGGACTGACATCAATATCGACTCTTGGGCCAACAATTAAAGGCATCTGTGTGCCAGCACAGGCATCATGTAAGGAAATCGCAATGAAAAGGTCGAGAGGAGTGAGGGCATTTTATTTTAAAAATTAAAGACAAAAATGAGCTTAGGACACATTTTTGTCCTATTTTAAAGAATTGGTGAAGGTTTTGAAAAAAATAAATCAAAGTGGAATGTTTTGCTCATGGATTAATACTATGAAACAATTATGTTTTTTGACAGAAGCAGATTACAGACTATTATTCATTTAAAAAATGCCAAAAAACATTAGCTAGAGAACAACCAGAAAAAATGGCGCTAAAGATACCACTAGATAACAGGTCATTTCTATAAATCTAGTGATATCATGTGCATCATACACAACAAAAAATTCAGCTTAATTACATCTCTGCCTATAAAAGAAGTCTAGGTAGATCATCAACATCAAACTCATCCCAGAATATTTAGTGCTGGCCCTATAAATCATTCTTCTTAATCCCTCAAAAAAAATTTATGCAGTGTTAACTCTAATCAAATAAAACGTTTTAGGATGAAGGGCTGGAAGCATGGCATAACAAAACACCTAAGAAATTTTTAAAAGAAACACAAAATGTATATGTAACGCACCAAAGAAGCTGTAGTCCCAACTACAAAAAGCTTGGAACCATTTCTCTGCAGAAGAAAGCAAGATTTAAGTGTTACAAGAGCTGATTCAGAGTCCAATCAGAAGACATCTTAAAAGAGATAATACAAAAATCCAAACGTACCAAAATTGCACCAATTCTTTGCAAAAGTGAATAGGAGGTTCCAGCCAAAGCAACCTGCAGAAACAAAGCTTCTCCGAAGCAATCGATACAATACCTTCAACATCTAGTAAGCTACAAAAACACCATCAATATCCAGAGTATACCTGAAAAGCATTATCTGGGCAGCTGTGAAAGAACTTTGCAATTGGCCCAGCATTCAAGGAAAGCGGTGGCCGAAGAGAAACAGTTGGGGCAGGAAGCCAAACAAGCATAAAGTCAGCAATTATTGCCATAACCTAGACAGCAATTTGAATGAGCAAATGAAAGTAAGCCCAAAAAGAATCATGCATACTTTAAACTAATAATCACACAAACAGCTGAGAGGTAAAAGTGAAAAATCATGCTTTCAAGCAGATAAAAGCCTTCAAGAAATCAGCATAGAAATAAATGAATATTGAGATGACATTAGATCAACATGTATTTTGTAAAATTATCATTTGAATGAGCATAATTCAATGTTTTCTACCATTATTTAGCATCCACGTAAAATATGCATTAGATTGTTTAGCTGTCAACAATTAATTTATTTTTCAATAAGTTTTTGTAGTTTGGAGGTTAACTCCTTTAAAAGGGTAAAGTTTAGATGTTCACTTTTTAATTTGAACCAATCTAATTGGTAAACTAAGATGGGCATGTCAACTCAGCAGGTCATACAGAATTTTGCAAGTTTTGTCCAGCCCATATTCAAGCATTTAATGGCTGTCATATTAACAAGTATCTGCAGCATATCCTCTCTTTTTGCCCATCAAATATTACTCTTTCCTTTGACTCCATAACTAACCTATTGATCCTCCTACATAAACTAGCTTTCAACCCTTTTGATATGGGAGGAGAGAATTTATTCCTATGAAGCTTATATTGATGAAAAACGAACTTGTTTTGTGCACTTTTAAGAAAATTCTTCTCCTCTTAATTTTCCTTGTTTGTTGCTGTTGATAACTTCATGTTGGAACAATATAAACTTTTTGCTAAAAAAGTTCAAAATTCAACGTCAATATTCAGCTAACAGCAACAAATCCATCCATCACCGAGTATAGCAAGACTAAGTCAACTTGGTCCAGTTTATTCAAAAAAATGAAAGCACCGAGAAGGAAGTTGGAATCCCAGTACTCTAAAAACCCACCAAAGCTAAGTTACTAGAGTAATCAGAAAGGAGAAATTAAGCTTAAGACATCATTCCAAAGAGAAGTCCACTAACCAATTTAACACAAATTACAATATCAAAATTACTTTTTTTGCATGTAGATTCAAAATCTCAATTTTTTTCTTACAACCATATTATGAGGTGCTTCAATCAATTATGAGAACTTATTGAAGGCTGCATTACATCACTTGAGCAACCTAAGCAACAAAAGTATGCCATATATCCCCACTATCATAAGAAAGCTTCGCACAAAAAAAAAATGCATAGAGATGCCATACATCATTTTCCTATACCCTTTACAAAGGAACATTTCCCTGTATTGAGAAATGACAACAGACACCAAAATCAATAGCAATAACCATTAAATCAACAAAATATTACAATGTTATGTGTTAAAATTTTTTCAGTGGGCAAAGAACGTGCAGTAAAACGTTAGAAAAAGAAAAACCGAGACTGCAAAATATCAGATGTAGGAAGCATAATGGTAACGTTCTCTGCCAGCAAAAAGAGATAAAGCATTCAAAAGAAATTTTGAATACAGAAAACATACCACATCTGCAACAACAAAATCAAGTTCTTTTGTAAAGTTCTCTCTCCGGCGTTCCCACTCTGCAGCAGTCTACAATATATATATATGTATGCAGTAAAATGTCAGTAGCAGACAACAAAGCAGAGCTACAATATTGTAAAAAGAGTACACTATGGAATGAAAACAGTAAAGACTCCGCACACTAGATTTAATTAAGGCCAAGCCTTGTTTTCCCAAAGGTAAAGAAAACAACATATGGTAGTGATGGCAAAAACGTTAACCAAAGCACCTAAACAAGTAATTAATGGCGCCTTATTATGGCCAAAATATGATTCAAGGTTTATCTCACCTAAAAATACAGACATGCAAATATGTTCACGCACAAAGACCAGGAAATAGAATGCACATTTATAACAAATGGAAAAATTGGTAGATACCCTATATAAGATTTCATCGTCTCAATACTATCCCAACCTTCAAAAGTTGGTGCCACAGGTTGTGAGTTCACCATACAGTGCTACAATGCGAATGAAAGAAAACTTTTGCCTCATGTGAGATGGGAAGATCTACCGAACTACACTGATTAAGATTATCTTGGAAGCAGTCGATGGGAGCAAACTAAAACTTTGTTAAACACGAAATAAATCCGATGAAATTAAAGGCAGTTAATGAGCTATATCTAAAAAATAAATGCAAAAACCTATCCAACCAAAGTCAATATAAATTGAAAGCAAACGTAACCTGCCTTTGTGAAGATACCGACTCCGCACTCCATGGCAACCTTAGCCAAGAACAGATCATCGGCCAGCAGCCGCTCCTTAAAACCTCCAAACTGCATCAGCCAACGGAAGATCGGAGACATTTCCAAATCCGCAAAACGGTATACGATTTCCCCAGGAATCCTCCCTCCATCGATCGCTGCAGCGAGGTCTGAGGGTATGTTCTCCAAAGACCGCCCAATCTCAGAAAGGGCAAGGATCGCCTCCTTCCTGTTATCCCCACCAGAACCCTCATGCTCCCCATCGCCACCGCCGCCTCCACGGCCATTTCCGCCAAAGTTTCCAGACCCGAACCCGTCGTCGCTGCCGCCAGAGCCGGTGAGGAGAGGGCTTCGGTTGGAATGCGCGCAGAAGATTCGAGGGCAGGAGCGGGATGAAAGAAAGCCTTGGGAGTAGGGGCCTAGGAACCTGCCTGACGACGTGCGGTAGGATAACGAATTAGAGAGGCGGCTACCGGAGACTGAGAAGTTGGAAGAAGAGACAGAGGCAGCGGCCGCCATTGTCACCCGAGCAAGAAGATGCTCGCAACTCCGTTTCTCTATGCGTGGCTTCTCTCTCTCTCTCTCGCACCACCCTGCCGCGAAGTCATGTTGCTTCAGTTGAAGTCGCATTTACAGGAGTTAGGTGAGGTCTACCACGCCGTGGAGGGTGGAATGGTGGCTTCCTTGGTCGGTTTTGTTCATGCATATATTTTTTTTTGGGAAAATAATTTTAGAAAAACACAATCAAAATTGAAATAAGTTAAATAAATTATTTAATAATTTTTTTAACAAATATAACACAAATGGGTTATTATCGTCTCTGAAGACAATGTGTTTACACTGTTAAAGACAATATTATCACTTCTTTTAGAATAATTATTGATGCTAAATATTATCAATAAATTATTTATGATAATATTTAATTCTTAATAATTATAATCTTTTAAGAGAATAGCCTCTATTCTTAGTGTCATCTAGTTTTCTAATAGAGTTAGATAAAAAAAAAAAAAAAAAAAAAAAATGGTAATTTGTTTGTGTTCTCCACCACGTGCATTTGCTTAGACAATTCTTTTTTTATCAACTTGGTTTTGTTGTTTTTATTTAATTTATAAATATTTTCTTTTGAAAACTTAATTCAATTTAATTATAAATAAAAATAGCTAATATACTAATTTTTATGAATATTACAAGAGTGCTTAGCTTGTAAACTTTTATTATTAATTAGATGACTATTATTATCAAATCAACAACGACGATGATCAAATGTTATCCCTTTCGTTAAATTAGTTAGTAAGTTATATATTTAATTAAATTCAACTTTAAAAAATATTTTTTCTTTTTTTGGCCCATTTTTTCTATTAAAATGTAATTTATTATCTGTTGAGTCACCAATTTATTTATTTTTTTTATAAAAAGTGCACTTATTTTATTTTATGAGAAATACTATTTAATAACCCTTGTCAATATAATTAGGTATAATTATTTTCTTCTAGACAATCATTTTATATTTTGTATATGATTTTTAATTAATTATAATGTGTTAATTTGCATTTCTTACTCACCAATATTGTCCCTTCACTTATTGCTTACATGATTTTATTATCATTCTTAGTTAGCATGTCATTTGGGTAAGTTTCATTACCTAATATTACATTGGCTCTCACCTATATTTATTATATTATATTTTTTTATTTTTTTCCATCAATTTCTCAAACCCAACCGTTGCCCCAAACAATTTGCCTTGGATGGAAGTATATTCAAGGCTCTCATGCTTCTTTAGATGAGTCATATCTATTTGTCAAGAAACATCCTATAATGGTAAGAAACGTCCTATAAAACATTTGTAGGAGGGCCATTACCGTATTAGGTTTCCCTTAAGTCATGTTAGCACACATATTATTTCACCATTCATTATCAACAATCAACCATATCATACAGTTTCAATTATGTAAGCTTAGATCTATCCCCCCTAAAGATGATATTCAAGCCTCTACGATCAAACCAACTACGACATTCCCTCTTCGATCATGCTCTCTTTTCTTGCTTAAATCACTTCATCGTGATCCCTTCAAATTGCATATAATTATTAGTCCAACCAACTGATTTGTTTATCACATAAAAAAATTAGTCGTTTGAATTGCTTAATCATATGCATGTCAAGTTCGCAACCCAAATAACTCTTCAATCATTATTCTAGTTTAAAGTCATGCTAAGTCTCTATATGTGATAGAGACAAAAAGAAAGAAGATAAAGTGAGAAAAAATATAGAAAGAATAGAAAAAAAGTACCATGATAATCCTTATATAATTTTCACTCTTGATATGTTATGTTTATTAAAGAATTCATTGAGTGGTCATCAATTCAAATTCCAATGAATATTAATGACTAGTTTTCTCTTTATACTCAAAGAGAAAAGGAACCTCTTTTAGGGAGTGTTTTTTGTAGGTTTAAAATAATATTTTATAAAAAAGATAAGATAAAAAGAAACTATTTTTTTTTATCATTTCTCATTTTTTCTCCTTTCTCTGCTTTTATGTTGCCAAATTTTTCCATCTTACAATGATGATTCAGATAATCATGCGCAGCATCGCATTCATGGTCGAGAGATTCAAATGCCTCTACATTCCTATAAGTGTACATGGCTTTCAAATACATGTATATATCATATCACTTATTGATATCAATAGCATTAATAAATATATGATCAATTAAATTCTAAATCTCCCAAAAAATGATTTTAAAAACATACAAAAATATGATCTATTAAATCAAATTTTATGAACAACCAAGATATAATACATCAAGGATGTTGTTGTAATGACCTAAATGCATTTTGATTACATATCAACGTGATGCACTCTTAGCATTTTTTTTTTGTGCTTCAATTTTGATTATTGATTATATCAATTATTTCTTACTAATCTTGTTATTATTAAGATATGATTGATTGATATTATTAATTGATTATAAAGTCTACTTCTATTAATACTTATGCATATTGGTGATTGGTAGTCCTCTATGTTGCTTCAAGCTCTTAGATGGAGTTAGTACTCTTAATATTTGTTACAAAATCATATCAAATCATAACAAATTAAAACTAAATGATATAGAGATTTATGTGAAAAACCCAAATAAAAAATTATATAAGAGCATGAGCAAAAAAAATTACTATAATTGAGGGATATAAAAGATTTTTAAATAAGAAAGAAAGCTACCCTTAAAACGGCCAAAAAATGGCTACAAAATCTTAAGCTAATATAGCTTATATATAGATGAGTTTATGACAAAATGTTAAAAAAATGAATTACAAATATGCTCTCATAACATCCCCTCTTTTATTTTTTTCAATGATGGTTATTTCATCCATCATATTTGATTGTATATTTTAAAATATACTTTATTTTTAATTTTTAAAATTTAAAATTCAATACAATATCAACAAATCTCTATATTGACTTGAATTCTCTCTTAAATTAGAATCAAGATAAGTAATAGAAAGCTCAACTCTCTAAAAGATGTCTCCATGAATCACATGATATTAACCAAGTCCAAACAAAATTTGAACTTAGTTTTTAGAAGCACCTTTGGCATAATATTTGTGGGGTTCTTTATAGTCTTGATTTTCTAAATAGCTACATCTCTAACCTTAATCTTGTCACGAGTAAAATGGTACTTGATATCAATATGTTTGGTTATCTCATGAAACATCTGATCCTTGGATAAGCATAAAACACTGATTGTCACAAAATATAGTGATCACCCCACCAAGCCCACTCAGCTCTCAAAACATATCTCGTAGCCAGATAATTCACAACATTAGTAATTGTTATATACTTTGCCTTCATAGTGAACAATGTAACTATACTTTGCAAAGTTGATCTCCAACTGACAACACAATCCTTAAGAGTGAGACATATCTTGTAAGGGACCTTCTACCATAGTTATCTTAATAGTCTGAGTTGATATAATATTTTAGTCTTGAAATGTTTCCTCTAAAATATAGATAAGTATCAATAATGTCATATAAGTATCTCAAAATTCTCTTTACAGTTTCCTAGTGTTGCTTGCTTGGATCAGTAATGTACCTAATGACAATATTAACAACATGTGCCAAATCAGGAATGAGTGCAAACTATCACATTCATCAAACTACCAACGACATTCATATGAGGAACATGTATTTTATCTCCTTGTCAATGTTTGGATATAGATTTTTAGATAACTTGAAATAAGTGACCAAAGGTATAAAAAAAGATCTAATTTCTTTCTTCTTGAATCTCTAAAGCACCTTCTTAATGTAGTCATTTTGAGATAGAACAAGTCTCTTTTTCTTCTTATCTCTCTTGATCTCCATCCAAAGTATCTTCTTTGTTGTCCCTAAGTCTTTCATGTTAAACTCCCATTTGAAAAGTCTTTTCAAGCTCTCTACATGAGTCTTGCTCTTTGATATAATAAGCATATCATCCATATAGAGCAACAAGAATAGGAAAGATTTGTCTACAAGTTTCTTCAAGTATACATAGCTATCAAAATTGCTCTTTTATATAACTGATGAGATAATATGAAAGAATCAAACATTTTACATCATTATTTAAAATACTATTTCAAGTCATACAAAAACTTTAATCTACACATATAGTCTTTTTTACCTTCACAAACAAATCCTTCAAGTTGCTCCATGTATATCTTTTCTTCTAAGTTTTCATGCAAGAAACTAATCTTAACATCTAGTTGTTCTAACTCTATATCATCCACAATAATAAAAAAAAGAAAAGTTCTAATAGATGTGTGCTTTATCATAGGTACAAAGACATTAATAAAATTAATATCTTTAACTTGACTGTATCCTTTGGTTACAAGCCTGATCTTGAACTATCTTTCTCAACACCTAAAATATCAAACTTTTTTAAATACCCACTTGCATTTAATGGCCTTCTTACAAGTTAGAAGCTTTGTCAAATTCCAAGTTTTGTTCTTATGTAAGGATTCAATCTCTTCATACATAGCTAATAACCAATATCTTGAGTTTTCATAAGTAATTTTCTTTGAATAAGTATAAGATTCACTAGTTAAACTTATGTCTTGAGCCACAAACAAAGTGTAGGTAACCAAATCAATATCTACAAATCTTTTTGGAGGTTTGATCATCCTTCTTTATCGATCCTTTACAATGTTATATAATTGTCTTTCTTATGGGGTTTGATCTTATACATCTTCTAGTAAGTCATCTGAATGAATCTCAGTTTCTACACCATTTGGATTATTATTCATAGTATCATCACGACAATAGTATGATTAGTTAAAAGCAATTAAAATAGACTCTTCATCAAACATAATATCTCTACTAATTATTAATTTAAATTTTGAAGGATACTAAAGTTTGTAACTTTTTGTTCCTCCTTCTTGAGCATAACCAAGAAAGACACATTTCTTACACCTGAGATTTAATTTCCATCTCTACAATAAGAGCAAGCAATATAACTAAAAATCTTTAACTGAGAATAGTCAAGATTTACCTTGTAACAGCCTTACTTTTTCTTTATGTTATTTTTATTGAAAGAGTTTTTTGAGACGAGTCTAACAACATTTAGTTTATAATTTTTGGAGTTCTAAGGAATAAATTATGGATTTTTAAAAATTTGGGATATATTTGTAATATTGAGGATATATTTGTAATTTTGTAAATGTCGACATAGTTCAATTCGTTTTGGTGGAAGGTATATTTGTAATTTTAAAGTTTTTGGTTGTGATGGGTATTATGCAATTTTAGAAATTTTGACGCAGGTTTATTTTTCTGTGCGGAGGATATATGTGCAAATAAGAAATTTGGAAGGAGTGATATGCAAAATGTGGTTCACGAACTGAGGGCATATCGGTTTCGATCGTGGTTATAAAAGCCGAAGCAGGGTGGGTTTGGAAAAGCACTTCTGCAATACCGATTTCGGGGAGGTTGCTGGAGTTGCAAGGGCGAGATTTCCGATAGCTGTTGCCTTACTTCGCACGGCTCCGGCATGCTACAGTAACCACCGACTAGGATTTCCATAAGGTAAGAAATAATTTCTTTGTCATCGGGGTTTTGTAAAGCTTTCCGATGAGCAGTGGAGACCGAGAGGGAGGAAGCCGAGCCGGATTCGACCGATTCAGTGCGTGAAACGACCAATCTAGAGCTGGCGAAAGGTTTCAGTTTTGTCGGAGGCACAGGAGAAGAATAGGAACCGGTTCAGTTGGACCGGGTTTGCACTGTTGAACTGGGCGCGCCATGCGCAGGCGGTCCAACGCTGCGGAAGAAATTTAGGGGATTTTGGGATTAGTTTAGCTGTTTGGGAAAGCTTTCAGAAAAGTGAGATTTTTGACTGTTTAAGAAAGCTTTTAGAAAGCAGGATTTTCGGTTGCTTGGGAACAGCTTTTAGAAAGCAACTTTTGGCTAATAAGCATATTTTAACTTGATTATGTTTGCACTATAGCCTTGTAGGATATCAAGAAAACAAATTAGAAGTGGACAAGAAAATTTGGTACAGCAAATCCAGATAGATAAATTCCTAACCCTGTGATGTAGCACATTATTATGTATTTTTACATGCTTTTCTCACTGTCACAGTATTTTGATTGCTGCATATGTTATACATTAGTATTGTTGTATATGATAAAGAAAGAAATAATGTGATACAATAATGCTAAAACAAAAAGAGAAGAAGCAATATGGAACGAAAGGTCTTTTGATATGGATACTTATTTGGATTGATATTTGGAAAATGACAAATAAAAATAGGATTCCCAGATAACATTATCCTCACCACTAGGCTCAGCATGTGTTGCAGGGTATCGATCTTTGGATCAGATATCTGCCTAGTGTCTACGCCAAGCCCAGCGTGTGTCGCAGGTTATCGATCTTTGGATCAGATATCTGCCTGGTATTATGTGCTATGACTCCATGATGATTTACACCAGGCTCAGCATGTGTTGTAGGGTATGGTACCATACCTGCCTGGTGGCACTAGGCTCAGCATGTGTTGCAAGGTATCGATCTTCGGATCAGATATCTACCTAGTGTTATGTGTTTGGTTGGATGCCCGCTGGAGATCATTTATTGATGATGATTGGATCCAGAGGATAATGCGTCAAAGGGAATTGGGCCCGATAATAACACACTATATAAGGAACTGACATTTCTTTTGTGATTTTTCATTTAGTATTATATATATATGACATCTGGTATGGTTTTATCTGTATGCATATGATTCATCTTTACTATTCATGGTAATTTGATATCTATTTTTCATAATTGGTTAGATATTGTGATTTATCTACTGAGATATATAAAATCTCATTTAGTACTTACATTACAGGTCATGCAACCACTACACCGAGAGATGGGAATGATGCTGCTACAAAAGAGCCATTTTCACGAGATGTGTGAGAGAGGGAGGTTGTGGTGTGATTAAACTTTTAAAAACATGTCTTTATATATCTATACTTTGGATTTTGGAGTTGATGTTTGTCTCACCGTCGGGTCCCCAACTTGGGTTTTGGTTCTTTATCCTCACTTAGACGTTGTATTTGGCGACTCTGATGTAAATTTTGTTATGTAGTGGTACTTGATGTAGGTGGGGGCTTGACATACCTGACCAAATATCTTTAGACATCTTCATGTCTATGGCTATGTGAGGTGAAATATTGATCAACTGATAGGCTGTGGAACATGCTTTTACCTAGAATGACTTTAAAAAACCTATAGTAAACAACATGCATCTAGTGCTCTCTAAAATGGTTTAATTATATCTCTCAAAGACACCATTTTATTGAGAAGTTTCTATAAAAGTTATGTGCTTAATTATTTCTTTTTTATAAAATTTATTGAATTCATTAAAATAAAACTCTAACCTAATATCAATTCAAAAACACTTTATGATTTTTCTTATTTACTTCTCAATAAGGGTCTTCTATTAGATAAAACTCTAAAAAATAAAATATTTTTTTCAAGAAGAAAGCCATATCTTTCTAAAGTAATCATCAATGAAAGTCAACATGTATTTGGCACTGGCACCAGTCTTAGATGGCTGTTAAGATGAACCCCATTATCTGAATGAACATAATATAAGCTCTATTGGTTCTGTGTGTCCAGGATTGAAAACTACTTTTCTATATTTACCCATAGTACACTGCTCACAAAACTATAACTTTTCTATCATATCTTCAAATAAGAGGTCACTTTTGCTTAGTTTAATTATACCTCTAACTCACGTGTCATGATTGTATATGCTATAACCTTATAATATTAGAATTTGAAATAAATGATATTACTGTTACTTCTATAACAGTAGATCTTTTAAGAGTATATAATCTACTATTAGCCTTCTTCCTTTTCATTATCACCAAGAACCATGAAAAATTTTAATAGCTCTACATTCTCTTATGTATCAATAACTTTTACTGTCAAGTATGCTAAAAGAAATAAGATTTCTCTTTAGGTTTGGAATGTACTAGCCTCACCAACTGTGTAAATAGACCCATCAAACATCTTGATCCTAACAATTCCAATACTACCAACCCTACATGATGCGTCATTGCCTATAAGCACAGCTCCATTCTCAACAAGCTCATAGGTGGTGAACCAATCCCTGTTTGGTGTCATGTGAAAATAGTAAGCTGAATCTAGAATCCATTTCTAAACTTGAGGAATTTCCTAAATCTGATACAAGCATGATGGCTCCAATACATTCTTCCTTACTAACTATGCTGGCTTCTACTAATTTCTTAAAATATTTCACAAATTCTTCTTTTCTCTTCAGTTTAAAATAGTCTGTTTTTATGTGACCCTTCTTCTTGTAGTAGTTGCAAATTAAATTTATATGTTTAAATTTTGATCTTCCTTTTTTACTTTGCATAAAAAATCTCTTTGCTTCGACCACCCTCTAACAATCAAGTCTTTTCCTTGCAATTCAGAAGTTGACAGATCTTTGTCAAGCATTGTTTTTATAATGCCTAAAAACATCCTCATGCAAAATTAAATCTAGATCATAAAACATAGAGTCCCTTAGATTGGTGTAAGAGGATGGCAGATAATATAATAGCAGTAAAGCAAACTCTTTATTGTCATACTTAACTTCAAGCATCTTCAGTTCTATAATAATTCTCTTGAATTCATCCAAATGAAACTTGATATTTTTGCCTTTAATGAGACAGTATGTGTACAAATGTTGCTTTTGAAGGAGTTTGTTCAGTAAACTCTTTGTCATACAAAGAGTCTCCAATCTAAGCCATAAAGTCACAACCATTTCTTCCTTCAAGCAATCTTGTAGAATCTCGTTCAACAAGTGTAATTGGATTTGGGTTTTTACTTTTTGATATTTTTTCTCCTTCTTCTCTACTATTAAGGTTAGGGACATCTTCATTTTGAGAAGGGCATCATTCAGATCTAATTGCACCAAAATTGCTTGCATCTTGACTTACCACAGAGCAAATCGTGTGCTCCAATCTAATTTCTCGATGTTGTTCTTCGTGGTTGTCATTCACAGAAAATCCGATGAATGAACAAACGTGACTTTGATACAAATTTGTTACGAAATCAAATCAAATCACAGCAAACCAAAACTAAATGATATATAGATTTACATAGAAAACCCAAACGAAAAAATCACAGGAGAGCACAAGCAAAACAATTTACTATTATCGAGGATTACAAAAGAGTTTTAAAAGAGGAAGAAAGCTATCATTAAAATGACCCAAAAATGGTTACAAAATCTTAAGCTAACATAGCACATATATAGATAGATTTAAAACAAAAAGTTAAGAAAATGAAATTATAAATATGCCCTCATAACATCCTTTCATTTATTTCTTCTAACAATAATTATCCTATCCATCATATTTGATCACATATTTTAGGATTTACTTTATTTTCAATTTTCAAAATTAAGAATTCAAGATAATATCAATAATATCAAAACACCTCTTTCTTTTTTCAACGTTAAAAAATTGTCAAAAAAATGTACTCTTAAGTAGTTAGTTTTTCATAACCTGATTTGTCTTTCTCTCTCTATATATATATATATATATATGTATATTAATGTTTTGTCAAGTATCATTTGCAACTAGATTGTCATTTAAGAAAATAAAAAAAATAAAAAATATTTAAAAAAACAACAAATAGAACCCACAAGTCATTCTCAACAACAAAATGCTTTCTAAGAGACGTGGGCATGTGACTTCCTTTATTAAACATGGATCGTTTGACACATTTTGTATTTGTTAAGATTTTTTCACATATCAAACTGATTTTGTAATTTTGATTGGCATGATCCCCTGATTTCTTTATACCAAAATATTATCTAATCTAATCATTCATAACAATTAAAACAAATTTTATTATAAAAAACATTTCAACATCTAAAAACATATATAACTCTCCATCTAAAAAATTGACAAATAATTTCTTCTAAACCAAACATCTCAATATTTTGTGTAATAAGATCAAACAATATGAAAAATCATTTTGACATCAAATTATCATAATCCAATCTCACCATATCTAAATAACATCACATTTACTCATCCCATATATATCTCTTAATTTTCTAAATAATTAATACAAAATTATTCATTCATACACCTGTTTGTTTAACAGTTTATCAAGAACCACTTCAAGCCATTTCTTTTATGCCATACTCTTCAGTCCCAAATGTTAGCTCTTTTCTCCAAGAACAGCAAAACAAAAACTAAAAACAGATCATGATGGTTGAAAAAAAAAAAAAAAACTTATATACCATTTTCCTAAGAAAGCAACAAACACTCAAAAGACTTGTGGATTTGTTTGCACATTACAGAAGAAGCTCCTCAGAATTCTATCTCACAGTTTTGTGCAGCATAGGTGCAGAACTCATGTACAATTTAGCAGAACAGGCCAGTTAAAGGCTCTTTTGGATGTGCAAATTTAACTCAAGCCATCATCATCCATACATCTGTTCCAGCTATATCGAAAATTCGACTATTACACAATTATCTCAGGCACGAAGAAGACGACAACAAGAGGTAGGCAAAGCAATCAAGTTAGTAAAAAAAACTGAAATGAACTGTAGCTGTCTCGCCTGGATTGCCTCTTTCTATCAAGCAGTAGTTCTGTGAGGCATAGCAATGAAGCTGTATCCATGTACTGGAGTTCCAAGGCTTATGATGTCCTTCCCCAGAGAAAACAAAGTCTTTAGGCAGCTGCAGAAGGCTTATAATCAAGCAATTCTCTTATGTTGAGCTTAATGGAAGGGCCCATTGATGAACAAATGTGTGCAGTCTTCCAATACGTTCCCCTGGCACCAGAGGGCTTGTTTGCTTCGATGGACCTCTGCAGATGAAACAAGAAAAGAGTTTACAGAGAATCATCAGCAGGTTATAGAAAGATGAGGAAGACGTACAACCGAAGCCATTAAGTTAACAATGAGGTCTTCTTCTGGAAAGTTTGCTTTGCCAAATGGCAGGTGTACGATTCCAGTTTTATCTACTCGGTATTCAACTTTTCCTTTTTTGAACTCTTGAACAGCCTGGAATGGGAAATACACCGGCTATAATAGAAGAAATCAGCAGAAGAATCCAATGAAAGAAGATATCTCCTTCCAAACACAAGTAACATAAGAGATTAGAAACCAGTTTATATTAAAATACATGTTTATTTCTCTTAACATCATAACAGCTAACTTAGCTTTCATTGTGAATTAAAATGTTAACCCAAATGCAATCAAAACCAAGCAAGTCATTAGCTTCTACCTCGTTGTTGTAGCAATAAAGGAAGAACCATTCTTCATGAAGCTTTTGAGAGTTGATCAAAACAATAGCAGTTCAATTTTAATGGAGATCCAATCCTCACGAATAGTGTTTTTTTGAATAGTACTACACAACAATCTCATAGAACAAATATTTTCTAGATAGAATGAATAAGAATAGTGTATGATAACGTGATCCGATACACATAGCATATTCAATATACAGCTTAAGTTAAAACATGCAAAAAATGTTATAAATGAACCTTGTCATGCTTTGAAATTTATTCATACGTTTAAATGGTTCGTACATGAAAAGGGGCATGATGGGGAAAAGATGTCCTCGTTTGGTGACCAAACTAGCAATTGCTAGTTCTAAACAAGTAAACATTCGAGGTGGGCAATGCAAATATGAAAGTTTACAATCATCTAAGAACGACATCTTTGCAATGAAACAGGAAGGTTTTAGAACTCATAAAGGTTTATTTATTACAATTCCACGTCTATGTTTTTCCTTTTTTTCTGTGGAAATCTAGAAGATAGTTGCTCGAAGCAACTATTAAATCACCAATTCATTGTACCAGCCACACATCATCAATATAGATCATGTTCTTCATAATGCACCATTTGTTCAGACAAACAACTAAGTTGATACAAATTTTAAACCTAGAAATATTCTAGAACTATCTTTTAATGTACTGTTTTGATCCTTTAAGTGATAATGCCAAGAGAAGTACCTGTGAATTCGTCCAGTGGGGCTTAGACCTTTTTAAATTTACCTTTGATGATGCAAGTTAATTTAGATTTTTTAACCTAGTTTGGATCATCTACTGACGCCTCAACTGATGTCGAGTCCTCTTTTCATCTTGTTCTCTTATTGATTGGTTTTGTGGTTCACACATTTGCTTTCATGAAAATGTACAACAGAATTCTGGATACATGAGGTTTTGACAAACAAGCTAGAGATAATTAATCTTATATTAAATCAAAAGAAAAGATAATTATTTTGTAATTTTAAATGTTTATTAAAACTTAAAACAAAGACAGTTCATATTTCAGTAAATCTACTCAGGGGAAAAAAAAAAAGAGAGAGAGAGCATGGATCATAGATCACCCACCACCTAGTTAATGTTTTGGATTAAACCTATTAATCTTTTATGACAAATGTCCTGATGAATCTACTGAAAAAACATAAATGCATCTTGAAACAAAACCATTATTTAGCTGTAGCAGTAATTTTAAACCATACCTGAGGTATATTTGCTGCAACTGTACCTGCTTTTGGGTTTGGCATGAGACCACGTGGTCCTAAAAGCTTGCCCAAACTGGCCACCTAGACCAAGTAGAAGTATCCTATTATAAGCACAAAGAAGCTACAATTCTTATTTCTCAAATCAAAAGGACAGGGAAAATATAATGTTAACAGTTAAGCTTCTAGTTATAATAACAAGCTGCCTTATGCATCGGAGATGGTAATTCAAATCCAACAAAACTCTGTAAAGTGAATAAATGTTGACACAAACAAGAAAGGCTAACTTAGAGAAAATATTAAAATAGAAAGTACACACATAAAGATGAAGAGGTTCATTTAGAATAGCATGAAAAATTATTGGCACTAAAGACAGAATGAACTTCCAGATGCAACTCTGCTTATAACTCCCAAAATTAGTGATGGAATATCTTTCTCAAGCCTTGAAGTATGATAGTCATGAGTCAATTAGACCAAAAAAGGTTAATGTAACATATCGGCAAATTGCTCTAGGAAAAGAGACAAAATGAAGAGTTCGCATCACATATAGAAACCCATTCTTGTTTCAATGATGCATGACTGTCCAGTATTATATCAAACGGTTTTAGCAAAATTTCACTCTTAAGTCAATGGCATGTTGCTATTTAAGCAAAATTATGTAGATTGATCATTGGCAATTGAAATTTGTTGCAGTGGAGGGGAAGAGACGATTTTATCCGTACTTGAAAGAGGGGAATATGAAGGAAGGGAAGACAAGAATCAAACCATTAATAAAGTTAATTTACAAAGAAGAAAGTGAGAAGGCGTAATGGTAAGCTGAATAAATTCAGCATTACACAAATACAATGTTGCAATGTCTTCCTTTTACTAACCTATCTTCCTCACAAAGTCTGGAATAAGGATACATGCACTATAAATACTACAAGTTGCGACATAATCTCATCTCACCCACTTAATGTGCTATAAGCAATAAAAAACTTGTTTAGCTACCTGGTACAAGAAGTGACTGTCATAACATCAAAAGGCAATCTTATTAAGTAAAAATGTGGGTGGGAGCCACATGTCACTATTGAAATGCACTAATTTGAATGGTTATCAGCACAATTTATATTTCTCCATGACAAGGAATGCATACTTTCGGCATCATATCTGGTGAAGCGATCAGTTTATCAAAATCCAAAAATCCTTCTTTAATTTGCTGGATTAAGTCTTCTCCGCCAACTATATCAGCCCCTGCATTTTTGGCTTCATCTACCTTATCCCCTGTAAAATCAAAATGTAAATATTGAATTCATACAGTTTGGAGAAAAAAAGCTTGCAGTGATGAGTTATGGAACATGGTACTCAATTATAATGACTAAAGAAATCATCTAATCAGGAGATCAGATTGTTCAATCTGGTTTTTTTGGATTGTCTGATTAGAAGTCGAATGATTGCAGTGTTATTGACCCTAGTAATCACACCCTCCAATTAGGCGATCAAATGTTTTCGACAAAGAACACTCTATAGATTGCTACCAAATGGATAGTGTTATGAAGTGATTGACCGATGGCAATAGAGGGACAACCCAGAACAATCAAGTCGGTAGCAAAGATAATTTTTCTATTGTGAATTTTTATCATAATAGACCTTTCTAAGCCCTATTTAGAATAAGTTATTGCAATCTTAAAATTCCAAAGAGTACTTAAGAGTTTGAGAAGAGTGTCATCGTCTTATATCTTTCTTGGAAAAACCAAATCTAATAATGAAAGATATCTTGTTATAGTGGTGACCTTTCTTCAATTTTGTGGTTTTTTGCAATTCTTTGTGGACATATATTTGCTTATCTTCATTTTTCTTTCTGCTTTCTTCTTAGATATCCTTATCAACTGGACTAAAATTTTCTTAGGAAAGTGATGTTATTGGTCTTGTTGATTCCCAATAACTACTATCAAATCAACATTCTTTTTCTTGATTGATCAAAAAAGCAAAGCAATGACAAATGAAGCAAAAAGTAAAAAATCGATCAGAAAATTGAAGTTCTTTATACCGAAAAAGATTTATACAAGAAAAGTGTGAATTTAATTGACTAGAACTAGAGTCGATCCAGTTAGCTGGGAACATGACTTTTAATATTGCCAACACAAAGTATGATCCTATGAAATATGTATGAAAAGACTCGTCAGTCACACAAAGTATGTCTAAAATGCTTTTTGCTTAATCAAAAGATGGTTGAAGGACATTCTAACACAAATTGTACTAATGATTTAAATGACACCACCACTAAATTAAGTTTATGTACGTAGCAATTTTAATGTTGAGGCAAGATCCATTATTTTATCATCGCCAAACATAAGTGCAACAAGAACTACGGTGAGCAGTACATCTGCTAAAAAAAGTCAAAACTTCATAATTTGATTCTCATTAAAGATGTTTGCAAGATAAAATTGGGTGAAGCTTTGGGCAATGTCTTTAGTATTAAGGTAAGGGAAGAAGCTACCAACCACAGCAAGGCCAAGAAGATAATATGTCTAAGGTAAGAGAAAGAAGCAACTCAAGACCTCAATGTGAATGTGTTTTATAGACCTATGACAAAAAGGGCCATTATAAAAAATATTTCAAATCCTAAACGAAAGATAAAAACAAAAATTGAGAAGATGAGAAGTCATTTAATGCAATTATTCTAAAGGATCAGATAGATGCTTTAATCTACAATGATAATTCAATTTAGTCTTGAATCTTAGACAAAAGAGCCTATAGGAAAGTTTGAAAAGATATATTTGACTAATGATAAAGATTTAGAAATCAAAGATAAGGGTGATTTATTGACCAAAACTGCAAACAGATCTCTTTGGATGCCAAATGATTTAAGATATGTTTTTGGACTAAAGAATTAGATGCCAATCAAATAGTTAGATAGCATGGGCCATTTGATTATATTTGGCAAAACTTCCTGAAAGATTGTTAATGGCGTTATGGTTTGGACTAAGGGAACTAAGATGTGTAATTTATAAATGATTGAAAGCAACAAAAGTAATATAACAATTATAACCATAGAAGGAAACTCAAAATTATGGCATCGCACACTTGGATGGATGAGCAAGAAATGAATAAAGATGATGACATCAAAGAGATTACTATCTGAACTAAAATATGTAGATGTTGGTTAGTCTTTGCAAATATTGTTTCTAGAAAAGCAAAAACAAGTTTTATTTAGAACTGAAAGGGACCCAAAGTTAACTAAATTGTAATTGGTTCGTAAAGATGTTTGGGGTTCAACATTAGTATATTCTCATGAAAGATCGCATTCTATATTATTTTCATTGATAATTTCACTAGAATGATATGCATGGGTTAGTTTTCTGAAGAACAAATATGATGTTTTCTTATATGCATGTGACAGCAGAAAAAAGAGCAATTATATACAATAACAATGAAATGTTATCACATTGAGTATGAGGATAATTATTTTAGCAATAGATTCTTAAACAAACAAGAACTAGAACCAATGATGTAACTTTTTATTAAAGTAGTTTACAATGACAAATCTATTTTCGAAGTTTGAGTGTCAAAATAGTTAAGGGAGACTTCTGCAGGAAGGAGTTTCCAAGAAATTTCTAGAGAACTTAGAACCTTTACTATTGATTCTGAAGATGAATATAAATAATTGCAACTCCTCGACCATTAAATAGATCCATTAGGACTCTTAAACCTATATAGATAAAGTCTCCATCTTTACCTTATCTACATTTGATTGATTTTTGTGAACTGAAATGTTATCTTGAAAAAGAAAAACAGGCTAAAGATGCTGCCAAATAGGCGTAGGCCACACAAAATGAGTTTAACTGCTAAAGAAAACCCAAAATTGAGAGTTATCTCAATTGCAAAATAGGAATAGAGCTCTGTAGAAAAAGTGGATGTTAACAATCAAAGAAATATGGTAGAGATATAAGACAAGATTAGTAACCAAAGCCTTTCATTAGAAGAAAGGCATTAACTATATTTAAATATTTTCACTTGATGTTAAGTTGAACACTATCAAACTTGTTTTGAAAACTGTTGCTACGTAGAACATAACCTTCAAACAATTAGATTTGAAACTTATTTTTCACCATAGTGGTTTCAAGGAAGCCATTTACAATGTAACACAAAGTTCTTAAAAAAAATAAAGAAAACTTAATATGTAGACTGAAAAAGAGTCTTTATGGCCTAATGTAAACTCCAAGGTAATAAAAAAATGTCATACTTTCAAATGTATGAAATAATGGACAAAAAAATAAACCGATCAATGTTATTATTTTAAATTTTTGGCTATTATATTATTTTATTGTTACATATGAATGATAAACTATCTATGACATCTAGCATGAGTAAGATCTATAGTTCCCATAAGGTTCAAAACGAAAGACTTGGCAGTAACAAATAAGATGCTTCAAATGCAAATCACAAGAGATAGATTCGAAAGGAATCTCAAATTATCTCAACCTAGATGCATCATGAAGGTATCGGACAGATTAAATCAATGTAAAACTCAAGATTACTCCTTTACGTGGGCACCACAAACTATCAAAAGAAAAGCAACTAAAGACAAATGAAAAAAATGAAATGCATGACATATGTATCTTATGCATTGGAAATTGGTACCCTTATATATGCTGTAGTATGCAAGAAACAAGATAATGCAAATATAATGGGACTTGTTAGCAAATGCAAGCAAATCCATGCTTAAAGCATTGAAAATCAATAAATGATGGTTAGAGTACCTCAAGACATTATAGATATGACTTTGAATTTCAAAAAAAAAATAATGTCACCATGTAGGGATATTTAGATGTAGACTTGGTTAATGATTTTAATAATTGGAAGAGCACACTAAGTCATGTCGTTAGCTTAAGTAAAACTCCTATTGGTCAAATGTAAGAACTTTGAACATATATCTCAAATTTGACCATAAAGACTAGGTATATACCAATCTCAAATGTTGAGAAAGACAGGTTTTAGTTAACAATATTTGGGGGAGATTGGCAAGGAAGGGGATGACAACGTTCTATTCAATAAAAGTTAACGATTGATATGCTTAGCAAAAACTATTTTTCACTCAAGTGCAAAATATATACATACAACTCAATGATCATTACTTAAGTCAATATATAGAAGTTTCATACAAATAAAAACTCTTGATATGAGAAATCAAATATATATGCCTACCATAGTGGTTATTATTGAAAAAGTGAGTAGATGTATGTATAGGAATGGACAGAAGGATGCGATCAATACCATTTTCTTGAAGATTGGTCTTTAAACAAAACATTAATGAGTTCTGGAGCATAATATTCGATTATGTGGGTCAATTGAACCATTCAAATAGTAGATCAAACTATTTGATCAAGTTTTCCAAATCATCTAATAATCACTCAGAAGATGGCATGGTTATTAACTCAATTGATCAGACCATCTAATTAGACAACAACAACAAAGAAAACCATGAATGAGGGTTGCCATCCAATTAGACTATCACATGGTGGCAACAAAGAAGCATTTTGGGCATTGAAAATGTAATTGAATCATCAGATAAAATCAATAGCAAAGGCACTTATGCATTATGTGTTTTTATTATAAACGGAGTTTGCTGAGCTTTGTCTTAGAAAAAGTATTTTTAATTCAAAAATTCCAATAGTGATTCAGTATTCAATAGAGAGCTCCATCTTCTTGTAAACCTCTTGGGAAAGCCTAGTTAATAGTAAAAGATGTTCTAGTGCAATGTTAAATTTTTCCCATTTTTAAGTTTATTGAAAATCTCCTGTTATGCACTTCTTTTTTTGCATCTTTTTTTTTTTTTTGTGAATCTTCCCAAGCAGATGATGTTGTCGATATCATTATTTCCCAACATGATGGGCTATGCAAGATACAAATTGAGGTAAAATAATGAAATGAAGATAAGAATATTACATCACATTGTTAGCAAAAAGGTACATTTGAATCACTCAAAATTGAAGTTTTGTCTATAAGATGATTTTAGTACCTACCTTGAGCAAGGACGGCCACTTTAACTGTCTGTCCAGTTCCTTTCGGGAAATTCACCTACAAAAAAAGACAACTAAAACAAATGACGAATCTCCCAGTTAAATTCAGCAATAGAAAATCCAAATACAGGTTTGTCTCCACAAAAAAAGGATAAAATATGAATTAAAATATCCACCGTAGCCCTTAGTTGCTGGTCGTTGTACTTGGGATCGATATTAAGCCGGAAGTGAGCCTCCACCGATTCCACAAACCTGGTGCTTGCCATCTTCTTCAGAAGGGATACAGCAGTCTGCACATCATACTCCTTTTTGCTCTCCCTTAGCTTCTGAATTTCCAAAAACCTTCTCGACCGTGTCTGCATACAACCGCAACGAAACGGAGACATGCTCGCAAAATAATTTTGCTTCTACAGCAATCATCAAGGTGCGATTAAATTTAGACTCGATGCATACTCTGTCCCTCTTAAGAGGAAGCGCCTTCTTTCCGGTCTTTGGCTTGGACGATGGTGCCGAAGCAGGAGATTCCGCATCGGTAACGGCTTCGACCTGAGTGTCAGCGACGGCTGATGAAGACGATAGACGAAGCAATTGAGAATCTGGCGTTCGGGAGGTCAGGGGGAGGAAGGGACTCCGCCGGTGAAGGCAGAGAGAAGGAAACGAGGGAACAGGGGAAGAGGATGGGGAGGGAAGCAGAACGAAGGACGAGAGTTTGGAGTGAGCCAGACCGGTAGAATGGAAGGGTTGTATAGGCGAGGCGGCAACGGCGGCTGCGGCTGCGGCTGCGGCTGCGGCTGCTGTGGTGGACATCGCGTCTGCTTCCCTACTCAGGTAGTGATGATGAGGTTATGGGAAGAAGAAGGGATAAGAATTAAGGGCCACCATTTCGTTATCGTCGCTGATGTGATGGGCTCATCTGTTGAGCAAATGGCTTAATTAGGCCCGTTGGGCTGTAGACCTTAAAACACCTCTTTTTATTATCTGGTTTTAATTTTGATTAAAATAATTTTATTTTAATATTTTTAAACTAATATTAACGTATAAATCATAATATCATATAAATATTAATATTATCTAAAATTTATTACTAATTTTTATTAGTAAATTTAATATTATTTAAATAATATTTTATTCTTTTTATTATCAAAATAATTATATTCAAAAAGATGTATTACAAATTATTCATCATGGGATTAAAGGTTACATCTTTTTATTATTCTTTTATTAGGAATTATTAATATTATTTTAAATATTTTTAATAATATTTTGAGTTATGATAATATCAAGTATTATATAGTTTATTTTTTTTGTCATAATTATTGTTAAATTCTTGTATATGTTACATGACAATGTATCAATTGATCATTTGAGTGCTTTGTTCCTTCATTGAAATCATTGCATTTTTTTCTTAGAACAAAAAACCCTTCAAAATTCTATTACGTGTGAGGCTTTTTTAGATGCAACTTCATGCTTATTGCAAGTTTATGCATTCCAAAAAATTATAATCAAAAGCTTGTTGAAGAGGTAAGTTCGTGCACATTGTAAGGTCTTCTCATACTATGCTACAGGTTTTAAGTTATTGTTAATAGCTAGTCGTAAGCTCTTTGTTTGTTTACTAATTTGTTCTCCTTTGATACAATTTTGGGTTTTGTTTTTACATCGTGTGTTAATTAGCTCTTCAAATGTCGAGGCACGAGTTTCAGGGAATTAACTTGATCATTTCCATAATATTTGTAAAATAGACATATAAGAAGTTTCATTTCTACTTTTTTCAAGATCAAGCAACAATTACTACTCATCAAACTTCTTAACAATACATTAGATAAATAATTTGGATTCTTCAAATGGCCCATTACTTTGTCGAGATGATGGCATTCGAAACCATCATAACGCATCCTTTACGCTGTTAACCCATTAAACAATTGATATCTCAAATACAAGACAATAACAAAGAACCTTCAACATCCTCTTTCTTCACATCAATGAATCATAAGACAAACAATTTAGTAAACATCTGATGAAAATGATGTTTACAAAGAAAAATTATCAACCTCAATGGACTTCAAGAATAATTCATGATATTCTCATAATATTCAACAAAAAATATTTATTTTAAGAATATTTTCATATATCTTTTAAAAAAATATAAATTACAAAACAAATGCAAACTAAACTCTAGAAATGAACAAATTTAGAAGTTATTTCAAGTTTTTTTTGTTTTGAGATTAAGATAAAAAAAATATTTTTTTTAAGCATTAAATCAGCTTAGTATTGATTCCGATAATTAAATGAATATTTTATTTATCAATCCTTATTTTTTAGCTTAGATAATAATCAATTATTATGCAAAAAAACTATTTTTTATATAGGACAGGGCTGCCGTCAAATGAACCAAGCCAAAGCAAACAGCTTAATTTTTATTTCATTTAATAATGACTCCCGCATGCGAGCAAACCGAAACACGAACGGCAACGGCTTGCACCGGAGTCCGTTAATTGGAACAGCAACATTTGAAATTGCCGGGACTCAGTTCGCGGCACTTCCCACCCTTGAGCCCTGCGATCTCGCACGTGCGCCAACAGCTCGACCGATCATCGCAGTTCGAGACGCAGTAACTCCACGCGGCATCCTCCACGTATCCCGCGCGCGCGGCTCCACCTGCACCCAAGAGTTAATGTTAGTCGACAAATACGCGCGCATCAAACGCGCTCAACCAACGGCCGACAGACCTGGGCAGAAGAGGAAGGCGACGAATAGGGCGGTCACGACCAACTTCGCGGCGGCGGGGGTGCTCATGGAGGCCATCTTCTGATGCGCTTTCGTTGCTGGACCGGATGAAGGTTTCTGCATGTCTTATTGGCACAAAAACTGATCAAGTAATGGAAGGAATTTGGTGCCATTTAATGGCGAGAATGATATGCTCTTTTGGTTATTTCATTTTAATGCAAATTATTAATTACTTGGCATAAAGATGAAATTAACATAACGGTCGTGTTCAGTGAACCCAATGTGAACCCTTTTTTGTATAAATATATCCTGATATTTCTTTTCTTTTGATATTTTTTATTTATATTATTTTTATATTCTAGGAAGCGCTCATTTTTTTATGCAACCGGTCATACAGCATTGTCTTCGTAAGAATATTGACAAATCATAGGTCAAGTAATGTTATAGTTTACAATGGATTATAATCCCTTATTGGTATTATTATAGGTAAGAATTAAATTATTAACAAAGTAAATAATATAATAATATTAATTTTGAATCTTAGTGTAGATCAAAAAATTCATTGATGATCATATTATTTTTCTCAAAAGATCTTTATATATCTCAAAGGGAATTCATGGGTGATTGTACCAAACATGAAAAAATACATGGATAAATAGGCTTCACTTCAAGTTGTATTAATGACAAAGATACAAGCATATCAACCATATACTATCTCATATCTGAAGCTTTAAGCAGCATAGTTTCCTACTCTTAACTGAAGCATGACAACATAATCTAGCCATCATAAGGAATTGTTCACAAAAACAAAGAAGACGACCGCATAAAAACAAAAAAGATACAGATTAGAACAGTTTCATAACAAGCTAACTAAAGAAGCTTAAAGTTAGTAGGATCATCTAAAGGGATTCACGAACCTTAGTGAACACTTTAATGCCAATCCAGACCTCCAAGCGTAGTAGTCCCCACACCCTCCCATACTTCATTGTATCCTACTTCTTCATAGTCAATTCCTTCTTTGTCACCATCCCAATAACCATGCCCAGTTGCATCTGAAGCAAGAGAAAAAGAAGAAGAAAAAGAAAAAGAAGAAGTCCATATTTTATCAAATAAATAGAGAAAATTCTTCACAAGACCAATGTAATATTTGCATTATCTGCAAATGGTACAAACAGTGATTGTATATTGATTTATCTGTCTTATCAACAGCCATTTGTTTCCTCTTCCTTGGCCTCGGCTTTGGGTCATCGCCAACAATTACCAAGTACTTTGGATTGTGAACAGCATCGCCTGAAAAATCAGCAAAAATCATTACTTCAAGAGCATAGTTTACCAAGTCATTGCTTTTGGAGAATTATGGCATTAAGAGAAAGCTGATCAAGATTTTATACAAGATGTAGACCTGCAAAAGTTGGGCAGAAAGCATGTGAAGAACTAAAAGAGTTAAGATTGCAGGGCTTACCTCTTTCTATTTCTAACTCTAATTTATGCGTCATTGTTCTACAATTTATTCGAACAAAAATTCTAAGCAGGATATCAAGACTTATGCTTGAGCAATCTGCAAATCAATTGAAACAACATCGTTTGCTCCTTGTATGCCCCCAGCAGTAGTCAAAAGCCTAATAAAGTACCCACTATACATTTGTGTTTGCCTCTTGGACATGGCCAAAGAACATGACTCCTTTGGATAAGATTTGAGTGAGCCACCTGTACAAGTTGAATGCTATGATGCATGGATTATGTTACATTATTTTACTCCTACATATCTTTTCTATTTATAAGAGTCAATTAATGCACGTATACTTATATTAACCAAACTCATTTACCATCCAACATCCAGCAATACATCTAGCACTTGGACAAACAAGCAGTAGTGTTGTTGTATGATCTAGCATGCTATTAACATGTGGTAAACAACTACAAACAATGGTTTGACACAGTGTTCATTGGAATTGAAGATGTTTATAATGAATACCTATGAAATAAATATCATTATTTATGTAATAATAAAAAATTGAGCAGATTTTTATAAGAAAATTAATTGAAAAAGATAACATGCAATTTTTAAAACTTTCAAAAAAACGATAACTTATCGATACGATGTATTGGCATGTTCTTTAAATCAAAACAAGACTTGAATCCCTATTGACATGTTTAACTTCCAAAAAAAAAAAAAAAAGAATCGCCAACGTGAGTCAACTTAATGTAATGCTAAGCAGAATGGGTAAGCTTTCAATGAAAGGGAATAATCTCTCAATTGAACAAGGGATGAAGTGGTTTGAAAATGCTTCCCAAAAAAAAACCCAATGATTATGAATGCTTTGAAATTAGTGCCAACATTTGTGAAAGAGAATTCACAATTGGATACCTTTGTAGAAGCATCTTATGCAACTTCAAAAAGAAAAAAGCCCATCTTTAGCTTTGACAACCCCTCAATTGAGACAAACTATCGTAGATGTAGAGAGAACACCTAAGCTAACAGACAATAAAAAAGTGTTCAATGGGCCAATAGATTTTCTTAATTCTTTTCATGTTTTCATCTTCTCTTTTCTATCATTCTCTCTGAAATTAGCAATAAGAGGGAGAGCATTCCTCTAACTATCACAAAGGGAGATAAATATCCTTTTCAAGCCACCCGCTTTGGGGTCTTAAAATGTTAACAAATAGCGAGATAAAGAAAAACAAGGAAGAAATTTTGAATACTTCCTAGAAAGATGAACTAATAGCTACTCTATCCCGTATAGAAAGGATAGTTGACCTCCAATAAAAGAGATTTAAGTCCCTCTCAAGATTTATGGTAAACAAAGGAAGAATACAAATTTAATAACTAATGATGACAACTTCACACCCAATATACTGATCCTATTGACAATAGATTTCATTGAATCTCCGATTATATATCCTAGATGATATGAATGACACATTCAAAGAGAACCTCAAGGAGGTTCAAGGGGTGTCTCAAGATTTGAAAATTATTATTGCTAAACAACTGGTACCATCCCACAAACTCTTTGACGAAATATTAGTAAAAATTTAGAAAGTTGTGGGACCAATAAAATGAGAATTTATCTTTTAAGCCACAAAAGAAAGCTTAGAATAAGGAATTATTTCCTGTCGAAATAATATCAGTAAGCTTGAGAACAAGAAAATTTACCAAGAGAGCAATTTTTCAACATCCCCTATATTGGGTTGGAAGAAATCAAAAGGGAAAAAGTCACTACAAAATCAAATAAGATTACAGAGGAGGTGAACAAATCCATCATCTCAACAAACTTACGGAAGTTAATTGTATATCAACAAAGCTTTAAAGATGGTACTGTGAAAATGGTCAAGAATAATCCTATTTCTTAAGATTGCTCGAATTTCGATCAGGAGAACCTTATAAAAGAGTCAAGCTTAAAGCATATAATAGATAGAGCTCATACCTTATAGAGGTCCTCCTCAAGCTTTTGTAATGTTCCCTTTTTGCATATATATATTTTGCTTTTTGTAACATTTTCTATATGGAATAATTTCCTTTTGTTGTTTTCATGGAAGTTGTCCACTCAATTCCTTGGATTGAAACATCTTTTAGGATAAATTGAATAATATAGAAACATCAAAGATTGGCTATTTAAACCCTTACATAAATTAAACTAAGGCATCCGTTCCTCGAGCGTGAATGGCACAGATTGTGGGGAAAAAAAGAAAGCAATTAAGCAATACTAAACAAGCTATTAGCCAAGAAAGAATTGACTAACAAAAATGACTAAGCCAAAAACATTTTAACACAATGAATTTGAGTACTCGTCGATCCCTTAATATATAAGATAAGTTCAAGAAGAGGAGAAAATTAGACTAAGTCAAAAAAACAATTGTGGGAATAAAAGGAAAACAATTAAGCAATACCAACAAAGCCATTAGCAAAAAATAATTGACCAACAAAAATGACTAAGGTAAAAACATTTTAACTAAATGAACTTGAGTGATCATCGATTCTTTAATATATAAGATAAGAGCTAGACGAAGAGAAAATTAGGCTAAGTCAAAAAGACTTAAACTCAAATAAGGTTTATTGACCCTAAAATTTGACTATAAATAATTTGTTCGAGGAAGAGGAATAAAAATTGATTAAGCTAGAAAAATTTTAAATGAAAAGAGAAGAAACGAATGTTGAATCTCTCGAGACCTTCATACAATGGAATAATAATGAAGATAAAGAAATGAAGTAACGTGTCATCTATAAAGTTATTACTTACAAAAGAAAAACTAAGGTACCAATGGCATCAAGACAATGCTAATTTATGACATCATAAAAATTCTTTGAGAATAACCTCTAGCACAATATTTCAAAATAGTTCTCCAACTTAAAAATATAACATCAAGAAGCTGACAGACGTAGAAAACTAAGGACACCATATCCTAATAATAAAGAAGTAACTTTTTTAATGCATGTTTACATAAAACAATGTAAAAAAATAAATAACATATACTTGTGTTATTGAGTGAAATTTTTTGAGGATTTAGCATGCATTCACGCAATGACAAACGAATTGTTCAACTCTACATGCAGCAAGCATCTAAAAACTACACGGAAGCTTTGAACATAAAGCTCGCTATCATATCTATAAATTATGTTTGGAGTTATTGTGCAAACTATGATAAGCGAGACAAATGGCCTGATACAAACAATGAATCTTGTAACATATGCTTCAAAGGCTGCTGTTTTTAATATAAACTTTTAGAGATGGATAACAAAATGTTCTTATAATATAGCACGTGTACCGCACATATTCATTTTCTAGTGCTACAAAGAAAAAAGAGCTTAAGAAGACAAAAAGTGCTTATAAATACATGGCTTGCCTAATAAATCATACCAGCAATCATAGTATGGCAGGAGATCAACTTCTTGCGTCATAGTATGAAAATCGCAGAAGAAACAGAAAACGCAATAACCACTTGTTGGAAGGTAAGCACCTGGAGAGAACTCAGATTGTTTCTTCCTTTTCCTAGGACACTGTAGCTCGTTCTTAAGGCCGTCAACTCCCACCTCTTCCACTGCAGTAAAATGGTCCACATCAATGCCATCTTTCCTCTTCAGCGCACATCCTAATTGTTGCAAGCTAGCTCCCTTCATCGATAAACTGCTTCCTGCGTCACCTCTGTTCCCATCCAAATCTTTTTTATTGAATCCAATTGAGCCAATAGAGCCCCGTTTCTCCTGCCATTGCTTCCCGTTGCATTCCCCGTTACGGTGCATCACCCAATGCAGAAGAAAATCTGGAAGGCAGAAATGCACACCTGTAACAATCTGTCGCTACTTTTGCCCACCTTGCGATTCAAGAATTCCGACAGAGATATTGGCTGCTTCAATGGATTTGCCAACGAATCCTTATTTACAGCCCTGTAGTCCAGATTGAAGATGCGGGAAATAAACTTTAGAGGGAAAACGGAAAACTTCATGCTGAAAACATGCATTGCAATGTGCATAGAACAAACCTCGAGGTGGAGATAAAAGAAGAGGATAGCGTGGCCTGGCCGATCTGCCTCATTCTCTTTCCCAGGAAATCAGACTTGCTTTAGGGTTTTTCGGTCGCCTTCTCCATTTGCTTCCCGCCCCTTAGGAATGCTAAACCAGCGATAGAAGTCGGAATATTGCAAATGCCAAAACCTTGTTTTTTTTTTTTTTCGAGATTTATTGTTTTTTATTTTAAAAATAAGAAATAATATGTACAAAACTAAAAAAAATATTATTTTAAAATAATATTTAAAAATCAATTTTAGTTGAACTACAATAATATTTTTAAATTATTTTTATAATATTAATAATTTCATTAAATTCTATACTAAAATAGGTCATATGATTGTAATTATATGAGCAATATCACATAATCCTTATGCCTCTTTGTTTTTGTCACACTAATTTTCATCTTTTAAATCATAATTTTTTGATGTCACATAATATAAAATATATGTCACTAATATTAAAACAACTAATATAAAGAAATGAGAGTTTTAATATTTATTTTATATTTATATATTTAAATAATTTTAAGATATTATTAAATATTTTGACACATGATTTCAATCAAGAAATAGATGAACATAATAATTATCTGTAAAGAAGTAAGATTTTACAAATTTATATTTTATTATAAGCATGCTATTATGTTTAATTCAATCATATTAATCTGATTTTAATATCTTAAACTTTTATGATTCATTTTTAATGAACAAATTCTAAAGTATAACTTTAATTTACTCAAAATTATATTAAAGTTAAAAAAATATATTTTTAATTCAATTCTCTACAGCTTCTGTGGCTGCGGCCGCTGTTTCCGTTTGCAACGCAAAAAGCACTTCCAATCTCCACAACTGACAGCTGCGCAGCAATGTGAATGCGCAGCAGCGGAAAACACCGCTTTAACACAGTGTGCTATTCTTAAAAATTTAAGCACTAAATAAATATAAATTTAGTTAATATTTATATTTTATCTTTTTTTGAACCTACCAAGTCACCAAAAGCTAAATAAAGTAATGTCCACGGCTTTGGTTGTCCAACTTTTCTTGTAAAATCGCAGCGGCGAATGTACTGCTCAACGGCCGAAGCAATGCTCTGTGAAACGGCAAAGCGAGGGCTGAACGGCAAAATGATGGAAGAGAGACAAGGGCGGTGGAGGTCTAATTCCATGCATTCCGTGGCACTGTCCTATGCCGTCATCGTTCTCGTAGCTGGTGCTACGTTGCAGAGATCGGCCAGCCTGCCGATCAAGACGGTTGTGGTGGTGGTGATGGAGAACCGATCCTTCGACCACATGCTGGGGTGGATGAAGCGACTGAACCCGGAGATCGACGGGGTGGACGGGACGGAGTGGAATCCGACGTCGACAACGGACCCGAATGCGGCGAGGGTTTATTTCAAGGACGGGTCGCAGTATGTGGACCCGGATCCGGGGCACTCCTTTCAGGCCATCCGGGAGCAGATCTTTGGGTCCAATGATACGTCTGCATCGCCGCCGCCGATGAACGGATTCGTGCAGCAGGCGGCGTCGATGTCTGCCAATATGACTGATGCGGTTATGAATGGGTTCCCGCCGGAGATGGTGGCTGTCTACCAGGCCCTGGTTTCGGAATTCGCTGTCTTCGACCGGTGGTTCGCTGCGGTGCCGGCGTCTACGCAACCCAATCGCCTATACGTCCACTCTGCGACGTCGCACGGCGCCACCAGCAATGACGCAGGGTACTCCCAGTTCTACCGAACTTCCTTTTCTTTTAAGTTTTTAAATTCCTTTTTGAATTAGATAATTGAAGTAAATTAATGGGATGGTTGAGAAATTTCTCTTGGAATCTTTGACAATTGGTCGTTTACGAGATGTGAAGCCGGCGAGAAGCATGGCAAGTTTTAATGCTGTGTGGATGGGAATTGGAGCACGTTTAGTAAATTTTCCTGTCTTTATGCAAATATTCGTATTTAATGATAGTTCATCTTGCCACAATCTGACTTCAATTGACGGCTACTGTAGTTTGACATGAGAGATAGATTGACTATCTGAGGTCATGACTCTGATGTTGCTTTCTTGCTTATTGTGTTTTATTTTTTTGTTTGGAGTTTTCTAAATGGAGCTTAGCGGTCATAGAGACTTGGAACTGAATAGAAAAAGCAAATTATAAAAATGCATGTTTGCAGAGGTAGAGAGCTGATTTTAGATGCCATCTCCCCCTTCTGTTTAGTTAATTGTTGAAGGCTGAACTTCTCTCGTGGAAATGTTCCCTCTTCTATCTAATTTCATGAATATCACCTTTAATAAGTGGTCTCAATTGTACATAAGTTCCAACATTAGTTCATGCGATGTCCAACTTTCAGGAAATAGTAAACCATTTCTTATATTGAATTTAAGGTAATAATCACTTGGCCTTTGGATTATGAATTACTCAACTTATATTTAAGTTGAGCTTGGTACTTGAACAATTTAATCTGTACATCTGGTGCTAAAATGGAATTTGTTAGATCTACAATTTTTTTAATCATTGAAAATCATCGTCCTTGTTTGTTCTGTTTCTAGTTAATTGTTGGTGGATTTCTCATTTCTAGAGTGTTCTTATAACCACTTGCCCTTTGGATTATGATGCACTCACCTTACGTTGGATTTGAGCTTGATAATCCATAATTTAATTTGTGCATGATATGCTAAAGCGTAGTTTTTTGGATCTAGAATTTATTTCAATCATTCAAACACATTTATGATTGTCTTGTTGCCAATTTACTGTTGTTAGATCTCTATGTCTACCATGTTCTAAATGTATGATGCTAACAGTACTATTTGGTTGGTTGGAATCACACTATAATTTTAATGTTATTTAATCAGTGTCTAACCTTAACCAAAAAGGTAAAGCATTTTTTTATGCTTGTCCTTTGGATTATGTAGTACTCATATTATATCAATCTGACTGTGTTACTAGCATAATTTAATTTTTTGCATTTGAGCTAATGTAAAGTTTATGAGAGATGGAGTTTGTTTCTATTATTTAAAACAAGATTCACTCATAGGCCAATTCTTGTTTTTGCTACTGCGAACTGCATGTGAAACAAGTAACTTAAGTTGTATTCTTTTTAATGCTAATTGCAGACTTTAGTACCATCGCATTTTTTGTTTTTATGCAATTTTATTTTCTTGTTTTGAAGTTACTATCATATGTTGGGTTTCAACTCCTTATAAATGAAGTTGTCTAAATGCGTTTTCTATTCAATTTTAAAGAAGCAAATTAATAGTTGCATTAAAGTGAAAATCAAAGGAAATAAACTGTAATGTGAAGCCATTTAGACGATGTTCACAACTATTATCAGGATTTTTTTTTAAATTTGTTATAGTTCAAATTGTTACTCTTTTAGGTCAACGATTGTACAACTAGAATGCTTGTCTCTTTAAATCTTATGGATGATACGGTAAAACTTTGTGTTTTTTCATACCAAAAAGTTATAATTGTTTGTATTGTGCTCAATATTTCATGTCTAATAGATTTCATTTAATCACTATCAATAACTATTGTTCATTTGAATATTCTATATTTGTTGTTGGCAAATCAACTCTAGTGTCCTCTAATGCAACTTCTAGTGAGAAGACTGACCAAATATGAAAAATTTTCGAAGTTCAAACTATTATCTTAAACAACCATGGCTATTTATAGATATTTGTATTATGAAGAGATCATTTTTTTTTGTGAAAAGTTGTAAGTTTAAGCTAATTCTAATATCTAACATATTATTATATATAATTTCATTGTGTGTATCTTGATGTGCATTTGTCTTATGTTAATATTTCAGTTTTGCTCGAGAAGCCTCTAAAAGTTTAAGAGAGTAGATATCTCAAATTAGCTTAAAAGGTTGCACGCTCAAATTGGCCATTGTCTTAACTATCCACTTCTTTTCTCTACATTCTAATTCTTTTCTTCCACTTGTTCCTCTCTTTTGCTTAAGTGTTTCTTGACTCTTTGATGACTTGTTGATAACTATAGTTTTTGATGTGTAAGGTAGAGTTAGAGCTTCTTGAGAGGGAATTATGAAAAATGTATCATTGAAGAATATGAGTTTTGATATGTAGAATAGAATTAGATCTTCTTGAAAACAAATCAAAAGAAATGTATAGAAGGTTTAGTGAGATTAAAGTATGAAGTAATTTGGAGATTAGAAAGGCATAGTCTTAATTTTTTTTATGTTTTATCTTGCAAGCTATGGAAACTTTTTGGCTATCTATTAGTCTTTGTTTTGCATAATAGCTTACTATGTTTAAATTTTTTGAGGAAGACATTTTTTTTTGTTTTGCAAGTTGGGTATGCACTACTGGAAGTTATACTACTATCCTCTATAGGTGGGTTAGAGGCATGCTTCTCTAGAAAGACTCATTTGATAAGATCCCCCGATGGATCAAACTCCTTAGGCTATTGCTTTAATTCAGGAATGTGAAGTGTTTGTCCAAATTTGCTAGCGTCATTGGCACCCCGATTACAGTAGACCAACTCATTGAGAACAACATTCATCTTACCTTTGCAAGGCTTTGCATGAAAGTGGATGCTTTCTCCCATTTCCCTTCTGGGATCTTTGCTAAATTTTGTGTCTCTATGATTCAAATCTTTACGGAATACGAGCGTCAAACAAATCCCTCTATTACTTGTGCGACTTTTGGTCACACCTTTTCTTTTTGCTCCAAGGCCCATACAATCTTGCCTCCTCTTATCTCTCAAGAAGCTTAGTTTTGTGAACTTTGATAATCGGCTGTCTCCCCTACCTTGTGGTCATGGCCATGGTCATCGGAGCTCACGAAGCCATACTTCTGTCTCCAATAGGTCTACCCATGTTGATCTCTTGTCTCATATTAGGATTCTTTAAAACACATTTTTTGGAAGTAGTTGTATCATCATATTGTGTTGTTTCCTCATGTTTGTGTGTCATTTTTGTGAATCATATAATTTTTTATTATGAAGTACAGATATTTCTTTAGGGTCATGTTGATGGTGTTTGGCCTGAAACTCTTAACACCTACTCTTTTCTCCATGAGTGTCAGCCCATAGAATTCGAGCCTCGTTGTTTTTCCCACTGTGGTCTAGCTCACAACGTTTTCACTCTCCCCAAAACTTACACATCAAACATATTGCAATTTTATTTTGTGTATGTTTCTTTAACATTTTTCTTACTGGGATTTGTTGTAACTTGCACGCACAATATAAGAAGTTGGCGAGCTTTTTCTGTTGTTCATAATAAATGTTATGCTTTTATTTTTTTTAATTTCGTGTTCCAATGGTTTGTTAATAGGCAATAAGATACATTCATCTTTATCTTTTGTATCCTATAATATCCTATTAGTTTTTGGCAAGTCTGTCTTTTTTTTTCTTTAAATTTGTAAATGAAAATAAGATAAATGATGTATCATCACCTTTACATTCATTTATCACATCAATTCTCTGCAGTTTGCTGGCATTAGGCTTTCCACAAAGAACAATATTTGATAACATCGACGAAGCAGGTCTGTCTTTTGGCATCTATTACCAAAACATTCCTGCCGTGCTCTTCTATCGCAACCTTCGCAAGCTGAAGTACGTCACCAAGTTCCACTCCTACGATACAGAATTCAAGCTTCATGCAAGGAGCGGCAAGCTCCCAAACTATGCTGTTATCGAACAACGTTATATGGATTCGAAGCTCAAGCCTGCAACTGATGATCATCCTTCCCATGACATCTACCAAGGGCAGATGTTTATAAAGGAGATATACGAAACCCTTCGTTCTAGTCCCCACTGGAACGAAACTCTCCTCATTATCACCTACGATGAGCATGGTGGTTTCTATGATCATGTCGCTACTCCTGTGAATGGAATCCCAAGTCCTGATGGAATTGTTGGGCCCAGTCCTTTTAATTTCAACTTTAACCGCTTGGGTGTGAGGGTTCCTACCATCATGGTTTCTCCCTGGATTGAAAAGGGTACTGGTAAGTTTAATATTTTACTCATAGCAAGAATTGATTGCAGACATTTCTAAATCATTAGTGTTTGCTCTTTGCAGTCGTTCATGGTCCCAATGGTTCTCCTACACCAACTTCTGAGTATGAGCACTCCTCAATACCAGCTACGGTGAAGAAAATTTTTAACCTCCCATCCCCATATTTAACAAAGAGAGACGCCTGGGCTGGGACTTTTGATGCCATATTGCAAACCAGAACCGAACCCAGAACTAATTGCCCTAGTGAATACTTGCTTCATTGGATTTCTTTCTTTTTAAAATTGTTGTGATCGCCATTGATAATGTTTGTTTACCCCTTCCATTAACATGTTGCAGTGCAGCTACCAATTCCTGTAAAGATCAGGAAGTCCGAGGCGAACGAGCAGGTAGGCCTGAGTGAATTCCAGCAGGAGCTGGTTCAACTCGCATCGGTGATCAACGGAGACCACCTGTTAAAAAACTTCCATCATATCATCAAGCAAATGAACGTTAGAGAAGGGTCATCCTACGTTGAAGACTCGGTGAAACGGTTCCTTGATGCCGGTTTAGCTGCAAAGCGAATAGGCGGCCACGAGGAGCAGATTGTTAAAATGAGACCCTCGCTTACGAGCCGACGACCGGTTTCAGCTCTGCATCCTTGAGAGAACACTTCCTGGAGAAAAATGATCCCATAGTTGCAATTGTGCTTAATTCCACTGCAGGAATCTTTTGTTTTTGTTTTATTCCTGAAAGCCTAATTCTCTCCTTCCCCGAAATGATCCATGTTTCCAGGTCTATGCTTCGTTTTCCCACGAAACAAGCTCACATGATGTTGCCGGTAAGATGCCCTTTGTCAAGCTAATTTGACCCGCTTCCTTTGTCCAGTGGGATTCGTATATATCATCACCTAAAGAGCTGTAGAAATTTGAACGCGACGCAATAAAGAAGATTCTATGGGGCAAAAAGGCATTTACCAAAGAGAGAGACGGAAGAGATGGATGGACACTTGGCTTTCCCTTTCCTGAACCGACCCGGCTTAACCTGGTTTTTATTAAAATTATTAAAGTTTAGATTTTTTATTTTTATATTTCTTTTATTACCGACCAGCGAGATATTTATATAATTTCATGTCTCAAATACACCACAGCTTTAGCAGGGCCGAAAGTCTACCGTGTTTGTTTTGTTTAAAAAGGTAAGGTTACCGGAACCGGTGAGTGTAAACTCCTTGTCTCATTGCCTGGGCAATAATTGGTATCAAGTGGGCCATGGCCCAAACTGTGTACCAATAAAGAACCGTTTTCATAGCCAAGATGCTTAATCGCTCCTTTGACGTCAGGATTCGTGCAATTCCTCGTATCGTTGCGTTTGAAATGGAGAAGCACCTTCTGAAATTATTTAAAATTATAATTAGCATGTAAAGCTAAAACTTAATTCAAAGTAGTAAATGAGTTACTATCAAAGTGTCTTTAATAAATGATTGCTGATGTGGAATACGCAGGAATGACAGCAACAACAATTTGGGCTGCAAGCTAAATGCTAACAGAATAACTGTATAAATGTCTTTTTTATATGTTTTTAATGTTTAAAAATTATTTTTTTATGTAAAAAATAATATAATAGTTAATTTAATTGAGTTCACTTAATGAGATTATTTTAAAAAACATTAATTTCTTCTTTACCTATCGATACAACTCTTCAAACTATAAAACAAATACTTCATTTGAATTGTATGCACAAGTAGACCTTAAGATAAGCTTATTTGCAATTCTTTTTAGTTTAATTTGGCCTCACGATCTTGCTAAAAGTCAGAATGCCTACACGTTTAGAATCTTAGCTAATAAGTAGGTGATGTTTCAAAAATGAGTTTATTTTGTCAAATTTTGTTAAATAAATTTTGTATTAATTAATTTGTTGTTGAAAATTACTTGATATAATAATTTATTGAAGCAAAAAAAATTTAAATTTGTATTTTATTTTTTAAAAATATTGTTATGTGAAATTGTAATATTGGAATGTTTGATAAAACAAAAGTGCATTTATTCCTTCCTAATTTTTCTAAACAAGATGTGACAATGCTTACAAATTTGATGACAATATGGTATGGGATGTTATGATATATATATCAAATGACTAAAAAAAGTATATTTCACTCAAATCTAATGCTATTTTTTTGTAAAATTATTTTATTATTTTTAACTATAAAAAATACCAAACTAACTCTTAAAAATTATTCTCATTTCAAGAGCATAAAACAAAAAAACATTCCTCTATGAATCCATTGGATAGGTGAATAAGTTAGATTTAGTTGAAAATATAGGAATGAACTTGAACTATAATAAAATTGGATGAGCTTGGGCTCAAAATATTGCTCAAATTATCTAAATGTAGTTTGAGCTGAATTAGAGCTAACTTAACATCATCTTGTTACATTTGTGCAAAAATATAATCAAATGTCGTTCATTTTCTATCTTATTAGTTTGTTGTATTCCTTTAAATTAATCTTAAAACATGCAATGAAAAGTTAATGTAATGGGAGCTCCAATGATTCTATATATGCAAACTCTATAATCGTCAAAATAAATGATCATTTCATAAATTGATATTAGCAAAAACAAAACTTGGTTTAGACCTATTTATATATCTCTCTCATTTGTTATAAATTTATTATTTATATAAAATTCCATTAAGGCATTAAACTATCTCTTCCAAACTTTGTTAAGAGTTCCCAATTGCAAATTATTGTGTTATTGGTAAAGAATTTGCCTAAGTCAAGGCAAAAGATAAAACGTGCATATTGAATATAGCCAATAAATAATAAATGAAATAGCAAGTATTGACATGTAGTGCATATGTTTGATTTAATGTATGAATTGCTAACTATGGGAAGTTGTTTGGTCTTATAACTTAAATAGTATTGAGTAGAAGTCAAATTATGATTAATCTTATATAAAAAATCTAGTATTGTGGGTTTAATATTTATACAACCAATGTATCACTTGCATATAAGTTCTAGATTTTGAGTCATTGGTATCAATTGAAGAAAACTTGGTATGTATGTTATTAATTTTTTTAATAAGTGATATCAAACTTAGACATGGTTAAGAGAAAAGATATATTGATTAAAATCAAATGGTTAATGTAGCTTTCATTCTCAGAGATATTTAGTATTGCCATAGTTTAATAGAGTTTTGGTGATCAATATGGTGGTTTTATATGATTAATTAGTTTTTTTATGTGTATAATAATTTATTTTTTGATAAACTGCTTATAATTAGTACTAATGACTAACGCATGACTCATGTGATTTGGCAATTAAAAAAAGAATCATCTAAGTATAATTTATACGAAGAATAGAAAAAGACATACCACTTCAACTTCGTTAATATCAACATGGCACAAAAATTTCTTAATCAAAAGATTTCAAAATCAAAGAAGTATGTGATTAAGATTGTTTTCATATGAACATATCATTTGTTAGAAGAATACCAAAAATTAAGACAAGTATTTAATCTAAAAAGATTAAGACACTATCTATAAATAACAAGTTATTAAATAAAGAAAAATAAAATATAAACAATATAGGAGAGAGCATATTGATGGTTATATTTCACCTCAACATAACATTATCATTATTCAAGATCATAATATCTTATTACCTAAAGAATATTACGTATCATACTATTTTAACTTAATATACAAGCTCTATTTAGCTAATTCGTCATACATGTAATATTCAAATAACAATACATAATGTTAAAAAATATATGATTAAGCATATTTTTTATATCATACACACATAAATAATTATGCAAGATGCTTACTCCATTATTGGAATTTTGAGTACTTCATTTGTCTTTCTTTAACTTTTTATTTTTCTATTATTTCTCATAGAACTTTCATTATATTCAGATTTACTTATAATTTGTATATTTTACTATGTTCACAACTAATTTTGCACTCTCGAAACCCAAAAAAACCAATTGAACCTAACTGGGTTTTCTTTATCATACTATATGTTGGTGCCATTAGACTGTCTGATCCTTTTTATCAGATCATTTGAGATGCATCCTAACTCAATTTGAACTTCTACAAGTTCCTATGCAATTGTTTAGCTATCCATCAAATCTTTTGGTAGTTATACCCATATTCCAATTGCTTTGTTAAAGTATCAAATTAGCTGTTTTAGACTATTCAATTACCCATCAAATGGTTGTTAAATTAGCTGTTTTTGACTATTCTATTCTTCTCTTATGCTTCATTGGACGATTTGATTACTCGATTTGATCATCTAACAAGAACCTAGAGCTACAGATTATGTTTTGGGCAACCATTATTTTATTTGCATATAACTCAACCAAGACTTTGATCAATGTTATAGAACTCTTCTATATTATCTTGCCTTACTCCTAATAAATTATTTCATACATAAAATCTTTCTCTTTAAAATTCAAAACAAATCAAATTAAAACAAGAAAAAGACTAATCCTTGAAACAAAAATAAGTTTCCTTTGTGTTTCTTTGTCTTGGATTGAAATGTTCCCTTTAATCTTTCTCCCACCTACACAATTTCATTCATTCTAACAACTCTTGATGCCCTAGGTCATAAGAGAAAGCTTCCTACAATATCCATTAATCCACTTAGCTAAAGTGAGTATAAATAAGAAATTAATAGATTCGATAAAGAGAAAATATTAGTAATTTTATAATCAGAGGAATAAAATAAATTATTTTATGACAAATCAAAGAATAAAACATTTGAGAAGCAAAAGAAAAAAAATAAATTAAATATACATTTTTTGAAATAAATTTTGAGAATAAAATTCTTATAAAGGAAAAGAAAATTATAATAACTTAAATTATTGAATTGATATTTCTATATATTTTTTTATTTTAGATTTTTAAAAATTAATTAATTTTGTTTTTTAAAAAAAATCATATTTAACTAAAAAGTGAATATGACACTTAAAAGAGGGAGATGAATTATAAAAATGAGAGTATAGTTTATTTAGAATTCATTGACTCTAAATTTGTGAAAAACTATAATGTCTATGTTATAAAATGAAATATCGAGGTATGAATTAAATAACAACTTCAACTATACACTTGATATGCTTCAAGAACTATTAAAAATATCAAATAGGGTAAAAAAATTAAAAGTTGAGCTAAGATATAGAGCATAAAGAAAAGCTTGATACAAAAAATTATTTCAACATAGAAATGAAGAATCATGATCATAAAATAAAATGTTGAATAATTTCAAATAAAATAAATAAAATAATAATTAAAATAAATTTTAAATTAAAAAATTTATTAAAAAATACCAAACTATGTTAAAAAATTATAAAAATTGAAAGACGAATAAAACTCATTATGAAATTTATATTATACACACACACACACATAGACATATATATATATATATATATATATATATATATATATATATATATATATATATATATATAGAGGAAAGGAACAAGAGTAATGAAATAATGGGATAACTGACTGTTGTTGAGGGAATTTTTTGGAGTAACTAAGCAAAGGAGAGAAAGAGAAAAGGAGAAAGTATTTGAGATTAAAAATTATAAGAATTCTTTAATGCTACTAAGCAAGGAAAATAGAATAATGGAAGGGCGTGAGCTCATGAAGAGAATTCATAAAACAAGACTAATTCTAAAACAAGACCATTACAAATTGTATTATGGTAGACATTTTTATATAACTTTGATACATTTGATTGATGGTTATTATATTATAGTTTAGTAGCTCAACTAAAATTTAATTTTGTTAATAAGTAATATATACTTGAATGTGGTGTTGTGATAATGATGTTATATTTGATTTAGTTGATTGTTTGTCTTTCTTTTAAAGAATAATATAAAATTAAAGAAAAAAAGATTGAATTAAAAAAAATTGATATATTATAATAAAAATAATTTATTTTAAAAAGATAAAAATCATTGTATTGGTATGCTAGTTCATTTTATTATTTATACTTACAAATGATATAAAATGTTTACTAATTTGGAGCTAATATGCAACACAAGTTAAAATTATAATATTTTGCATTGTTCTTATATAACTTTTGGTTATTTGAGCCAATGTTAGTTGGCTCTATTTATTCTACTGTCCAACAATGTTAAGTAATTATGTTGTACCTCACGAGTTACCATAGGAAGTATGATAGAGATTGATAATTTTATTATCACTTCTTTAGATAGACAAGTTGTATGAGCATATATCATTTATCAGAAGTTGTTGCACCAACTGTTTTTATTAGCTTATCGTTGGACAATAATGTAATATTCAATTTTTTTGTAAGAACATGCATGGATTTGCTTTTGAAAAAAAAATGTAAATATCTATTTATGTGGTTATTTATTTATCTATAATGGTTATTAATTGAATTGTTAAAAAATGATTGAATTTGATGCCTTTAAAAAGGAGACATCACAAAGATGCTCGAAGAATTCAAAACATTCATTTTCAACAAATATTGACCCAACTTTACTCTTCTCATAACATTATGACTTCATTTTATTTACTTCATTAATTGAAATTTTGATGAATAATATACTATCTTAAATGTTCTAATGCTTACCTAAATTATAATATAAAATTTAGAGGTAATATTTTAACATGCTTAGTGTTAAAATGATAGAGCTAATGTCGTGCTTAATTTCAAAAGACAAGTCATAAAAGACTTTTGCTAATATTTCCGAAAGAAGACGATTAGCTTATACACAAGTATATTTTTTAAAGGTAGATATAAACCTTTAGCTATGGGTTTATCATCTAACAATTAGTTAATATTTATTATTATTATTTTATATATTATTATGGATTTATTGTCAAATTATTCTTGTAACTTAGCATTAAACTTAAGATTCTCAGGCCACATTCAATTTAACTTCCTCTTTGGTGTGCTAAAGGCCAATACCAATAATTTCATTTTATTGTATGAAGAAGACAATAATTGCTTCATTTTAAAATCTGACATTTAATAGTAAAATATTAGATAAACAAGAAAAGTACACAAGCATCTTCTTATTTAATCAAAATAATATAAATATCACATTAAATTTAATTGTATATTATTGTTTTATTATTTTATAATTAATTATTTTATTTGTATCCTAATTGAAAATAAAATATACAAAATAAAAGTTTCAAAGGACATAAAAGATGTGACTTTCTTTATTAGTTTGCTGTAGACATATTTTGAATTAAAAATTCTATTTAGAGTTTACAATTTAAATAATAAATTAATTATAATAATCCAATATTTGGATTAAATATTTTTAATTATTATCTCAACAAATATACAAATAGACTAATCTTGAGTTCTACTCAAATATGTCTTTTCAAGACTCTATGCCTTCGTCTCAATTCATAAATACTAGTCTCAAGTTCTACTTGAATATGATAAGACAAGATCTCACAATAACGGCCATATATTAATATTTTGACAATTTTTAGTTCGTGCAAGAATTTGTAAATTGAGTTGAGAAAATTTCAATTAATAAGTTAAAATTTAAAAAAAAGAAAAATTGAATTGCTATAAAACTATCCCAAACAACGAGAAAAGTTGTGAGGTAAACATTTCGACATAAATATTTATGTCTATGTTGATATAGTGTTATTTTATTGAAAATTTGACATATGCTTGATATAGTATTATTTTATTAAAAATAAGACTTTACATAAGAAGTAGGCTCTCTAATACGAATATCATATGCATACGTTTGATATGGTGCTTATTTGATGAAATTAATACATTGCATATAAATTTTATATCGAACATGTGATTTTGATGTATTAATGTCTTGCTATTATATGTATTTGTATGAAAAATATGTACTTACAACTAGATGTATGCACTCTTATTATTAATAAATTATTACGAGATTTTTTTTTCATAATTAATTTCATAAGTATGACAATTGATAAATTAATGCATAAATACTTTGAAAAATGAAGATTTTACATGTGAAAATAAATTAAAGAAATGACAATTAATGATATATATTAAATGACATAAATATATACGTTGTTCTTTGTAACTAGTGGTTATGCTGGCCATAAGATATTATCATCTTAAGGTAGCTAGTGATTATGCAGGTCACAAGTTTAAGATATTATTATCATGAGATAGCGAGTGGCCTTGCAAGTCACAAGTTTGAGATATTATCATTATGAGGTGACTAGTGACCATGTGGGTCCTAAGATTGATATATTATAATTATGAGATGGCTAATGGCCACGCAGGTCACAAAATTTTATCACTGTGAGATAGCTAATGGCTATGCAGGCCATATTATTGAGATTTGCCACAAAAATATATACATTAAAAATATGACTAAAGTGAGTATGATTGTGCCTGTGAATATAATGTGATAAATCAATAAATAAAGATTTCATTGTAACTAAGTAAACTGAAAAGCAGTATACGCATAAGATTACTTAGTTAAGTGAAATCAATAAATGGGATTTTTATTGTAACTAAGTAAACTGAAAAGTAGTGTGCATGTAAGATTATTTAGTTAAGTGGAAACAAATACCGATAAGAAAGACCACATTAAGAAAAAGATATTTTAAAAAAACTACATATGTATGTTATTTTTTTAGAGATCATAATATATTTTTCTTTAATAATATGACATTTATTCTTTAAATTCATGTTGACTTGTTTGCTTATATGTTATGGCTAATATTTATAGTTAGACTTTACATGTGATTATCTCAAACTATTGTTCGTTTTATATATTTATTTATTTGTTAGAGATAACATGTTAAGTCGGTGATGATTGGCTTAGCATTTTCTTTAATAGTGACATTTTAAGTACAGTAGAAACCCAACAAAAAGATGATTGCTCATAAGAACAGCTTATAAGAAAAGATAAAATTAAAGTTACAAAGGTTTTTGTTATATAATTGTATTTAATGATTTATTAATCATATGATAAACTCAGTATTATATATGTCTATAAAAACTAATTATAGTATTGTTATAGACTGTGAAAACTATGACATATAGATCATGTAATAGTTTTGATTGTTTAAAGTTGTACTTGTGGATATAAATTGTTTGATTGTTATATTGTAGATATAACTACTATATTATCTTACTTGTAAATTGAAAAAATAGACAAAAACTAAGAGATGTTATGTCTATTTGAATTCTAAAATTTGAAGCACAATCTTATTATAAATTAAATCAAGTTGAAAGATAAAAAATAAAGGGAGAGTCGTCAGAACAAGTGCAACACATGATATAGATGCAGAATTTTTACACAATGAAAAAGTATGATTTTAATATTTTTATATTATTTGACCAAAATATGAGAAAAATTAAATTAAGATATGTGTATAAACAAAATTTGATAAAAAAATCTCTTCATCTCTATTTTTTTCAACTTTCATTGCTTTCATTCTAGTAGTGTAATTTTGAAATAAGATCTTTTGTTGAAGGCTTGGATGAGCCTAATCATAAGCAAATCAATTTGTTTGCTTATTTTCTTAAGGAACAAAAATTGATTCATGATTTATCCCTTGATCAACAAATAGTTATATGATTATCTGGTATTGATAAAAAACTTTTGTTATACAAATTTAATTATAGACAAATACCCAAAAATTCACTTTGGTTAAAAATTCAACATTCAAAATCCTCTTGGCTTAAGGAACACATAACACTAAATATAAAGTTAGAATTTTTACATATCAATAGATCATCAACTTCTTATTCTTCAAACATGCTTGGTAAAGCATTATTGCCTATGCTTAACTTCATTTTGGTTCATTCTAACAAGATGAAAACTAAGATCTTTTAAATCTCACATATATGCTAACCTCAATATCACTCCAATAATCAATAATATGAAAAATAAAACTTCTTTCTTTTTCTGATAATCAATGATAAAGTTATCATATTAACTCATGATTAAGATTGTCTTGGCCAAAGTCCTTTGTTTTTCTTACGACCATTTTAGCCTTTTTTTATTATACCAAGGTTTTGAAAGATGAGTGGTTCTCTTATAAACCTCACATTATATCTTTAAATTTAGTTTTTTTATTTTTTATATTATTTTATTATGTGTAGTAAGATGTTTGCTTATTAAATATATTATGCTTATTTTTTACTTATCTATATGACATATTATTGATCCTCACCAACTAAGGATCTTTTAGAAGATATTTTAAGGCATAGAAGTTGAGAGACCAATGTATTTGATAAACAAGAATGATATTATATATATATGTGGATACAATTACACATTATTTTGATTTCTATATGAGTACTAATTTTAGAATGTTATGTTGTATAACAATTATTTGATTTTTCTACATTACTATTTTATGTTGGAATATTTCAAGTTTATTGTAGATTTTTATATCACCCTCACTTATTTAGTGACATATGTCCTATTTTTATATTATAAGCACTGATTTAACCCAAAAGATTTGTATTATAGATGCATTTTATCAGATTATTTGAATTAATATTGGGTAAGACAATAAAGATATTTCAATCTCACATGTATGCTAGCACTAATCTTAATCCAATAATCAATAATATGACAAATTAAACTCTAATGATGCACTAACATATTTTACATAAAAAAATTATCTACCTAAATTTATCATATTAACTTGTGATTAAGATTGACTTGGCCAAATTATTTTTAATTTCTTTTGCTCATTTTAACTTTTTTATTGTACCAAGCTTTTGAAAGATGATTACTTACTTATAAACCCAACATTAACTATTTTATTTTTTGTTTGTTTGTCTAACATTGCATCTTATTTACTCTCTATTTTTATGCTTTTCCTTTTGCTTTAATTATCGTAGTTTCTCCTCCTTAGCCCTTAAATAACAATGCTCTTACCTTTTCTCTTTTTCATCTTCACCTCTTCTTTCTACTATGTAATACAACTCTTCTTCAATTGCTCAACTCTTCTCTCCTCTCTCTCTCTCTCTCTCTCTCTCCTATATTTAGATTCACTCTTTTTTATTTTATTTTTTAATTATACATACTTTATCCTTTGACTCTTTATCATATTCGATGGAAAATGGCATCCCGTTAAGTGATTGGTGACCAAACATTTTGCTACTAGCAAATTTTGATTTTGGAAAATCATAACCATTGATTCATCCCACCATTGCATGATAACGAAATGTTTTTTATATTAATTATAATAATGTATATTTCAATTTAACATTTAAACACCAAATGATATATGGTCTTTACAAAATCACAATGATTGGATTTGTGTCAATGAATATTTTTTAAACAATATAAATAATTTATTTTCAATATAAAGTTTGACAACTAAAATAATTATTATAACATAATGACTATCTCATTTATCACATCAACTGTTATTTCTTATTTTATTAAACATTTCGTAATTATATATTAACAAAAATACAGCAGTTCAAATATATATTTACAATTTCATATTTAAAATAAAATTCATAATTACTTTAATAATTATAAAAAGTAAGTTAAAACAAATTCAAGATATTACAGTTTGGTGAACCGTGCCTTTCTTATCATCAAATTTATGGTCCCTAATTCCTTCTATCATATCATGGGACTCGAGAAGCACTTTATTAATGGGAATCGATGGCTGCATGTAGCGAGCAATCATAGCCGCTCCCATCTTTTCCGTCCAACCATCATCTGATCGTACACCGATCTACCTGATCTTCGCATCCTGACCGTCCAATCCTGTACCGGCTCTTGGGTAACTTTGGTATTTACAATGACCTGTTTACTGGCGAAGGGAACCCGGTTGATCCCGGTTGATCCTGGTTCGATCCGGCCCGTCGGGTTTGGACGAACTCCGACCTCGAGACTGGGAAGTAAACGAGGATGTTTCCGCAAATATCTTCAATGTTGGGGTGCTTTTCGATCGTTACCACTTATCACTGCTGAAGTGCTGCCCTCCTCGTCTCGTTTTCCATTGCTCCAATTATATTCTCTCCTCTATATGATCCGGCAGCCACGAAAAGGCAGAAGTATGCTTGGGAGACAAAAAAAAAGGTTAGACGAGAAGGAAGAAGAAGCAGAGGAATACCGGAGTTCTCTTTTATCTCCCTCTCTCCTGCTTCACTCTCTGTATCCTATCCTTGTGCTCGGCACACCGGAAAAACCGGAGCTTTGCTCCGCCGCCATTTGGATCTGAGGAGCTTTCTGGAAGAGCGCTCCCTGAGTTGTCGAACTGCATTTTCGACTTCTGAGCACGTAGTGGACGTGGAATCCATTCCAGATCTCTGACCGAACGAGGCTTGGGTGGAAATCGTGAGGCGACGGCGGCTCCCTGCAGATTGTGAACCGTACCTCGGGCAGTGGAGAATGGGGGAACTTAGATTGATAGGTGAAGTGAGCGGATCTTGATACTTTCACTGCGAGGATAGAATGTTGGCGGCTGCGGATAATGCAAGGAGCGGTACCGTGGAAAGGGATATCGAGCAGGTAGGTTTGGCGGAGCTACTTTTTGGATTGGTTCTTTCAGGTTTGATGATATTACTTTCTGTGGAAGTCGATTGTTTTTGTCTTCCTGGTTGTTTCTGGCCGTTGCTTATGGTGAATTCATCTTTGCTGTAAAACTTGAGGCCGTTTTGATTCTTCTGAATTACATTAAGTTTGAGAAGGTCATAGGAATGATCGTGAATTGCGTCCAAAAGTCGAAGGTTTGAGTTGGAATAATAGATAAAATGTATCCACCTTTTCGCGTATCTATCAGCAGCGTGGACTCTGTTGGTTAGAATTTGCGCGTTTTTGCAAACTATACAGGAGTTAGTTGATGACATGATCAAGAAATACGCTGGATCAAGAAATACGCTGTTAGGGTTCGGGGCTTGGGAATCTAGTAAGTTTTTGAGAAGGCCCTTTTCAGTTCCTTGGGAAGGGATGGCCTTTTGCTGGGTTCCATTTTCAAATGTGAGAAAATATCCTTTTTGATTATAGTGGATGGTAAATATGCGGAATCATAGTAGCTGCTTAGGATTGTCATAGGTTCATGACTACTTGAGTACGAGCGACAAGGCTTACTAGGTTTTGTTATGGTTTTGAGATGGTCTTTGCTCGTCTATTTTATTGCTTTGAGGGAACATCACTCCTTTGTTCTTTTTAACTTTTGGGTGGTGGCATGTTTCCGATCTATTACATGATAGAATTACTGGTTCCTTTGAAGTATTTTCTTCATCTATCAGTTATCCTGTACCCATTATTGGTCGTATGGTAAACTTAGAAAAATATTGAAGTTCTTCTATTGTCAGGCCACTTGAGAGTGAAAAGGCCATTCAGGAGGCGTCCCTATTTATTTACCAGTGGTGATGGACCTGCCAAGTGACACCTACATGTTATGTTACCAGTAAGGAATGTGAAGTAGCTTGTCCAGAGAGCCATGAATTAAACCTTAAAAAAACAGTTATAAACGTCCCTTATTAATGGAAGAGGGCAGCCTTGGAAGACTAGCAAATATTGTTATCATGCAATCTAAACTTTTTGGATTTGAGACGGAAAAAACTTCTTACAAAATGTGATGTAAGATCGTGTACAATAAACCCAATAGCCATTCCCTAGAAAATGAGCTTGAATGAACTTTCAAAGTAGGCTGTGGTGTTATTGATGGGATCTAAGCAGCATGAATGAAATGGAAGTTTAAATATGTTTTGTTTTGTGGTATAAAATTAGACTCAACTTAAAATATATTGTTTACAGGGCATTTGTGAACTTTACAGTTTTTATGCATAGAATTTATGAGGAATAGGTACAATACAGGTATTGTGATATGAACACATTGATATGATGAATATCGTCAAATATAAATACTCTAGGATATTAGAATTAAATATGATAAGAATAATCTAATATAGATTTAAAAAATAACAAATTTATTGTGTTATTGTATAGTAAGGATATGTGACTCATTCTATAAAGTGTTCATTATTTTTAAGCAAGAGGTATGAGGCTTAGATTCTCATATTTCACTTAAGATCACATTTTATGGTTATAAAATTCAAGATCCTTAAACTTTAGTCATTTTTATCAAACTTATGATGTGTTAATTATAACATATTTAAAACTATTCTAATGTAAATATTATATCATAAAGCATAATAATTCTGTTGATTATCTCTAATGTGCGAGATGTTAAAAAGGTATATCGCTTTTTGTTTGATCTTGGATAAGAACATCATATGCAATATTAGTGAAACTTTGTCAACTTCTTTTTCTTCTTTCCCATAAATCATCATCATTTTTTTTAATCATACTACACTACGTATCATACATCATGTCAAAGCATAGTCTAGCAATGTTTGATAAGTATTGAAGAATATTGGAGTGTATCAATCTTTTGTATTTTTATTGTTAAATCGTATGCCATATCAAATATGCATCAGGTAGGTAATTGCGAGTGCCAATGTTAGATATGTATTTGATATAGATACATAATATTTAGAGCAGTATTAATGTTTCATAGAATAGAATGTTGGATTGCAAAGTAAAAATGGTCCTGTTTTTCTAAAATTGAAATGCTAAAGTGATGGAGTGATTATGTGAGAAGGAATGGAATGAGAAATGATTGTGTTATTTTGAAGGTTGGAGCACTCAATCCCTTATTAAGATCAAATAGAGTTGTTGAAGGTGGTATGAATATGTCAATTTTAGGTTGGGTTGTGCTAATGTGAAGTAGGGGATTGATGACATTTCCATATCAACAAGGGAGTAGGAAGGCCAATAAAGACAGCATAGAAGAGGAAGGACTATTTGGAAACTCTTTTTTACTTAGAAATTGATGAAAAATTGTTATCTGATCAGAGGATTCATTTAACCAAATCCACTTTGAGGGATTAAAGTTGCCTTGTATTTTGTAATGTATATTTCTTAAGCACATTTCTTTAGCATAAAGGTTCAAAATTGTGAATATGGGTTCTATGTATTAAATAATCTTCTCTAAAATTAGATTGGAAATTGAGAATAGATAACTTGTGGGAATTTAACATTTTTTCTTATGTAAACTCACTCACTTGGATAGATATTTTTTAATTGTAACTTTATTTGGGATTTAAGTATTTTCTTTATTTTAGTTGGCTTGGTAATTTTAAAGTATTCATGATCATAGGATTTTTTAATTTTACGGTTCATAATCCTGCACTTTATTCTTTTGCAACTTGTGTTAACTAGCTGAAGTTCTGAGCAATCTTGTGTATTAATAAAAATCGTTTTCTCTAATATTTCCATTTTATTGCTGAAAGAATTTTGGATATGATAATTTGTTGTCGGAGGCAAAGGTTTGATACAATAACACTGGTAAATGGCTGAAAAATTGCTTGTTTGCTTTTATGTTTGGGTCAACCATATTTGTCCAGTTAAAATGACTTGGAGTTATGGTCCTAGTTCATGCAATCCAGGTGAAAGGGCCTGAGTCAAATTTAGTTATTTGATTGGAGCTATTATTATAAAAACAAATGTATAGCATAGCATTCTAATTAAATAGTTGAAGCCAAATTTGATCAAGGTTTCAGCTTTAGAAGAGGACGTGCAATTTTCTTGATGTCTCATACCAGTAATTATTTTGTGGCTCCATTGTACGATATTAATGTCAATACTTTGTTTTCTTTCCTTATGTTTTGACAAAACATGCCAGCTTGTTTTTTTTTTATTTAGTTTTTTTATGGTCATTGGATTTGAGAGTTGGTACATGGCAGTGAAGAAAGTACTAATTTCCAAATGAATTATTATAGACATAATTGTGATGAAATATAGGATTGTTAAAATAGAAATTATGTGGCAAAATATTTATGTTAGACAGGTGATGGAAGTTCAAACCTATTGTTAATAAGGTAGTGGAATGGCTTAGTTGGTGGAGGATGCACAACAATGTCTCTGTTAATGCTGTTAAACCATGTCCGAATAATGAATCACTTATTCAACTGCATCAAGACTGATTGTTCCAACTGGTCCTTCCATATGCTAACATCATTATTTATGAAAAATGTAATTTCTATTATAAAGGAATATGAACATTAGATAATATCATTCAATAAAAATAATATGCTAAAGAAAATTTACTTTTGTGCACTAGCTAGCATCTTTAGGAACTCACTCTAACCATATTGTTCACATTAATCTATGGATCATTTAAATTGAAGTTGGCATCATGGGTATTTAAGAAATTCTTTTTGAACCTTATTCATCCTCTTGAATCGGCTCACTATCTGAGGAATTTTTAACTGAATCAGAGAGGCAATGGCTCTAGGACAGCCCTGGAGCAGATTGGATATTGATTCATCATCAAATAAGTTTGACTGGCCTTTTTGGTTTGGACTAATAGCACTAACCAATATAGCATTCTATACAAGGAATTTGAAACGAATGAGATTTAAAAGGACTAGACCATGTGAACATGGAAAGAAGTTGCATGGTTTGTCTTATGATCTTATTTTAATGGACATGATGGCTTGAAGAAGATTATATAATTCCCTCTTGCAAGGTTATGATATGTGCAACATGATAAAGACAATGATATGGATACATTTTCTTTTCCTTTGTGTTGAGGTGTTCCATGTATTTGTGGTTGTGATTTTACATTTTTGTGAATGGTAATATATTGCATAGAATTTTTACAAATTAATTAGAAACTTTATTCTTATTTTTATATCACAAAACAGAGACATTTTTCCCATATAGAACAATAAATCGAATCTCCTTTTTTTTGCAGGCTATCACTGCTCTGAAGAAAGGAGCATATTTACTCAAGTATGGGCGCAGAGGAAAGCCCAAGTTTTGTCCATTTAGACTCTCAAATGTAATGCATCATAGTAAATAGATTGAACTTGCAACTTTTTTTTTTCAAAAGTAGCATCCCTTTTAGTAACCATAAAATATCTATCATCAAGGTTGTATATTTACATTAAGATGTTAGGATGCTTAAATTGTTTTTCATAAATTGTTGTATGTGATGCAATAATGTAATTCACTAAATAATTTGATGATCTAAAGCTATCATTAAATAGATTGGTAACCTCTAAGGAATAGTATTTCTTGAGGTTGGGTTGGAATTTGGATGGAAGTAAAGTGGCAAATCTCATTTGATTAATTCAAGTTGAAATGATTTCTTTTATTAATTCTATTTAGTAATTGTTCCTATTTGAGTTTGATTTGGTGGCGTTACTCAACCTAAGTCTTGGAGTTTGGGCCAATTTTAGATTTTGCAAATTTAGTTCTAAATTTACTTGGGATAAAAAAAATGCAAATAGTTTAACAATCAATTTTCTCTTTTATAAAGTGTTTGTTAATCTCCATATGCTTTGTGTAGTTATGTTGAATTGAATTCTGTGTGTAATGTTCATGACAGTTTTGTTATCATGATATGGTTTCATTGGCATGTTAATTGGCATTTTTTGCTCTTTAAGGATCTTTTCTACTTATAACATCATACAAACTTTGTTATTTATTATTTTATATTTTGCTTAAGCATTACTCCTGATAACTACATTTTGTTTTTTGCTTTTCAACACAACTAGATTTTGCCAAACATAAGAATAATATTCAGACGTGAATCTCTTGTCAACAACTGACCCAGCTCAAAGATATTTTCTTTAAATATCAAATAATTCGATGAACTACTTCAATGTTTTTTATTAGACAAATGTATAAATTGGCTTATTAAGCTTACAACAAATACAATATCTAATTATATGTGAGAGAAATAAATCAATTTATCCACTAGCTTTTTGTACTAATTTGTGTTCATGAGATCACCTTCTTTTTTATCTCCAAGCTTTTGATTGGGATCGATTAGCGTTGCACTGGCCTGCAACCACTCATCCTAGTCTACTTAAGAATGTTAAGAATATACTTTTATTACGAGAAAAATTCTTATTTTTATCTTATATTTTTCATATCAAGAGAATATCTTAGAAATTCAAAATCTTTTATTTCAAATATTGAGGAGAGAGAAGTTTTCAATGATTCATTTCAAATATATCACTTCTAGTGAAAATAATATCATCCACATGTACAATCAACTCTATCTAGTTAATATTTAATGAGTTGTATGTGATCAGTTTACCTTTGAGTGTATCTCTAAATTTGTCAAATTGACTAAATTTCTCAAACCAAGGTCTTAGTGACTACTTCAACTCATATAATGATTTTTTCACTTTACATACTTTTGTTTCTTATTTTTTCATCAAATCCTATTGATGCTTCATGTATAGTTCTTCCTTTTCATGTCTCCATTGCAAAATGCATTTTTAACATCTATTTGCTATAAATACTAATTAAGATTAATAGTTCCAGGTGAGAGAACTCATATAGTATTTAGTTTTGCAACTAAATTAAAAGTTTCCAGGTAGTCAATGCTATAGGTTTGAGTAAATCCTTTAGCAACTAATCATCCTTTCTAATGTTTTAAGAAATCATCTATTGATTCACAAGTATTGTTCTTCTCAGGAGCTTTTATTTTCTCAAATAGTTTCTTTTAATGAGATTTGGTAGGGACATTACCTAGTGTAATCATAGATTTTGGGTGATATAAGGGATTAGAAAACTCATTTTTTTAATTTTTTATTTATTTTGAATAAATAGTGAAATGGTTTAAAAAGTGTATCTCCTTTATTAAAAATCGTGAAGTCATAATTATCATTAGACCGTCATGGTAAGAAGACTAACATTTTTGGTATCTAAAATGCTTGATCCATGTATGTCTGACTTAAAAATTATAGATTTTCAAGTAAAATGATGAGAGAAATAATTTTTTGTGTATCTTTAGTTTGAAAAACATTGTTTTCTAAATTTTCAATTTGGTTCTCCCTTGAAGATGGGGCATGAAATATGAGTGTGATTCAAAAAATGTAGCAGCTATGATAACAAATGTTTTTTAGGAAATAAGATCAAAATATTGATATCCCTTTTTATTAGAAGCTCAACTAATGAATGCACATTTTGTGGCTCAATGCTCAAGTTTGCACAATTATGATTGTGAATATAAACAAAGACAATATAAATAAATATCTTTAAAGGTAAAGCAGAAAATCTATTTGTTAGTAAAACTTATGAAACATTTTGAGAGATGTGTCGAAGTTTAAAATTTTATTAGGTGTTTTATTTATAAGATTATGTAATAGTAAGAATTGTTTATCTCCAACAATATTTTTGTATCTTATTGGTAAAAGTAAAGTTTGAATCATTATTAGTAGATGTTTGTTCTTTCTTTTAGCTAAATCAGTTTGTTATGTAGTGTCATTGCAATAACTTTGGTGAATCATCCCTTTGATTGAGAAAAAAATTACTCAAATGCTTCTTGAACTACTCATGGTTGTTATCACTTCGTAAAATTTGAATTGGTTTTGAAAATGTTTGTATCATTGCATTATTTTTTTAAATTTCTTTTCACTTATGATTTTTCTTTCATCAGATAAACCTGACTTAATTTTGCATGATCATCAGCAAACATAAATCATTTTTTATTAGAAATTTTAGTTTTTGACATGGGCCCCACATGTCATTATAAATCATTGTAAGTTGTGTAGTTAATAAGTTTGAGGGGAAAAATGATGCAATTGATATTTAGCAAATTAGTATATTTAACATTGAATGAAAGATGGATTTTATTCTAGAATAAGTTTGAAAATAAGTATTTTAAATACGGAAAATTAGAATGATTTAACCTATTGTGTCAAACATAATATTATTATCTTTGAGGATGAAAATAAAATTCAAACAAATTTTTTTTATACTGTTTATTCAAGTTGGGTCTATCTTTAAAATTGTAATGTCTATCCTTTTCCTTAGCATTATCAATCATCTTTTTTTATGGTCAATTTTTGAATCTCATAATGATGAAAATAGAATTTAACTTCACATTGATGATTAAAGATAATTTTACTGTTGGACAACAAATCATAAGACAAATTAGAAATACAAAGAATATCTGAAAAAATTAACAAGAGTATAAATTTGATTGTTCTAATCCTAGTAATAATCGAGAGAAAATAATCAACAATCTTGATATTTATATTGCTTATGTAGGGATAATTAGATATGAATAGTTTAAAACTAGTCATGTGATGGGCTGTATTGAAATCAATAATCTATGAGTAAATATAATTATGAGTGATATTCAAACATAAAGTGGTTAAAGGATTATCCTTAAAGAATAGGTTGGGTTTAAAAATAATATTTGAGATTAAAATAGTTTAATTTCTCATTGATAAAAGAGACTACCTCTGAATTGATAGAAGACTTTTGAGAATTTTTAGTAGTAGTTAGACTTGACTTGCATTTAGATTTTGGCTTCTAGTTTATTGGTTCACTGTGCAATTTCCAACAGGCCTCTTTTGTATGCCATGATTTTTTTGTAATGCTCGTACCACGACATCTCTTGGCCTTATTTTTCCAAGTTGATACCTCTAGACTCAAGGGTCGAGCTTTCAATTTCTAGGTTGAAGCCTATTTCATTGTTTTGTAACATCGTTTTCCTCCTTGCTTCTTAATGTCTCACGTTAGAAAAAAACTCAAATTGAAGGAAGAGGTTTTTTGCTAAGAACCTGGCCTCGAACCGCATCCAAACGCTGATAAGGCTAGTTAAAGACATAAGCTTTGTCGTTTTCCTCTCTTTTTTGTGATGAGCAAAATCATTTGATTTCAGAAGAATTGGAGGAAATAATGGGGTTTTGTTTTGTGCTAGTCATCGTTGTTGTCTTGTAAGATATTGTGAAGATTAACATTGCTCTGATACCATGTAGGTTTTAAGAAGAGAAAAAATATATAGTTTTTTAATTATCAGAGACTTAAGTATAAGAATAAGTAGTTAAAAAATACTTGTGCAAATGGTAACTACTCATTTAATCAATTATTTGATGGTAAAATACCCTAGACTTATTTATAATAAATATGGCAAAAAGTTTCAGGTTTGTTTACGAAATAAATTATCTTAGAATTATTTAATTAACTCATCCAAATCCTATAAATATGTTTTCTATTTTTGTAGGCATGGTTTATTTCTTTCATAGTTGAGTTTGCTAATTGAGCTCTACCACACACTGAGTTTATTGTTTAGTTTGAAAATCTAGTTTAGCTTTTGACAGAAGAAGTTCTGTGGGAAGTTAATGTTTTCTAGCAATTGTAGTGAGTTCAAGTCAAGGACAAGACGCTAATACTACAAAACGTTTAGATAAAGAAGTTCAATTTAGTTGAATTCTGAAACTTGCTTTCGTAGATTTCAAACAGTAATTTTAGCATCATTTAAATAGACAAAAACCTGGTCTGTATTTACCATGCAAAATGATTGGACAGTTGTTCGCACTTCTATCTTTTGTTGAACTAGTCCCCGTCACTAATGACCATGACCTTGTAGGGGCCTGTTGCTGTTGTTTGCCGCTGTTCCATAGCACTGCTTACCAGACTAATCTTGTTTGAATTTCATTTTCAGGATGAATCCGTATTGATATGGTTCTCAGGCAAAGAAGAAAAGCACCTTAAATTAAATCATGTGACCCGAATCATGCCTGGACAAAGAACTGTGAGTCAATAAAAATTTCTAATTCTTGGTGATATCCAGCATTTTTTGTTCAAGGCCATGAACTCTCCTGTACTATATGTCGCATGCTCACATGTTACAGTCTATGGATTGTATTGTGGATCATGATAGGCTTGTTTATGATGCAGAATGCATGTTTTGATTATCCATTTAGTTTCTGATTGTTGGCAACTTTTGTTGAAAATCTAGTGAGAAATAAGAAAAAAATAAAAAAAACAGGTACTTTTTTAGAAAAGAGATGTTGTTTGGTACATTGCTACAAAAAAATTATGAACAATTTTTTTAAATAAATATTGTATTTATTAATTATGTTGGTATTATTTTTGTGCAACTACTGGAGAATTTGAAGCAGAGGCCTGGCCAATAAGATCTCAAGCATCCCTCTACTTGATGTGGTCTTCATCAGCATAAACAGCATAGAACTGTCAAGTAACTGATCCAGGGCCCAAAATGTCAAGAGCCACAACCTGCTTAGAACGACCTCTGAACAAATTGCTACCAGTGAATGATGATTCAATGCACAAAAATTAAAAAGGGATGTTTTAAATGTTTTCTAGCCCAAGCAAGCTTCTGCAGTACCATCTGAAATCTGCAACAAACATGCCCTTAAGGTTTTCTTGTCTTGGTGCCAACAACATTGAGTTTTTTGAGACTGATTCAGTGTTTGCAAGACATGCCTATTTAATTCTTTCATTGAGAAAATTTTGGAGATATCAAATTGAGATTTCTCTGTACCCATTTCTAATTTTTGAATTTACTTCTCTTACCATTAGTCATGCAAGTCCAGAGCAGCTCTGAAATCTGCTATGTTATACTGTCTATTAAGAGTCTAGTTTTTGTTGACAACGACAGTGTCTAGTGGTTGAGCGAGGTGCACGTGAAAGCACTGTTTTGATTCAGACGTTTCTGCTTGACTGGCTTGATGCGTATAGGAAACTTGCATAAATTTAGAGCTCGTAACCATGTGTATGATCCTTATCTACTAAATCAAGATAATGGAAAGACCAATGGGCTTTTTATCAGCAAATCAGTATATGATGACAATTTGACCATTCTTTTGCAATTTTTTTTTTTGCTTGAAGCAAAGTTGATCTGTGTTATCTGTGATAATTGTAATAAAGTGTGAGGTAGTCTAATTGTTTCTAATGTCCTGAATGCATTCCCTTGCGGCTGATTCTTATCCTTCTAAGTCCATTGTTGTGGTTGTGTTATGCTAAATTGGTTCACCAATGAAACGTTTTACACTGATCTACAGCAAATCTTTCAGAGATACCCTAGGCCTGAGAAGGAGTGTCAATCATTTTCTCTCATCTACAGCAATAGGACACTTGATCTTGTAAGCATCACATTTGTGAAAAGTCATGTACCATGTTTTAGCTATTTTTGACATGTATCCTGTTAACTCGTTTTTGTCATACTTGCTGTGTTTCTGCTCATAATTTTAGATATGCAAAGATAAAGATGAAGCTGAAGTTTGGTTTGCTGGTCTGAAAACATTAATATCACGCAGCCATCAGCGGAAATCTAGAACAGAAACAAGAAGTGAAGGAGTGTCGTCTGGAACAAATAGTCCTCGGACATACACCAGAAGGAGTTCTCCTTTAAGCTCCCCTTTTGGTAGCACTGATAGCATGCAAAAGGTACGCCAGGTTATTTGTTCCTTATTGTCTCTTTCAAATGACATGGTATAATATATCAACATCCTTCAGTACTACTTCAACTCAGGACGGAACTGATCCATTGCGAGTTCGAAGCCCATTTGATAGTCCACCAAAAAATGGTTCGGATAAGTCCTTCTCTAGTGTAGTATACACTGTTCCTCCAAAGGGCTTTTTTCAAGCAGATTCTGCTTCTGCTTCAGTAAATTCCTTGTCATCTGGATGTTCAGATGGTCTGAACCTGAATCCGAGGGGGATGACTGTGGATGCGTTCAGAGTCAGCCTTTCAAGTGCTGTGAGTTCATCAAGTCAAGGTTCTGGCCATGATGATGGTGATGCTTTAGGTGATGTTTTCATATGGGGAGAAGGAACAGGCGATGGGATTTTAGGTGGTGGTAGCAATAGAGTTGGAAGTGGTGGTAAAGTGGACTCTCTCATGCCAAAAGCCTTAGAATCTGCTGTGATATTAGATGTTCAGAATATTTCATGTGGTGGACAGCATGCTGCTCTTGTTACTAAGCAAGGAGAGATTTACACTTGGGGCCAAGAATCTGGGGGAAGGCTTGGACATGGAGTGGACTCAGATGTATCACAGCCTAAGCTTGTTGATGCTCTTGCAAACATGAATATTGAACTTGTAGCATGTGGTGAGTATCACACTTGTGCTGTTACTCTGTCTGGTGACCTTTACACTTGGGGCGATGGTACTTTCAATTATGGGCTTCTTGGTCATGGAAATGAGGTCAGCCATTGGGTTCCAAAAAGGGTCGTAGGGCCTTTGGAAGGTGTTCATGTTTCTTATATTTCATGTGGACCTTGGCATACGGCTGTTGTAACATCTTCAGGGCAGTTGTTCACCTTTGGAGATGGAACATTTGGTGTTCTTGGTCATGGAGATAGGAGGAGTGTATCGATTCCAAGGGAAGTAGAATCTCTGAAAGGCTTACGCACGGTAAGAGCAGCATGTGGTGTTTGGCATACTGCTGCAGTTGTTGAGATAATGGTGGGAAATTCGAATTCAGGCAATTCTTCTGGCAAACTATTTACATGGGGAGATGGAGATAAAGGCCGTCTTGGGCATGGTGACAAGGAACCTAAACTTGTGCCTACTTGTGTTGCTGCTCTTGTCGACCCGAACTTTCGCCAAGTTGCTTGTGGGCACAGCCTGACTATAGCACTTACAACTTCAGGGCACGTTTACACGATGGGTAGTACTGTATATGGTCAGCTTGGAAGCCCTCGGGCAGATGGAAAGGTTCCTGTTCGTGTCGAAGGAAAGCTCTTAAAAAGCTTTGTAGAGGAAATATCTTGCGGTGCCTATCATGTTGCAGTGTTGACTTCAAGAACTGAAGTTTATACCTGGGGTAAAGGAGCAAGTGGCCGTTTAGGTCATGGGGATAACGATGATAGAAGTGCCCCAACTTTAGTGGAATCATTGAAAGACAAACAGGTTAGAAGTATTGTTTGTGGAACTAATTTTACAGCAGCCATTTGTATTCATAAGTGGGTGTCTGGTGTGGATCAGTCCATGTGCTCAGGTTGTCATTTGCCATTTAATTTTAAAAGAAAACGTCACAATTGTTACAACTGTGCCCTTGTCTTCTGTAATTCGTGCAGCAGTAAAAAGTCCCTTAAAGCATCCATGGCCCCTAATCCTAACAAACCATATCGGGTGTGTGATAGCTGCTTCAATAAGCTAATGAAGGCATTTGAGAGTGATTCGTCATCTCATACTGCAGCTAATAGAAAATGGAATAGTATTCATGGCTTCAATGAGATGGCTGATAAGGAGGATAAGTTTGACTCAAGATCTCAAGTACAAACATCCAGACATTCATCATTGGAATCTTTAAACAGTATGGATAACAAATATAAGAAAAACAAGAAGCTTGACTTCAGCAGCAGTCGTGTTTCTCCAATACCACATGGAGGTTCTAATCGGAGTTCTCTGAACTTTTCAAAATCTTTCAATCCAGTGTTTGGAACATCAAAGAAGTTCTTTTCAGTTTCCGTTCCTGGTTCAAGAATTGTTTCTCGTGCAACATCACCTACATCGAGGCGACCCAGCCCTCCTCGTTCAACCACACCTACACCAACCATTGGAGGATTGATTTCTCCAAAATTTGTTGTTGATGATGCAAAGATGACAAATGGCTGCCTAAGCCATGAGGTTCTTCAACTAAGGGCACAGGTAAAATAGTTTTTTTCAATTTTAGTGGATATTTACACTGCTATCATTGTATAATTCATTTAACTTCACATCTGGTCTATCAAGCAAGTCTAACAAGTCTGTATTTGAAACTCAATTATAAGCTAGTAGTGCAAATGTTCTAAATGTAGTTTTTTCTCACATCAATAATTTTTTATCAAGTGCCAGAAAAATTAGGTTTGATCTGATATAAGATGAAAATGATGTTGAAGTCTTAATATATGACGATTATGATTCTTACAAAAAAAGTTTAAGTTTTTAGTATTTAGTTTTCATATAAATATATATTGAGCATAATGTGAACTGCTATATAGTGCAATTCTCTCCTAACAAGTGGTATCAACACTATAATTTGATTTAATTAGGATCAAATGAAACAATAGAGTTGACAAGGGCAGCGGTGATTGGGCCAATCCATTGGTGGAGCTAGTATTACATGACAAGGCCAATAAGGTGACAGAGTCGGCTCGGTATGACAGTCCTAACAAGAGGCGATGAAGTTGATTTGGAATGGTAGAGCTGATAATGTGATAGAGTCGTGGTAAAAGCCTGATGGAGTCAATGATGTGTACCATAGCCAATGACAAGTTTGAAAAGGGTGACAAAGTTTAGTTTGCCATAGTAAAGTCAATATAATGCGACAAGGCTAATAAGGTGACAAAATTGGTTTGGTATAATAGTCCTAACAAATGATGATGAAGTTGATGTGGAACGATAGAGCTGATAGAGCAATAGAGTTGTGGTAAAAGGTTGATAGAGTCAATGATGGGTAACATAACCAATGACAGGTTTGAAAGGGGTGACAAAGTTTGGTTTGCCATAATAACGCCAATATGATGTGACAAGGCCAACAAAGGAGACAATGCCTGTATGGCTTGACAAGGCCTATAAGACGGTAAATTCGATGTAGCGTGCAAAATTGATAAGGCAACATAGTAGATGATGCTGGTTTAACAAATTTGATGAAGGGTGGCATAGTTGAAGGAGACAATTCAAGAGAAATGATATGAGCGATAGAGCTGACAAGGGTAGTAGAGCTGATGACAACAAGTTCTATAGAGCTGACTTGGTGGCATAGTTAATATGGGGTAACAAAGCCTACAAAGAGCAACATATTCGATGGTAATAGTTCTGATAAAACTAATAAGGAAGAAAAATTTACATGGGATTGATGAACAATATTGGTGAAATTTTTACTTGAGATAAAGATTTTTTGGGTACAGGCAAAGTTGAGCTTAATTTCACATTATAAGTTGAAAATGATATTAGAATTTTAATATACAATTAATTGGCCTTTACCTTAAGACTAATTTTTAAATTATTGGGTATCTATATTGCTGTATATTAGGCTCCATATGATGCAACTCTCATGTAATATTATTGAATATACAATTGCATTTGCTGTCATCTTTTGTTCACGAGCACACCTAATTTTGAAACTCTAAAATTGGCCAAATTAATTCGTCTATTTTGTGGTTAATACTGATCTTCAGATTTATGTATTGGTTTCGTGATTTTGAGCTATATCCAGTATATCCAGTATACTTCAAGCTACTGTTTACAATCCAGGAAACAAGTTGTGATCAATCCATTTAACAGGACTAAGTTTATACTCTTGTAACAGATATATTGTATATATCAATATATTGCAGTATGACAAAACTAATGGTGTATACTGCCTAATGTTGTTTTTGTATGCTTGATTTAGTAACTGACACATGTAATCCATATCTAACACTCTTGAAAGTTGTCATTAATGTCTGTCTTGATGTGCTTATTGTTTAATGGACGAAAGCCCTTGTTGCATGATATTTTATTTTTATGTGGTTTTTTTATAGGTGGTTAATCTCACTCGTAAGGCCCAGCTTCAAGAAGTCGAGCTGGAAAGAACATCCAATCAGCTTAAGGAAGCTATTGCAATTGCTGGCGAAGAAACAGCTAAATGTAGAGCTGCTAAAGAAGTCATCAAATCCCTTACTGCACAAGTAAGTTATTCACAAATTTTTTTAGATTCTTGTTCACATTAAAAAACCTTTTGTCAAAATTTCAAAAATAAAAAATAAAAACCAAGAAACCTCTTGTTCTTGGAGCTGTTTACCTGATATTTGTGTATTTTACATTTTGAATTTGAGTGGTTTTCAAATTCAAAAGGGCATTGACATGCCTCATGCTTAATATGGTGATAAGAAAAGGTATGTAGAAAATGAAATATGGAAAAATTGAAGTTACAAATACCCATCTTCTAGGTGTGTAGAAATGATCAGGAAAAAAATGGTATCTCTTGGCTTATTACCATAACATACCATTTTAAAGGTACCATACCATTTTAAAGGCTAAAAAATGACAGATGAGTAGATAGAGAGTACTTTAATTTATAAGACTCGAGAGGATTTTAAAATTATGCTAATTATAGGAAGAATTCAGTTCATGAGATGTACTTTGAAATTATGAAAGTGAAGTTATTAAAATGAATTATAACATGAGAATGCTTGTCATTTGAGACTAAATTTGCCTAGAGGTTTGATGGAGAGGTTTAGAACAACAAAAGAAATATTTACTTTTTTTTATTTATTTTAAAAACATATTATTTCAAAGAGAAGTATTTTGAAAAATCTTACAATGGGAAATAATGAGTATTATATTTATATATATTGAATTTATTAATAAGCATCATTTGCACTTAAAAATGTTTTATTAAAAAATTTCATATGATAGTTGTGTTTTGTCACTCAATTTTATGCTTTATTATTCAAATTCAAGTTGAAATGTTATGTTGTAATTTCTTATTAGAGTCTAAAGTAAAGTTGAAGTTATGAAGAACCTCCTTATGTTATAAAGAGTTTCTCTTTAATGGATCTAAAAAATTATAATGAATACAATTTTAATGAAGATAGGAATATAAATGGCATTAATATGATATTTTTAGTGATCAAATATTTAAAAATAGAAATTTTGTTATCCTTTGTTTGTACACCTAAATGATGAAAAAGTTGATAAACATGCTTTTGGCTGCTTTATGATTGAAAAATCCCACTCAAGTTTAAAATAATTTTAAAATACTATATTGAGATTGATAGTGATATATTATTAATGTTGGCTTGTGAAGTACAAACATGTAAAAAAAGTTGAATAATTAAGAAATGAGAATGATGAGATATGGTTAAAACGGATATGACTAGAGAAAACTACATATAAGAGAAGTTTGGTATAGCACCATTAATGATAACAATAAACTTTAAGAAATTCGATTAAAATTATTTGGATGTATTAAGAAATTTGATTAAAATTATTTTCTTAATCTGCATCCTTTTCCAAATGAGTTTCAGAGGTTTGCTCCATTATTTCAATCACTACTTCCTTTCTTCATTTTGTTTATTATTCATCTTGGCATAGTTGTATGGGGTAACAATCCTAAGTGATTGTAACAAGTGATTGCCAAGTTCTGTATGGCATCTTATTGAACTGTGGAGAGATGATGTTGACATCATTATTGTTTGATTCAAAGTTGTCATTCATGTACGTTCAATCAAATTCCAAACTATAAACCCATCATTTTCTTAATCTGCATCCTCCTTTTCCAAATGAGTTCTTTAAAAATCAGAGTCTTGCTCCTTTATTTTCATCACTATTTCCTTTCTTCATTTTGTTTATAATTCATCTTGGCATAGTTGTTTCATTACATCTGACTATTGCTTGCTTCATTTACGCCAGCAGTCCATAGTATTTTGGTATTAATTTACAGAAACATTTCCATCCTATATATTACTAAATAAGGGAAAGCCTTGGAGGTATTTTTCCCCATTTATCAAGGTCTGAGATTTCCTCGAATATTATGTGCACAATGTCTGTGTATCTACATATTTCACCATCTAACAAGTAATTATGGTGATGTATATGCAAGCTACAACCATTGCCAGTAAATTGTTGCTTTGTTTTTATCTTTCTGCTAAAAAAGTATGCGTCTTTTCATGAAGAAATTTCAAAATAGGAAGGAGAATTTCCCATATCTTCCAGGAACTCAGACACACTATATCAGAGATCTGTCCTCTTGGCCCTTTCCATTGATCTGGAAGATATTCTACTTTGCTGTTCTGTCTCCTTTCCGTCATAGTTTCTTTTTATTCATTTGGCCAGCTTCCAACGATATGTTTTGTGACTGTAGTTGAAAGAGTTGGCTGAAAGGCTTCCTGGTGGAACAACCAAAAACAGTGAACTTAACTCTTTGGTATCCTTGAGCTCCAGTTCGGGTATTAGTGACATGTCAGCTGTGGCTATTGAGCAAATGAGTAATCTCATTGGCAATCATGAAGCAGATTCAATTGGTTCTAATGGACTAATAGCTAGTAGCAAATCTAGTTCCATTGGGCAGCGGAGCAGAGGGGTTCACACAGAAGCAACGAAGAATGGAAGCAAACTGAGAGATGGAGATGCCAATCTTGAGTCCGAATGGGTTGAACAAGATGAACCTGGTGTGTACATCACACTCACTTCTTTGGCAGATGGTATTAAAGATCTCAAGCGAGTTCGTTTCAGGTAAATTCTAAATCATCCTCTCATTTCCTCTTCTCTACCCCAAGCATTTACTACAGTTTATTAGTAGAAATCATATATGTTTGCCCAAGTTATCCTGTCAATTATAAGACTGTAAAAACATCTGAAGAAGATTCAATTATCCTGCCAATTAAGGCAAAATCTAAGCTACAGCAGGGAGACAATCTTCATGTGCACTTGGTAAACAACTAAGGATTGAAAATATTTCTACATGACTAAAAATGGCTGAAGATTAACAAAGGCAGAACAAACAACATTGCCAAGTTGCAGAAGTTCCATTCCATTTATGATGCTTGTTTCTGAGTCTTAACTTATTCTTTGATCGATGCAGCCGGAAGCGATTCAGCGAAAAGCAAGCAGAGCAATGGTGGGCGGAGAACAGGGCCCGGGTGTATGCGCAATACAACGTGCGGATGGTTGACAGATTGAGCGCTGCAAGCTGGAATGGCAGCGATGGAGCTCACTGACGACCTGTACTTATTGCACCCAGTTTTAAAAGAATTTTTAACCTCCCACCCCCTAAGGCACAAGCCCAAAGTGCCCTAACAGTCAATTCTCTGCGGAATTTCTAACTAATCAATTCGTTGTATATGTGGTTAAAATCACATGTTAGCTCTTTCAAAGAATGAGAGCCATTGAAAAGGCTTATGAGCTGCTTTTCTATATTTTTTTCTTTCATTATTTTTCTTTGTGTGGAGAGTAGATTGGGTTGGGAGTGTGAGAAAAATATATAGTGGTAATTGTCAAGAAATTCTCCCATGTAAATTCGAGTTGTCATCCATCTATGGTTCATTTCTTCAGCTTATGGAGATTTGCCCAACTGTTTGTTTCAGTTGATTAAAAGTTATGTTATTTAAACGTGGAGCTCGTGAAGACAAACTGGTTGAAGAGGTACATTCTTTTAGGTGTTTCAAATGCTTCGGATAACCAAGCAATGGATGCATCGATTACTTTGTTTATTTCAATTTTTTATGAAAGCTTTCTTATGAGTATTGGATATAGTTAACCAATGAATTAGCCTTTTTTAGACCAACTCATTGTTTAATGATTTGAACTCAATTTGTGCTTAAGTCGATTCGACTTTTCATTAGTTTTTTTATCTTGAGTTAATTTTGTCATAAATATGTTTAAATAAGCAATCATTTTAATTATGTAAATATATGCTATTCTAAGAATTCATTTTTTCAATGTGATGAGTATATAGATATATTCATAGGTAAGTTTGTTAGCACATTATAATTCAAGAAATTGGATGAAAACATTTGATTGATAATACTAAGAAAGGAGTTCGTAGAGTAAAAAAAGTAGAATTAATTGACATTGAATAATAAATTTTAATGCTCTTCAATAAAGTCTCTTGGGTTGGAACCCTTAAGAGTGTATTTATAAAAGACTAAATAGATGATAAAAGTATGTATAGTTTACTCAAAAATCTAATTACAAAAAATAAAATATTATAATCATAAAACAAATAATGTTTACTTCGATTCCATGCTAACGTGGCAAAATTAGTCATAGATTGTGGGCCAAGAGCAATGACTAAGATTAAAAGATTGATTTTTGCATTTTTAATATTGTTATTTTAAGTTAATTTTAGTCCTTTGTTGATTGAATCATAACACATCATTTTGAACCGAATTATGCTAATAATTGATTTATTGTAGCTTGACTTGAGTTTGATTCAACCCAAGATTTAATTCGATGCTGAAATCATCTTAAGATCATTCAAACTAATTTAACGGCCATATTGAACAAATAAAACCAACCGTTGTTGATTTATGTGCACGTGGACGCTGATGAGCTCATACCGTTGAAGCCCATCAATCGACGAACGGCCACACAGCTGCCTGGTAACGTTCCCCATCCATCTATAGTAGTTGCAAGTTGCAATCCTCGTGAGCTTAGGAATGGTGGATTACGATTTAGGGGACACCACGTCGACCACCCACGTCCATGGTTGTTGTTCACCACTCAGATAATGAATGATTGAAGAGAGATGTCGGCTCGATCGTTAGGGAAGGGGAAAGTTTGAAACGTTTTGTCTGGGCCCGGCGATGGCGTTGGTTTCTTCTTAATTCATTCTCGTCTTTGGCCATTTATTAATCGCTTTGGAAAAAAGAGCGAGCTTCTCCTTTTCGAAGATATTAGTTTATAGGATAGGGTTAAGTGATGCTTGTTGTCCGGCCAAGCGGTTTCCGGTGATTTAGGGTTCCGATCGATGTGTAGCTGCCAAGAAAGTTACAATTCAAGGAACCTTCCAGGTCTGCATTTTCCCATCCTTATCGGATTTTTTTTTTCTTTATGTTCGATTTTTTTCGGTCGTTATTTTGATTTTTCATACAATCAGGGTTGCAGAATAGGGAAAATCATCGGTTTGGGCAATTGGTCCTATGGCATGGATGGTTTTTGTTTTAAAGCTATATTGGTCATGCATGATTTATTCTTATATTGTTTTGTTTGTACGTTTATGCATTTTTTTGTGCTGTTTATTTGCTTGGAAAGATGGAATTTACCAGAATTTAGCATTAATAGAATAATTTTCAGGGTAATGAAATAAAAGATGGATGACCTTGAGATGATAAAGGTAAGTTGGTATTTTGACAAGGTTGCCAAGAGAGTACACCTCTATATTTCCAGCTAAAAAGTACACTGCATTTCTGGATTTGTAATGCTTCGTTTTGCACTCATGGTCTTAATGACAATGTGTCTTAGAATGGGTGAATGCAAAAGTGAAAGGACGATAGAACTTATTTATGGATTTGTAATCTCTCAACATCTCGGCTTTGGTGTTCGCAACATTGAACTCTTGGCTTGTGTATGATTTGTTTGATGACACTAGTTTACCAATAATGATTGCTTGTACAATCGCTATTCATAATAAAAAAAATTTACAAAGATAAACTCACTTGGTTTTTTTCAATCTCCTCAGTCATTATGGGTGCTTCCCGATCAATGCAATGGGATTTGTTTATTTATCTATCTCTTGCTCTCCCTTTAAGTGCCTAGGTATGATGCATGCCTCCAACATGCAGTGCCTTGAGTACTAGAAAGAAAGCGCCTATACTTAATATAATTAAGTGAATCTCCAAACGAATATTTCTTAATAACATTAATATTTTTAAGTGTTTTTAGATCATTCATCTTAAGATTACTTAATGAACTATTTGGAGAACTTGTTCTTTAACTCAAAGAGCTTCCTGACAAGATGTTTAGTAAAAATATAATGAGCATCATATATGAAATTTGAATATTAATTGTGGAGTCTTTCTTATTGTATTTTAATTTGTAAAACTTATGTTAATATTCTTGAGGCATTAAGAATAAACAGATGAGATCTTGAGAGTGTAAACTTCAAATAAAAAAAATTTTCAAACTATTTTTTCACACATCTCCTCACAATTAGATTAGTTAAAGGTATACATGTATATGATGTTTTCACACCTCTATGATTACCTTATTAGAAGTAAAAATATTGATTGTATTTATAAATCATGCTCATCATTTTAAAATGCATTATCTAAATATACTACAAAAGCAAATATAATGTATAGTACGTGAACCCCATATATAATATGTGGAAACTCATGGATAATACATTGGTCTTATGCTGATTAGAGGTACTTAAATCAGATATTTGTATACAATATATTAATATTAACATATGGTACATGCAAATGGCTAATGTGTTGAAAGAAAATGGAATACATTGAAAGAAAAAGCCAAGCCCAAGGATTGCGTACAACATATTAATATCAACATATGATACGTCTATTTCATTTGAGTTAGGTGATAACGGTTGAGAGGTTGAACTTGATAATTGCATATAATACATAAATTTTTTATACATAATATGTCTAATACATTTGAAGCTTAAAATATGATTCATTCTTTTTGATATATGATACATCTAGTATATTTTGTTTATAATAGTGAGTTTGATCATAATCTAAAAGTTTTTAATATAATTGTTATAGGACTATTGATATGCGTTTAAAACTATTGAAAAGTATTCTAAAAAGTTATAAAAATGATCTAAATATAGAAAAAGACTAATGGTCAATTACAAATCATTCATGATTTAACTAAGACAATTGGGTTGAAATAAGAAACACTTGTACACATCCCTTCTCAACCATACAAGAAAGGTTTTTTTTTGTGAGCTAAGTTGAAAATATCTAAATGCTTTGTTTTGTTTCTTTTGTCCCATTATGGGACGTTGTATTTGGGTTTCTATTTGATCTTTTAAATTTACTTTAACATATTTCTCATATAAAAAGGACTTTAAAATTAAAAAGAGCTTTTATAATAAGATTCAAATATGATTATACTTAAAAATCATACAACACTTTCATTGTTTTACTTTCTATACTTGTGTTTGATATTTTTATAATCTAGCTCTCATTTTTCAACAATTAATGTCTCATGGGATTATTTGATAGCATATTCATGATGCATCTAACTAAGACTTCATCATCTAAAGCTTTGGTAGGTTCTAAAACTAATCTCCTAGTAATGCAAATTGTATAGCACATAAGAATTATGAATAGACACAATGAAAGGTTCAAATGATGCGGTAGAATGATAATGCAAATTGTTTCGATGCTCATTGATTTGATTATGTGAACCTACATGGATGTTGTAATACATGTGCTAATTTGGAAATTTAAGTTTGAACGGGAATTTTAGACTCATCATGTTGAAAAACATTAGCACAACTTTTTGTTTCTTAGGGTTAGCTAGATTGGTATTGCATGCCATTATTGTCCATTTAGTGAGAAATCTTCCATAAGCTTTAAATATGCATGATCCTATTAATAATTCTTTATGTTGTCTAATGGCTAAACTTTTATCAAAATTTTTTCCCAATTGAGCAGTGAATATTATAATCTATGCCAAACATACCATAACCATAGTGGTCAACTCTGCCCACATGCTGCTTCAATTGCAGATACTCCAACATTTTAGCTTGTATTTTTTTCCCTAGTGTTGCTTGACATATGGCCACTTATCAATTATGGAACACTCATTGAATGCGTATTTATATGTTGTTGCCTAATATTATAAATCATGGCTAGCCTTAATGAAGCTCAATTAAAATTAGCTTCAAGCTCTTGTTGATTTCTTTATATGACCAAATAGTCTGGTGCACAAATCATCTTCATCCAGACCACTTTGATTCTCCATGGCACTGTCATCCTGTTTCCATCTTATGGTAAGATGGCTGAATGCTTCCTCAACTTATAGATTTCTTATAAGGTCATAACAAATTGTTATATTAGTTGGATTACTATCACAAACAAACTAAAGTTGTGATGTATAGCAAGTCTAAAATCATTCTCGAGAAGTATAAAAACATCAAATGTAAGGGTTCTTATTTTTCACAAACAAGTTTCTTTGTGGTTTCCAATATGGAAATTTGCTTTTCCAATTAATTGACATCTATACGCCTAGTAGTCTCATTCATAAAAGACTAATTTACTCTGTCAACATTCCCTTTAAGAAAATTGTATTTTCATTTTTTTTATGTTCTATTGCCATCTTCTACAATGCTGATTAGTTTGATTTTCCTCTTCAATTGTTAAAATACCACAAAGGACAATCTTTTTATAAAGGTCCTAAATGATTTTATAGTACAGTTATTTGTTCTTCCAAAGCATTGGAGTACATACCATTACAGCTTTTTGTAGGAAGCTACTGTTTTTGTTAAACAGGTCCTTCAAATGCATCAAAGAGGTTGGAAAATCTGTTGAATCAACCTGACAATAGAGTTTGCGCTGACTGTGGCTCTCCAGACCCAAAATGGGTGTAAGTACTAGACATAAATTACTACACCAAAATTTCTATTTTGATTTGCATTTCAGTAACAATATAAAATCTCAAGCCTTGTGTTCATGTCACTTTTTGGAGTTTCCATTATTATGTTTAGTTTTGCTATTGATGGATAATGGGTTATTAAAAAAAAATTATGTATTTTTGCTAGAGACATAATGACGGGATGAATTTGTAGAGATTTGTGGTGTTGATTTTGTGGAGATAGGTGTAATGCAATATTCCAATAGATGTTGTAATGGAGTATTTTTAATAATGAGCATGGTTGAATGAAAGGAGAAAGGATAGTAGAAAAGTTGTACCTTATAATTGTGCAAGGAGAAATTACATTCGACATCAACCAACACAAAATCTCTCTCTCTCTCTCTCTCTCTTTCTCCTATCTCTCTATCTATACCTATCTACATATGAGAGTAGCAATTATTAGGTGGTCTAAATATTAAAAATGAGTGACCATTTTAATTTTAAGATGTTTCTAGAGGAAGTTTTTATTTATGTCCACCTTATATTGCAATGATACAAAGGCATAAGAATGGAAGAGCTACGAAACCAAATTTCATATGTTGAGCAATGTAATACAAATTGAAAAAATGGTAAAATGAAAACATTTTTCTCTCTTTTCAAAGATGTTGAGACAAAATTTAGTTTGATACCTATTTATGAAAACCTCATTAATGTCATATCAAATTTCTCTTACATATAAGGATTATTCATTCATGAGTAATCAGTAGTCATCATTGTTACGGATCCAATTTTGAGCACATTATTTGTTCAAGTTCATTTCTCATAGAAGATAAAGTTAGATTAAAATTTGATCATAACTCCATATTCAATTTCTATCTCGACATTAATTGTTTCTCAATTTTCAAACTATTTAAAATGTCGTAAATGCTAAATAAACATAAATTACATTTGGAACCATGCAGAGCATTTCAACCAAGTCATGTACTTATGTAGTTCAATACATGATATAAATTTTGATATTTCAAAAAATTTCAAATGGTTAGAATCATGAAAACAAGCTCTTAGGAAATTTATGGTAAGGTTACATATAACACACCATTTGGGTTAACCCTTTCCTATGCCAATTCATGCAAAAGCATTCATAACATTAGGATGCCCTATTCTTAAAATTTCAAGCGAATCTTGAGAGTAAATTGATAATGACACAAAACTAAACCACAATTCTACTCATTTTGCTTGATCTTACCTTAATCCAATGTTTTTCTAATGCTCTTCTATCTCCAAGCTACATTAACAACCTGAAGTTGCATAACTTTCTGTCAAATTTAACTTCTTTTTTGAATAAAAAAATTACTATTTAAGCTCAAAAAAAATTATTCTTTAGAAGTAACTTAAAGATGAAAAGTACACCATATAAATTTGTTCACAAAAATCTAATATGTCTACTTTAATGTATGGTAAAATAGTCCATTCTAAGGATGATGAACCCCTATGTTAATAAGAGAAAATCTTAGTTTGAACTTTTAATAAGGTACATTCAACACAAACTATTTCAAAGAAAAATATAAGCTCTAGTTAATACTAAATAAACTAAATAGGATCTAAAATCTAGTGGTTATGAATAAGCTAAATAAACTCTTGAGGCTAATGTAATATAGACTGCATTTTAAGCTTTAGTTTAGAATGAAAACTCAAATAACAGTTCTAAAATTCACTAATATTATTATATAACTTAAAAAATCTGATCAGGATTATGCAAAACACAATACGATTTGAACATATGCATCAACATTTTAAGCACTCAAACAACAATTTTAAAAAACATTGGGAACGTATTTGTTTTGCTCGATAAAGAATGAAAACTCAAATAACAGTTCTAAAATTCACTAATATTATTATATAACGTAAAAAAATCTCATTAGGATTGTGCAAAACACGATGTGATTTAAACATATGCATCAACATTTTAAGCACTCAAGCAACAATTTTAAAAAAACATTAGGAATGTATTTGTTTTACTTGATAAAGAAATCCTAAACATCCAAAAAATTACCACTCAAAAAGTTTGATTAAATTTCTTTGAACTTATCCATAAATAAAGTTAGTTTTTAATTTTATTTTTCTTACCAATTTACAATCATATGCTTGCTTAAGTATTATTCTATTAAAGATAAATTGTAGATAGGTCTTTGTTTAATCCTTAGTTAGATAGTTCCCATCAGTTTTAAATATAACTAAATTTATAAATACTATAATAATTGTATATAAGTCTATCATAACTTCATGAGTTGGGAATCAAAAGTAGAAAAATGATCTTTGACTTCAATCTAATTTGCTTAAAAAATCTTGATGCTAGGCTTGGAGAGTACGAGTGGATGGCATTGGCTATAAGAACAAGCGTGGAGAGATAGTACACGTGGAAGAGGTAGGAAATCAAGTTCCTTAGGTGCATGGCTTTTGCTCTTCTTCACGATCTTTCTAGGGCCTTTGGCAATGTTGATTGGGGAATAGGTGGCAAAGATCTACGTCCCCATTTGGGAATTTATATGTGGCTTGACACATACAATAACATGAGGAGGCCCAACATGGTATATTAGGAAGCTTTCAACTTCATCATCCAAACAAAGAACTTGTCATTCAATCCTCCTTGATCATCTTTTTGCCCTCTTTCTCTCCACTTCATTATTTTTGGTGCTCAATGCTCTTTTCCTTCCTTCTCCTCTCTCAATACTTGATAGTTTCAACCCATCTCTTTTTTTTCCCAACTATCACCTCTTACTTTGAAATCTCAAGTTTTTATTGTTGATATTTAGATAGTATTGAATTTTGAGAAGGGACTAATTATAAAAATTTTCAAATTGGAGGATCTTGTCAAGTTGTTAGAGACAGACTTTTCAATCATTGATAGAGAATTAAATGGCATTTTGGTGTTAGAGGAGATGATGAGACATGCCTTGGATTATGAAACTTTTCAAGTTGAAGGATCTTGTCAAGTTGTTAGAGACAGGCTTTTCAATCATTGATAGAGAATCAAATGGCATTTTGGTGTTAGAGGAGATGATGAAACACGCCTTGGCATTGCATAGAGCAAAAAGCAAAGGAGATGAACTTTGAGAATGTGATATGTCTCAATCACAAAGAATTATAGAACATAACATATGATGAAGAGTTGCTGAAAGTGTCAGTTAAAATGAAGCCTTAAACAAAGAATAATGAGAAGAGGGTTAATAGGCAAGTAAGGATGGTTTAAGAATATTAGAGAAATGATAATATATTTGCAATTTACCAGTATATTGTTGGTTGTAGAGTCATCTTGTTACTTTTCTAATCATTTGACTAAATAAATCAGGTCAGTGAGCCATTGTGTATTTATCTGCATCAAGTGCTCGGGCGTCCATAGAAGCCTTGGCGTTCATATATCAAAGGTTTGGAATCTAAGCAAAGCAATTATCTACCCTTTATTTGTTGAAAAATCTTCTGTTTTTTCCCCCTCTTGGAAGCTAATCCTTTGCATGTGCTGATAGAACAAGCATATAATTCTACACATGAAATCACAAATTGTTGTAGATCTGATGATTGAATGTATACTTTGTCACTTGACAAGCTTTTTATTGAACTTTCTTGCTTTGCATACTAGATTGAGTTTGTATAATAAACATCATAACTAATGCTAAATGAGATGATTGGCTTGTGTATATTGCCGTAGTTTAACCTGAATTGCATGTCTTTGATGTAATTTAAACATTATAAGCCATGCCGAATAAACTTGGATTTGCCTTAGGTGCTTGGTTTGCATGCCAACATAGTTGAGCTTAAATAACATGCTTTAAATTAATCATTGCTGTATTTTTCCATCTTCAACATTATATTTTCTTGTTAGGCTAGTTAGGTTACAACTATGTTTAGAAAAATTCTTGTCTCTATGATGCAATTTGTATTCATGCTGAATCAATTTGGTTTGTCTAATTCATTGGATAACTACTTTAATAAAATATTTTTCACTAATTAATGCAACATACATGTGCTGCCTGAATAGCCACAGGACTACAAAAACCAACACGCAGCAGCTAGTTTTGATGGTGATGAACATCTCCCATAAAGCAATGAGCTACAAGATCTTGTTAATTTACAAGCCCATACCTAGTTGAGATAAACTAAATAATCAACACTCTTCAAAAAGGAAACAATATCTGCTACATATCCTTTATCGCAATTCAAATAAATAAACAGAAGAATTGACAACTTGCCAGAATATGTTTTACAGTCTTTTAGATAATTTTGGAGTAATTTTTTTCATTGCATACTTGATTGGTCAAATGTTCTTTTATATATTTAAGAAGATAGAGCATGGCACATTGCTAAGGAGATTGGATAAATTAGGGGCCAAAGTTGGGACAGATTTACTATTCCATGGGCATCTATTAATCAAAAAACTTAAGTTTATAGATAAAACTCGTCTACTTATATATTGGAGCTAATCTTATTGTTAATTGTATTCAACAATCTTTCATTCAAGTGAGCCTTCCCTTTATTGTCCATTACTCAACTCCGAAAAGTTTCACCCAACCAAGTCGAGTGTCTTGTTGTCATCAAAGACATCAAAGAATGGTTTCACAATGCCTTCCACTATGAATTTGCCATTGAAGCACTCAAATTCCTCTACCATGAATAACAAAACAACATGAGTCGTTTATTTTTTGCTTTTGTAAAGCCTAAGTGGCTCAATTGTTTCTTTAAAATTCATAAAGTGACATGCATACTGGATCTTACTTGGTCACGTGAATTTGCAAAGTTCTTGAACTTTGGTTATCCATGGCATACAATCAAAGAACTATATGAGTTTCAAATCACATGAAACATTTGCTTCAACAAAAACTTGGCCATATTACAACTTGTTAAAAAAAAATATATCAAATGGAGGCCTAGAATTGGGCCCAATTTACCTTTAATTTTGCACCCATCAACTCAAAAGTGCAACTACCAGAAAATTTTCACCCCACTGAAGTTGTTTCCTATGTGCCTTTATTACAACCAATACCTTTCAATCAAAATTCCATAGTGAATGCTTGTGCATCTCAATTGCGATAATTCAAAGATATAAGACACTTCCTCAAAAAAAGTGCATGCCTTCTACCAGTCAATTCTCTATCCATGTTCTTGCATCTTCAATCCATTAAGCCAACACCAACTGTTTTCATTTTGTGATGTTTCTCATATAAACAATGTCATCACCAAATGTCTTATAAGTGAAAAACAAATCCAAATTAAAAATATATGGTACAAACAAGTTGAATCTATAATTCATTAGCCCTAATCCGTTACAATCACTAAAAGAATATCTCTTACAGTCATTTACCTGCCATCTTATCATTTTTTAAAATAATAGTGAGCAAAGCCTTCGAATTTGTTTTGAGATTTGCTTCTGCTATATTGAATATGGGAATCCCTCTTAATAGTCTTCACAATGTAATAAAATTAGACATATCCCTGATGATAAAAATAAACTCATGTAGACATGACTTACTGAATAACCTTCTTGAATGTGAAATAAAGTCAGATTTTTGCTGTACATAATACTTATTGGAGATACTTTTGGTCATGTGCAAAGATTTTAACACGAGTCAACTCTTGAGCAATTGTTTTTTCTAAGTCCTTTCTTGAAACCTCATCCATCAAACAAAGCTGGATCTTCACAAGAGCTTTTTCATCATTGATTCTTTTTCCATCTCGCTTATGATTTTTTATGTATTTGATTTCAACATGAATGTCTTCACAAGGCCTTATAGGATTAGCAACCATCACTAAGAACAATCATCGCATCTTTGTTTGCTAAAACCTTATTTCTTTGAGTAGTCAAGCTTCTAATCACTTTGTTATTGTCACCCCCTCTAAAGTGTTGATATTGATTTGTCAAAACAAAAGGCATTTATACAAAAGAGTTGACAAAGAACAAATGTGATGTGATTAATGAACAGAGTAAATAATCTAAGAGATCAAATACATAAAAGAGTCATTAATACTTAAGTGGTTTGGCTTTAGCCAAAGGTGATAACTTCTAAATCAATGATGAAAATAATTCTCATGCACCAATGATAACACAAAGTCACAAATCACCATGTAATTTAATTACCTCATCTCCAAATTAATTGAAGTCTCTTAAGTTGAATGCAATTTTTAAATCTCTCTCTTTCTCTCTCTCTCTCATTTCATATATATATATATATATATATATATATATATATATATATATATATATATATATATATATATATATATATATGTATATAAAGAGAAAGTCACATGAATTGCATCATATAAGTTACATATGTATCTACATCTAAGAAAATAATTAATCATCATTTAATCCCTTTTAGATAATTATTTTTTACAATTAAAGAAATAAATTCTATTTCAATTGTATTTTTATTTAATTATTTATCTTTGACAATTAGTCTCCAAATGATTTTATACAAGAAATTAAATATCAATTTATATCCAATATTTTAAATGATAAATATATCCATACATATTAACATTTTTGTAACTAAATAAAAAATTTGTTATCAAAATACCAAGTTATTATTTAAAACAAACTCTATCTTTTGATAAAATAGTTGGAATTTACCAACATTAGGACAAATATCAAAGTACTATAACTTGAAAATAATAAAGAATATAAATAATACATTTATGTACTTAAGAAACGTTGTTAGGGAGATTGAAAAGGGAGAATAAGACATTATGTGGTTAGGGAGGTGAGGCCTATATAAGAAGCAAAAACAAAAATTGTTTGATTTATTGATGGGACAATCTTCAAGGATAAATATTGGACATGAATTGACCAAATAGTCATTGTTGGAATTAAAATATCTAGGAAATATATGCTCAATTTATACACTTTTTATGTTAAATGGAACAATTGATTTCTTCAGGTTCTTTCAGTAAAGCTAGATGAATGGACAGATGAACAGGTTGACTCTTTGATTGATGGAGGTGGAAATGCCATTGTAAATATGAGATATGAAGCTTTTCTTCCTGAAGAATTCAAAAAACCAAAACCAGATGCTCAAATAGAGGAACGTTCTGACTTCATCAAGTAAGGTTTTTGCACCATTCTTTTTTTTTTTTTTTTTTTTTTTTTTTTTTGTATTCAAAAAGGACATAAGCCCAACAAAATACATTTGAGTGCTATCCTCACGGAGGATCAAACATGTAATCTAACAACATCAGCTTGATGAGCGGTTTGGGATATGAGGTCCCACTATCCCAAACGAAGTCGTTACGGCAAGCAGCACGTGCCACCCAGTCGGCAGGCTCATTCTAATGGCCTTTTGTATTTATGCATGCAATTTCTCATTCTTGTGTAACACCTGATTGATATGTAGGAGAAAATATGAACTCAAGCAATTTTCAAATGAACAAACTGCATCTACAATAATGCCATCATATGTCACTCCATATTCAGAGATCAACACTCCCAATAATAAGCACTTTGAAAAGCAACATACCGGCGTCCATCACGGGTTGGGCCAAGCATTTAGAAATAGTTGGAGAAGAAAGGAGTGTGAGCAGAAATCTGTCAAGAAGATGGTATCAATTGATGAACTTATAGCATTTATTAACCATAACATGAATTGACTTGATATTTTTTTTTTTTTTTTTTTACTTAGACACTAAATAATGCTATTGTAGATGGGGATGGTGGAGTTTGTTGGTCTGATTAAGGTTAACATAATAAGGGGAACCAATCTTGCCGTTCGTGATGTGGTGACCAGTGATCCTTATGTAATTTTAACTTTAGGACACCAAGTAAGAGGCTTTTGAATAAACTCATATGGTTATCTTTTCAACAGAGTAGAATGTGTGAATTTCTTGCTCATTTGCAGACAATGAAGACACGGGTGGTGAAGAGTACACTAAACCCAGTATGGAATGAAAGGCTAATGTTATCAATTCCTGATCCTGTTCCTCCACTGAGGCTGGTGAGCCCTATTCTTACCCTTTCATCAAAGAATATTGTGCCCGCCATATTATCATCATCATTTACTACTCTATTCTTGAAATTTGTCTTGTCCTAAATTTGCTCATGAAACAGATGACTTTTTAATAGCTTAGTGTCCTGCACTTTGTTGTTATTTCTTGTTCTTCTATGTGAAATTGAAACTGGAAATGAGGGCTGAATAGAGAAGGTTGACATAATACCAATAAAAAATAAGCTGAGAGAATTGGCTTAAATGATTTGGATATACTAAAACATGGGCCACTTAAATGTTCCTCATAGAAGAGATAAGTTATTAGAGCTTTCTTATTTGAATATGGGAAGAGGAAAGCCAAAAAACAACTAAACAAGAAACTGTTACTTGACTTGTTTGAGTATCAACAAAGACCTATTGATTGATCAAGCATGATGACATCAAAGGATTTTTGTAGCCTACTCAGTGGGATTAAGACTTGTCATGTTACTTTGTCTTTTCTTTGGTCATGTGAATGCAGATGTCCATGTGCTTCTAATTTCAACCTTCCATTTTACATGAGGGATATGTTTCTGGGTTTGTTATATAATTCACTCTTGGCCACCTTAGCATATCTATCTTGACATGACTATGGAACATCTTTCTTAAAAATCTGTTCAAGACTATTCCAATCAGGTCATTTCCATTCGAATACATCGACAATACCCAATTGTTCAAGTAAACGTTGAAAACTACTTCTCTATCTTGTGCTTTAAAGCATACAGAAGTAATAATGTCTTTTGTTCCACATTTGTTTATATTTTTTTTTCTTCCTGATAAGATATATTGGTCTTTGAACAGCCTAAACCATGAAATTTCCTCTTAAAATAAGTATTTTATATAAAGAACGTGTATCTTAAAACAATTTGGTAACCCAATTTTTCTTCAATCTTTGCTTACTGTTTGTTTAGCTTGAACTGATGCCTGTAATTTGTCAACACAAACAACTAATCCTGCAACACATTTACTTGTGATGTACTCAGCATGACCAGATACCAACATGTATTGTTTAATCCTGCTACAAGTGTGATTGTTGAAAGCAAGAACAAAGGGCATTTACCCTTAAGAACAACATCAATTCAATCATTTTGTTGTGCAATGAAAGATTGATTCTGTGACATGTTTTATCAATTGTCTTTACATATCTTTGAACTTATTGTTAATCTTCATCTCATTGTTTTGATTCTGCAGCAAGTCTATGATAAGGATACCTTCAGCACGGATGATAAGATGGGTGAAGCTGAGATTGATATCCAACCACTCGTTGCCGCAGCAAAAGCATTTGAGAACTCTTCCATATCAGAGCCAATGCAGCTTGGCAAATGGCTAGCCACAGAGGACAACACCCTGGTTAAAGACAGCATAATCTCCCTTGTAGATGGAAAGGTGAAGCAGGATATCACTCTTAAGCTTCAGAATGTGGAGCGTGGCCATTTAGAGATGGAGCTTGAATGCTTGCCCCTTACCCAGTGATGGACAAACATGGATTTGGTTCATCAGATTCACTTCTTAATTGTATCTAGGGTTTTCTCTAGCTTAAGATTTCTATGGATATAGGAAGAAGCATACCTCTTGTAAACAAGTACGTCATTCTCCAGCTTGCCAGTTGAGTTCCTTATCCTAAAATTAACGAATGTAAATTGAGTTCTGCATCAAAAGAGGGCTGTGCTTCTATACCTGTATGGTGGACTCATTAAGCAAAAACCTGGCCTAATAAAAACCAGAAAAACTACCAAGCCTAAGGAATAGCATTAACTTGCCTTCTTAGCACATGCAACTATAAAAAATCTCAAAGAAGTTGGAATAAAATTTTAAAATGAAACCAATGATCACTGCACGACTTTGATAGTTAATTAGACTAATTTATGGAGCTATACTTGGCCGATTAATTGAACATGGTTTGATTATATTATTTAGGTAAGTTTTTCTGTTGGCCTAATCGTACAAATATTAGATAGACCCTAATTATCATAAATTGAAACCTCTAATTCCAAAGTTGACAGATAGGATCTTATTTTGCAAGATATTATTTGGTTATCAATTAAGAAATAATATTTCTTATAATATATCATTTAATTGTTTAAAAAGTGCATCTAAAATTTTGCAAATTGTTGATCAAACATGGTTGGTGATGTCAATTGAATTCATTGTAGCCATCCTCAAAGGGATGTTGATCCTTGAAGATAATGATCACTGTCGGAGGTGATAATGCAAAATCTTACAAAATAAAGTGACTTCAACAACTCATGATGAATAAAAAATAATCATTTGTCTCATTTTTTACTTATTATACTCATTGTTCTTACAAAACATGAAACAAAATGACCATTAATGAAATCTCGCAATAAAATATGAAGTCCTAATTGCAATTTAGTTTCGACTTGTGATTTATGAAACAATTGCATTAAAACTATAGATTTCAACAGTAATAAGGCTATGTAGCAATTCAAGAAAAAGAGGAAGACTACATCAACAGTGATGGTAGAAAAACTAGCATAGCATTGTTAAGCGATCATTGAAAGCTCGTTATTGAATAAGTATATTTTATATAAGTAGACAAAGACAAATGCATATTCAAAATGTATTTTTGTAGAAAAAAACTCCAAGATAACTTTCACAGAGGAAATGATACCTTAACAAATTCCTCATTATTCATCACCCGTAAGCTTGTCATCCTTGTTTTGCCATTTTGAGGATCTTACAAGCAGCCCTCGAGCTCAATGTCTTAGACGTTACCACCATGCCCATAGTTCTCTAAGCTCACCCTCATGCGTGCCACCCCAAGCTCATTGTCCTCTCAGCTCACCATCCTCAAGCTTTTACCTTTGACACATGCTCATTGTCATAAACAACAACGGCTTTAATTGTATTTGGATAAAATTTTATAGATTCTCCTTACACTTCAAAGCTCAAATATGTCACTAAAAAAATGTTAGTTTTGCGGATAAACTATATCAACAATTATAGCTTACCATTGCCAAAACATAAGTGATGATACCAAGAAAATTTAAATAAATAGCCCTGTGTTCATCAATCACATGTGACTATAACAGATGAATACCAAAAGCCTTGTGTCCCTTAGTAAAGATGTTGAGTTTTCAATGCCATACTTAAGTCTTCATTGATTATTTTTCAGATTCCTTTCCAAAAAAAATTAATCTTAAACATCATTTTTAACAAATATTTTTCATAAAAACTAGATTTTCATTCACATAAAAATTCCTTTTTTAAAAAACGTTAAACTTGAAGCCAGATTTGCATCTACTAAATAGTGCTCCTGTTGCGAGATACAACTCAGATCTCTAATACGTTCTGAATTTGTGTTCTAAGTTTCCCAAGCAAAATACTCAAAATTCAAAATCAATTCCATATGCTTTCACCCTGTGGTGTACCAGATCTAATCCCACTCTTCATTACATCTATAATAAACACAGTAACATCCAACTCTTTTTACAAGATAAATAAACAAGGAATACTAACCGATGAACAGGTAACGAAGGATCGTTCAGCTGTTGACAATGGATTGCTGGTAATGACCAACCTCCTGAAGTAGGAAGAAACCTGCAAATAGAATCGCTCTAAAGTTTCCCTGCAAAACCCTCCATTGCTTAAGTTAACATCAGTGCTATCTCCAATAGTAGTGGATTCATGCAGAGTATGCAAAGCACCAATTCTCTGCAGTCAGCTAACAAGTGCATCATTGTAAACGAAACCCTAAGCAATGCAAAGTGCATCTTCGTGCATGATTCATGAATAGGAGAATCCTTAGGCAAGGGTAATCCGTGAAGGCTTGTCTATGCAATAATGAATTTGTAGATGACACTTGGTTTGTATGTTTTTGGCACTAAACATGTTTTTGGATTCTTGTTCAGCATAGCTTTGTTTAATAATGGAACTTTTACTAATGTGTATTAAATAGAGTTTGATTGCTAATGTTTCTCATTCCACATAACTCATATAATCATTAATTTAGCTATGTGTGTTCGCTTCTTAGATCCATAAACCCTAGGAGTTTAGTTTACATGACCATCACTAATTCAAGCAAATGTTAATGGTGGGACACTCAAATGGTTGTGTCTGGCAACTTCTTTACAACATGGTGTTCAAACCATTTAAAACCTATTTGCCGCAGTCCTTGGGATTTTTGGCTACCAATATTGTTGTGAAGACAAAAATTCAGGAGATATGCATCAAAGATGTTGCTTTTCTACAAAGAAATAAAAAGAAGAGCTTTAGTGTCTCAAACTCATGATATTTCTTGTCCTAGTTGTTGTAAGAATTCTTTACCAGTTCCTTCACTATTTTTCTCTATGCAATATCAACTCATCTTGCTGTTTTCTTTCTTTTATTCTCTTGTAAAATTTCTGATCCTTAAAAATGACAAAAAAATGAATTGTACTTTGTTAAATGAATTAGCTTGAGCCAAATAGGTGAATTTGTTTCTTAATTGTTGCACTTGGTTTAAACTTACCATTTACTAAAATTAGGATAAACAAAAGTAGCACGAATTAATATTAATTTTCTTAAATGTTAACTTAAGGATTCGTTGTGGTAGTTTCACTAACTGTTTTGAGCAAATCTTCTTCTTAACAAAGCAAAGTTTTGATCTGAAATGATACCGCAGTAAAAGAAATATCGTGCATGTGTCGTATATTTGAATAAATTTTGGAGTTGGGAAAAAAGTTTACTAATATTTCTGAGCCTAATTTTAAATTTTTTTTACATTATTTTATATGCATATTTTATAATCATCACATGCATTATGAAATTTATTTAGCTCTCATATGCATTAGAGTTTATATTTTGGTGAATAATTTCAAGGAACCCCATATATGAACTTCAAAGAAAAGGTTTTTTAAATCTGTCTGCATTAGATTCCTAAATAACCATAGAGCTAACCATGTACTTTTGCTTAGTAGTCAAATTTTAGTCCCTCAAATGAATTAAACTAGTAACCACAACTTTTTAAAGATGACTTTCTCCAATGCTCAAATTATGCAGATCTTGAAACCAAAAACTTCTACTAAACACCCATGTCTTATCATATTTGAACTATCTATTACAAGTGATGATCATAAGTCTGTTTAATGGCAATAAGTAGATGGTAACATAATACGATAATCCTAGAATACACACCTTACCCAAGAATTTACAAACACATTACTAGGGTCCTTAACTTCCACAGATGCATATGAATAGCTTTACATCAATAGGTAAAGATATTAAGATCATAAGACCCTACATAAGCTTTGTTTGATTTCCTTTCAAATGCTATTTCAAATTTTCTTGTTCTTTTCATACTCAATTTTTATCACATTTTTCATAAAGGCTCTATTTTTATTGAAATAAAACTCTTTTTTTAAATACACTTTTCAAAACCTTTTTTCTAATCTTACAAGTTATCATACCAAAACCATTCAAAAGAACCAACCTGAAGCCATATTGTGCCTATTAAATCGAGCATCTACTCAAATCTATACCTTTTCTGAATTTATGTTTTGTTTCCCATGCAAAATTTACTTCCCCACATAGATGTCTCAAATTTGAAAATCAATTACATACATATGCAGCCTGTGATCTCCCAAATCCAATCTCACTCTTTGAATGCATATTTGACAAATCCAATACCTTACAACTCATTTTTCCAACATAATGCATGTTTCCTATAACTTCTAATGAAGTTATTGGCACAAAAGAATAAACAAAAAAAATGCTATTGAAGAGGCTGTGAGGACCATTCAGCTCTTGACCATGAACTGCTGGAAATGACACCCTAAGGTATGAAGATACCTGCAAAAAAGCTTCATCTAACGTTTTCCCTGCAAAACCCTCCAATGTTCAAGTCAACACCAGAGTTAAGGCAGGAAAGAACTCAAGCAAAACAGGTCTAATAATATTAGCAGATTTTTGCAGGGTAGATGGAGCACCAATTGTCTATATTAACAACTATCAAGGGAATCACACTAAAAGTATCCTTAAGGAGTGATGTCAATCTAAAAATCATATATTTCATTTGAGTCATTCAAATGTTTTTTAATATCTTTGGAGATATAAGTTAATTTCTCTATTTCAAAAATTTTCAAAGAAAATGGTTTAAGGTAACTCATAGACATTGCAAGTGTCAAGCTACAACAAACGAATGGAATGTAATGATCCTTCAGGAGGGACGACCATACATAGCATAACATTACCTAAGTTGCTTTTACGTCATAACGAACCATTGAATGATATCACTAGCATTATATTATATGCCACCTATATTACCTGTAAGTTGATAACTAGGGCATAATTAATGATAGTACTAATGCCTTGATTGGCATGCAAGTATCAAAGTTTTTTTTTTGTATTGACTTATCTTTCAAGTTATAAATTCTCTAGAAGATCAAGTATAGGATGGTCGATGTATATCAACATTTTCATACTACCACAATCACACACTAGACACATCAAAATGATCACTATAACAATTAGAAAATGACAATGGCACTACACATGAAGTCGCTCGTCTCATTATTTATTAAATTTTGTGTGTATTAGGTCGATGATCTATCATATTTTATGCATATTAGATTAGTTTCTTTTATAAAAGGAGAAGTAAAATGCTTGTCCAATACTTGTAAAGAGAAATTGGGCTCTAAATCCTAAGTACACAAGTCGTAATTCATACCATTTTGTTAGCCCCCTCCACTATTCTATTTTTTTTCTCTATTGATTAATAACCTACTTCATCAATTATTAATCTCCCTTTTCCACAAGACCAAACCATTAAAATTACTAGCAAAATAGTGAAGCATGTCTTTGGTGCACCACTAACATACTCTATTTTCTATTCATCTATGAGCTGCCATTTTCAACTTTAACAAATGAGAAGTACTATACCAACTCAAAGTTTCATTGAATTGTAAAAATGTTAAAATCAACAACAAAAAAACAACAGGGAATGTGCATCTTCATCCATAACTCAAGAAAAAAACAAATAACAATTTGAATCCATCCAAGATTAAGCAGATCCATTTCATTTTGCATTTGCAAAAAAGCTAAAAATGGAGTTACAAGCCATACATAAAAGGGATAAGCATTTCTTTATTCTATACACAAACCTACGTTGAATAACATCTTCAGATGAAGGACGAAGTTGCATCCTTCCTCAAAAAACCACAACATAGGCCCTGCAGTTTTACCTTTCCCCAATTCATAATACCCGTAAAAAAACGATCAACTGTAAACGCACTTCAGAAAACGCTGACCGAACACAAATCAGGTTGCATTTTCCCCTCTTTGCATGTCAGATGTGTTGTACAACATCTAATCCCCCGAAAGCCGATGTTTTAAATGCTAGAAGAACAGCAACAATTAGGGCAACGTACCAATCCGTTTTCATTACACTTCTCACATCGCCGCATCCTGCCCTCCTCCTCCACGAACAACTTTCGGCTCCCACTGCAGCTACCGCAAGGAATGAATCGGACGCCGCCACAGCCCCCACATACATAAGCAGGATCCTGCACTGCTACCCCCTCGAGCAACCTCCCAAGCTCTCCGGTTTCGTGGAGCTGCCGCACCTCCTCGGCGCCGCCCACGTGCCTGCCCCGTACGAACACCTGCGGCAGCGGCACCGGGCGTCCTTTACTGCCGAGTAGCGCCTGGAGCTCGCCTCGATAGGCCGCATCCAAGGAGACGTCCCGCTCGTCCACCGCTACGCGGAAGCCACGTAGGATGGAGCGAACGTAGCTGCAGTCCTCGTGCGTCCGGCGGATGCTGCGAAGGGAGGTGGTGTAGAGAACAACACGGGAGTTCGAATCGTGGCACTTGGGATCACCTTCGGCTAGGTTCTTCCAGAACGGGCGTGAGGCATCGGACGCTCGGCGGTGAAAGGTGTGGTTATACGTGAATGATCGAGGGAGGAAGAAGGGTTTCTTCGAAGCGGATGGGTCATCGAAACCGCCCATGGAAAAGAGAACAAGTCGTGGAAAGGCGGCGAGGTGATTATCGTTCGGCGACTGTAATGGCAAAAACAGACAATTGGAAGATGATTGAGGAGTCAGGAAGAAGATCAATTGCGAAGAAATAGGGAAAGATCACGACGATTGCTTACGTACATGCGTACGAATGCTTGCGGTGGAAGGAAAGGTTAGCTTCGCACGCGGGAGAACCTAAGGAGACCGACGGCGGGAGCCCGCACCGCAGAACGCGGTTGCGTTCTGCTGACGCGGTGAACATTAATTATTAGCAATAATAATTAAGCTAAAAAATATGAAAGCATATTTCTTTTTAAGAATCTCATATTTCAATTTTTTATTAAAAAATAATTTAAAAACCAATGCAAACATATATATATATATATATATATATATGCAAAATATTTTTTACAATATCAAAATATAATACCTAACATGTGCTGGACGAAAATTTCGATTAAAAGACTTTAATTTGAGTAATTTATGAATATATGATATAGAATGCAATGTGGTTGGCTTTGAGATAGTGCAGTCGAAGGTGGCTGTAACTTGATTGTGACTGCCTATGTCACTTGTGAATCAGTCACAATCAGTAGCAAAATAAGATTAGTGACGAATTGATCGGATCGATGGTGGATTGGTAGCTTAATTGGGTCTTATTGGGATTGCACCATTGCACATGTGGGTATGACACGATCTTGGGTAAACTCAAGCCAATGTTTGCCTTACATAGGTCAGCTCGGGCAAGCACGGGGTAGTGCAAACTAGATTGGGGTCAATGTGGGTCAACTTGGTAAACATAGGTTGATAAGATTGATGCAAGTCGGCACTATCACCTCTTGCAGGAGCTGGTCTACAAGGTTAGTGCATGTCGATATGCGTCAACGCGGTTGACAAGTCTCAATGCTTGTTGGCATTGGTAGCTTTTAAAAAGCCCTAATAAAACTATAACAGTCTTAGTTTTTCCTTATTTTATCCTTCAAATAGAAAGAGCTATTTGAGACGAGTCCAATGGTGTTTAGTTTGTAATTTTCGGAGCTCTAAGGAATAAATTATAAATTTTTAAAGATCTGGGATAAATTCGTAACGTTAAGGAAAGATTTGTAATTTTGTAAATGTCGGCATAGCTCAAATTCGTTTTAGCGGAAGGATATTTGCAATTTTAAAAGACGTTGGCTGCTGTAACAGCCTTACTTTTTCTTTATTTTATTTTATTTTACTTTTGTTGAAAGAGCTCTTTGAGACGAGTCTAACGGTGTTTAATTTGTAATTTTTGGAGTTTTAAGGAATAAATTATGAATTTTTAAAGATTTGGGATAGATTTGTAATATTGAGGATATATTTGTAATTTTGTAAATGTCTTCATAGTTCAATTCATTTTGGCGGAAGGTATATTTGTAATTTTAAAGTTGTTGGCTGAGCTGGGTATATATGCAATTTTAGGAATTTCAGTGCAGGTTTATTTCTCCCAGCAGAGGATATTTGTGTAAATAAAAAGTTGGGAAGGGGTGTTATGAAAAAATGCTGTTCATGGCAAGTCGATTCCGACCGCGTTATAAAAACAGAAGCAGGGTGCATTTTGAAAAGCATTTTTGCAAAGAACACCGATTGCGGGGAGGTTGCCGGAGTGCGAGGGCGAGATTTCCGACTACTGGCGCGTGCTCAGCGAGGTTCTGGCACGCTACAGTACTGCTGCGAGGATTTCGATGAATTCCGGCATGCCACGGTGACGCCCGGCGAAGATTTCTGTAAGGTAAGAAATAATTTATTTGTCGTCAAGGTTATGTAAGTTTTCCGGTGAGCGGCTGAGACTGAAAGGACGGAAGTCGAGCTGAAATCGACCGGTTCAGTGGGTGAATCGGCCAGTCCAACGCAGGCGAAATATTTGGTTCTGTCGGACTCATAGGAGAGAGAGGGGGAACCGGTCCAGGTTTTGGATCGGGTCGCGTGGTTGAACAGTGAGCGTTGCCCGCTGCCGGTCCACGCGACAGGAAACCAGCAAGAACAAATAGCCGAATTCAAGATTTTGGCTGTTTAGGAACAGCTTTTAGAAAGCTTTTCGGCGCGGGTGGTCCAGCGCCAGTGTAAGCCAATTTTGGGATTTATTTTGAGGGTTTGTTTGGGAAAGCTTTTTAGAAAGCATTTTTGGTTAATGAACATATTTTAATTTGTGACAATGGCCTTGTAGGACATCAAGAAGACAAATTAGAAGTGGGCAAGAAAATTTGGTACAGCAAGTCGAGGTAGATAAATTCCTAACCCTTTGATGTAGCACAATATTATATGTTTTTACATGCTTTTCTTACTATTATAGTATTTTGATTGTTGCATATGATGTTTATGGCATAAAAAGGAAGAAATACTATGGTATGGATTACTTATGCATTTGTATGAAAACTAAAAAGAAAGAAATAACATTGTATGATAATAAAATAAAAAGGAAGAAACAATATGAAAAGAAAGGTCTTTTGATATGGCATAATTATTTGGAATTATGATTAGAAATGATAGTAAAAATGGATTCCCAGATAACATTATCCTCACCACTAGGCCCAGCATGTGTTGCAGGGTATCGATCTTCGGATCAGATATCTGCCTAGTGTCTACACCAGGCCCAGTGTGTGTCGCAAGGTATCTATCTTCGGATCAGATATCTGTCTGGTATTATGTGCTATGACTCCATGATGATTTACACCAGGCCCAGCATGTGTTGCAGGGTATGGTACCATACCTGTCTGGTGGTACTAGGCCTAACATGTGTTGCAGGGTATCGATCTTCGGATCAGATATCTGCCTAGTGTTATGTGTTTGGTTGGATGCCAGCTGGAGGTCATTTATTGATGATGATTGGATCCAGAGGATAATGCGTCAAAAGGAATTGGCCCCGATAATAACACACTATATAAGGAACTAACATTTCTTTATGGTTTTTCATTTGGCATTACCTTCTATATATGACATCTGGTATGGTTTTCTCTTTATGCATATGATTCATCTGTGCTATTCATGGTATGCATTTTCATTTATATTGGGTTAACTATGTGGATTCATCTACTGAGATGTGTAAAAATCTCATTTGGTGCTTACATCACAGGTCATGAAACCACTGCACCGAGAGATGGGAATGGTGCTGCTACAGAAGAGTCATTTTCAAGAGATGTGCGAGAGAGGGAAAGTTTTGGTGTGATTAAATGTTTAAAACATGCCTTTATATCTATACTTTGGATTTTAGGAGTTGGTGTTTCTCTCACCGTCGGGTCCCTACCTTGGGTATGGTTCTTTGTCCTCACTTAGATGTTGTATCTCGCGACTCTAATGATAATTTTGTGATCTAATGGTACCGTGAGGTGGGGGCTTGATAGCTGTGCTGGGTATATGTGTAATTTTAGGAATTTCGACGTATGTCTCTCCGGGCAGAGGATATATGCACAAATAACGAATTCGAAGGGGGTGTTATGCAAAAAGCCCATTCTCGAGCATTCTAGCAGTCGGTTCACGAGGGTTCGAGAAATTTTAGCTGTGGGTATAAAAGCTAACCAGGGGTGCGTTTTGAAAAGAACTTCAGCAAAAACTAATTTGGCTACGGGGAAAGCGTTTGAAAAGCACTTCTGCTAAAACGCGACTGCGAGGAAGTTGCCGGAGTGTGAGGTTCTACAAAAATGTGACTGAGATGAGAATTCCATAAGTGCGAGATTTCCGACAACCACTGTCGTGTTCTTAAAGGATTTCGTAAGGTCCATAAGGTTACAATGACGACGACAAGGATTCCGAGAGTTCGACATGCGACAATGACGACCGGAGAGGATTTTTTCGTACGGACATCAAGATGAGGTAGATAAATTCCTAAACCTGTGATGTAGCACATTAATATGTGTTTTTACATGGTTTTCTTACTATCACATGGTGTTTTGGTTGTTGTTTATTTCAATTTCATAAAAACTAAAAAGGAAGAAGTATAGTAAAGAAAGAAACAATATGATAAAAAAAGAAACAATAGGGAACAAAATGGTCTTTTGATATGGCTCAATTATCTAGATTAATGGTTGGAAATATGGCAGCAAGAAAAAGGGATTCCCAGAGAACATTATCTTCACCACTAGGGCCAGCGTGTGGGATCCCAAGGTATCAATATTCGGATCTGATATCTGCCTAGTGTTATGTGCTATGACTCCATGATAATTTACACCAGGCCCAGCCCGTTGGATCGCATGGTATAGGTACCATACCTACCTAGTGGCACTAGGCCCAGTGTGTGGGATCGCAGGGTATCGATCTTCAGATCAGATATCTGCCTAATGTTATGTGCTTGGTTGAATGCTGGCTGGAGGTCATTTTCTTGATGATGATTGGATTCACAGAGGATAATGCATCAAAGGGAATCGGGTCCGGTAATAACACACCTATAATCGAAAATAATAAGGAACTGACATTTCTTTTGGTTTTTCATCTGGCTTTATATATGACATCTTGTATATGTTTAGTTTTATGCATTTGATTCATCTTCACTGTTCATGGTATGCCTTTTTATTTACTTGGTTAATTATTATGGATTTATCTACTGAGATATGTCAAATCTCATTAGTACTTACATCACAGGTTATGCATCCCATGTATCCACTACATCGAGAGCTGGGAAAGTTGCTGATACAAGAGAGCCCTTTTCACCAGATGTGTGAGAGAGGGGAGATTTTGGTGTGTGAACTTTTAAAAACACGTTTTGTTTGTATTTTGGGATTTTAGGTCATTATGTAAATATTTTAGTTCAGTTCCATGTTTTGTTTTTGAAATTAGTTTGAATAGGAGTTGGGGTTTGTCTCACTAATCGGGTCCCCACCTTAAGTTTTGTTCCTTGTCCTCACTTGATGTTGTAACAGCGAAAAATCTTTGATGTCTTGTTTATCTAGTGGTACTTATTTGAGATGGTGGGCTTGACAAAAACACTCTTAAATCTTTAATAATCCCTCTGATGTCACTGACACTCGAAAGACTGTATCTTTACCTATGAAGAGAGAGAAAAAGTGGTGAGGGTATTCGACGACTCAAGAAGTGGTGAAGATATATGATCACTTTTGAAGACATAAGAAGAGAAAATGGACAAGGTTTTCGATGAAGTCGAGATTATGGATGGAGGAAGAGGAAGCTTGTTGAGGACAAAGGAAGAGAAAGCTCGTTCGGAAGCAACTCGTTCTATTATCGGTCTTTGATGATAAGTGCGAAGGGCTTCAACCACATTGAAGGGGCTTCCCATAGGTTTCTTCTGCCCCTCCTCGTTGTTGGAAGGAAAAGTAGATCTTATATTTGTGCTCAATGAATGGTGCTAAGATCATATTAGATTCTTGCATCCATTTACTAATCTAGTGTGAAGACTTTTTCCAAGAAACCCAGCAAGTGTGATAGTCTACACTATTTTTTTCTCCTTTTTAAGGTTTTTTCTTCTTCTTTATAAGATAACAAAATACTAAAATAATATATATGATCTCTTATAATGTAATAGTGATATACAATATTTTAACATTTTTAATACATAATTTCTTTGTCAAAATAAAAATAAAATGAGTTAATATCTAGATTCTCTGAATACTCCATCTAGTTTTATTTGTAATACATTATTTATTTTTTATAATTATTAATACTAAAGAAAAATCGAATCATGAACATTGGCTTAATAAGCAAATTACTTATGCATATAAATTAATACAAATATTCGATCATATCATATATTTAGTCAATATCATAATAAAAAATAATATTATTTGCATGCAATTTAACACACATGCTATAAGTGTCTTATGTGTGTTTTGTGCTGTTTCTTGATATGCTAAATGATTCTAATTATAACAAAAAAATCTGTTACATATATTATAAAACCAAACAAGATCTATTAAAATGAAACACAACTTGATAATTTCTTTTGACTTGATTGTATATTTTTAAAATTTTATCAAAGATCCAACATTGCCAAATAAATTGGTATTAATGGTTCTCTTACTAATATTAAAAAAGAGATATATTTGATAATATATTATTAATAAAACTTTATAAAATACTTAACTATAAATGACAAACATTTTTTGTTATTTTCTCAAAAGTTTGTAATGATCTTTTAATATTATATTGATTTTATTTTTTAGATTAAAGAAAGTAAATAGGCATATGCCTTGTTTTAAAATATATTTTTTTTTTCAAAAAGTTGAACTTAAAATTAGTATGTTAAGTAAAATCTTTGAAAGAAAGATTTACAAAATTGATTTAAAAGCAATTTTTTTTTTAAAGACATGATAGAGTAAGTATTTAACATATAATATTTAAATAGAATATGCCGTTAATAATATATTTTGATTTTTTTTCCTTGAATGCACGGCGAGCTATAACAGTGACCAAGCAAATCGATTACCGTTCGTCAAGACTGAAACCACAAATGCTTTCTCCTCGTCGACGGAGCCCAACAACGAAGCCATTCACCTTTCCCGTATGTTTCTTCCGTTGCATCGCTGCGGCGAAGAGGTTTCTATCGAACGAATCTTCTTCTTCCGTCGTCTCTTACCTTCCGGTCATGGATCCTTCGCGCTTTGGGCGTATGCGAGCAAGAGGTACCCGGTTGCTGCGGCCTAGACGCCCTCGTCGTTCTTCGCCTCTTTAACTCGGGTAAGCTTGAAAATCTCCGGGTACTTCAGCTGAATTAATGATTTGTGTAGTTATTGGCTTTATTGATTTTTGTTTGTATTATTTACCGACGATCTTATCTGCTTATCGCAACTGATTTATTTGATTCGTGTCCTGGATTTTGCCATCTAGGAAAAGTTATCAGGAACGGTGACTTAACAAAGTTTATCCACACAATAGTGCCTATGGATATTACACGGGGTTTACGAGTTTTATCGAAATTTGAGTTGCTATCAAGCCTTCTTTTAATGCAGCGTTCATTAAAAACAATTTGAATCAGAACGTTTCTTTAATACATATTTGGCATGCATTTATTCCTATTTGCGGAAGTAGAGTATCTAATTATAATTAAGATGTGATCCTGATATTTGGAAATATTTTTTGAAGAAACTTGTTCGTAAGAAATGCATATGTTTGTGATGAATCTTTTTATTTTGCAAGTGCTCAAATGTGATATATGATATCAGTTTCTTATCAACAACGACCTTATTCATTATAGTTCTCATCATCTAATTTTTATCGTTAATGTCTTGTGCAGCATAAAGTTTTTTTCCCTTGTGTTCTTTGGTGGGATTACTAATGTTTGTGCCTGTAAATTATGCATCTCTGCTGCCATCAGATGTAATTTCCTCCATGGTTTCATTTACAATTTCCAATGTGGAATCAGGCTTTAACGGGTGTTCATTTCGTGTGTACCTTTAACAGATCACAGCTTTGGGTATTTATGACCATTTGCATTAGTGTCTGGAGATCATGTAAATGATCTTTCATTAAGGCAGCATGCATATGTTTTTTTTTATTGCATTTAGTATTCATTGATTATATTTGCAGCAGTATTAAGCCACACAGAGCTGTCCGATCAGTCATTTACTAACATATCAATTTGTTGTCCATCACGATGAATGAAAAGTCCTAAAATTCCCCACCAAAGAAGTTCCACCCTTGGACCCCAGTGCTTAAGTTAGAGAAAGATTCATGGAATCTGGCCATGGGCCATAAGAATTACTCCTAGCACAAAGGGGATAAATATTGGACATAATTTTTGTATCGTGGGTATTTGCTTACCTTTGTCCCCTATTGCCCATGGTTTCTAAAGGGGAAGAAGATGCTCCGAGGAGGGTCCACAGTAGATAAGATGTAGTAGGTCTCTCATTGTTAGATATGAAGGGATGATTTTCATTTGATCAGATGTGGGAACATAGTACTCATGTTGCTGTTTTTGATAGATAACAAGAGAGGAAGACATATTGCTAGAAGTATCATATGGCATGATTGAAAGTAAGTACATGACACTAGACATGGTAGAACGAAACTATTATTATTAGTTTGTAACACATATATGGTAGTACAACATCACCGTAGGCTAGTCTCTTTGTTTGGATGATGAGGTGAAATATAAACAGGAGTTCTTATAACCTTGTTTGATAGAATTTTCAAGGCTTCAACAATCATAAGGTCGAGTTGCACATAGGTCAAAATTTGATACTTGTTAATTTTGGATATACAAGAATGTTAGATTTATTGGAGGTATCACGAGGTTATATATTGACATTGACATGACTGTTGATGTCATAATTTTGCCTAGCCTAAACATGTGTGCGAACTTGCTTATAGATTTGTTGTTATGTATATGCTTGGTTCCATCTCATCAAATTTTGCTAAATCATAGACCCTTAACTTTATAGTTACAAACATTCATGTGGACCTTTAAGGTCATGAAATCATTTGACTTAGACCTTTGTAATGCTCTTAACCCCTTAAATCAGTCCTTTTGTTCTTGGTTTATTTTTTTGAACCATTTCTCAAGGAAATTGTTTTTCAACTGCGTTTTTACAAGCTGGACCATGTATCAATATTTGCAAGAGAAAATTTTGTGGCTACATAGAGAATCTTGGGTCAAGATAGCTTTACAAATAAGTTTTGGAACTTCGTAGTTTTCCAAACTATTCTCATGGGTGATCAAGGATAAACTTATTATTAAGAACCATTGTGCTTGTGAGGCAACACTTGTTGCCTTTAAAATGTTTGTCTATGGGTTTTGGATTTTATGCAAGGGATTTAAATTTATATATGCCATATAAGCAACAATAGTCCTTTTTATTTTGAGCTTGGTCTTCAAAGGTTACATGAGATATTAGTAAAACTACATGCCAAATGGTGGTAAATGCCCTTTTGTTATTGATCATGGCCTTTAGATGTTACATGAGGGTTTGAAGGCCTACATGATGCATTGGTGACAAAGGTTCTTTATAGGCCTTGGTTCGTAGAGGCCATAGAGAGTTGTGGAAGCTAATGAGCCCATGGGTGATTCTTGTTAAGGGAGTAACATTTTAGGGGGTTAAAGTTATGTCAATACACATGATTTTTCAAGACATTTTAACTTGTAAAGTCTATGCTCACCAAGTGTCCACATAAACACATAGGAAAATTATTGGAGTCAACCACTTTTAAACTATTACATAACCATGGTGAAGGAGGTCAAGACTCATGAGAGTACTAAATCATATAAGCTGCTTGATCCTAATCAAATCATAACTTATTTTGATATTACTTGTAAGATAACAAAGATACTAAGAGTGTCAAATTGGGCCCAATATATAAGCATATTCTCATCAACTTGAACACTTAAGCTATTGGGCAAGGCCAATCACCTATATATTAATAAAAAGTTTTGAATATATAATATCAAACCATTCCTCATGTGTATGTCAACAATCTTCCACCTTGATTATTGAATTTACTTCCCCTTGATGGGCCATTTTAAGCTTTTTAGTACACAATTAGAGTCACTCAATCATGTGGGAGTCATTCACTTTTGATTTTTATACAACCATCTTAGAGGCCAAGGTCTATGGGAACACCAAATTTCATAAACTAGTTACATCAAATTTGAACCTAACACCATTTGTTAGAGGAGTAATACTTAAGCAGCCCAAATAATTCCAAATACATAAATGCATACCCATCAACCTAAAAGCCTAAGCCAATAGAAACTAGTCATCACTTGTTTATGAATGTCGTAATTTAGTTGTTGGATACATAATGTTGAATATTGGCTTTACATGTACCAACAGGTATTTTTGTATTATCCTCGAAGTGGGTTATTTTTTGTTGGATATTGGCTTTAACCTTTGGCTAGGTAGCATTTGTAAGCTTGAACCATACCCATAGTAATAATACTATTTGATACTATGAATTTCATAGCCAGATGATTTGCAAAATCTACAATTTCAATGGTATTCAGAGTTGTTGTAGGTGGAAGTTGCCTTGATAATTGTAAATTCATTCATAAGTGTTGTAGGTCAACGTTGTTGTGTAATTTTGTTTAATAAAAACAAAGAGTGTAACCTTTGCTAGCTACAAAAACCTAGTACCACTCATCTAGTAAAAACTTGCTGCAGATGAGAGATCTAAAGTGTTGCTTGTGTCAACAAGTACTTTCTTCACTATAATATTTTTTGATGTTATTAGTGATTATGATAGTCATACGAGATTTGCCTTAGCTGCAAGGTTAGTAGTAGAGAATGTTAGTGGTTTAATCTCTTATGTTTGTTTTCTCTCTCTGAGCTCTTGTACTTGCATGTTGTTAATATTAAGTTATTTACTCATTTTATCCTATCATTTTTATATCAATACAACTTATTGAACATACAATGTGAAACTATTTTTCATGTATAATCAAGAATCTCCTTCTCATAATAATCCCTTTGGATTTATCACTCCCATTGAGCCATTTTAACCTTAAAGTATATGCATATCTAGGTTCCACTTAAACATGTTGGAGCATTGTTGGATTCATCAACTTTTACTCAAACATCATAGAAGCTAAGGCCCATGGGAGTGCTGAGCTACATAAACAAGTTAAACCATACCTTGATCTAATGCATTAGTATATAGGATTGTGAGGTATGGTTATATAATATGATCCTATGTTTGTGTAACATTCAATTGCTTTGGTAGTGATTTTGTAGTTACCCTAATCTAGGTACATAAGTGAACTTTTGTAGGGATTTAATTGATTTGGTAGAAATTCACCAACAATAGTCAAAATTCAAATAATTTTGATTGTAATTGGCAATGAGGTCATCTTGACCTGATTTTCTTTATTTAAACATGGTGATTTCTAATCCTTTTTAGCTGAATTGCACCAATGTCCACACCAACACAACAAAAAAGCACTATCACATTACAACACTAGTGCAAACAAAAATACTATAGAATAATGGTGGAGCTACACATTGTACAACACCAATCCTCAAATTTCACATAATCAGTTATGGTTTGGCTTCAAAAACCCTTGTGTTATATGGTTGCATAGGATGATTGACCACGTGAGTTTTTGTTGACTGAAACTTGTACTTGATTCTTTGCATTATTTTGTGTAACTATGTTTCTTAAACTTGTTATGGGATAATTATTTAGAATGCAGCTCTGATAAATGTGTCTAATTATAACTCTTGTATTTAATATCAATTTTTTCTGTTTTTAGTATTGTAAGCTGTATTTAGTTTGCAAAACATACTGTTCTAAAAGGGGGAGTAGGGTTAAATAATGAAGAAATAGCACCAAGTCTTGGATAATAAGGAATAGTAGAATAATAACATCAAAATCTTTAAACTTATTTCAGTTATAAAATGTGTGATCTTTTTGTTTCATTATAATCTTATGGTATTTCACCTGTCATGCAATTAAATTAAATGCTTAGTTACTTGACCACTGTTTGAAAACTTAGATCCCACGTAATTAGCCAGTTTTAGATTTTATGTGCAGGCTTTGGATGCATTTTTCTTGCTTATGTTTCATAGCATTCAATGCTATCTTTATGCTCTGTAAGGTGAGTCTCCATGTTTCTTCACCATTTGTTTGGTTCAGGCAAATGATCAAGCAACCTTATCATGACAGTTGTTTATTTACTCAGTTTTATCTTTTTTGCAGTCTACTAAGGTAACATTGCAATGTTTTTGAAGCTATGTTACTTTAGAGTACTAAAATTCCTTAAAAAGGTTCTTTCAGCATGATGAGGAGTGTGTGGATTAGCAAATGGGTAAAATGTGTATTTTTCTTTGTATCTAGCAGAAAATTTTGTGGTGGTTGTATTTTTTCGACTCATTTGTTTGGATACAAGTGCTTTCTTTAAAGCTACAGTGTTCTATATTGCTAGCTTCCTGCCCTGAGCGGATACCTTTCATGTTCTAACAGTGAGTTCAATCCTATTGCACATACAGCTTTTTATACTGAGTTTTAGAGGGATGGAAGGAATGACTGACTCTTCCAATGTTCAGCTTAGAGCAGTTTGATAACTAAGACTAGTCAACTTGAAAATTGATGCATTAGTAAACCAATGTCATGATCTGGCCATTAAATTTCACGGTCAAGGGATTGACTAGGAGGAATGTAAGCCATCTAATCAAGTAATGAAGCAAGAAACAACCTAGATTCCAATATCAGAAATAGGTTACAGAGCATGCGAAGATGAACCGATTGAAATTTGGTGGAAAATTGGTGCCTATATGTGAACTTCAGAAGCTGAGAACATGGGTGATTAAATGTAACAACTAAAGATGGAAGGGGCTGAAATAGGCCTTTTGAGCCTTCAAGAAACTTTCTATGATAACAATTATGTTTTTATGTTAGCCAATTTTTATTGATTTGTTAGATATTTTTAGAATTAGTTTTAAATCTTGTTAAAACATTTTGTTTCATGACTTATAAAACTGGGGTTACAATAGAGTTTGTTGAGATTGGTTATGGTCCAGTCCTATGTCGGTTTTAGCAAGGAGGATTCCATACGTTCTGGAGTTAAATTTATTTGAGGGCTGATGTGATTTGCGTATAACTGAACTGATGAATTCAATTAGATTCTAGGTTGTTTCTTTGTGTCTATGCTTTTAGCAGTGGCAAAATTATTAAGAGTTGTAACTTTGCAAACCCATGCAACACAAAATGCAAACAAATTATTTGACACAAAATCTTGATTGAGCATTCTAAAGATTAATGTTTATGCTAATTCTTTCACCTAATTAAGGAAAACTATAAGAACTTGTGAAATTTTGGTTGGACGTGGTGGAAAATATTGGAAAAGGTAGCTTGAGACAAATGTTTATTTACCCAAGGTACTTCTTTGGAAGCTTCAATGGGCAATGTGTTATGACTTTGATGTTGTTTTCTTTTTTTTTGTTTTAAATTTCAGCACTTTGCTTTGGGTGCTTACAACTAAATATGTATGGGAAGCACTTATAGCAATTGCAGAACAACATTAGGAAATCTATAAAAATTGCCATGGGCAGTTTTTTGATTATATAGATTGCATTGAACATTTGATAAACTATACTAGATTCTTTTGCTTTTTATAGAGAGAGAAAATGATTGGACAAAGAAAAGAGAATAGGGATTATTGTCAATATATGATGTTGGAAATTAGGGTTTTTTTAGAAAAAGGTAATAACATAACTAATCCTTTTTTTAGCATCAACATTCTCCATCTTGGGAAATGATTTGAAATTGATATTGAATTAGATTTGATTGTACGGTTAGACTTGCTCATTAAAAGCTTAAAATCTTTAGTAGAATTCATTTGATGTTGAAGTTATTAAGGTCCCTCTTATATGAAGGACTTCACACATGCTTGGCGGTGCTCTAAATAATGTTGGGATAAATATAACAAAAGTGAAGAAAATGTTCATTTTAACCCCTCATCTAAAGAAACCACTTATAGGATAGATGGTTCTCTTAACAATGTGGGATTAAAGAATTGAAAATAACAAGAAAAATTCAAAAATAAAAAAGGTTCCAAATAAAGTGCACGCTTCTACTAAGGTGGTAGTTGGAGGTTCAATAGCATAAAGAAATCGCTTAGGATAATTTGGTTAGACTAGCCAAAAATAAAACATCAATGTCACTGTTATCGTCTCAAGAGTGATGTATAAGGAAATGCTATAATTTGTTTAGAGATAATGTAAATCCTTAGGAGTGTTGTAGTTGACCCAAAATTGATGTTATCATTATCTAGATAATGCAGTTATTGTCCAATAATATTGTTGTTCTTTGGCTGATATTGTTATTGTAATCATATTGAAATGTTTTCTTGATGGGCTTAGTATGTCTCTTGGCCTAGATCGAGATGAAATTTCGATCGCCTTTAGAAACTTGTCTGATGCGTATACCAATTTTGAGATATTTGAGTATCTAAATTGAATCGAGTATCTACCATATGCACAATATTGTATCATTTTGATTCTTGTCATTTGAGTTGCTTAGAAAATGGTGAGGGCTGGGCAAAACAATAGCTTTGATGTAGTGTAATATTGATATCATGGTTAGGTTATGAGGAGATGGTCTAACACAAGCGTGATTATGTATTATATAACAGTGACATTTTGGGTGAAGGTCAGTGGCTATTAACATGTTAAATGCAAGAACAATAAATAATATTTTTTACAATGATTTCACATGTAGTAATAAAGAGAATGCACATGATTCTTTAGTCATTTACAAGCTTTGGATTATTAAGCAAGAAAATTTGTTATGATCACTTCAAGAGTAGCAAACTAAAGTTTCCATGACCTAAGTTAGAGCCAATGCTAAATGATAAGTGCTAAATAGCATGCAATGAGCAATGGAAACCCAGGTGATCAAATAGTGAGTACAACACATCCACATGTGCGAAGCTAACCAAAACCTGAAGAACAAAGCTCTCAAGTGGCTCTTAGTACGCATAGAGATAGAAGTAGAAGAGCAAAACTTAGAGAAATGTAGGGCTTGAAGTCATCAAAATGTCTCACCTTCACTTGTATTGCACTACGGTCAAACTGTAGTCATTGCATCACTAATGTTGCTATGGATTCATCAACAAAGTTCAAATACCATGCAGGCATGTCTTATAAAATTAGGAGATACAATGATTTTTATCACTCTAACTTTGTGTATTTCACCATTAATGGATGGATAATGAGACTGATATTTATTATGGGGATTTTATGTAAACACTTGGGCTGTCGGGATTTTCCATGAAATTACTTCAGCTGGGATTTTTTATTTGCCATTTTGTAAGGCTATAGATTCATTTGATTGGATTACATGAATCATATTGCCTCTGGAAATTAGCCCAATTCTCCTTTGCATCTCTTCTTTACTAACCATGTTTGGGATATAATAAAAGCTTGCTGATACTTGTTTAGTTCACACATCAATACATTTATATATTAGTGCAACAATAATATCCATTCCATCTGAATAATTGTTTTTATGCTTATAACTTGCTAATGATTGTCACAACTTCTATTCGTTGTTCTACAAGTTTATCTTGTTAAAGTTAACAATCAGTTTTGTTGCTTACCAAACCGCTTCATACCAATATATTTGTTCCTTGTTTAGATAAAGTTTGGCCTCTACTTCCTTAATCCTCATTGAATATTAACCAAGAGTAGCACAATAAATTATTCAAGCTGTGGGTAGTCCGTCACAATCTGACATTGATTATTTCTTACCTTTATTGGTGATGGGATCTATCTCAGTTAACTTTTGACAAGCCAGGTTTGATTGATGATAGATCTTAATTGTTGTCTTTTTTCTTTTACTTAGTGATTTTAATTTGGGCGTGATATGAGCTAAACATTCTTTTTTTTCATCCTTGATTCTTAACCCTAATTGCATAAATCAACTTTACAGCTATTCTTGCATCTCTGCCACATCAGTGATTATGATTGAATGCATGAATGCATATGTATATCCCCACATGTATGAATCCAGTGAGTAGTTCGATTTGATCTGGTTTTTGCTCAACTTATGTATGTGCTTTACCAGTCTTTTAGCCCAATTTTTTCCATTATAGTTTCATTACCTAAATTAGGAAAATTCATGATCATTCAGTTGTGCTCTAACCTGATGAATTTATATATCCAACCAAAGAGATGGATTATGAAGATGAACAGAAAGGTCGCTTGGAACTCCATCAAAGCGTTGCTTCCGGCTTAGTTCATCTTAAAAAAAGAGATTCTTCAGTGCAATTGCAGCAAGTAATTCCTCATATGCTCTGCTTTTTCAAGGTACGCTAGCCTTACTTTTACCTGTTAATTGATTGTGTGATTCTATTTTGTTTTGTAAGAATTTGTTAAAGGTCATACCCAGATTTGAGACAACAAGAATAATACCATATAAGAATCATTTAGTTCAATCGCAATTGCCTGGAACACCTATCTGAATTTTAAAATGTATCTATACACGAGTTTTTTTTTATAAGGTTTGCATTATCAGGCATGCGAGTAACAGAATAAACGCATAAAATTAATCGGTTAACATTATTTCATGCACAATCAACGATTCAAAAAATGCTGAGATCAACAGACCGACCATAAGCCTGGCGGCGCCTGCCGTCGCCTTGACGTCGCCGGCGCCCTCCGGATCTTTGAAGTTGGATGGGACGACGGTCTCCGGCACGGCGTCACCTTCGTCGCCGCTGGTGGGCGCCGGTGACCCCTCCGATGGATCGAGGCTCGGCGGCAGGCCCTGGCCGTGGGTGACGTTAATGACGAAGTGCTGGCCGTGGCGGCACTGCTCACCGTCATAGTTGCCAGAGAAGAAGAAGTTGGAGCCTACCTTGAGGAGGGGGACCGGCACGGTGACGGCGGCGGAATCGAATGTCGGCTCGCCGGCGGACCACTCCGTGGTGTCGTCTTCTTCGGCGTCGTCGTAGTCGCATCGCTTGTACGTCGTCTCGTTATAGGTCTGCACCACGGAGTGATTCTTGTCCGTATTGAATACTGTCGGCCATCGCGTGCCAAAAGAGGAAAAATCAAGATCGAAGTCGGTTTCGTTAATAACAGCCAAAAAAGGAACAAAAAAGATGAGTTGAATTAGTGAGGAGAATTGTCTTACTGAGGAAATCGCCGAGGCCGAAGTATTTCCCTACAGCCCACTTCTGATAATCCACCCTCGGCTCCATAAGGTCATCGTACCAGCCTAAGGAGTCTCCTACCGTGTAATTCCTATAGCCCTGGGCGCCGTGGAATTCGACGAATAGCGCATAGGAGAACAAAACTAGGCACGAGAATAGAAACCTGTAGCCGTTTCTATAACCCATCTTGTTTAATTAGGTCTGTTCACAAGCAACTAATTCGAGAGAGAGAGCTTTTATTGATATAATGTGCAGTATACCGGCTTCCTTCCCAGTAAAACTCCAAAATATCCCTACTGTTTTTATTTGATAAATCACTAAAAACTTTATTATTATGTGAATCCAAAAGCGTGATTAGAGAACCAGACGTGAGGGCTTTTTTGTAATTCAATCAATAGCCGCCATGGGAACGCAATTTGTTGTGTCGGTAGTTCACGAATCTCGTCACATGATCATAGCTGGACGATTACTACCGTCGGCCACATTGCTGCTTCGGTCAGCTCCACGAACAGAAAGCAGCCAACTCGAGCTGACTGTCACGCTGCCACGTGTTTCAACAGCTAATCCCCACAAAAAAAAAAAAAAAAAAGTGGAATTGCAGGAATACGTGATATGACACCTCAACCAAACTTTTAACAAAAAAATTATTTTCGTGTCCTCGTGTCGGGTTCGTGTACGAATAACACGGCCTTTTTATTTAGGAATCGATAAATTAGTAACACACAGTAAAATATATATATTTGTACCAAATATTGCCCAACTTAATTTACTTCAACGTCAACCGCCTTCAGGAGGCAAACACTTGAGGAGAAGTAGAACTGGGTATGGTGACGTCTGAAAATTAAATATAAATAATTAATATAATAATAATATGAAGGAAGGAATAAAGCATATTACTTACTGCCACATTTGCCAGGGGATAAAGGTTTGTTGCAGATTCGGGCGACGTCGACGACTTTATGTATGTCGACCAGCTTTAAGAGTTCGGACGTGACGTGGCTGCAGAAGCAGGTACGGTCGATTGCCTTCACCGCGGCACAGCAGACCGGCGAAGGGTTTACCGCCTTGGGGCCATTCTTGAGAACGTAAGACTCGCATTCGGCCAACAGGTTGGAGAAGAGGCCTCCGCAGGCGTCGCCGACGTCCGCCGGGGAGGGGCCGCCGAGGGGGAGGAGGTAGGCTTGGGTTGCGAGAGAGAAGAGGAGGAGGAGGACGTATGGGATGTTGGAGGCCAAGGCCGTGGAAGCCATTTTGTGTTGGTAAGTTTGGGTTTCGATTTTGAGGTGATTTTATAGGAATTAGGGTTTGGTCATGGGAACGGTGTGTGTTTGTGTGTGTGACAGTGAGCTTACTTACGTGCATGGGGGGATCTTCTTTGCATGAGATTGGTGTGACTATGTTTGTGTTGTTTCGAGTGTTCTTTTTTTTTGGAATAAATTTTAAAACAAAATTTAAACTAATAAATTTAGATTTAATATTAAATGAACACATTCAAATCAAAGTGTCATGTGAGTGATAATTTACTATTGATATTCATCCACCACTTTTTGTTGAAAATATTAATAAATTAATTAATAGTATTAAAATTTACATTTGGTACTCTCAACATTATGATTATTTACAGTGGCTAGTATTTGTAAGATAAAAGAGCTCAAAATAAACTAAACAAGAAGGAGGCCATTTACAAGTCATTTTTATTATATTTTAATTTATTTTCTTTATTTGCATACATGCAATAGCATTATGATTGACCTCAAAAATATAGTTAATAATTCATAATTAAACAAATTTATGATTACATTGTTTTGTAATTTTTTGTTTATTTTTCAAACAAAGAATATCAAAATTCAATATTTAAGATTTGAGTATTTGCTCGTTTTAAAATGTAATATCAAGTGAACAATTCATCCAAATCTAAGTATGGTGACTTATAATTTGTTATCAATAATGTGTTATATTATTTTTTGGTATGTCTTAACTTTTTTCTTAATTTACATGCACTAAAATACAATTAAAAAAACCTAAAAAATATAATAAACCATTAAAATTTTGAATAAAAATGTAGTTCTATTTGATCATATGTCATTAATTGAAATTCTATTCTATTTTCTATAAACATAAAACCTTTTATTTAAGCTCATAATTTTGATTGAAAATAACCTATCATTATATATTAGTGGAATAACTACATACCAAAATGTTCTTTTACAAAGTATTAGTACAAATTTTAATAAATTAATTAATTTGATACAAACCAACAAAGATAATACCTTTTTGTAGAGATGTTTTTATCATTTTTAAATTCTTAGAATTTTTCTTGAATTTCATCACTAGGCTCCTTTGGTTTTTTAAGCTTACCTTTTCTTTTAGTTTTATGATAACATGCACCTTTTGTCATGTGATATTTATAAGATGATCACTCCATTTTTATAGTTTTTCTTTGATCAATAATTTAAGTTACATTTACTATTATTAGTATTACAATTATTTAAATAAAAAGAGTTCAAAATAAACTACAAAAAAAAGAAGTTATAATTTAACCTCACATAATTGATATAAGTATAATAAAAATATGATCAATAAGAATAATAATGATAAAATAGAAAAGAAAAAGACATCAAATTTATGCTTTTTTAATATATGTTAATTTTAATTTAATGAATAACAATTAATCATATGATTTTTTTTATTGTCAAAGATGAGAAAAATAAATGAACAATTAACTTTGGTTATTTTAATGACTAAATCAAGAAAAAACATATGAAAATCTTATTGATATGAGAAATAAGCTACAAAGAAATTAAAATGATATTCTTCAATCCTTACGAGAAAGAAGATAAAAAAATGATTTGTTATGACCAAGGGACCTTGATGGAGAAGAGATAGAAGTTGCTTAAGAGATCACAATATAATGCAATGACAATCTAGTGTCTCATTGTTGTTTATTAGGGTTTCTAGAAGTATTGATAAACAGTAACTATCATAAATTCTCTATCATACCCACTTATCCAATTGTTTTTTATGCATCAAGTTAATCATGAACTATTTGAAATGCATGTCTTCAACCAAAACATGCATATAGCTCTACAAGAAAAAAATGTTTTAGGTCATAATAAATATAGCTATCATGGTTTTTAAATCAATGGTAGAAGATGTAGCCCACTATTATAAAACCATAGGGTTTGACTTGCATAAATATTATCATACATAAACACTTATGACAATGATTTCTCGTCCATACTCATTGCCACAACTTTTATATAATTATAGCCTTGGGTTATGCTTTTAAGGAGCTATGGTGGTGGCTTAATTCTCAACTAAAGTCTTAAGCTTTTACGTTGGCAACAAACATGTTTTAAACTACGACTAAAACTTTTAGTTTAGTAACACTTGAAGCTTAATCAACAATTATAGGCGTGCAATTTGTAAAGCAAAAATTGCTTGTGTGTCAATTTCTACAAATATCTCATGTATTGATTCATATCTCACAATTCATTCTAAAACCTATCAACTCTCACTCCAACAACATATCATAACATATATCAAAATAAGTCATGCTATTGACAATTATAATTAAAACAATAAAAATTCATGAATCCACAATGTAGTTATCAATGAAGGAAGATTTTCATCATATCACATAAGTATAAAGTTCACTCTCATATATGAACTATATAATACATAATAGATGTACAAAAAACTTGTCAATCCTTGTCATTCTCATTATCCTAATTATCCTTGTCATATTTGACATGTTAACTTGCATGTGAAAAAAAATATTGGGTTTAATTGAAGCAAATTCAAATTAAAAATGTTTAAATTAAGTAATGCACATATAACTATCAAATATAATCACATACACATAAATTAAATAATACACAAACATCATGTAGATAATTTAAGCTTTAATACCTCAAGTAAGACTCGAGCTAGCTCGTAATCAAATAAAGCTCGATCTAACTGAACTCCTTTGGGTTTGAAATGATCCACAGACTAAGCTTGATCTTATAATAGCGGTGAACCAATCTAAACCCATTGCTTATTTTAGGCACTAAAAAAAATGCTTGATTAACTACATAAAAGTATCTCCACTACTCAAAATAAAGGGTTGCTTATTATTGAAAAATGACAACACATGCAAAAAACAAAAGGCAAAAATCATTTTTCGTTTTTTCTTTGAAGTTCAAAAGCTTATGATAAAATTCAAGACAAAAGGACAAATTTTCAAAATAAAAATATTTTATGTGAATAGAAATTTTTTGGAAATGAATTGAAGGTCTTTTGAAAATTGCTTAGAAATAAAAACCTTCAAAAGTATATGCAAGTTGCATGTTGTCCATTTTTGCACTTGCATGAAGGTTTAGGTGGCATATTGCCATCACAGCCAGCTAACGTTTGTAACCAAGTGGTCCGGCTCTTCAATGTTAAATATGCCCTTCATTTTTGTTAGATGATGATGATGATGATGACAATCATAATAATAATAAATTTAAAAATATTATTATTTATATGTTGGGAATAGTAAAAATGAATTTTTTATTAAAATTTTGATATTTTTAAATTAACAATAAGAAAACTTTGAAAAAGAGCATTGAAGAGAAGTTTTCAAGTAAAATATAAGCATAAATGTAGGTAAGAAGCAACCTAATATCTATCCACCATTGAATCTATTAGTATTTTGTTCAATTAAATGTCATAAAATGCTTATATGATATAGAAATGATAATAAACCAAGAGTTTAAATGCAAATCAAATTAAGGTTTTCTTTGCAAAAAAAAAAAAAAAAGAATATTTTCTTCAACATTTGAAATAAAAAAAAAAACTTTGAAGAAAGAGATTTGAAAAGAAATTTGCAAATACAATCGAAGCATAAATGAGATTGAATAGCTATCAATGACTAGAACTAATAGAGTTAGACGAAATATCACAAAAAGCTTACATGATAAAAGAGATAATGTAAACCGAGAGGCTAAAGGCAAATTAAACTAGGGTTTTCATTGCAAATAGATTCTATTTTTGAAAGCAAGTTCAAAAATAAAATTTATTTGAGAAAAAATAAAAAATTTGAAAAAGAGTTCACAACAAAAGAGGCATAGTAATATCTATCAATCACCAAACCTAATGGAAGACCATGGAGCGATGAAGGCCATGAAATTTGAGAGTTAGGGTTTTCCTTGTGCTCCCATCAACAGCTGAACCTGCAACATGATCTCATGTTTTTTCCCCTTCTGCTGAGAGAAGAAGAAGAAGAAGAAGAAGAAGAAGAAGAAGAGGAGGAGGAGGAGGAGGAAGAAGAAGAAGCATCCATCAGATCATGCTGGCAGCTTCAGCTGCTTGTGGGTGCACCAAATATAAGAGGTAATCTCTGAGCTGCCTTCAATTTGGAAGAGGGAGAGAAGGGTTTGCTTGAGAAGAGAGGAAGGACGGTTGGGTTCTTTTAGGCTACACAGAGGAAGGAGATAATGTAGCAGAAGAGAAATAAGAAACAATGAAAAAAAAAGTGGGGGAAGAAATGCATTTCTGGTGCCCTGCTTGACAATATGTACAACACATAAACGATATGTGGTCCTATAATAGAAAAAAAAAATGGAAAAGGGAAAAGATAACGCCACCAAATTGCAATTAGGGTTTCGAGAATTAATTGCATTTGGAATGAAGGACGTCACTATTCTCCAAGTCGCTCTTTCATGCACAAAGAGAAAGTCGTTTTTTTTTTTTCATATAGAATAAAAAAGTGCTAAAAAATGATACTCAAATGGAATATAGATGCTATTTTTTTGAGAAAATAATTTATAATAATATAATTATGTTGAATTCAACCTAACAAGTACATACAAATGACAAACAAACATGTTTACATATTTTTTAGCAATTAAAAATTTAACAATTAAAAAGCGACAAAAAAGTTAATGATAACATGTTTTAGAAACGTATTATATTGTCTTATATTATGTTTTTTTGGTTAAAAAAAATTTGTAAAATATAATAATTCTTAGGATAGATTTTGGGTAAACAATAAAAAATATGAAAGAGTCTCCTCTTCAGCTATTCGCACAAAATAGTGTATAACAACTTTGGTCGATTATTCATGAATTACCATTTATGTGTTGTTTGGCAAGCTTGGGTTAATGGGAACCCTCTACCAAAGGCGATCTAACCCAAATCTAAGTTAACTCATTTTAAACTCATATCCTTGCTTTAACCCTGCTCTCCTTTATGTTGTCTCGTTTGAGAATGTTGTCTTCTTCTCTTACAAATATTAATCCTACAAAATAGATAAATACAAAATCATTCTAGCATATTCTAACTAAGATAGTGTCCAAATAGAATTTTACTCCTACCCCTACTAACATAAAGATAACTAGGTTAAACTAGCTTTATATAATTTAATCCTACAACTGTCAAACATGATGTTAGTCTCTCAAAACAAAATCAATTACATGGCAATTCTCATTGAGACCAATAAAGCAATACAAAAGATTAAGTGAAAAAAATAACAAATTATCCCAAAAATCTCTAATTATAGAGAAAAATCAAGACACCAGTCCATAGATAATTACTTGAAGCAGATGAGATTACAATGAGATAATTCTAGCACAAGCTTTGCTAAAAAGTTCTATCTTACGGTTCATAAACCCTAAATATTGCATAGGCACACATTAGAAACTAGGGTTTTTGGGCACTTAATTTTTTTTTTTAATGACTTCTTCATTAAAATTTGAAAATAAGACTCAAATCAGATGACATCGTCTAATTTCGTGAACCTTTGGTAACATCAATTAAACTTCACAACATAAAAACTTGACCTCCAACAACCATGCATGAAGACACAGCTTAATGAAATCCTTGCATGCAATGAACGAATGAGATAAAGCCTAGGGTGAAAGAATAGTTCTCAGCGTGTCGTCCATGAATATGGTCTGCCTTCTTCCCTTGAGCTGCGTCTGTGGTCCTGTCTCAGTTTTCAATTATACTCATCATCTGAAGCTACAATGAGAACCATAAATGCAGCCTTATTAGCAAAATTTTCTATCAAGAAGGCCATCAAAAAAATTTGTCATCAAATCCCAACAAACATTAGTATAGTGTGATGTTTGATTAAGTTCTAAGAAGATAACATTAAAGTCTAAATGATTGTATTATCTAAAATTTGTTTATTTTCTTTTGTATGGATCAATATTATTGACATCAAGATGATGGCTATTTAGATGTCTTTTAAATTTACTAGATATTTAGATGCTATTTTTTTAATGACAAAGTTATTTAAGATATCATCAAATTAAACATTTAAGATCTTTGGATGTTATTTTATGATATAATCAAATACCTCTATTTTAAAAGCATCTATTCTCTCAAAAGTTTTGTAGGACAAGACTTTATCTCCATTCTTCTTTTGTATTAGTATCAAATGCACATGAACTTTAGCAAAAGCTATAGTTTGACTGTAATGACTAGACTATTGTTTTATCAATGTCAAGGCATAGGATGTATATCCAGTAATTCTATTTTTTCTGACCTTAAACAGCAATACTAGCATTGGATTTTCCTTATGTTGTCGAACAAAATAGTTCCAAGAATTGGATGGTGGTGAAACATAGATGCAAATGTTGAATGCTGAATTTTTTTTTGTTATGGCGTGGTGTTTGATACAGGTGAGAGGATTCACACAAGCATCGAGTCCTGTTCTCGTACATAAAAGTTTGATACAAATGTTATGGTGTTATTACGAATGGGTTTTGTGTGTAATGTTATGGGCATAAGGCATGTTGACAAATCAAATGGGTATGAAGGAAGACTTCACTTGAAGCCTATGTTATGATGGATCAATTATTGATTTTTCATTATTTTCTATTGTTTGATTGAAGGAAGACTTTGAGGGGTGCTATATATATTTCTTGGAGTGTTGGCTCACAGGATTTTGAGCTCCGATTTGTTGTCAAGATTATCATGTTTGGTGTCTTATCGCTTTGGGTTTTAATATTTCATGGATTGGCTTTTGGAGATAGCATCAACTTGCTAGAGTTTTACCATTGCTTTGTTGTATTTCTTTGTCCTTGGATATCATTGTAATTAGCCAAAGCTTTTGGAGTGCATCTATATAGTTTGTCATGAAAAAGTTAGCGATGTAATCGTTGCTTGGAAAGCAAGACATCAAAGTTTAGTTTGGATTCTTTGGATCATTGTTTAGTTTTGTGATTATATTTGCTTTCCTTTTGTTTAAGACCTCAATTCATAGTCTATTATGCTTATCTCTTATCTATCCTTGAACTCATATACATTTGCTAGATCTTCACCCCTTAGATTGAGTGATCCATTCTTGAGTGAACATCTATTTTGAAGATTCACTTAAGATTCATCTCTTAGGTTTGAGATTTATGCAATTCATTATAGATTCACATAATAATTCATAAAGTTCAATATTGTTTTGGCAAATCCATGCCCAAAAAAGTTATCACATATGATAATTTGAAAAGTTCAATGCTCAGAACATCAACTTCATGAACTACAAGATTCAAGACATTCTTAAATAGAATTTCATCAGGAGTCACTCAGACCAAACTCAATTTAAAACAAAAACTATTGTAAATAAGTAAACACTTCATACAAAAAAATAATTCTAATCCAAACTAAGCCAGAAATGCCTTGATAACACATCCGATCAATGCAAATTAGTGATCTTGTTCATATGCTAGAAATCAGTCTGCTTAAAATGTCTATTGCCACCATTATCCAATGCTAATGATCGCCATGTATCAAATGTACAATGGGACATTGTTGGTTGTTCAGTTGGTCTAACTTGGAGAAATTGCTTGGTACTCATCAATCGATCCGAGCGATCAGTCGTCCAATGCAACTATCAGATGATTAATCAGAATAGGATTGGCTGCCCAATTGATCTGTGGAAGATAGAGTGCTGGAGAACGCTCGCTTGCCCTTTTGATTTGTGTGAAAATAGAATCAAAACTTAGTTTTGTATTTATTTTTGCAGATCTGATGGCAAAATCCTCACCTATGGACTCCATTACGACACCAAGTCAAGAAAATGTGTTACACATCATCATCATAGCATGATCCTACCTATCTTCTTCCCGGTATGTTCATCTGCCACAACACACAATTTCTACATATAAACAAGATGTTAGAGCTACCATTTGATGATTAACATAGCTACTTGATAAAAATACTATAAAAATGCAACAAAGAAGCTCGGTTGGAAGATACTTGCAAGTTTAGTAGTTGGATCAATCTGCAGCATTACCAACCCTGGGAACCCCAGATGCCTTCTTGGTCTTATCATCAACCTTGTAACTCGCACCACAAATCTCCCCTCGGCTATCAACCCTTGGAACTGACTTCAACTTGTTCAAGGGATGATCAAAACTCCGTAATCCCTTAGAGTGGTGAAGAAACAAGCTGATAGATTCATAGTATAATAAATCATCAAGAAAATGGAGAGGCATCATAAGAATATTGGGGAAATATGTCCTGTTTTAGATATGGTACCTTTAGGGAAAGGTCCAAATAATTTCCCGCACGCTTTCTTCACAAGGCCTGCATCATCTGATAGAACAAGATGATCTTTGGAATCAACTCTCCAGAAAAAGGGAACACTGGCATCCGCATCCTGTGTTGGGTACAGAATCAGTACTCAAGTATGACTCTGGTGGTTGCAGGTATAGCAAAAAATCTATTCGCATGACTAAATTGTTGAAAATCTATATGCTGATAAAACATTTACAAATAAATGTGATTTGCTCAAAAAATACACATCATTTTACAACTTCATGAAAGATTGTGTATTAGAATTATATTCGTATTAGCGATAAGTAATACCACCCTACATCCCCGCTTATTTGAAGTGGTAGAAGATCACGTACATATGACTTCAAGCAAGGTATGTCACTGGGGCAGGATTGACAAGGGCATACTCCAACCCAACTTATCAAAACTAATTCATACTTTAGTAGTATAGATCCACAATCCCCAAATGACTAGACTAGATAATAAACTTTACCAGTCACATCAATAAAAAACTTTTCCTTCTCCTGACAAATTTTGCTTGGGTTGCAATACAAAAAGAAGAACTTGTCCATTAGAAAATTCTCCAAGCACATAGCTCTATATTGAGCTTTATGGAATAAAATCAAATTAATTCTCAACTCGATCACTTTCTCTAAAGTCTCAAAGCAAAACTGATAATGCAATTCCTTTATATAGTTAGCATAATTCTACTTATCCCTACTTCTTCTGAATAAGAATCAAAATAGTTTTTCTTCCACCAATTGATATTATTTTAATCTTCAAAATAATATCAAACTTAGAAGCAATAAAATACTTCCTTAATTCATACTATTTCACAAATAAGAATATCATATATGCCTATTTCATTTTCACATTTCAGCTTCTTCAAGCTTTCTACACTTTTATTTAAGGTTTCATATGTATCAAAGAAAATTTTATATTTTCTTTTGGATAATTAAGCTCATTTTACTTTCTCATCTTATCACAAACTTCAATAAAAAACATACAAAATAATCCATCATCTAGATAGCATATCGACATTTTCAACTAATACTTATAGAATTTATCATCTTCATTGATAAATTCTATAAGTCCTTTGCTTTCTTCCCCTTTTTAGGCAAATGCTATATAAGCATTTTTCTCTAAGTTTAGAATCTAATTTCTTATATAAAGTTTAGAGTCATTTGCTTAATATCACTAAATGTTTTTTAAACTATTGATTTGGAATTTATATCTCATACAAGTTTTTTACATTTTTACATTTGAAACTAAATTTTATTACAAATCTTTTTTTCTTTGACCTTTTTCTTGTAACTCATTTTTCACACCAAAAATAGGAGCATTTAGATTTTATAAGCACATCCTCAAATTTTTACACATATAGCAATACTATTCTATATGAGATTAACTTGACTATCTCTATCTCAACACAATTGCTCATGTGTGGTTGTAACAATGCAAGAAGTGGTGTGTTCCAAAGTTTTTTCATGAGCTTTGATCACTATTAATTTTGCTACTCTAATGAATGACATGTTAAGTGCTCAATCAACCATATAGAATATCAATTAATTGACGAAATGTTGTCATAGGAAATAGAAATGAAAAATTTGAAATCTACAAATTTCATTCTTGGAATGAGAGTTTTAAAGAATAGATGCAAAGAAACTCTGAAGTTATTATAATAGAAGTACAATTCCAAAGTACTTCACAATGAGCTATTTCAAATTGAGCAATGATCATTCATTGTTAACAAAGAAAAACAAGATCAAGACAAAAATTTCTGCTTCAACTATTGACAATCTAATACATGTCATGGTTTGACTAGGTCAAACATTGCCTATATAATGATAATTGTCCAAAAGTATATGACTAATATAAGATAAATGTAAAGAAGTTAACAATCTTCTTTGTTATTTTAAAAGAAGCTATGGGTATGACTCTATACTTTAGAACCATATTATTTTATTATGGTACGTCGATACCATCTTGAAATGATACATAACTAATAAAAAAAGCACCTACGAGTACATATTCACTATAAGTTGTATGGAAATAAGTTGAATGTCATGATTTCATAGGTCGTTATTTTTCTTTACCACAAAAGCTCAACATACAGTCTTTTCAAATGCAAGCAAGAAAATAACATGACTCAAAAATGTTGTTAAAGAATTTGAAAAGAAGAAACATAAATGCACCTTACCTAGTGACAATCAAAGTGTAATCAATCTTATAGAGAATCCCAATTTTATTCTAGGATAAAGCATAACAAACTCAAGTATTATCATACCAAGATCTTGATTGATGTATGGGATTTGTCAAAAAGAAAGTCCTTAATTTATAAAATCTAGCTAAAATGTTAACCAACATAATGATTATCAATAAACTGAGACTTTATTCCATCTCAATTGACATTTGTACAACATAAAGAACAACCATGCCACAAGAAAGATAAGAAAGATCTATGGAAGGGAACGAATCTTGGACACCCAAAACAAGCTTGGTATAGTCCATATGTTAGGCTATGCCAGTGAGTCATATTATCTAGGCATATGTTATGGAGCACTAGATGCAAATGCATTATGGTTGTGTATTGTGCATGTGCATAACAATACAAGCTTAAAGGCTTAATCATAAGGCATACAATTATAGACAAGGAGCATTACCCCATATAGTTAGATGACAAACATCAACATGATTTCTAGAAAGTTAGGTAAGCATGTTAGTATAGTAAAGATCATGTAGAGTTTGACAATTGAGGCTCATGAACAATGTTTGCTCAAACATAGGGCATTGGCAAACCTTAAGATAGTTATATTATGGAGAGGGATAACTTTGAAGATGAAGTGAAGAAAGACAAGTACACTTATAAAAACATTGTGTATTTTTTCTTTCTCAACATGTGCATTATCTTGTGTGGGTTATCATACACTATTAAAAAAAAATGAAGTTATGAAAAAAAAAAAAAAAAAAAAAAACTGCACACTCTTCAAGCATAAGTCAAGTCTTGGTTTTTTTTTTTTTTTTTTTATGATTTTAGGTTTTTCAAGTATATCTTGTATCCGCTACTTTTCTTTTCTTTTTTTTTTCTTTTCTATGTATGATTTTTTTGCTTAACCAGAGTGTTTTGGCTTAAATTTATATTTTAGTTGCGTTTTGATTGATAAGTAGTGTATCCATTGATGACTAAATGCAAGTCATTAATCATTGTGCTAAAAGTAACATAAATAACGAGTCAGACATGGCATGCGACCACTAAACTCTTCAGTTTCTAGTGATTTCCGGGATGGCAAGCAATATAAAGGCAAGGAATCTTCAACATTTAAACCGTTAAAAGTATTTTGGCATATAACAGAAGGAGCAAAAAGGAACAGTTGAAATCATTTTATCAACAGTTCAAAGAAAATGTTTAATTGGAACAAAACAGACAACAAAACCGAAACGAATGTTGCCTCCTGTCTCCGTCGTAACGCAAAGCGATCTTTCAATTTCGCGCAGATCACGATCAACCACATTAGCATCGCAGTTTTACTCACCGAGCGAAAAGAGGATTTAGCTTCTTCTTGGAATAAGCCACGGCCCCGACCGACCCGAAACGAATGTTGACGACTCCTTCCCTGTCTACGAAAAAATGCTTCAAAAACCCTTCCGCCCCGCCTGTTAACTCCTCCACCACCACCGCCGCTGGGGACCTCGGTCCCTCGGGTGACTTCGCCACCGATTTGTCGAACACCGCAAGCATCCCACCAACGTTCGCGATACATCGATAGACGACGCTTTGCTTCCCTTATTTATATTTTATAAAGGTAATTTTGCATATATAAAGAATTATATGCATAAATTCAATAATAAAAATATAAATATATGCTTAGAATATAAACATATTTATTTATTCTCAGATCTTGCACATATTGAATTATATTAATAATAAAAAGTTAAATAAAAAATTTTAGTAATATAAAACTAAAATATTTCAATAATAAAAAAATTCGACCAAAACGACAACTTTATATCAACTCGGTTTAAAGATCAATTATCCATGCCAGCACAAGTGCATTTCAGTCGTTGGTGTGCATCAAGATTCCAATTTATGCATCAACGGGTTTTGGAGTTTCGGCGAACTTCCAGGAGTAGGCTGCGATGGAGCCATAGGTTCTTGGACCGGCAACAGCTGCAACGGGAACTGCATCGGATATTTCCTTCACATCCTCCTTGGTAAGCTTCAGCTCCAGGGACCTTATGTTGCTGATAAGGTTCTTGATTTTGGTTGTTCCTGAATGAGCAGCAAAATAGAAGAAAAAAAAAAAACAAAAAGATGGTGTGAAACATTAAGATAAGATATTCAAAATTTATATATACATTTATTTTGTGAGAAAAATCAAGAGAAAAAGGGAAGATGGAGCAAGATAGATCGAACTATTCATGAGAGGATACCAAAGAAAACTAATTTTAAATTATTTAATGATTATATAATTATAATCATGAATGAAATAACTCGACATTATTGCCAAGTTAAATGTTGTGCTTGTCATTCCATAGGTGTGCATCAACTAATAGGATAAAACTTATTGAGTATAAGAGTCGAATTGTAAATTAAAGACTTGACATTGAGATCAATTTTCGACAATAACCAAATACTACAATCCTATGTGTTATTCTCTCTCAAGTTTGTCTCATCATATCGTCAATCTCCTTGAAACTTTCAATAGAAAACATAAAGAGCTCACTCATTTCACATGCTTTACACTGCAAACCATAGTTGCTCGAACATAGTCGTCCAATTAACATAGCCACACATTGGTAGCTCAAAACAAGCTTAAGCGGCTCAATAGAACTTCATTAACAACATTAAGAGTCACACATACCAATAATTATTTAATCATATGAGTTCACTAAAGGTCTAGAACTTTGCTAAGTAATGGAAGAGAAAGAAATCCACAAAGAGACACAAATTGTATTAACAACATGACTCTAATCAAACTCAATTTTGATATTTCGATGTCATTTCTTAAGAGAATTATATCTATCAAGAAGCTAAAGTTAGATATGATAGAATATTACACAGACACCTGTCAACTCAAAAGTTTTAGCTAAGTCGCATCTAGATTGGAAATTACTCCTAATGATCTCCCACTTGAGTAGAAGGCAATTTTGTAGTTGAATGCAGTGAAATGTTGAGAAGCAAGTAATAACTCATGTTTATCAAAAAGTGAAGTAAAACAAGCACAAGAACAAATTACTTGCCCTTTTGTGAACATGCAGTTAAATACCTTAATTTAAAACAAAAAAGTTTTTAGTGTTGAAAATTAATGACAAATTAGCATGCATAGATGAAACTTAGAAGTGACCAAGCCATTTACAAATTCACATTAAAGGCGATATTTCTATGGCTGTTTGGTTTTTCACTAGGTCAGCTAGTGTATAAGAGAGTTAATTCAAGTGTGTTCAAGTTGGGCCCAATAAAATCATATATAGATATTAATAAAATTTTAAATTTATGAGCATGAGCTTCCTTTATAGATATTTGTTGGACTAATTTATTGCTCCCTATTAATTTTGAAATTTTACAACTAATCAAATCAAATACCATGTCAAACATTACTAATATTAATGTTATCCATCAAGTCTTCCACACTACAAGTAAGTTATACTTAGCTATTTATAGCAAAGTCATAGAAATCATGTGCCAATCATTTAATTGAAGTCTAAATATTTTCTTATAAATTTGTCAATATCAAGTATCATATGCACAAAGAGTTATATAACCACATGAAGTCACCATGTGAGCTAACCAAAACTCTCCCCAACTATGCTACAAACCACCAAAACGTTTACGAGTTACCAAGTTCACGAACTCCTTGAATTTAAACAAAAAACGGCTCCTATATTGGCTAAATTTGGCTTTGATATCACATGTTCAAAGACTTATTTCAAATAGAAATCCTTCAATATATTCATAAGTAGACATTTAATAATTCAAAAGTTTAAATCTATTGATAGAAATTACCTTAATTATCTATTAAAATTTTAATATTATATTCAATTCATAATATTAGACAAATCTTATTCTTACTCATATTCAATAAAAAGTTTATTATTAGTATTGTAATGTTAAGTAAACATAGAATATGTTTTGCATCAAAGAAAGAATAGGTAATATGAATACATGTTTTTTAAATAGATAGGCGTAATACTTGGTTCAAAAAAAGGGAATTTCATCTAGACTTACTATAAATCTCTCAATTGCAACTTTTTTCGTTTTTCCTTTTACTTTGATCTCTACTTCAACTCAAAGTTGCTAAAACTCAGGAGTTGGAGCTGGTGTTTCAAGGGCTTCAAGGGCTGAGAGCAAAATTTGGCGGTCCATCGTGGCTAAGCATACTCAACCTCTCAACAAAAGATTGTCTTCATTTGGCAAGAAATTTGGGATTAAGAAACAAAGATAGAAACAGAGCTGAAAGATATCCAAAGGAAGCCAGTACAAATTGAATTGTAAAATACAGTGCCAAACTTAATGTAACATCTCAAAGATTCGTGGATGAATTTAAGTTATAATTTAATACTTATTTTGGAATTTTATTTATTTGAAAGATTATTTGACAAAGGTCATGGTGACTGTAGAGTGGGGAGGAATCCTAAAAAAAAAGAAGCAAAGATAAAAAAAAACAACTTACCACACCAAACATGATAAAAAAAATATAGAACTAGAAAAAACAGGGAATTTGTGAGATAATTAATTTTAATCAAAATATTATTTGAAATTTTAATTAAATAATTCCTTATAAATAAAAGGCATTTTTTTTATGGTACCAGGACACCAAAATAAATAAGATGCACTTTATAAAGAATTTGAGTTAGAGAAAACCATTCTGTCTTCTATATAATCAGAATCTGTTCATCTCCTTTTCTTTATAATGAGTTGTTATTTTTGCAGATACATTAAGTAAGCTTATTGGACATGCCAATCATTGCAATGCATAATAATTATGTAAGTTTGATAAGATGCTCACCTGGGATAGGAATAACATCATCTCCTTGCTCAAGAACCCATGCTAGAGCAAGCTGAGCTGTCGTACACTGATGCTTAGCAGCCAGTGCCTCTAAATTTAAATACAGTAGCTTGTTCTTCTCAAGATTTTCTCCAGAGAACCTTGGGTGCCTAACCTGATATACGAAGTTAACAGACAGAGTTAATAAACCAAATATTGGCATTAACAAACAGTTTATCATGTCCAAATACAAGTACGCAATCAAGAATTAAATTTAATATAAAATTTACTACCAGCACATTATCTGCATGCAAACTTTCTAAAACTGCTTTCCCGCCAAAAAAACCACGGCCAAGTGGGCTATAAGGTACTATGCCAATGCCAAGTTCTCTGCACAAAAAGAATAAGGTTGTGATAATGTATTTAGTATGACTTCAGTATAAAAACACTATGTAATCTAGAAAGTCAAAATATCGCACAATGTAAATTCAAAATCCAACACAGTTCGCTAGCAAAGTAAACTAAGATAACCCAAAAAAAATATCATAAAAGGAGCCAGTGGAATTATAATGGAAGTTGCTCTCTGTCTATATGCAATGTTCATCTAAATTTCATTAGTTAGAAAGATTCTTCAAAATTTTAAATATGAAGCATGAAATAATTGCACCTTCAATCTTAAACTAGAAAAACATAAAATTAGCATTCAAAATACAGAAACATATTCAAGGATATAAACAAGGAAACTCCTCTATGGCACAGATATTTTGAAACCTGCAAAGTGGTACTATCTCATCCTCAATGTCTCTTGTCCAGAGAGACCATTCCATTTGAACAGCCGTGATGGGATGAACTGCATGTGCTCGTCTAATTGTATCTGGGCCGGCTTCAGAGAGGCCAATGTATCTAATCTTCCCCTCTTTGACCAACTTCTTAAGCTCTCCAATCTAAAATTCCCAACAAAATTGAAAATATCAACCAAGGCCACCTAACTTCATTCAACAACATTTCCAAATTTCTCAAGTTTCATTAGCACTCACTGTTTCCTCAATAGGAACGTTCTTATCAATCCTGTGCTGATAATACAGATCAATGTAATCCACACCAAGCCTCCTAAGGCTTGCTTCGCAGCAAGCTCGCACATACTCTGGCTTGCCATTGACAACCATTCCAGTTTGGTCAAACTTAACAATACCAAACTTTGTTGCCAGCTGAATCTTCTCCCTCGGCAATTGCTTCAAGGCCTGCTCAGATGGATTCATTTTTTGAAACGGGAAACCATGAGAAATACTAGCCAGAGTAAAGGATGATAAAATGTACCTTGCCAACAACTAATTCATTGATATGAGGTCCATATACATCTGCAGTGTCAAAAAAGGTGATGCCCCCATTAAATGCCTCCTTAATGATAGATATGGCAACTTCCTCCTCAAGCACAGAGTTGTACCCTCCAGTAAGACTCATACATCCAAATCCTAATTTCGAAACCTAAACGAGTAACCCCAAGAAGAACATGCAAATCAACCGGGTAGAATTTATTATCCACAACAATAAGGAATGAGATTTAAAACAGAAGTTCAGAAAAAGAAATGGAAGATATTTACCAATCTACTATCTAAAAGTGAAAAATTGTGTCTAAAAAAGTGTGCATCTGATCCCTATTTTTACAAAAGAAATCTAGGTCGTTCATCATGCCACTCATTTAATCCTTCTCCTTATTGTGTTAACCTAAATATAAAAAAAATGATTTGATTAGAAGCTTCCCCTTCACAAGGGTTTGCAATTGACCCTTTTTGCTCATAGTTGAAGGGTCATCTTGGTTGTGGGAGCACCTATTTGACACGCAGTAAGGATCATCTTCCCAATCATTCATTAATTCTCTTCCATATTTTTCCTCCAGCACTCTTGAGTAATACAATATTTGATGGTTTTAAAGCATTGGCATTAACTTCTGATTCACATTCAATTACATTGCTTGTTTCTTAATCTTTCTGTTGTTTGTCCACCTTATTTTTGCAAAAGTTGCATGCACTTCTTCTTTTCCAAGCTTGTTTGTTTATGTATCTTTTCATTTAGAATTGCACTTAATTTTGCAAATCTTTTCTCTTTAAATGTTTGTCAACCTTATTGTTTAGAAAATTTGATGCATGTTATTATTTATTCATTAACATATGAACTTATAGCTTATGGTACAAGAATTACACAGATATTGATAGCTGAATTGCTTCATTAGCTTGCAGATGATTACATCAATTCTTAAGCTTATCTACAAGAACTTAGCAGCTGAATAGTTCTTAAGCTTATATTTCACGTCAAAGTTTTATATGCTATATGGACAAAGATGAGGTATACATGATAGACTAATTTGATTGTTTTGATAAAGAAAAACTAATTTTTAGTGCTTGATAGTGGTTTGTCCAGAGATTCCATTGCATTGTTTTTCGTATTTAGCATAGTATTTCCTTAGTGCTACATATTCAAAGGTTCAACTTTTGATTTGAAAAAAAGAAACATTTTTTTAAAATAAAAGCCTGGAAACTATTCTATAAGCAATTTGTCTTTTATGTTTTATGCACATGCAGAGGAAAATGAAATCTTTATACTCACTTCAATTACCAGCTTCTTGTCCTTGGCAGCTCTTCTCAATAACATTCATTAATTGATTTTTATATTCATAAGATCTATAATTTTTAAAACTTCTGCTTTGCTAATGTTTATAATGATTTTTTTTGGTTCCTATTCCATTTATGCTATTAACAATTTTACTCAAGGAAATGAATACTTCTGTTGATCAACAGCAGGCCTCATGCTTTGTCTAACCTAACACTCTTCTTTTAACCAACATTGCAGATCGGGTATAATCAGGAAATCAACAAGAAATTGAATCATTCAACGACAATGAGATATTAAAGAAAAAATGACATTTCAATTAAAGAAATTAGCAAAAAAAAAAAAACATAGCACATATGGAGAAGCCACACAAGGCGCACGTGGGACACCTACAATACGTGCGACAGATCATGCCCACACGAACCACAGTTCATAGGCTCAGCACACACAGGAGACAAGCGCACATGCACGTTAAACTGCATGCGTTAACTGGCGAGCAAGCACGCACGCATAGACTAATTTGATTGTTTTATAATGAGAATATTAATGGCAAAGAAATGAAAAAGACAAGCAATATGAACTTTTAAAAAGGAAAAAGGTAATGACAATTCAGTATTGATAAGTAATCAAGAATTGTTGAGTGCGAAATGAAAGGCTTGCTAGTTGTTTCAACATGAGGAAAAGAAATACTATTGTCTTCAATTTTTTGCTAGTTGTTTCAAACAATGAAGATTTTTGCATTAGTTTAAAATAATGGAATCAAAAAATTTTTCTTACACATCTTTACTAGCACCATCATACAAAAAAATTAACTTGGCGAAAGAAAGGAGCAAGGATTTTTTTTTTTTTTTGCTCTAAATTCCAAAACAGCTCTCCAATAGATCGGCAAAAAAAAATAAAGAATAATACCATGCAAGCAAGGAAACTGGAGGGCATTGAGTTTGGCTTAGGGATAAAATTGGCGTAAGTTAAGTTACCCCAGCTAAACCCAATCATTTCCTTTTGTTACCCACTTCACTCCCATTAATTACATTAATCCCAGCATGTCTTATCCCATGAGGTAGACTAGGTCATGTAAGATTTACCCAAACCACCGTAACCCTAATCCAAACAGCCGAAATTCTACCGATATGAACAGGAATTGTTACCTCTAATCCCTGGGATCCCAGCTTTACTCTAGGAATTCCGACAATGCTCTCACCATCCATCTCAAGCTTTTGAACAACAAAGTTCACCGGTGAGATCTGAGCGTTTTGTATTCCCAGGTGATTGAGACGTCGAAGCCAGTAAACAAAGACGTGGCCAACAACGAGGTACGACATACAAATGGCTTATTAATTTTTGAATGATATTTTTAAAAATAAAAATTTGAAAAAACTTTAAAAAGGATTTTATATTGATAAAAAAATAATATTTTAATAAAATATTTGTTAGGAAAAAAAATTTAATAAGAATAACCTAAGAGTTTTAGTTTGAACTAAGAATCTAATTCACATAATATTTAAAATTTTCTTTTATAATATCAGTTCTTTTAATTGACCTAAATCTTTGTCTAGATTACATACTATATATTTGCTAAAAAAATATATTTATTTTAGAATAATTTTTTAAATTACTCTTAATTGCAAATATTTGTTTTTAAAAAACAGAAATAAGTTTATCGATAAAGATTTAAAATTATATAAGTAATTATCGATAAGGGTAGAGAATTTTAATAATTTGATATGTCAAATTTATCTAAGTAATTATTTGTCACTTTACTGATTTATAGAAAATAAAGATTTAAAATTAAGAAGATAAATTGATATTATTAATCCAAAAATATTGTATGTCATTTAAATTATATATGTATCATAATATTTAAATTATTTGTTTTTAGACAATTCAAAAAATATAGATATTATTATTTTGTTGATATAAACCTATAACTATATCATTTCAATAATGCCATCAATTGTGGTATTAGAACTCTATTTTGTTCCTCTTCTAATTGTGATGTAAAAGCTTTGTTTTCTTCTTTTATCATCAATTGTGATATCAAAGTTTTCTTTCTCTTCGTCATTTTTGGTGTCAAAGTTTCTCTTGTATATTAAGTGGGGTATCGAAGATTGTTTTCTTTCATGTGTCATAAGTAAAAATCTTATAATTTGGACATCTCAAACTCATCAAGTGATCATTTGTCTAACATAATGGAGAGTTTAGATATGATTTAGACATATCATTAAAAACTATAGATTCTCTCTTTTGAAATATCATGTATACAATAGATTTATTTTCTATAATCTTTTTATTTTTTATTATTATTCTTTTTTATTTTTTATTTTTTTTATTTTTTTCTTTTTTTTGGTATATTGTTGATAGATAATAAATAGACATAATAGAATCTCAATCTAATCTAAATTTGATACTACTCATTCAAATAATATCTTTTTTTACAAAATATTTTCTATCAATACTTGTTCACATATCTCCATCAGTTAGTCATTCTATAATAAAAAACATGACTCTATGTTCAATTTTTAATCTATTATTACCAAACTAAGAACATACATTTGTCACATGAAATTGTTAGATTGAGGCTTATCATTGTATTCTATGTCATTCTAAAATTTATCTTATCTTTAGTTAGTAAGCAATCATATGCTTAATCACTTATATGGTACATTCTAAATGTGTCTTTTATGGTATTAATAATGAGGTAAGATAGCACAATGCTAGGCCCTTCAATCATGGAGTGTTCGATAGTTCCAAGTATTTGAATAACAGTTTGAATAAATTAGCATGTTTGCATTTCTTTCTTTGGTTTAACCCAAAATTATAACTATTTACTATCACTTCTCTCGATCATCAAGTTCAATTGGCTTGATTGCAACTGAAAGATGCCATGGATTTGATAACAAATTCTGAAATAATTAAGATGTAATTGATCTTATGTTTTCTTAATTTGTTGTTTCATTTTTATAGACATTGAGGTGTTAGGCAAAATAGCCATCCCATTTTGTTTTAATATTCACAACCTTTTGTCTTGTCGATTTTACACGTAGTCAAGTGAATAGAAAACCAATTTGAAGATCGTAATATGGATAAACAACAAGGCACATCGAGTTACTTGGAAAACTCCTAGTTGGGACAAAAACTATGAACATGACATCAATGAAGATAATCCACAATAAAAGCCAACAAATACAAAGCTTCTTTTCCTTCATCTTTTGTCAAGTTGCCTGAGAAAAAATCACAAGATTAAATTAACATAACAAGAGTAACTGGAGGTTTTTTCCTGTGAAACAAAAAAGAATCCTCTGATTATCTCATTTAGAAACTCTAGCATCACCTCAATGCGATACTTTTTTTTGTGAAGTAGTTTAGATATGGTGGCCTTTGTCTTAATCGAAGACAGGATATAATGGTATGAGTTATCATGTAATTTCAGCCATTATAGATAAGTTGATAAATAAAATTTTTGTTATCAATACATAAAAATTTTTGTACAACGATCTAAATAATTCGATAACTTCTAATGAGAAGATTTGAATGGTTTATACTCATTTTTTTTTGCTCTTTTGAAGTATAAGTCAAACAAAACATATCATTATATAAAAGGCAACATATGTGATTGTGCTAAAGTTTTGTAACATTGTTGAAATGTAAACAATTATCTCTTATTATTCTTTTTTCTTTGTGCAAGGATTCTAATTTTGGGTCTCTTTAACAAAGGGCAAAAGCAATATGAATTGAGTTATACTCTATCAATTATATTACCATGTCTCTCATAGTCATTGAAAATTTCTTCTTTTTATTTATAACAACGCAAACTTTACATTTTACACTTATGCTTCACCCACAATAGTACATTATTGTTTTCCATCATGAGTATGTTGTAGAGATTACTCATAAATGCGTGGTAAATCTTTTTTGTCAACCTTGATATGATAAGGTTTATTGTGTAATCATATAGATATATGTACCATTGATGTAGTGTTGACTAGATGTGGTTGCATTATGCTTGGTAATATGTGGTTAAATCCTTTATCTTTTTCCCTATTTGTTAAGCACAATCTTGTCCTAGCTCCATCTCATTGTCCACCTTAGATTTAGCACTTCCATAACAACTACCGTTATTAGCTTGAGCTTTTATTTAATCCCAAACATTAGATTTTGGATAAAGTCATCAATCTCGCTTCTGTTTTCATAAATCAAATAAAATATATAGCTGGTCGCATGGGTGATTAATTCCCAAACTTACCACAGGGCAACCAACCCAGATATTTGACTATGCATAAGGGTTATGGAAATCTTTACAAGAAGAAAACAACAAAGCAAATGTCCAATGTGGGGCTAAAAACACAAACTTTTTTCTACACGTTGCATTCCTGAATTGTGGGAGTAATGTGAACCGTTTGGTCGTGCATTTCGTGATCGAATGATTCTGTCGTATCACATTTTCCAAAGCAGTAATTCTATTAGCTGTCCAATAACATAATTTCGCGACCATACGGTCCAAATTTCATCCGCTCAAAAAATTAAATCCCGTCGTCAGATCGCGATTCATATCTAACAGCTCAAACCAATTTCATATTTCTAAAGGTGCATATTCGATCACATCGTCATATCGCATAATTTTTGTGATTGAACGATATGGAGCATTCTGATAGAACAGCTCCTATGCAACAACTATTTTAACGATTATTTCGAGCAATTAGTGTTTTTTTAATTATTAATTTCCTAATTAAAATGTTGTGAAGCTGTGAAAATTATAACAATTAAATTAGGTGTTTGATAAACACTTTTAACTGTTACAAATTACATATAAATAAGATATTTTTACATAATTAAACAGAAGAATTTTTATGTGATTCAAAGAAAAGTTTCAACCAAAAATATTCAAGTCGTTAACAGCTCGTTTCCATCGTCGCTTCCATAAGTTGTTGCGGAATTCACTTTTCAAACTCCTGAAATTTTTTCCTTCTCAAATCAGCTAAGTTATTAATTTTCTTGATCCTTAATTCATTTAATTAAGATACTTGTGCATCTTTAATGATTTCATCGAGCATAGAATTTCTGTTGTAATGATTTCGATTTAATGTCGTCGAATATTTTTCTTCTATTTTCATTTTAATTCATTGTAAGATCGAAACACTTATATTACATTTGTTTGTTCTTAGCTTATGTTGTGGGGTGGATGTAAGCTTGTTTTATAAACCGAACAACCTAAATCGATTGTGTATTTTTAATTATCGTTGAATTTTCAATGTCACAACTTTTATAAAACTTAATATATTTTAAAATAAAATTGAAAATTGTAAAAAATCACTTTTATATATTCGTTAAACTTTATTAAAAATTACTTTAAATATTTTCTGGAAATATTTTGTAATAAACCAAAATTTTATTCCTATTAATTCACCCCCTCTTACTGAACCACACTTCAATAGAGATGTCGATTGTGATCATCATTTCGAGGAAATCAATGGTTTGAAGCCAATTGCACCGCCGAGGACCTAGTGTAAAATTGAAAAATTAAAAATGGAATTTGAATTTATTTCGCACGATTTAGCTTCAAATATTTCTAATTTATGAAAAAAAAGAGTATTTAGCCTTACTATTAGAATGACTGAGAAGAAATTTGTTAAACATCTGTAAGCTAAGGTTTCGAGAAAAGAAAAAACTAAGACATGAGAAAAATACTTATTTTTGTGTTTTAAGAAGTGAGTTATACAATTCTACTTTGATACCAAGAAAAATTTTAATTTGTGTAGAAATTAATTGTGTTAAAAAAATTATAATTGACTGATTTAAATTGATAAAAAAAAGTTGAATAGCTACAAGACTATCTCAAATAATTTGGAAAATTAAAGTAGGTACTCTAACATGAATATTATATACATATGTCTGAAATAATGTTGATTATTAAAATTAAGACATTGCTTATAAATTTTGTACATAGCATACGATTTTATTGATAAATCAACGTTGTGCCATTATATATTGTTGCATGAAAATGTATACTTATAATTAGATATACGACTTTTTATTATTGATAAATTATTATGTAATATTACCTAGCATGATTAATTATTCAAGTATAATATTTGATGAGTTGATGTATATATAAAAAAATAAGAATTTTACATGTGAAAATAAATTAAATAAATGAAAATTGAGGATATTAAATGACATTAATGAATAGTGAATTATTTAAAATTAAAACATATTGTTCTTGCGACTAGTGACCAGTGTGCCACAATATTGAGATATTGCCACTATGAGTTGGCTAGTGACAGTGTGCCACATGTTAATATCGCTGTTGTGAGGTGGTTAGTAGCAACTGTGTCACATGATTGATATTTACCACTGGAAGATAGCTAATAGCCAGTGTGCCGCAAGGTTAAGTTTTGCCTCTGTGATATGCTAGTGGGTAGTTGGCCACACATTAAGATTTGTCACAAAAATATGTGCATTAAGAATATGAAAGGCTAAGCATGATTGTGCATTAAAATATTATCTGATAAATCAATAAATGAGTTTTTTTATTATAATTAAATAAACTAAAGAATGATTAGATTCACATATGATTTACTTAATTAAGTAGAAACAAGTATCAATAAGAAAGACCACATTAAAAAAATATTAAAAATAGAATAAAAAGTTATATGTGCTTGTTATTTTTTTAAAGAATGTAAAATACTTTCTCTTAATAATATATCATATTTTTTCTTTTACATTTTAACATAAATGAGATTATACTTGCTTACATGTTATGATTGATGCTTATGATTAGACTGCACCTATAGTTGTTCCAAATTATTACTTATTTTACATATTTATTTATTATTAGAGATAATATACTAAACTAGTGATGGTTTGTTTAGCCTTTCTTTAGCATTGACATTTAAAGTAAATTGAAATTCTAATAAAAAGAGAATTATCCATAAGAATAACTTATAAGAAAAATTGAAACTTCAAGTTTTGTATTGCAAGAGTTAAATTGAATAACTTATAATTTATGTGATAAATACAGTATTATATATTTATATAAAAATTTAAAATAATACTACAAAAAATATGAAAATTGTGACATAATTGTTGTGATTGTTTATTTGTTTATAGTTATTGGATTTGATTGTTTACCATTATATAAATTGTATGGTGGTCAAATTTGTGGATATAAATATTAGATTGATATAATTATAAATTGAAATATGAATAAAGTCTAGAGAAAGTTTTGTATGTTTGAATTCTAAAATTTAGAGAAAAAAATTAATTAAATATATGACGAAAATAAGAGGCACCATATTTGTAGTATAAGAACACAATCAAATTAAAAAAGAATCAAAGCATGAATTTAATCTAGAAAAAAATGATTTTTGTGACGAAGAAAAAAATAAGAACATCACATTATCAGTATAAGATAATTAATTAAATTAGATGATAATTGAAATATTTGAATAAAAAAAGGTTGTCACATTGCTAGTATCAGAACAGTTGAAATCCTAAGATCGATGTTTAAATGTAACGATGTTTGAATAGTTGATCCAAATTTGCATATGAAAGTAGATCAAAATTTAAAAAATCAATTATAAATGAATCAGAATCACAATCTTTTATAATCTAATAGGAGGAAGGGAAACGCATGGGACATAATAACAAATTATGGTTTTCTAAAGCTCTCTGTCCTTATGTGAAGACATTTGAACTCAAGCCTTAAGATGGTAATACTTGAAGAATAGTGGAGGATGTCTTACAAGACAGCTCACACTTAATCCAAAAATCAGCATGAGTTGGAATATTGATATGGCTGAGGATTATGTGAATTGAGATGTTGCACCAGGGAAAGGAAGAATAGAGGATCTCCTTTGTCAAGCATGCATGAGTTGGATCCACATGCTTGAGGGAATGCTTAGGAGGTTTGATGACGATTGATGAAGCATGATTAGTGTGGACTAGGTTTTGCTAGGATGGGTCATCCAATAGTTGGACGTGACAACTCATCTCGTTACAAGTCATACAATTGTGCATCTTATACTACATTGATACATGGCAATTGCAATCAACCTTCGCAGAATTAGTCAAACGATTAAATGTCATATAATTTAACATGGTGGCTAATGATGAGTTGATCATTGGGTGAACCATTAGCCTGTGCATGGTGCAAATTACTAATGGTAAATCATTAATGCATTAGAAGTTGGTTTGTGCAATTTTTTAGTTTTTGACTAATGAATATAGCATCAAATGTTTGGATTTAATTTTCAAGTTAGACAATATTCTTCAACAAAATTCAATTTTTTAGTACCACTTTCATCTTCATGTAATTCAACATTGAATCCTTTGGTTATGTAAGGCTGACTTAATAAAAACCATAAAATAAAATTCAGTTGTGACAAAAAATTTAAAACATTTTTCACTGTTCAAGAATAAACCTTAAGAAATAGTGAACCCATCCCTCTACGATCATGTATTAAAGAGCTTAAAATTTGAATGATCGTAAAAAAGAGAAAATATATTAGGTTTGTGAAATACTATCATATGTCTATAGAATAAATGCATCTTGTTAAGAATGGCCATGGAAGATGATGACGATGAGGACCATTAGATCCAAGGGTTAAGGGAATGCTACACTAAGGGAGTTTGTTTTTCCTCGTCAAAAAAGGCAAGGTGCTTATCAATGAAGGTCGGAATCCTCACCAAGGAATTCTCATTGAGGGAGCACGAAATCATTGCCGAGGGAAGTTAGGTTGAAAGTCGACGTAGAGATAGTATTGACTTAGGTTAGAGACTTAAATATCTTTCAAAGAATGGGCTAGATCCGATCATTTCTCAAGAACAATAGCCAAAGGTTTTGATACTACTATCTAGAACCTACATGCTGATACTTACGATTTTGATAGTCATACCAATGATTTGAAAGAGATATTTTGAAAAGTATTTAGCACCCATTTTGGCCAACTCTACATTATCTTTCTTTGACTGAATAGCATGTACTTCCATGGTGCCCGCTTTTAAATTATGAAGCATGACTAAGCAATTCTACTCATATTGCACCTAGTGCCCAAGTACTTTGGCCAATACTAGGTCAAGAAATCTTAAATGAGAACGTGAGCAATGGTTTTTGGGCTTGTCTATGAGAATTAATTCGACCCAAGTGAAAGAACTAAAGGCCTTAGAAGAACGTTGATAACTTTGAAGTACACTACAAAGCTAGTGATGATTGCCCCACATGACCCTTGATCTGCCACGTAATGCACATAGATTGACAAGCTAAGATCATGACCTTATAATGCAAAAAAAAGAACTACTCGTGTAGGCTTTGATGCCATGAGAATCAACCAAGTCCTTCAACCTATTCCATCATGGTAGAGACTCTAGAGGCATGCAATTGATTCAAGTCACATATGGTTGTGATACAACCTATAGAAAAGGAACAATTGGGCACCCAAAGTTAAACACAATACATCATTAGAAAAAAAACTTGAACTTATTGGTATAGACCACTTAATTGTATATTAATTGATGACTATGTCTACAACTCTTAGACAAGAACCTTGGTTTGATGAATCCAAAACGATCAAACCCAACTTCAATTTACTCAGCTCGATGCAAATTTATCTAGCATGATCTACACACCAACTTCGATTCAAAATTCGACTCCGCAAGACCAACAAATCTTCCTCAATGACTATATCTTCATCAGCTTGTGTTGACTTTCTTCAACTCAAGATGATCATGGATCTTGTCGACTACAATTATGCAAAACAACCCCTAATTCATTTGTAACCAGCATGAAACGGCACATGTTGGAGACAACATTGTGCCTTTCAATATCTAACAAAAGAAGAATCACACCACAACTTGACATGATAGAACTTTTTTTTTTTTTTTTTTTTTTTTTTTTTTTTTTTTTTTGACATGATAGAACTTACTATCACAACACAACATAGAGACCACCGATACGACTTGTCGCTCTGCTTCAACAAACACCATTCTCCTTTTAGTAGAGCAACAATATTTGCCATCCCTTAACCACCACGCAGGCATCCACATCCTAATTCACAATTCAAGTTATCAAACAAAGCAAGTCTTGATGTCATAAAAAAACCAACTGAGATAACTGGAGGTGTAAACGAACATAAAATTGGGTAATATTCCTAAAAGATACCTAAAATTTACTTCACAATGCAACTGAGATACCAGTATAGAGTTTATATATGCTGCAGATTTTAAGAACCAAGTAGTTTATATTAGTTTAGCTGGAGGAGCATGCTTATGGTCTACTCTTTGGCCTGTCTCTTCCTTTTTTGGGTAAATAACATATAAGTCTCTCTAATTTAATTCCATGTGTAAATAGATTTTTCATGTCTACAATTCTCTAATCTATTTATATTCATAAACTATACTATAAAAAATCATTAGTTTCTATTATTTGCATAACTGTATAATTAGATTCCTATAAGAAGAACAATTTTGATTAAAAAAGAATTGCTATATTAACAGAACTATAATGATGAATTCTGCGACTTCTGATAATTTGACATACCTGATCTCTATTTACACCATTTTTCCTTCTTGGGAAGAAAATACGAGACAAAAAAACGTTTGTCGTGTTGGCAATCAGAATACCTCTTGAATGGTGAGGGGCACTTTAAACCATCGACCAAGTATGAAAACTATGCCATCATTTGTGATGCTTGAACAGACCATGAAGTTCAAAAAATGCAGCTTCTTTCCACCATATAAACTTTCCTTCCAGGTTGCCAAGCACATCCTTATCGTTCCTTCTCAGATATGACAACAAAAACATCTTTAGATGACCACTGACGTCGTAAATCTTTAACTGGAGGATTGATAACTGCTCGCTCTCCCTCGGCAAGCCGATATCCAATCACAATCTCCTTCCTCTGCCTGCCTCGTAGAATGATCTCATAGAAGTTCATTTCTTCCTCCTCACGAAGGTATAGATCAGCAGTCCGGATCTGCATTTCGTTCCCCTGTAGCAGATATATGTGAAATATCAAAAGCAAGTAGATTAATGGAAATGCAACTGCTTAACCAAATTCGATCTGAGGTTTATGATAATTTATAAGAATGCACATTATTCAGCTGTAAATAAGATATCAGAAACAATTTGAAGGTGCTTTATAACAATTTGAAGATGCTTTTATGATTCTTTTGAAGCATGGGCCGTGCAAGAATAGAGTTTAAATACATAAATAAAATGATTCTTGATCGGCTTAAATGCACAGAAAGCAAGCATTAAATAGATTCCATTAAAACCAAGCCAAACAAAATTCAAACTGGTTTAAGAAGCTCATTTTTCAAACCATCAACAAAAGTTCCAACAGCTTGCCTCAACCATCATTAAGAAAGTAAAAGGAAAAATTGAAAGACATTGTAATTTTAACGAAGGAAAAGAAGCGTGGAATGTACCTCTTCAGCAAAGAGCTCCTCCAAAACATCATTTATTTGCCGATCCTCTGCAACCATTGCTAATGCCATGCTCACCAATTCGTTTGATAGAACGAAATCACTAATCTTTGACATTGTTAACAAGTTTTTGGTTCTTGGATCAAGAATTTCACTTATTATGACTGACTTATCTGAGGCTTGTTGCATTTCTCTAATCCAAGAACCCTGAGAGAAGCTTCCATGTTCGATGTGTGAGAACATAGCTTCTTTGAAAGGAAGACGCTTTGCCTGCAAGTGGTTACATAAATGATTAAACTTCAGGTCAAGTTTAACAGATAGACGCTTGTGCTATTTGAAGGGAGGGTTTAAAAAATTTTGCACTAATTAAACTCTTAGAACATAATTCTGTGCTTTTGCTTATGAGTGCTTTTTTAAGTATTTATTGTGGAAAATTTCCATTACTTTTCTTACATTTAGTTCCATAATAAACTGGAATCATGACTTTATTATAATAACCAAAGCTTTTAATTTGACAATTGACTTCTTGCTCCATACATGTTTCTTTTAAATAATTAAAAACAAACATTATTCTAGAACTTATACTTACTATGTTTTATGTCCTACATTTTCTTGCCATCGTTCACTTATTATTTTTACTAAAGATTGTGGTAATTTACTAAAATATTTATTACTTGAGTTATTTTACCTATTTTAGCTGTTAAATTTAGATAGTCTTGGCTAAAGGGTACGATATCATTAAAACTTATTATTAATCATTCAAGATCTTGCAATGTTAAATGCGTTATTCAAGACTGCTAACATTTGTTCAAAATCTCATGGGTATGACACTTTCCAACTTTGGAATAAACATTTAGCAATTTCTCCTAATAAGTTTTTAATAAAAGTGACATTTTCTAAGGATTCCATTATTTGGAACCTTCATAAGACATTTATGACATCTCCTTCCCATCGATCAATGAGCTCAGGCCATTTTTGCTCGTATGTACTTCCTAAGAATAAGACATTACCAGAGCTATTATGATAGAGTTTGTATTATCTCTTTTTTCTTGAGTTCATTTTCTTCCTGCAAAATATAGGTTATTGCTTTCAATTTTAGACGAAATTGGATTAACACTACTTGGGATTCTGGTAGGAATTTGTGAACTTGCTAAAGTAGGAATGGATGTGCTCGGGGCATTTGAAATCATGCTTCCATAAGTAAGAGTTCATTTGCTAAAAACAAATCTAATCCTTCTAATCCAAATCCTAAATTTGTCTTGTGCAAAATTTGTGTTATATGCAAAAAATGCGACGTCTATGAGGCATCTCACTTCGAGTCTTTGACTATAAACCTTGCTTTTTAGAGTTGCAATAGCAGAATGAAACGTGAGAATGACAAGAAAACTAAGAGAATGAAAGATATAGTAAGTTTACCAAATGTTAGGAATAATTTCATTTGCAATTCTTTTCCTTTTTATACAATTTTGAATACAATATTTTATTACAAAATACATTATTTTATTTCTTACAAGTTTCATGAGATTTGACTTGAATTCTCTGCGTGCCCGGGCACAATTGCACTCTTGCACATTACTGCACATGTGCATTCAACATGCACGATAGGCATACCTACAACAAGCACGCATGCTGCACATCCACAATAGGCATGCTTACCGTGACATGGGCTCCATGTGCGACAACGAGTCCCACTTGTGCCGCAACCCTACTACCTTCACATTGATGTGTGCTCTTTGTCCCACGTGTTGTGCTACTCCACTTGTGCAATGGGCTTCTGTGCCTCGATGAATGTGGGTGGTGCCACATGGTGTCGTGCAACAACTTTTGTCATTTGTCTTTCTTAAGTCTTTGCAATGAATAGACCCACAATAGATATCTTAATCATAGGCCCTTTCTTTTGTAAATTATTTGATAATAGAATGATCATATAATACCCCTAATAAGATGTTTATCTACATAATCGCATGCAACCATATTTTAATCTATGTATTTTTATTTGTATGCAATTATCCATGAAACATGCACAATTTCTCATATTTAGCAAAGATTAACTACAGATTTTGTTAAGAAAACAAGAATACTCTAGCAATCACCAAATTAATGTCAAGGTGATCTAAATATGACAACAACCTTTGAAAAGCTTAATCTTCTCCTTGGGAGCTTTAAGAGAAGCACTACTCAAATGATTAACCCAAGAAAATACCATAAAATTAAAAACAATAGTCATTTTTTTCTTTTCAAAGTCAAGACCAATTACAGCACATCCATTTGTGTGCTGTGGTTCTAATCTTTATTTTGTGAGTCCTGGCATAATATAGAATAATTGGGTTTCAATGCAATATTGAAGGTTTTGATGTGAAAATCAACAATACAAGTTTTCTCTGGTAAATTATGTCAAAAATATTCTTTTTAAAAAACTTTTAAGCTTGGATGGTCATTTTTTGTATGAGTCGGGCAGTTATTTTTGTGTCTGTAGCTTTATGTAACTTCGGAAGGATCATGCAAGTTTCATTTCCAAGGGGCAATTAAGTATTTTCCTTATATCCTATGTGGGTATTCAGAGAGCTCCGATTATAAACCCCAAGATGTCATTTCGAAATGATGAGAGTTTGGCTTCCATTGTAAGGTAAAAGCGTAAAACTCTAAAGAGGATTTTGGTTTCAACCTAGTGTTGCTTGGGAACTTCAAGAGCATGGTTGTTCAAGAAGAATTTCAATCCATTTTTTCCAAACGAAGCTGCCAACATTTAAGCCCCTCATCATACACATTTCTTTCTCCTCTCTTATCATTTCTTCTTTCTACCACATATTATCTTCATTTTCAACACCTTATCATCCTTAGTGGCATTTTAGTTTCCAAAATTGGTTGTCATTCAAATCATCAAAAGGGTATGTTTGATGTCTTGCATTATGTAGTGCATAAATAAAAAAAATACCTGCTTATTCTAACTTTATTTTGGTTTTAACCAGATACTTTGTTGAACCAGCAGAACAAGCAGACTTTCAATTCCTTTGTTCTTCAAACTATATGAACAAAAAACAAATTGATGGAAACAATATACCACCACAAGAAAATGTCAAACAAGCAAAGCAAGGAATTCATTCAAAGTTTCAGGAAAAAAAAGATGATGCTCATTGAACTTGCAATTTTATAGCTTAATGTTCAGCTGTAGCACAGAAAACTTAAAAAAGACTAAAGAGCAGCTGATTTGTAATATATTTAACCTCACCTTTACCAAGGAGAGAGATTTCTCCTGAACTCATATCTAAGACCACCAGAATACATTAAATACCATGCATTCTATAATATGTAACCTATGCCACACTTTCATTCAACAAAGAAACATGTAGCTTATTGGAGTTTTTAAAATTCTTTATCCAATTGTCTTGGGTTTGAGCAATATTGATGCACAAATTAGATTCTCAACAGAATTGATAGAATTAAGTTAAATAATTGAGTGAATTACAAAGCTAGAATAGTGGGACCATAGATTCTCACAGACCAATAATGACCATGGAAAAGAGAAGAGCTCGGGGAGAACACAAGTAGAATTGCTTCAGAAAGGAACTAGCCCTTGAGTGCACAAATTGGCCTCCTATTGAACCTCGGGGGGCCTCCTTATAGTCGAGTTTGGGTAAGACAAGAAATGGTTGATCCTTATCCCTTATCTCCTCGATAGCGTGCCACATGCCGCAAAAGTTCATGGTGGTGGCCTATAGTATGGGCTTGCCATTAAGTTATCCCATGTGTGAGAGATGAGCAATGCATAAGGAGTGAGACATGTCAGTAATTTATCATAACCATATTTATTGACTTGCTTCACTTCATGCATGAGAGAGGACAAGTGTGCCCGTCTTTACTGATGTGGCATAGTCAATTAATGTCATCCAATGAAGTTTGCAGCAGTAGGTTGAACTTAAAGATTAAACCTTGCAAAGTTGGCCTCAAGCTACTAAGCCTTGAGGTTCTTGATTTGAGCATCTAAGACTTAAGGACCTTGACTCAATGGACTAAGTCTGGAGGGTTTGTTCTCAAGCTACTTAATCTTTTATTTTTGGCCTTGAGATTCTAGGTGTCGAGGGTCTGACCTCAAGTGAATTGTCAATGCTTACTATATGGCTGTTTTTGGATTGATGGCTGACGCTCAGCTTGCAAATTTTTGCATCTTCGACAACATCAATATTATGCTCATGCAGATAACTATAATGCCTCCTTATACCCAGACACAAGAACAATTGAAAAATCTACCATAAGTCTTGTCAAAACTCAAAAATCATAAAGGTCATATATATCGTTAATTAGGTCATATACTTGGTTGGCTTATTGAGTTTTTTCTATTACTATAAAATAAATTAATAAGTTATAGTTGTAACAATGGTTTTGCTTTTCAGTGAGAAGTTTGAAGACCCAAATTTGAGAATAACTCGACCTTTTTTAAAATAAACTTTTTCATAAATAACTGCCTTCTAATGCTTGACTTCAGGTCACTAGTGTTCACCAGTGCTTCAATAAGTATTCCAATGCCTCATTTTGGCAGACCTTAGACTACTAAATCCTGAGAGACGTCTGATTTATCATATCCTTCATCCATAAGCCACGCGTTTGATAAGTTGGTACAGCACTGCTTAAAATTGCAAATTAGCAATAAAGTTCAATCCTGAGATGTTCAAATTTTTGCTATTTTCACACTTTTCATGTTATGAATGCATTTGTATCTTCATGATACCCTAGGGTTTATCCAGATGAATCATAAGTTTGTTTTGATGTCATTTTGAGACCATATGGAGTAATATCATTAATTTATGATAGTTGGATGACACAAACCGGCCCAAACAAAACCGAAATCACCCGGGGCAGGTTTAACCCAAACACCTTGAGCCGTTGTTGGACTACACAGGATGGTCTAGGTAAAACAACCCGTTGCAGTATTTTAATTGCCTTGAAAAGTTTAAATCAGTCAATTTTTTTCTTATTTTGTGTTCCTACTCTATCATTTCGTTTCTTTAAAAGCAGCTTGAATCTAAATGTTTGAGAGGTAATGAATGAATTTTCATTTTATTTAAGCCTTGTTTCAATGCTTTGAGGGAATGAACTCACTCTTTCCCCCTCTTTTGAGTGACTCAAGGATTCAATTCTCCTTTGAAATGGAAATGCACTGTTATGAAAATGAAGAATAACCAAGCCTGAACAATCATTTTTGGGATTGTTGGAGACAAGTTGGTATGATGCTGGAACTGATTCAATGCATTGAGTAGCTTAGTGTTGTCTTTGAAAACAAGAAAATCCAATGTTATGTAGATTCCTAGGTTAATTTTATTTTGTGCTGTTACTGGATGAAGTTTGGATTAACAAATGATTTTTGGAGCTTTTCAAAATCTCCAGAAATATTCTTGCGGATGTGATATACCAATTTGGTATTCATAAGTTTGTTTAATTTTGCCTCTAAATTGATGAAAAAGGCTTGCAACAAAATTTTTTTTGAGAGGTTTTGACATGAAATCTATTACAAAATTATACCAAACCTAGTTAGAACTTCATGAAACTTTGTTGGAGTATTTTAGACGAAGTATGCTAAAAGTTTGATGCCATAAGAACTCCATAATTTAAGCTTTATGATAAGTTTTAATGATTTTAGGATTCAGCTAACATTTCTTTTCAGAACCTGCTGCATGCTGTATTTTGCAGTGAAATCATATAAAAAACGCTCCATGCTTTACAAAAATCTCTAGATTGCATAAAACGTTTGCCTTAAGTTTTTAGTTCAGAGCTTTGTATGGTTAGCAAAAAAAAAAAAGAGCTCTATAGCTGTGCAAATAAACTATAGACAAAATTTGGATAGATTTAAGAGATCTATAGTTTAAAATTCACAAATCTTTCATTTGAGATCCAATTGAAGCAAATTTTATTAAATTTTCTTTGTATTAAGTTTGTAACAACTTTTAGTTTAGGACACAAGCAAAAACTAAATGGATTAGTGGGAATATCAACTGAAACAAAAATTTTTAGCTTAAAGATTAATTTATGTTTTGAACATTGTTTGGCTTATGAAATAGATTCAAAATAGCATTAAACTTTGCAATCTCCATATTTGGACAATTCTTTATAACTTTCATTTAGACTATTTCTTATTTTGACATCATTTCCATATTGTATTCAATCTCCCAAAAATATTGTACTGCAAGGCTCAAAATTCCACATTTTACATTTAATGCTTAAATCTACACACCTTCACTCCAGCTATTTTGAAACCATTTCAAATCATTCCGTGGTCACTTAGCATATTTATCTGGATTTAGTTCCTTAGTTAAGCTATTTTCAGTTTTTCATATTACACCCTTGTTTAGATTTACTTAATTTCTCTTACCCAAGCTCCCAACTCTTATTTAGCTCTCTCTCTACTTTCCCACTTGCTATCCCATTGTCACCATTCTCGCCCAAGTCAGGTTAGCCACACACTGCATGAGTTTGAACTAGAATTCCTACTTGTGTCACATCACAAGTTGTACCGAACACAAAGGTCTTGTAAGAAATACAAGTGAAACGTTCATTTTCAAATAGTACCTCTTCGTATTTTTAGGATGGTTGACAAATAAATAATAGTTCAACAACTGTTGGCTTCTTAGTTGGCAAACAAACATTTACCCCTCCTCCCCCACATACACTAACATCAACACAAGAAAAAAAACTAAGAGGATTGAAACACTCATCTATTGTCTTCAGAAGACAAAAATATTAATAGAAAACTGTATTAAGGAGTAAATGATTTCCCTAGAGAGTAACAAACTGCATAAATATAACATGGAAAAAAAAAATAATAACATCAACAAAATGGCCATTAAATGTCATTAAAAGGAATTTGGAAAATAGATGTACCTGGATATCTCTAATAAGCAGTAGGGTAGCAAGTGATCTAGAATCAGCTTGAATAGCAGAGTCTTCCACTGATTCATCAGCCAAAATCAAAATCTGTATAAATAGGTTCAGTCGCTACAATCAGTAGATGCCTAACATTATCTTCAATGCATAGACTTACAAGTATCTTACGAAAAACATATAGATACTGATTCACAAGTGAAAATTAAAGCATTATCATTCTTAAAAAACTCACAGAATCAAATGATTCTAATGGTAGACTCTCCAAGTGCCGCCGTATGACTGCATTTCCTTCTCGATGAACAAGAGTTATGTTTTCCAATCGAAAGAAATCAAGGCCTCCAGCAACCAACTTCTTTTCTCTGTCGCTTTCGGGAACTTCATTGAACATCCACAACTCTGACTCAGGAGCTAGAAAAGCATCCAATACCTGAAAGCAGTGAATTAAACATCCCAATCATCAAAGAATATCCTTCTAACAACAATTAATAGGCCACAATAGTGTATTTGCAGAAATAAATTTAGTTTCCCAAACCATCAACATGAACATACAATTTGAAACCTTTTCACTCTATCAGATCCAAGGTCACAAGAAGCATTCGAACATGACTACATTTCAGACAAAGCAACAAGCACGAATACTATGATAAGAAAAGACACTTGATACAGATTAACTAGAATGGGTGTTTCCATTATATTTTGGGATGCAAGGAGAACAAGAACATTAAAGAAAGAGATGATGACAGGTCAAAAATTAAGCTACAACCAAATGGACATAACAACAAAAAAAAAAAAATGCTACTTCTGAAGTATGAGATTTATCCAGCAGCAGAAAAAAAGAAAGCCTTAATTTGGGAACAAAAATGCTTTTAAAGAATAAGAAAAATAAACGTGAAATACTTGTATAAATGTATGTGTGTGTGTGTGTGTGTGTGTGTGTGTGTGTGTAGATAGATAGCAAGATAGATAGATATATAGCACTTTTTGTGTTAAACTCAGGAAGAAATTTTCTCACCAAGGATTTCTATATTTACAAGCTATGATCTTACCGTTACATAATATCAAAAAAACACAAACACTATATCCACAAAGCAATGCACTTTTCCTGTTTATTCCAGAAACCCGTGTTAAATATTTTAAGACTCGAGTCATTCAAGTGATTGTGCATTTACTGGATGCGACATAAAGTTACCATAATCATATCTTCTATATCTCGTCGCCAACCACAGAAAAGTATCTTTTCAGGAGACTTCGGAATGGTAAAATCTCTAGGCAAATATCCTCCACGGACCTGCATAATTAATTGGAAAAAAGAGCAAATTAGGGACTTTGAAAGAAAAAGCTTACCACAATCATATCATCTATGTCCCTTCGCCATCCACAAAGCAGAATCTTCAGTGGCTTTCTTGCAGACTGGACAATGTTTATGTATACAGCATCTTTCACCTGAATGATAAAATTAATTATACTTATATAAGCTTTTAGAGGCTACAGTCCAGTCAACTATAGTTTGGTAGGATTAAACTGACATTCACAAGTCACAACAGTTTCAGAACAACATCGATTTCTACTTTTTAATTTCCTTTTCTTTTTATCTATTGACCACTCCCAGTACGCCATGAAAAACTATGATTCTGTTTCTTTTCAAATATGTACTGCTCTAGAGTATTACTCCTGTAATTTCGAAGTTTGGTACTAAAGTTTACTGCATTGTAATACTTTTTTAAGCCTCTCAAGAATTTTACATGTAATCTTGCAAAAGATCTGTAAGGTTCAATGTTAAGTGCGCTACCTAAAAAATTTTGTTAGGAGCTATTGGATCCATTCATATGGCAAAGCTAAATTGACATCACATGCAAATCTGTGATAACACCATCAAAATTTAAATTGGTTGTATTCCACATTCACATCTGGTTCTCAATTAAAATATTGTAGGAAAAGCCTGCCTTGGAGATCTGATATGGATGAGCAGTTCGGGCCATTCAGGGTCAAATGTCCTAAGTAGATGCATAAAGAAATAATTTCAACATACAAATAATTGCTGCAGCAGGAAAACCCATATCAGATAAGTTCTTTTTACAACTAAGCAAAGAAACAACAAAGCCCAGCTGCCTGAGTATAGTACAAAGTAACAAATGACGACATTATGACAGCTAGCTAAGTCTATGATGCCCATCATTTTGATAAGCAATTCCCTAGCACTAATTACTCTACCCAAACACAATGCGTTCAAATGTTCATGGTTAATCTATGACAGGCTAACAAGTAGAACATGTAATCTGCATTGATTTTCCCATCCGTTTCATAAGAACAGTGTTTCCCCATAATTTTACGAGTCTTGCTTATTATTCTACAAGAAAAATAAATTTGCAAAATATATGTTCTAATAAGATAGAACATAACATAAATGGCAGACTGCATAACAAAAAGATACAACTATCAAGAGTGAATAAGATCCGAACTTATTTTTTTATTAAAATAAAACTTCAAAATAGGAGTTTGATTAATGGTTTTCATAGAACCATTGACAAGAAGGCTTAATGACCACACCATGACAAGAAGAAATAAGGCAATTATTCTTTTTGTCAAGACACAAACCAATTTAAAGCAGTTACATGCTCCAATATAAAGTCAAGTAACATATGAATCCATTAACATGCAAATCAAAATTCGAAATGAAAATTATGTGCATATTAAGCTTCACAACTACATTCATTCTACATTGGCATGTAAGTAATCAAGAAATACAATTAAGTTCAATGAATATAATGGTGTTAATGCTGGTAGAATATGCTCCATCTTCTTCCCTATTTAGAGAGAAAGATTCTGTTTGATACATCATTTGCAAATGACAATTTTTACAAATGTGCATTTTAAAACAAGGTCAAGAGTTTGTTGTGCTGTGTTTTTCAACCCTAAGAAGGGATAAAAAGGAAAAAGTAAAACACTCTTGTTTTTCAAAATAACATCAAAAAAACTATCTCATTCTGTCACAAAAAAATTCAATGAATATCAAGTCATTTCATAATTCTCAATATTTGACAAACCATATCTCAACAACATATTATCAAATCGAAAAATTTTAATAATATTTTTCAGACCAATTTATTCACAATCTACTTAACATTTAACTACTATACAGAATCAACACTAATACAATTACTTTTCAAGCTAGATTGATCAAAGCATTATTAATGGAATGCATGGCTATTCATAAACTCTGCTACAACAATCCTTCAGTAGTAGTCTTCTGAGCAATATGTCAAAGAGATGCATCATCTCGTTTTATACAAGAGTTTGACACATAAATGTGAAACTGTTCAAAGCATAGGTAAAGCCCTTATAAGAAGAGTCTCAAAACTGCACATTTTTTAATTAAGCGATTTCTTTTCCAAAATGTAGTCAACAGCACTATACAGGTAAGAAAATGTTCAGAAAATATGAAAGAACACTTGATAATTAAGAATATTGGAGAAGCAAAAAAATGTCAAGAATGTGCATGATAAGCAAAAAAATTGCATGCGAATCCAGTCCCTGGCATCACAATTCTAAGCCAACTTCTTGCTGAGTATTTTGGCTATCTTTGTAGGAACATTAAGGGTATAATGGTTTCAAATTTAAAAGATGCAACATAACGCCAACCCAGCATTATCAAATGAATCCCAGATCCATGCATAAAAAATGAAAAGCACCAAAGTTGCAAAGAAAATTCCCGAGTATTTTGCATAACCCATGGAAAAAAATAAGTCTAGGTAACATTTAAAAATTGAACACCATGATATCAAAGATGAAAAGGAATCTTTTGATGGACTGAATAAAGTATTACGTAGAAATGCATTCTAACACAGCATAAAGAAAATAAGAATCTCTCTTAAAGTTAATGGAAGAAATGAAATCACCATTGGCATTTTTGATGGAGCATAGGTATCATCATCCTCTGCTATTACTAACACTTCATCTCCCTCTTGTAAAACATAGCAATCATCAGGATTCAAAATGATCTTTCCTCCAAGAGCTGACACCTTTATTCCACATGGTATTGCATCAGGGAAGCTGATAAGGATTTCTTCAAACTGCATCCCATATAACTGAGGCCATTTCTTGATATAAAACTCACAGTTTTCAAACCCGAGTATGTCCTCCCAAATCTATCAATAAAAGGAATTAATAGACAAAACCAAAATGGAGCATGAACAATGATAACAATGCATGGAACACATACAAAAATAAGGGACAAGTTCAGCAAAATATCATATATTCTGGTTTAAGAGATTCTATTAATCGTTGCTTGGGCATAACTTCCTTAAAAAGCAAATTTATGAAGCGAAATAAATATAATGAAAATCCAAGGCCAAATGAAAAAAGAAGAAGAAAAAGAAACAATATCCTAAACTTTTGTTACAAAATTATGCCATTACATAATGATATTGAGCAAATTCTAAACTAGGCAGCCTTAAAGTCCAACTCATATAGCATCAACTGATCTCAAGGCAGAAGCTGGACATATCAGCACAATAATCTATACGGCTAAAATGAATACAAGAAGGAAAGATATTGAATAATAGAGCTTATGAACATTAAGCTCCATATCTATTCACAGTAATGTATCCATGAAGGTCATGCTCCATTTAGCACAAAGTAAAGATAATATCTTACAAGAAAACAAAATAATTGGGTAAAAAAAAATCCTATATGAAAAAAATATAACAAGAGAATAAAAAGAATATAGTAAACTAGAAAAAAAAAAAGAGAATAAAGGGAAATCCTATATTAAGAAAACAAAATGAACTACATGACAAATATTATTTCTTAACTTTAGAGATTTCCTTGACATCCCAACACTCTCCTTTAAGTTGAAGAATAGATATCAATCATTTTTAGCTTGTCAACACGTGATCCACCTAACAAGGAAAAAGATTTTACAAGAATATATACTTCTTGACTCTTCATTGGAACAGTCAAGCATTAATGCTCTAACAATTCCATTTTCAAAGAAAATTCAATTAATCTTTACATATTTTATCCTATTATTCTTTATGAGATTATAAGCTATGCTTATAGCAAATATGTTGTTACAATTATGCTTCAGCGTTACTCTGGGCAATGGCATTTTTTTTTTTGTTTGTTAGAGTTACCAAATTTTCCTAAAGTTTAAATATATTGTGAATTTGTTGTCTTCAGCTTCTCCCTAATCAAAATCAACAAAATGTTGAACTTTTTTTTGTTTTCTGAAGAAAAAAAACCTTTATCTTGAAGTTTCACTTAAGCATATTAATGTGGTTTATGGCTTCCACATATTTTTGTACTGGAGCATGCATAAACTTGCTAATAATTATGATACTGAAGGCTATGTTGAGTTGAGCAAATGATAAAAGATCAACTTCCCAATCAGTCTCAGATACTTTCCTTTCTCTACAGCTAAATCATCTTCAATGATGTTTTGCTTGCAGTTCTTCTCCAATGGCATGCTTGCAGATCTGCGACCCAGTTTTCCAGTTTCCTGTAGCAATTAAATAGTGTACTTCCTTTTTGATGCAAAGATCCCATGTTTGATACTGTTTCCATCCCAAACTAGTCAAGAACTCCAAATTCTTTCTCTAAATTTCTTTTGTTGTTTTTCTTTCAAATTTGGTAGCTCTTGATCACTGCCTGTCATCAGCATGTTATTCACATGTACTATTGGGCACCTCCTTCCATCCTTGCATTCCATAACAAATATGTTAAAATCAACTTGTCCCTAATAATATCTAAGGTTATTCATAGTGTCACAAAATTTTGTAAACTATCTTATAGGAGATTGTTTTAATCCATAAAAAGACTTAGTCAACATGCACACTTTGACCATTTTTTGTTCAAATTCAAACCCATAACAAATATTTATGCATACTTTTTTCAACTCAAGAAGGCATTTTTTACATCAAGTTGATTGAGCTTCAAGTCTAAATTTCTAGCCAAAGATAGGACTTGAATCGAATTCAATTTTACCATTGGATAAAAGGTTTCCTCGTAATCAATCCATGGGTTTGTGTGCATCATTGAGCAATAAGTCAAGTTATGCATCTATCAAATTTCCAATATGCACATCAAAATTAATACCGTAACTTGCAGCCATCTTCTTATCTTTAGCCATGTTAAATATTACTCAGGTTTTATTTCCAATCAAAACATCTATTTCTTTCATCACAACAAGTTTCTACTTTGGCTCTTGTAAGAAACTATGGATGTCCTTAGGAATCATAACAATATCAAATTAGGTAACAATTACTTTGGCCTTGGAAGGCAATTTGTTATTAGTTAAATAATTTGATAAGACAAGATTTGTAAAAGAATTCTTTGTTCTCCTAATAATAATAAAGTGATCAAGATCATTCAATCATATAAAATCCTTTTTGCATTGGTGCCAAGTGTTAACCTTCACACAAGGACTTGGATTTTAAGAGAAAGTCGTGATCATCTACTATACAGCTTAATAGGTTGAAATGAGTTGTTAAATCTCCTTCTATAGTTGACAATTCTAACATATTGAAATTTGAAAATTTTGTATTGGATGAGGAAGATGGAAGGTTTGTGATATGTATAATTACAAGAAGGGAAATTGAAGAATCCCAATAATCATTTTGTTGTAATTCCTCCATTTGAAGAGACTAACTGATTTTTTTTAATTGAATAGCACTAGTAACCTTTCTGAGATAAATAATATCTCACGAATACAAATTTTTGATTGTTAAGATCCAATTTACTTCATTGGGATTTATATCATGAGTAAAGACTGAGCATCCGAAGACTTTGAATAAAAGAGAGCTATATACTCAAATTGTTGAGAAGGAACTAAGTTTTAGTGAAGTTTTGTATTGCAATGTTTTTTATAGAGGTTGTTTGATAAAATAGGATATTTTCAAGCTTGTCTCAAACCAAAAAGTATTAAGAGCTTGCTTGACAACATATGGGCACAGGACCTGATTTTTTTCTTTCAACATCGTTATCTTGATGTGGAAGGCAAATTAAAATTAGAACTACCACAATTTGTAGAGTTAGAAGCCTATTCTTCTGATTTAAATAAAACTACTCAGAATCGATTGGCAAGAGGCCAACGATTACGTGAGTTGCTTAAACAATCCCAATCAAAACCTCTAGCAGTGGAATACCGAATAGCTACTATTTATGGCGGAACAAATGGATACCTTGATGCCTTAGAAATTGGACAGGTAAAGAAATTTTTACTATAGATGAGTTTTAGTAAAATATGCCTTGATCAAAAAGGTATTATAAAAAAAAATTACAAAATATTCTCATCCATTATCACGTGAATTGTTTTGATTTGGGATTAGATGAAAATTGACGCATTTGTGCAATTGTTTAAAGATAATATATGCACGTAATTTGTTTTTCATTAAGTATACCTAACAGACACGAAATGATATATATAAATGTGATAAACAATGAGTATTGGTTATGTTTGGGATACGAGCTAATCCTCAAAACATTATTATGAACAAAGCAGAATGGCTTAGAATGTTTATGAGTGAAATGAGTTGATAAAGATTATTTTGCATACAAACAATGTTTGCAAAAGAGACAATCAAGAGTCTTCATTCATGAATGATTTTGAATACAATGGCTTGAAATATTTGAAATTAAGATGACCCAAATGCTTGTGCTATTGTAAGACATCATTATTTCATAATGAAAACATAAGAAACACATTAACAAAAAAAATAACAAATAGGTGTTTTATTGGAAAGAGTATAAACCATTACAATCAATCATCCCCCCTGAACCCCAAATGTCATTATCACCATTGTCCTCTTTTTTGTAAAATGGTCTGCAGATTTCACTATAAATAAGATGGAATGGCACAAAGTGTATGCATGGGTGAGTGGAGAGAGCTAAAACAAGATTATTTTGTATACACACAATGTTTGCAATAAAAAAGCCAAAACCTTTATTCATGAATAACTTTGGGTACAATAATTTAAAATTTTTTGATCTAGGATGTCCCAAATGCTTGTGTTGTAATAAAATATCATTATTTTATAATGAAGACATAATAAACACATTAAGAGAAAAACAACTAGTGAGAATTTTATCATTGGAGAGCTGACATAAACCATTGTGCTCCTTGCATTAGCAATCGCCCCTTACCCCTGATCTCACCCCATGCCAAGCCTTGAAACACAATTCAACAATTAAAAGGCAGCATGCACTTAAGATCTTTCGTTAATTTATTCATAAAAAGAAGGTTGAAATTGAGGCTATGGATATGAACATCCCTAAATATTAATCCTTCAATACCCCTATTATGCCATGGCCTAAACTCGAGCTTATTACCATTAGCCACATAAACTAATTAAACTTTTGTAGTTGGCTCATAAGTTTTGAATCACATAAAAGAGTTTGCATATAATAAAAGAATCTAATATCCCCAATCCATTATGATCCTATCAAATTTTATAAGAAGAATGAAGACGATGAATTATCTAAGCATGCAACAATTGTGAGGAGAAATGAGCAATTTGGTTCTCCCTGTTTTTTGCTTCTTGTTTAAGTCACACGGCTCATTAATAACATAGGAATTTTGGGATTGTGGGTGGTTCTTCAGCTTTTCAAGTGGGGTTTTTACAAAGCTTGAAATAGTGGTCACAAGTATGATTGGTTCAATGGTAGTAATCACAAAAAAGCTTGTTTTTCTTCAGTTTGTCCTTTGTTGCATTTTCATTCCAACTGTATTGCAAGATCTAATCCTCGAGAGCCTAGATCTAGCATGGTAAGAAAAGATCTATTTAAGCATAATCCTCTTGTGACTTTCCTACCTCTAAAATTCTACAAAATTCTTGCAAATGGAGGAAAAAGTTTAGTTCGAAGAAAAAAGCCTCTTTCAACATCTAAATTTGTGTTGAGCCCACAATAAAACTTGAAGATATGTTTTTTCTCCATCTTCATATACTTGAGGTTGTCTTCAAAGCAATTGTCATTTTTTGTTATAACAAAAGTCTATTTTTTGCTATAGATCCACGACACATGAAGAGGGGGTGAATTAGTGCTCTAAGAGTTGAAATCAAATGCAAACATGCTCAGGTCCTTTTGCAAAATACTTTTAAGGCATAAAATGGATAGAACACAAGCTTGAAAACCATTTACAATGCCTTGGAGATTTTTAAATAATGTTAAACTTCCTTCGTAAACACTTCCAAAGTAAAATAGGAAAAAACAAGAAAAATAAAGTCAATGCAAGAAGGCATAATACTTCAGTAGTTCTTGTCAAGCCCCGCCCAGCATAAATCAAAATAAACTTGATAAAACACACAAAAAACCAAATTACTAGGTCTAAACAAAGTAAGGAGCAATTTTGAAGGATACAAAACCAAAAACAAGAAAGAGTGATGGTAACAGATCTCAATATATATCATCTCAAATAGAATAACTAAGTAAAACCAATGCATATAGTCTTAAACCTATCAAATAATACAAAAATTAAAATAAAATACAATCGAATCATCTGTTAGAAAGTATAACAAAGTCCTCACATATAAAATATCTCTCAAAAAACTCACAAAGTGAAACATAATCTACCACATTTAAAATCTTATGTTGTCCCCCGATTATATGAATGTCTATATCCTAACCTGAAATGTAGGTAGATAATAAACATGACATGCTCAACAAACAAACTATTAACTACAAACATATAAGGCAATATAAAATGCAAATATATAACCAATAAACAAAAAAGGAGGAATAAATAAGACGGTACATGTCGAATTATAAAAGATATGAAAGTGTTGAGTCATTGTATAAATACTTGTACGTAACGTGATCATGTATACATACAGTTATCATATGGTATTAAAATTATATTATATCTTTTATTTTTTTTTCTTTCATATTCAAATTCATCTTATCTTTCTCTATTTCTTTTTCAATTCTTTCTTATTTCTTTTTTTATGACCCAAATTTTCTCATATGATATTTATCCCCACTCTTTAGGATCTTATATTATTATGTATCACTAAACCAATGCCCACATTTTTTAGCATCTCATGCTCACAATGGTGAAGCCTTAGTGTGCCAAGGCCACCGATTTTCAATTCTTTCTTATTTTTTTTCTTTTCCATAAATTGCTCAGCCACCACCCACATCACTTAATATCTTATTCTCATGATAATAAGACTTCTACTATGTTATGGCCTTTAATCTGTGTACCAACGACAACAAGGCGGTGATTTTCTTTCTCATATCAAACTGTTGCAAGATAAAATCATAGAGAAAATATTTTACATTCTTTCTTTATCTTTATCATAATCTTATAGATCATTAAGATTAAGTAGTATTTTTTTCACTTTTTTTTCTTTTCTTTTTATACATTTTCTTCTTATTTAATGTTCTTATTTCTATAGAATGCATATATATATATATATATATATATTATAATAATAATATGTAATCTTATAAATTAGAACAAATGAAGATGATTCTATGCCATGCAAGATACACCATATTGCACTTTGAAAAAATATTTTAAGATACTTAAAGTTCAACTTATTTACATCACACTTATTTAATTTGCCTATTTAATAACTCCAATATGCTTGTTCGATAGCGTTGTTATTTCCTCTATCTCTATCCTTCAATCCCATCGCATTCTGTCAATAACTAATCAATTTTTATTCTCATATTTTAAATATTCATGCATTTGTTTCCTACTTTTTATTCTTTCTCATTCCACAAAACAATTATTTTTATATCAAAAATACTTACAAATATATTACAAATAATTCTCATAGTTATTCAAAAATTTTGTTGAGATTCTCTAGTTAAAGACTCATGTAATACAATCTAATTCCCTTATCATACTATATGATTGTCGGTAAACTATTATTTGGACACTGGGTCAAACAAAACGAACTTAGCTTTAACCTGTTTCTTAAAGTTGATCATATCATCTGATTCCATTTCACACAATTCGATTCATTATAAAAGGCCCAATCGTATAGTCAGATGAATATTGTCGTATCATATAATTCTCTCAAGAAATCGAAGCCCAATGCAACACATCTTATAGTTCAATAAATATTGTCATATTGTACAAATCTATTGGGAAAAGAGTCAATCCCAATTCTTTTACCTATCATACCACCTATAGGCCCCATCATACCATCCTATTAAGTCAACCGAATAGAACAAGAGAATGATCAAAAGACAAGTTGTGGATTTCAACCAAATCCACACCCAATCCAAAACCAAAACTCCAAGCAACTCAACATAACCCAATAACATATAAGGAAAATTGGAAGGTTACCCTTACAAAATTCTTTCGAAAGAAATGAGATGTGAGTTCCTTCCTCAACTTCTACTATTCTATAGCCCTAAAAAATTTTGCCACAACTACAGATCAAGATAAAACCATGTGAGTCCTCTCATCCCTCTCCCAAACCCTTTTCTCTTCTCCCAATCTATTCTAGAGCTCTCCCTTTCTCAATTTTCCTCTCATAGTCAACAAGTATGGGTAGAGAAAAGGTTAAGTTTTTACATTAATAAAAAAACTTTAAATATAATATTCTTTTCTTTTCTATTTTAGACAATGTATAGGAAATTCAAAAAACTTCCAATATGATACCTACGAATTCCTTAGATCAAGACCTCCACGATGATATATTCAAATTTGAATCCGACTATTGTTATCTTGATATGTATTTCAATAAACACTAAAAGATATTATTTTTTGAGCTCCAAACCTACTAACCTTATATCCAACAGCAAAATCACCATTAAGAATATACTCCATAATTAAGTTGAGTTATCACAGTTCGACTCAAACCCGAGCCTACGTCCAACCCAAGCAACCCACTTAAGTACCACTAATAGATCACTTCTTCACTACATCCAAGTAGAGAAGCCCAATACAATCGTAAATTTTTCAATATCAACCACAACCAACAAATCCCACACTCACTAACTTGGGGTAAAAATCAAACACTCACATGTACATAACCCAGAGTTGGGACAAGAAATGAAAAAGATACAAAGAACGAATCTATGAATAGCAACTCACTCAGATGCCAAAAATACAAATCCTTAATTGAATAAATAGTGGCTCAATATGAAATGCAATGAGATACACAGATTATATTTAAATCTTATTAAAAGAGAAACAAAGTAAGACTAGAAAAGACAAAGCTTCAGCCTTGACTGCTCCAATTCTTGGTTCAATTCTCAACGAATATGCAAAGGTAAGCTTCAGTAGTTTGTATTTGCAATCATAAGTGTGTGAATCCCATTAGAATATCAAACTTCAATTATAAGTATTCGCACTTAAGCAATTTGAAATTTCATAGTTCTGCAGCCCCAATGGCAAACTGGCTAAGTTCAACAAACCAACACCCGTGAATTTGCTATCATCAAGCTCCCATAACCCCTAAATTTGAACTTAATGAACCATACATTATTCACATTTTATATGCCACATACAGTACATATTATTTCATAATAACATATTTTTCTATTGTTCATTAACTTACATAGGCTATCCAATCGACTAAACTTTTGGTACGTTAGCACATATCATACCATGCTATATGTTAGTCTCAAGTCTCTTATTTTATTAGTTAATTCTATTAATTTTTTTATAGGCTCCCCAAAAAACTTAGCTCATTGTATGGAAACTATTATCGTATCATATGTTAATATTAGGTTTCTTATAACTTCTTTAACGCGTTGTTCGTTATACTTCGTACACTGCCAAAGCAAACTTAAAGTATTGTACACACTCGATTGCGCATCGTATGTTAGTGTTTGAAAACATATTTTATCACGAGCGCACCATCCACAGGCTTAACTCACTCTCCTAAATGAACTAAACTTGTACATACGATACGAACAATTATAAAATTTAACTATTTATAAAGTTTTGAAGTGAATTCTTTTTAGAAAATATGCATAATTTTTATGCAATGCAATTAAATCACATGCTAATTCAATTTGGAACTCAAAAACCACACAATTCTGCCGTTGTCCTTATATATTTCATAATGATTTTCATTCATCTTTTAATTTGACTTGATATGTTTATCTTCAAGTAGTTGACCCCTTTTGTAGGATTGTCGATCACTCTTCTTGATAATCAATTACTAAATAAATTAATTTCATTATTATCATCAAAACATCTTTGAGCATCACTCATGGGGCTAATGCTTGCCATATTTCTATTAAAAATTTTAGTACTAAATAGCTGACAAGGTGCCTTGTTGAATCAATAGTAGAAGTGAGCAAAACTTCAAAAAATCAAAAAATATTTTCGAAGTTAAGAGTAAATTTTGAGCCATCTCAAATCTCTTTTATGGTTGTATAGAACAAGTATGTTTAGCCAATTTTGGGCTCCATTAAAATTAACAAATCATAACATGATAAGAGAATTTTTTAGCTTTCCACATAATGTGGTCTTCTGAAGTTTGTTGACAATATCAAAGTAACCTTTACAAGAAATCTAATCTTCCATTTATCTTTCACAGGGAGCATCACCAATTAAAATCATTCACAAAAATTGGTAACACCAATTTTTTTTTAGATTTCTTTCATCAATTACTTCTTTATCAATTTTTTCTTGTTCTTGACTTCATCTGTTGTGTAAACGTATTTATTAAAAATCATATTTTTTTATTTAAAGGTTTAGGAATTATGGATTGGACTGAAGATTTATCAACATGTAGATGGAAGTCAGATAAACTATTGTGCCAAAGTAGAATGTTGACTCGTAGAAAGGATTAAAAAAGATCATATTATTGAAGTCGAGATGGTAGAAATATGAAAGAAGAAGAAGAAGAAGAAGAAAATGTCTACTAGGAAAAAGAGCAGACAACAAAGAAGATGGAAGCCTTGATGCCACCAAGTAAGAGAACAAAAATTGAGCAAGTTGTGTTAACTCTATGCCATGCAAGGAAAAAGGAATGATGCAATTAGAAGCGGCTATTAAAGAAGATCATGAATAGAAAAGAGAATATCATTACTTTAATACCAGGTGATTATGAATTTTAACCTTTATTCACAACACTTGTCTTATGTATACATATAAGAAACAGGTCCTTCTACTTATAATAGAAAAATAAGGAGAATATTCTATTAGAAAAACAATATAAGAGAAAAAAAAATGCCTTAAACTATAGAAAGAGAATAAAAAATTAAATGGAATATCCTATTCCATGAAAAGAAATAAACGTAGAAATTAAATGGCAAATCTTCTCAAAATTTTTAGATTTGCTCCAAATTCTTCTAGACAAACAAAAGATAGTAAAATACAAGATTAGAAAGAAAATTATATTAAAAAATAAACAATCCACTTGCCAAATAATATGACCTTCCAAGCATAGTTTTATGCATTAAAAGACTGAATTAACAAATTAAGGCATATCATCCATCATGTTGCCCACCAACAAGAACTATGCTGTTAAACAAGTAAAGAAGGAACATAACCATAACGTAATTCCCTAACATAAGTAAAACTGCATAAGGTCTACAACAAATTTACATGCAACATAAATGAATGCTTCAAGCATATAAGATATATAAAATACAACAAAGATTATCAGCATTTTGCAATCAATTATACAAGCAAAGCAAATATAACCTTTAAATGAAGATTAAGTTTATAAATTAACCTTGTTGCCACCACTGAATTTTAAAAACAAACCAAGAAATGATCCATACTAGATTTTATTGTTACAACTAACTTAGTCCAAAGGGCAAAGAGCATACAAAGATCAACAATCATCCCTAATTAATACACCACACGGCGGCAAAATGTTGTAGATTTTTACAGACCACAGTGCTTTGTCATCGTCTTTGAGCTAGGAAAAGAAAATCCTAAAAGATCTCCATCCTTATTCATGGTCCTCATTTACCACCCTTGAGAACATCGCACATCATCCTTGAACTTGTCACTATGCCAAAAGTTGGGAATGCTGCAGGTTTTTCCAACCATCCACAAGCCCACCATCCTCGAGTTCTTCCATGAGCTCATAAATCCTCTAACTTTGTCTTCATGTTCCCCTTCCTTGAGCCCACCATTTCTTGAGGTTGTCATCTTTGATCATGCCATCCTCAAGCCAGTCTCCTTCTCTCTTCCCCTTACTTCTCACAACATTCGTTTACTACCATGTCACCTCCTCTCCCATCCTCCCCACCTACCTCCCAATTCAGCCATTCCCCATCCTCCCAATCTTTGTCATGCCCTTCTTTACCTGGCTCCCCAATTGCTCCCTACTTGTCAAAGATCATACCCCCATTTTTTTCCTCAATTTGAGCACTTGAGGTCCCTCTCCCCCATAGACAACCTGGCCCACTTTGCTCCACAATGACCAATGTTTTTTCAAGTCTCTCGCATTATTCTTTGATCATGTCTTCCCTCAGCCATATATCATCATGTCTTTCTCATCTTAGACCACTATAACAACACTATCCCTTATCACTTTGTTCACACACCCGTCCTCCCAATCATATCGAATCCTTCCTGCTTTACCATGCCTTGTTATTCACATCTCCAATTCCACCCATTTGAGATTGCTTGGCCCTTCAATGCTAAATTATCTAACACCTTTGAGTCATTCCACTAACCCTCCCTCTCTTGATGTTTGCTCAACCATTACTATATCAATTGACTTATACCTTAATTGAAAGAACATATTTCCAACAAACTCTTGCACCTCCAAACACTTCGATTATATCCCTTGTAAAAGTAGCATTGTGGAAATTTTGAAAGAGAAAGTTGTTGTTCCAAGCAATTATTAAACTTTCTCTTGTTGGCCACCGTATTCGGAGAAACCTCCTTTATTCCATGATGTCGAATGCTGCAAAAAAAATCTAAAATACACAAATCACTTTTGAGGACTTTTCATTCTCTGAGGATTCTTTATGTTTAAATTCTCTATGACTTTAAACCTTGATAATCTTCTCTAAGTAGATATTTGGACCATTAAGGGTGACATCCTTATTCTCAACAATTGAACCCTTGACATTTTGTTAGATAAAGATAAATTTGATCAAATTCCCCTATAAGACTTCTCTTATACTTCATATCTCTAATTTATTTATTAAAAATTGCTGTTTTGTAAACAAATCAATTATGATGGATAAGCTTCTTGCCATTAATTTTAAACTTATTATTTGAGCTTGCATGAAGGTTAAAACTAGTTGTTACTTTCCAACTTCTATCCTCGTGATAGTTAATAGCCTTCATAAGAAAGAAAAGGAGATCTATTGATTGATCTTACCCCCTATCATGCTTGCGACACCTTTGGCACTCCCTTTTCTCCTAGTAAACCATTGTGCCCAACTTCTTCTCAAGAGACTCCAATTCTACTCCACTTTGACGATCAATTCGATTAGCATTGTGGATTCTCATAATTGGTTCCCTACACACCTCAACTTCATAATCACAATAATTAGCATCATTATGTTTCTGTTTGTGATGGACCTACCCCTGAACCTCCTCTCCCCTAATGGGCTTCTCATAAAAAATTTTCTCTATTATTGATAGCTAGTACAGTTGCTTGTTCCACTCCTCGGAATAGACTACTATGGTCCCCACTCCCTGTCGTCAACTTGTAGACCTTTGCCCTTAGCTTCAGCCCCTACTCATCTTCTACATGTCTCATATGTTAAAAGAAAGACAAAGAAAATCTAGGTCAACTAACTTTGCAACCTTGTCTTATGTTCTTCTCACTTTTGCACAAATTTTAAGTCTTCTTTCTTGATCCAGCACGCTGGCTACTGGAAACTCCCACCAAAATGTCTACTTTCTGCATGGAATATTTGCACCCTATTTTACAATAATAAAATTGGGTTCCATCATTCCCTCCTAAAAATATATATAAATCCTAAACCTTAGCAATAGCAATCATCTTTACTCTACGAAACATGTTCTAAAAAATATCGATCTCATATTTCCTTTTCATTTCATGTTTCATTAACGTGCAGTTTTTGTTAGAGTCTGTGCACTATGCATCCAACCAAAAACCATTGTGTTTTCATGTTGCTCTTACTTGGTATCTTGCAATTATGAAGACCTCTTATGCATCTAGTCACTAAAGTAGCCCCACCTGAAAGAACACTAGCATAAATTGTTTCACTTGTATTCTAAGTTTGCATAATATATTGTGTACCTGAACTGATCATTTTAACTTTTTCCAAGCTAAAACCTCAAAAAATTGAATATTTTCTAACTGCCATTTGCAGGTACAGTACACATTTGAATGACGTTCAAGTACTCCGATGTGCAAGAACTGATTTCCATGTATTCCTCTCAACTCATTCGTTTATTCCAGATAACCATAACATTATTTAGCTCCACATCAACATTACCATCACACCTATCTTGTTATAGTGTCCTTCCCACCTCTTCCCCATCATCAAATAATTAATCAATTATTACCATATGAACACTCTTGGAGATATTTCCAACATTAAGGTTTTCGTTCACTAGGTCTACATCCTACTCGTCTACTCTGAAATAAGAATCTAATTATCTCATTAAATACAATATAGTTGCTGGATGGTATCAATATCAATACACTGTTCCACCATCATCTAAGTTCTCTCTCAAAAATCATTTGAATATCATTCACCCACATCACCAACTGATTTAGTATCATCGTCATTTGCTTCATTAACGCCACCTTCTGCTCCCCCTACATCTTCACTTGCAACTGCCTTGCATAGTTTAGCATAAAGCATTTTTCTCCATACACATATAAATAATAAATAAATCATGAAAGGCAACAAACATATCAAGATATCCTTATCACCCTTGATTTTTAGTTTCCCAACAACTCCACAAGCATACAATTTGTTTGGCCATAACAACTGCCCAGATGAACAAGGAATTAATGAGTACACAACATCAAATGCAAACAAAGGAATACATCTAAAGGGGTAAGAAAAACAACATTAATGAGCCACAGCTTCGACTCTAGGAGGAGACGTGAAGAGAAGCTACTAGCAATTGAAGTACAAAAATCTCCATCATTGAACCAAACATCACCAACGAAGGCAAAATCATCAATCATTTACTAATATGCTGCAACACATTTAGGTCTTTGGTTTCATTAGTGAGTAAAGGCAATCAAGAGGTTAAGAGAAAAACCAAGGACAAATAAGACATTCAAATGCATTTTAATATTGTTGAATTGGCATAGACCTACTTGTAACATATAATAAACTGGGGACCAAGACGTCTATTTTTAAGACTTGAAAGACCTAATTACAATAGAAATCAAACTTGAAGGACTTTATCTCCAATTTAGCATAAAAATAATAGTATAAACGAACAAAAAAATACTACATAAAAACAGAAAAAGAGAATATCAATGTCATAGGAGAGTTGATACCTTCTGAGCCGAACTTCACATCAATACTCCAATCGTTGCATCTTATTGAACCAAATGAATTTCAAGGGTTTGTTACTTAGTTTCAACTTCTAAAAAGTTCAGATCAAACTTTTATTGCGAGCTTGTGCTGTTAGGTAATAATGACATGGCTTTCGGTCGTTTCAAATTTTATGGATAACTAGCTTAGGCAAATAGTTTATGTTTTTATTAGGATGTTTCCACTAGCAAGCTTATAGCTACAGAATGCATCTAATGCAAATCAGAAAGATATTTATTTTATGATTAACGAATATTCGTTGTCACAGCAACTCCTCTGGATGTTAACTCCAATGGCAGATACAAAGCTTAGCACACTTTGAGAAGCTTGGAGGGTTTACCAGTCAGGTATCAGCCCAAATTATTTACTGTTTCCTTGACAATTTTCTTTGTTCTTTCAAACTCAAATTCGACCTTTTTCCTCCCAAAGTTACACTAGGACAATCACACACAGACATCTTACCGAGAAAAAAAAACTTCTGCAGAAAAAGTAGCAAAAGAACTCCAGAAATTAGAATAAAATTCAAGGATGTCCTTCTTCGCAGTAAATTGCAATCAATACCCTCCGGCAATATAAGGGAGAAAAACTTCAATGACTGTCTAGGATAGAGAGAAATCATAGTTGAAAAGTCAATTCCCTTCGCTCTAAAACTCATCTTCCTTAAAAATGTGAGAAACCTGAACATCACCAAAAGAATCAATTGCACCAACAATATTGAACATCCTGAAATCAATCAAAATGCTAAGATGATTGCAGATGAGTATCTCTCAATCCAAATCTTACAGCAGGTTGCACCATCTCATGGCAACCATCATTGCCACCAAAGTGCCATGAAGTTTCGCATAGCCAACCGACCAAGTATATAATCTAACCATCATAACAGAAAAAGCAGGTCTATAGTCCAAAACCGCAGCAGTGGAACTGCCGAGCAATCAGGAAAGGGTAGCCCAACAAAGGCAGGGTTATCAGGTATCAAGGGGCAGAGGTATGCTAGTTGAGCAATCCTTAGGTAAAGGTAGCATCAGACAAACGATTGGAGGCATTGATGATGATGACAAAGGCCGGGATTACTAGCTTTCCAACTTGCCCTTGCAGAGTTTGAGTGCATGGCACACTAAAGTAGAGGATAGTCAATGTGTTGAGATGGGCTGCATTGCTCCTGTTCAACAAATTCCTCGGAGGATGCCACATAAAGAGCCATTGCAGGCGAAGTAATTCAACTACAGATATATCATCTGCATGCTATTCTGGGGTTTGTATCAGACATAGGGTGCTACGGGCAAACAAGCCCTGTTAGATTTAGCATTGAACAGAAGGTGCAGAAGTCAAACAAGTTGGTCTGGATAAGCGCTAGACACAGGGTGCAGAGGGCAACCAATTCTACACCAGCACACAATAGAGGGGCTTGCAAACTCATGCCAAACACGCTGGTCCAAGTGTAGAGTGGTGGGCACAGATCAACACTTTGCAGAGTTTGAGTGCACAGCACACTATTCAGCACTGGACAAAAGGAATGATACAGCCTTAGGCTACAAGGGGCTTTGCTAGCTTCCCTATCAGCAGAATACAGTAAGGTTTGTTGAAACAGCCCAACAAAAGGAAAATGAGGTTACTAAATACTCTATGGAAGAAAAGTGCCCGGCCAAGGATAACCCTTATAATTAAAACCACGTTCAACATGTAAGTCCATAGAGGGATACATGTATTCATTTTGCAACATCTCAATAACAAGTAAAACTTAGTAAATATCAGAATTTTAACAAAGCTAAAAGATGCCCAAAAGTTTTGCCAAAACTGCAAAAATAACACCGATGCTGTTCATCACATCAAGATGGTGATGGCAGACTGTTGAAGAGAGGCTAAGAAAGGGTGATAAAGAACCATTCCTTGGACCACTTTTGAAATCAAAGCAGTAAGCATAAAAGAACAACTCAAAAGTTCAAATATCATTACAAAAATAATTCAAATAACAAAAGGTGGAACAGTTTAATGTCGTTTTGCAAAGGGCATGGACTTGGTGTAAATCATGCAAACAAATAAATAATCACTACATTAACAAGAAAAAACACAGCAGTTAATTAAAAAAAAAAAATCAATTGTCAGCACAGAGATTAATGCCATGTCAACCTGAGCTAGACCTGGCTGGCGAGCACACTGAATCATCAAACGCCCAATCACATCATGAGCGACAACAGTCTCAACAAGATCTCCACCAACAAGTTTGACCAGGACCTCATTATCTAAATCACTCAACTCGACCACTATATGACCTTTCAGGCCTTCCTTAACTCCAGTTAAGCTCAAGACAGTTCTTAATGCCCGTGCATCACTCTGCAATGTAACAGTAAATGATGGACATAAACCAAAAGACTCTGCAATAGACGTTCACATTATTGTGATTGGCAAACACTTACTAGATCAGCATTTCCGTCTTCAGCAAGAACTATAATAGCACGAGCTTTAGAGACCGATACCTGTAAAACTACAATCAGGTTAATAAAATGGAACAATGTAACTGTAAAAGTGCCAAGAATTTCAAACAAAAACATTGGAAACTCTACAGGAGATCAACAAACCAAAACTCAAATAGAATTTGCAACAAAAGAACGATAACCTTCTTTAGATCAGCAAGAATAAGAGGGCTTCCACCTCTGCATATAACAGATGTGCCTCTAAAGTCAAACTCCATCTTGGCAATATCAAGTTCCATTTCTTCTTTGTCTCTTTCAGCCATCACTACTACCATACCACCTCCCAAATTTTCATTGGCAATTGACAGTTGATTCAGCAATGATCCCTAAGTTTGAAGAAATGAAAAATAGAAAAAAACTAGAAAGTTGGAAACAATAAAATTAAGAGCAAAGAATTTTCTTGGCATTATTTGGTACACTGTTTCTAAACTCAATAATATTTTACAAAAATGCTTTTCAAAATGAACCAAGAGTTTTTCCAACCACATTTCAAAACACACTTTGTTAATCCAAAAAAACAAAAGATGATATTCAAAGAATAAAGGATAATTTATACTTTCAAAATAATTTTAAAATTTCATTGCAAATTTTTAGTAAAAAGTCAAAAATTATTTTAATTGTTTTACAATATTAATCATTTTATTCAACACTCATCCATAATATCGTTATCAAGCAAAATTTTTCAATATTATTCAATAATAATACTTTTCAATTTAATTTTTATTAAACAATTTAATATTCAATGACAGTTGCACCAAAACAGCCAAAAAGAAGAAAAGGGAGGCACTACAAAATGAAAACGGGTCACTTTCAACCTACAGAAAGGTCTTAGGTAGTAACTTCTATTTTGCTTTTTTGATAAATTTTGTAACTAGTAATTGTAGACAGTAAGGCAGGAACAAAAACCAGAACAAGGTAGCAAGCATTTCAAAAGGTCAAGTTTTACATGGATGTGGCGCTTTGATAATTATGAACAACTCGAGACTACTTAGATGCAGGAAGCATTAGGAAGTTCTTCATTTTCCACAAAAAAACGAAGTAAATTCTATGTGATTAGATGAGAAGAAACAATATAAGCTGACGTAAGAAATAAGCTTATCCAATATTTAGTAATATTGTGCTATACAATAGAACTGCTGCATGTTTAGAGTTGTCTGGAAAATACTTTTATTTACAACGGTACAGCACAGGATTACCAAACACAATCCATTCAACAAGATTTATGCTTTAGTTGATTTTGGCATGTATGGTATTTTGAAGCCTTTGGACTTGGATAACTTCTGCCTTCGCCTATGCCAGAAACAAAAACACCTCGTTGTATCTGATTCCTTCTTTTCATTTCTCTACGGTATAAACAAAAACAGATTTCTTTATTTCCCTCTCCACATTGGAAACCTTCATTTGGTATGATAGAAACAGCTGAGCAGTCTCTTATTGCTCTCCCTTCGAATGACGAAACTCTAATATTTTCTTGAATTGAGTTATTTTTTTATCTTACCCCTATTACATAACGATCAACTCATCCACTTCATTACCTTGATCTAGGTATAACTCATTTAATGTAAAAGAATAAGCTTATACTATAAAGAACCTGCATGCATACAATTCGACAAAAAGTCAAACCCCATTTGGTTTGCAGTTAAGGTGAGATACGTTAAGCTATCCCAACTTTCCTCACCAATGCACTTTATGCCTAACCCAACCTTACCCCAGCTAACAACAATTTTTCCTTTACGATTCTCACTACCCTGAGATAAGTCCTATCCAAAAGGAGAGGGTAGGATAAGCCTTACCCAATACCTAAACCAAACAGGGGTCTAATTTACTCAATCTTAGCATACATTAAGCATTTCCATGGCTCAACGGGTAACCCCAAAGCTACATGATCATTACTAGAAGATAAACTTCATTTAGATCTTGTTTGTACAACATCTCTTTAAATTTATCTCTTCATTGATTTAGATAAAGAATTTCAAATTAAAGATAGGAAAGAAACAAGTATGAATTAAAGAGATAACATGATAGGGAAAAGTCCAAAAGAAAAAAAAAACAACATTTACAAGTACCAACTTCTCGCTCCAACCAAGGATTAAAGTGTGGTTCTTCCCTATCACTTCACTTTTGCCTTTCCTCAATGAATCAAATTTCTTAGAGATTGAATCAGAAACTAGCCCGAGCATCATAGCAAATATAAGCATTCCTCCAAAACTTATAGAAACAGAGACTAGCCTTGGACCAATTGCAACAGAATTGGCATGGTTGCCAGAATCAGCTACATATGTCCATGACAACCACAAAGAATCAGCCAAACTACCATCTGTCACCCCATAGAGTGCCAAGCCACCAAGATATATGAGCAGCAGAGTTGCAAGCAGTAAAGTCAATGGCTTAGAGAATGGATACACTGACAAAAACACATCAACACGGTATGCAAGCTGCTTGCTAAGAGAAATTTCTTCAGATCCTGATGACTTCCAGAACCTTGAAATTTCATCAGTATGTCTAATGACTACGAGAGGAATACATAGAATGGCAAGTGAAACAAAAAGAGCAAAACTTTTCAGAATTTTCTGAAAGTCTTGGTCCCTTTCCTGTGATATGGTATCTATAGAATATGCTGAACCATATGAATCACAATGAAGCAATCTTGCTTGCTGCTTAGAAAGCTGATCCTGCAAGGAAAAATATGACAAACAATTCCAGCAAAATAAGGTACCTTTGTGAAAAGTTAGATGCATGAAATAAGTGACAACCATAAAATATTCCTCACATGAGATGAGAGCAGAAAAGGAAAATAAACTGAAAAAAAAATCATTTGCATCCAAGAAAGGATAGAGAACTTGCAAGTAGATGATGCAACAAATTTTAATTTTTTTTTACAAAGAAAAGGGCATAATTATTGCAATATTCATACAATATCTATCTGTATTATCTCTTGATAGTAATATAAAAGTAGTAAAGAAATAATCACAACATTAGGCTTTAGAATTCATGCATGAACTTGCCATTCTGCAGCGTCAATTAAAACACAAGTCAGAAAGAAATAAAAAAGAATTCATATAAGCTTTTTTAGCAAGTTAGAATCCCATATGTTCAGCTACTATCTGCTAGTAATATGCTGCTGCTGCTGAATGTATCGAGCATGCATGAATCTTTTTCATAAATATGAAAGAAGTAAACAATATTTTGTCAAAACCATGGAAAAGTAAAACATCACTTTATTTTTCTACTAGAACTTGGTCACTCTTTTGAGGTGCTTCTAAAAAGAAACTATAAAACCATTTAGAAATGATGTGTCAATCAACAATTGAATATTTGTCCGTGTTAATGATCGAATGTAAATGCAAGCTTGTAACTGTAAAATAACAATAATTAAAAAAAGAAAAAACATAAGATCTACCTGCAAAAGATTGACATGTTTATTCAGAGAGAAGTTATTCTGAAGAACAAAGAGGAAGCCCAAAAGCACTAACTGCAAACAAAAAGGAAATGTGGTTATAGACTACATCACACTCACTGAACTGCAGAAAAGTTCATAATTCAAAAACCATCAGATATTGCACTGTATGCACTGGCCTGCATCATGGCAACAAATAAAGCTGCACTGAATCAAACATTACCGCCAGAAGAAACAAAGAACTCAAACAGTAAAATCATATGATAGATGATATCAAAGATCATGAACTGATAAACAATTTGGTATAAACAGAGTAAATGAAACTCCATCAGACGTTTTCACAAGTAATGTTAGGATAGATTGAACTTACAACAATAGTACATTTATCCCTAGTGTTATGATATGTTCAGCATTAAAACTTGCTTCCTAACTTTCACCATCATGCTTTTTGAAACCAGAGAAAACATACTTCAAAATAGATGGTAAAATCACAACATTTTGTAGCAACCAAATAAAAGGTACATCAGGCCTATAACCAAGGTTCAAAGTTTTGGTTTCAATTTAATTCTCCAAATTTGAGTTTGGCAATTTTAGTCCTTTCAATAATTTTGAAGCTTGTTTTCATCAAGACTTAGATTAATTATTTTAATAGATTGAGAAATAAAAAATAAAATGATATTTTGGAAATTTCAAATTATAAATATATTTATCATTTTATATATTTATTAAATAGTTATATGATAATTTTATCAAAAGTATAAATTAAAAAACTTTTAGTGAACTAGAATGACTAGCAAAAAAATTGTTATTTAACAAATACTAAATGCAGTCAAATTGCTTTGTTAAGGGTTCAAAACATTCTCAAACTTGATTTCTCACTACAATGCTTCCTATAATTTCTCACACCTAGGTTCTCCTCCAATGGTGTGTGTATCCCCATCATTAGATCGTCTCTATTGGTGCTAACATTCCCCCATCTTGTGCCCTTGTGGTGGAGTGGGTTCTTGCCATTCTAGCCACCACCTTGGGGAAGGCCTGCCACATTCTCAAGAACCATGAGGCAAACGTTCTAAATCAAACAAAGACGGGACAAGGTCATGGCCCCAACATAACAAATGCATAGTCCAACAGAAAGAGTGGTGGGACCCAACCCTCGAGGTGCCTATTCGACGACAAGGCTGGACAAGAGGGAAGGCGTACAATTGCCAACTCACTAAGAGGGAAGGGGTACAGGAGCGGTCGGCATAGTCTGATCACAATAGTGGATGAGCCATGGGTAGAAGTGGAGGAAACAGTCCCATCAAGATAAGCATGGACAATGAATTGGGTAGTCATGGAACGAAACACTGTCCCGTCGTCACTTAGGTCAAGGGAGCACCTAGTGTGATTTGAGCAACCAACCCACGCTTAAAGCCTCTCATACTCAAATTGTTGGAAAAAAACTCATATAATGGCCTCAACCCACACTATGGAAGCAAGGGGTTTGCTTAGGTCAACCTTGACACAAATATGGCCAAAAGAGAGACACTCCAAGTTAATGTTGATAGCATCAATACATACGAATGAGATTCGGCTCACACCAACAATACTATGGAAGGCTAAGAAGACCATACCCAAATAAGCATAAACATGAATGTAACTTTATCAGGATAAAAATTAAAGGTCCACTAATAGAATCCTAGGACTTGTCTAACAATCACCCAAGGAGCCCCCTGACACACAATAGCCCTATCCTTTATAATCAAATTAGAAGAGACATATTACTCCCAATTCCATCACTTGAAATCCACTCGTATGATCCCAAAGAAATACCCAATTAAAGTATTTTCAAAATAGCCCTTCATATAATTCACATCCCTATAATCCAACATAACACCATTCACCACACAAAGAGCTACCGCAAGCCCAGCCAACAATCCCATCGTATCCGATTGCCCCAAGCCATATGCTGGATGGGCGAGCCCCCCACAAGAGGCCTAGCAACTCCAACCCAACCAGCCTCCCAGTTGGGGAAAAGTGTCCAACCAAGGAGCATGAGATTCCATATCATGCACGCAACCTTGGGGTGGTCCTGCTTCACCCCATAATGCTTGTGACCCTCCTAACATAATGAGAGGCACCTCCACAAGCTAACCCATGACATGGGGAAACCCAAAAACCTAAGACAGTGCCAACAGGGCGACCTTGTCAACAGTCGGAACAAGAGAACCTGAGCAGAAAGAAGAAACAGAATCCGCATTACCCACAGCATCACAAAGCACCCAGGCGCAACCACATCAAATCCGTTGCACCCTAAAAAGAACAACCTCCTCCCGCAGACCAGGTCCTCGTCGTAGTCCACCTCCAACCCAACCTCCATAGGCTCCTAAATAAAGGTCACCACCCTGCCACGACAAATGTCGATACATTTAATTATTTATAACATTACAGTCAAAAACCATTGTGGAGATGCATTGAACTTCTATGAGAACCACCAAGAGGGAGAGCGCTAACAAGACAACAACTATACCAAAAGCTAAATTCACATCCATAAGAATAGGCATAGTAAAGGATAAAGGAGGCACAAGAATTCACTCCAATTTCTTTTTTCTTATAATTTTTTATAAATATCATGCATATGCACAAATTATTAAATAATTCTTTCCAATATAAATATCTCACATTTTTTATAATTATTTAACCAAAAATAGGTAATGCAAAAATTTTTATAACAATAGATAATATTGAGTTAATCTAATAAGCCACATAAGATTTTTTTCATTTCACTTTTTTAGTTGACTGTCGATTATAATAGGTCTTTTATAAGACCTTTAAAAGCTTTTAATTATTTCTGTGTATTCGACATATTTCTTCTTATTATTTTATTATATAAGAGTATTTTCATAATTTTTGTTTTAAGTCAAATATTATCATTTGTATCTATAAATATGTTTTATGAAATGAAAAAAATAGAGAGTTGTTTGCTTAGCATTATCTTTTAATTAAATATGTGATTTTTTATTATCATGCATGCATACACATCTTTAGTTTGTAATCTAAGTTCCTTCATATTGCGATCAAAAAATATCCAAGTTACATTTGGATTTATCTCCATCATGACTTTGAAAGCAACATTCATAATATTTATAACAACTAAAATCTTCCTAATTTTCAATAAACTCACTCAAATCAATAATGAATCCAGTTTTTAAACCTTACCTCTGCTTTCTTAAATCTCTTAGCAATTATAGCAGCTCTTCTTTTGGATTCTCCTTGTTACAACAACCCTTCAGTTGACTTTTAGAAATAAAACCAATATATCTTCTTGTTTTCCTTGTTCCAGGGCTTATATGCAACACTTCCCTCTCTCTTACTCTTCCTCCCAAACCCTAAAATAACCTTTCTTCTTTTTTCTCCTTCACTTCATCCTCTTTTCCTTCAATTAACTTTCTCTCTCTCCTCGAGTACAACCGTCTTAGTTCCCTCCAACCTAACTATTTATCTTGATTTTAATTAAGGCAGTAAGATTAATCTAGTAAAATTATTGAAATGTTCCAAATAATTCACAAAATAATATTGTATTCTCTTCTTCAAAAAATCATAACTAATTATTTAAATATTAAAAATTATAAATTTATTATCATTGGATTTTTTTTGAAGAATTATAATGGTATTTTTAAATAAATTTTTTATTTTATTTAAAAATATGATATTTTTCAAGATAAAATTAATACAATAATATTTTAATCAATAATAGAAATATTTCAAAAAATGAACTTTATGCCATTTAAATTCATTTATTTATAATAATATTAGCTGAAATCTCAAGAGATATAACATTTTATACAAAACAAAATTTTGAGCTATTTTTCTTTGTCTATTTATCTAAAATAAATGCTCTTATTACTTTTTTGAAAAATAATTAATAATGACCCATGTAAGACCAAAATAACTTTCATATGATATTGAGCAAATTAGAGAAAATGATAGCTAACACAAGGCAACTAAGTTGAAGGCAAGGTTTGAAGATGCTTGACTAACGAGAGAGGAGATGAAATCCACTCGATTGAAAAGAGAGAAAGAGAAGGTTAAGTAAGTGAAGTAGAGTAAGGACGAATTCATAAGCTAGATAAGTATTCATTTAGACTAATACCAATGCCTACCGACTATGTGAAAGGAAAAGGGTCTTCCCCACCAAGGCATACTAGTTTATATTTAGGCAAGTGAAAGGGGAAGAGGATGGCTTCTAATTGTTCAAACTTTTAGGAAGTTATGAAATGGTCCTTTCAAGTTATGCTTGTGTTTCCAACCAATAAGTTCAATGATTTGATTTTGTTATTAACTTCTCCTTGCAATTTTTATTCAACTACCTTTAAACAGCATGTTAGGTCACTATATATGGACATATTACTAGAAACAAATACAAGTTATGCAATATATAAAAAATCGATAAATGCTCATAAACATCCTCACAAAATTTTTACAGAGAAATCCATAATGATGCACGTGAATTCAAAACAATTCTAGTATGAGTTAAAATCATTAGCACCAAATGCATCCATCTCTCTCTCCTTCCCCTTCATCTTCTTATTTTTCCTTTAACAAAAATTTGAGGGAGGTTTATGAGTAACTTAGTAAGAAAAAATCACCAATTACAAGTGATGATACCCTCATTCACCCAATCCTCTCCTTTCTCCTTCTATCTAAAAAAAACTTAAAGGGAGATTTAATGGTAATTCATTCAGAAAAAATGAAAAATAACAAATGAAGACATGATCAAAAAGACATGCATCATATAATAAAACATAAATGGCATACAATATATACATTTTTTAATCTACAAAGGGAAAAATTAGGAATTATAATAGGTTGGTCAAGATTATTTTTGCAACCACTTGAAAAGAGGGATTTCCTGTCAAGGCAAAGACTTGCAATTCAAAGTTTACATTGCTAGGATCAAGCCAAGGTTTACAAAACAAGCTAAGAATTTAAAAGGTTATATAGGTTCAAAATAATTCCAAGAACATGCAATTTTTATAAAAGGGACAGAATGAATTATTAAACTGTTGAGATTTCGAATTCAAAGTTTTCCATGGAGGAATATGTTGTCACAAAAGATCGCCACACACTCACAATTGTCAATAAAAAGATTACAAAAAATTAAATAAGATGCAAGAAAATAAGGACAAAGATTTATTACTGAAAATCCTGAGAATAAGAGAAAAAACTACATTGACTATGAGTCAAAGAAATCTTCAATAGCTTGTTAGAGTGTTACAGTAACAAACCTAAAGAAAGAGCTTCAACAGTCGATCAAATGGGCTATTCAACTAGGAAATGAAAAGATGATTTAGATATGCTATTAGCTAGGGAATAAGATTTTCTATTTATAACACAAATCCCTTTACAAGTACTACGTCTTCTCATTTTATAGAAAAAAACTAGTTTAACAAGCACAAATACAGTAATTTATATGCTTAATGCATACAAAATCTGACTAATATTACAATGGTCAAATTTACTTACACAATGCCACATGTTACTTATTAATATGATACAATCACCTTTGTTTAAATACTCTAATGTGCATTTGCAACAATCTACGACTACCCATGCTAGATGATATGGGAAATATATGGTTTTCTCTTTATGTTTGGCTTTACAATGAATCTGCAAGTCATGTGATAAGATAAGACAAAAAAAATATTGTTACTTGTGCACCAATTAGAGTTGACATCAACGTTAACTATAAATTATGGTTCATCTCAAATAATAGGTATGCAATATATAATAATTTATGTTCTATAATTGGACAATATAAACTCTAATGTAATTGGTACATTATGACAATTTTTCTTCCACAAAGACATCCAAGCCTAAAGAATCATCATGACTTGAATGCCTGCATAAAAAAAGTGATACGATGCAAAATATTTTATGATAATTTCTAAAGAATAAAAAAAATCTATAAAAACATGAAATTCTTTAATTAAAAGATTCATTATGTTGAAAACTCATTTACAATTCTTTATTAATGGATATTATAGACAGGAAATCATTCAAGTCGTTACTTATATTCAAGTATTTACACATAAAGGTCATCTCCAAAACAACTGCTATATTTAAGCTACATAAACTAATAAATCCAAATTCAGGCTAGATGTTTAAGCTCATGAGCATATCTGATTTAATTTCATAAACAGAACACAAAGCTTAATAACTGATGCTTAAAGAAGGAAAAAAAGAAAGAAAGAAAGAAAGCTCGGATTTCAAATCTAATGATGTTAAAAGATAACACCCTTCAGCAAGAGTTACTGACTCCTTTTTCCATATAAGATTTTTGAACCACTAACAACGTCTTATAAAGCCATGAGAATACCGAAATAAATTGACCAGCAACAAAACTTTTCGTGGATTCATAGGACAATAATCAAATGCCTTTCAGATATAAAGTTAAGCAAAAGAAAACGAGTTACGGAAGTTAAGCAAATGACCACCACAATGAGAAACGAAAACTGACTGCGAAAGATATGGCAAGTGATAACCGGCTTCCAATCCTACAATCCACGAACCCGCCGCCCAAAAGCATTTGCTTTACCGCTCCATCCGACGCCGCCACCTTCTCCAACTCTGCACACTCGTTCCTCGAGGCCTTGAATTCCCTTTCCCGTGGCCTCAGCGCATTTACTTCCTTCGCATCGAGCCGCACCTTCCTGCGAACCACTCCGTACCTTCGGTCCACGCGAGGGAACGCCCCTCGTGGCTCCAAAGCCAGAGGTGTCGAAGCGGGGGAGGCAAACGATATGCTGGACCCGCCGAGCGATAGCGTTTGCTGCGGCCTCTCTTCACGGAGAAACGGCATCGGCGCTCTTTCCGTGGCCGAAAATGCAGGGGACCACCTCCTATGATTTAGACGACGGACGGCGGCCCTAACGGTGACACAATCCTAAAAGCGGCTGTCAGAAGGCTATATCCAGCCGCGCTGGATCACCGGCTGCGATTGGTCGGAGTCGATGGACACGGCCGGTAAACTTCCCGATATGTAACCGAGGTTGTAACCTTTACAGCAGGTTCGAGCTCGCAGCTGAAGTTTACTGGAATGAAGAAAATTTGCTTCAGACTTCCTAGTTGAGTTATAGTCAATATTCAATGCTTCTGAAATTTCAACATCTTGTTTCTCTTTCTCTGTTTTTCTTTCTTTTTCCTTGTTCATCGATGGTGGCCCCAACGATGGATGGTGGAAGGTGTACAGTAAATGCCAACCGACTGTTACAAGCAATGACGGCTGTTGAAGCGCAAATGGTAAAATTTTTAAAAATTTTCTAATCCAAAAAATATTTTGTTTTATAAGTAAAACTATTTTTTTAGGAGAGAGGAGGGGGGGGGGGGGGGGGGAGGAGGGTGTGGGGTTTGAAAATATTTGTTTTGTAAGTAAACTATATATTTAAAAATTAATTCAATTTTCAATTTTATTTAAAAACATAACCAAAGCATTTTAAAACTTTTACCTTTTTAAATCTTAATAAAAATATTTAATAATAAAATAAAAATTTAATATATCTAATTTATATATAATAAAAAAATTAATATGTATGAATTTAACAAATTCAAATTGAGTGGATCAGGATCTAATTTGGCATTTCTCTTAAAATAGGAAGTTCTACTTGTTTTTACATTTTTAGTTATGCGATAACCTTTCTCTGAGATAATAATATTTTTTAAGTTAAGTTCAACATATATTATATTCCTTTAAACTTTCTTAAAATAGGAGAGTATTATTTGCTTAGGTTCATCTATATCACATCTAAGTTTATAATCATTAAATTTATTAATATATTCCTCAATGGATCTATCATATTAAAAAAAATCTTTATCATTTATATAACATCTTGGTACTATAAGTTATTGGAACAAATATATTATATAACCTAATCTTAAGATTTCTTTAAATTTGGGATACATCTTCATCATTGTTGACATATTGTTGCTCTAAATTTTTTAAAAACTTATAAATAGTATTAGTGAGTTTAGTCTTACTAGATATTTTTTTGATCACTTATTTGTGTCAATCAACGTAACCATTCATACTAATTTGCTAGCCTATGCAATCCTTAATCATAATTGTCATCCAAAACTTGGGCATCCAATTTTACATTAAGGATATTCTCTCTATCTCGATACCTCTTATGTATTTTCTCCTCACTATACATATTTAAATCATTATTTTAGTCTAACTCATTAAAAGATTCATTTTCTCTTTTATAATCATAATTTTTCTTATGGATATCTTGGTCAAATTAATTAGGATGATCGTCATATTTTTTATGATTTTTATGTCTCATATGATTTTTTTAAAATTATTAGATGTGACATTTCTCCTTTATCCTCTTCTCTTATAGGATTTGATTCATGTCGTTAGTTTAGAAAAATTTATCCAACTATCAAGGGAAGTGTTATGAATTAGGCTATTTCTAATATTAGGTTTTAGTTTAAATTTTGTTTTTGATTTTGAATTGATTCTTGATTTTGATTTACCATTTGATAATATCTATCAAATATTATGGTCATTCAAAGGTTTATCACAAAAAGAGATATCCAGAAAAATAATTTAGGAAATCTTTTTTATAAAAAAATTATGAAAACAAAGCAATCATAGTTATAGACCAGCAGAGCTGAGATGGGATTTGCTTCCAAGAAAATGACAAGTAATCAGGGTCCTGCTTTTGTCAGACCGCCTTTTAGACATAATCAAATAATTTCCAAAAAATATGATGAAGAGTTGTATCACTACTTTGGTACTACCTTTAAAGACGAAGTTTACCCAAAATTAGTTAAGAATTCTTTAGTAGATAAACTAAGTAAAAAAAACTTTTTTTAGTAGAAAAATAATATTATCTAATACCTAAGTTGATGTAGAGTAGATAATCATGTTCGTTAATATTAAAGTTAATTACATTAAATAAAGGAGATTTTTTTAGTAGAAAATCATAGTTTTTATACCAAAATTAATACAAGATAGATTTAGACATCTCCTAAAGTCTAAATTAGAATCTATAATATTGAAGGTATTTAATAGATTATTCAAAAAATATGAAAAGAAACTATGCACCAATCAGAGTTAGCGACATGTGTGATATTTTAAAACTATTCAAAGATTGGTGCTCTAAACCTATAGTGTAGATTATTAAGTTGAGTAAATTATCAAGCATAAAATCTTGTAAAATGACTTTTGTCATATCTAAGTTTATATATATAAAATAGAGAATTTAAAATAAACTCTAGGTGAAGTACTTTAACAAAAAAGAATAACTCTAACTTTAGATTACTACATAAAAAAGTGGTAAAAGGGTGATGTGGTAGTGATTTAAGTAATGAGAAAGCTTAAGGTGTTGGCAAAAACAAGAATTTGTTTGGTTGTTGACTCTTTGGGTGGAAGGTCTCTCACCTTCGATAATTGTCCCTCACACGGGAAATTGAAATCTCTTAAACTAGAGTTGGGTGCACATATTTTGTTCATAAAGGTAGAAGCACACAAATAAAATGAACTTTTATTTTATAATTTTTATCTATTGTAACTTGGTGAGCATCTCTTTTTATAGAGACCCCAAAGATTCATTAACAATTTCTTAAAAAAATAAAAAACTAAAAAATTAATTAAATTAAATAGTTTCCAAACTAGACGACGTTTTAGGTGACGGTAATGGCAAGTGACAAAATGACAGGTGACGAAATGACAGGACAAGCAGCACAACAAGCTGCTAGTATGATTTTTGTATAGGCACGGGTTGAGTAGAACAAAAATAGTCAGTAAGACTAACGGGTTAGCATGGGTCATCATGGGTCATTGCTATTCATCACAGGTTGACATGGGTCAAGCGTGGGTCAAATAATGTTCTTGAGTCCATTCAGGTCATGCGGGCAGAAGCAGGCAACGGTAATGGTTGCTAATGGTAGCAGCCATGGCGAAAAGTGATTGTGGGTAACAAAATCAATAAAAAAAATTAATTTTAAGCATTTTTAAAATATAATTCAACCAAATTTTGTATTGATAAACTTGTGAAATTAATGCAACACTAGTAAATCTATATTTATGAGGTAATATTAAATGATGCTGTGTCACTCCCTTTTTCCTTATTTATGAGCTTAGAATTTTCTATAGATTCACTAAGCTTAAGTGATTGGGATCTCTTATGATGTGAGATAGGGTGTAATGTGATGGTCTTTTTTTCATAAATAAAAGAATGTATGTTAGACTTACCCTTCAAAATCATGTTCGTATCAAAAAATCAGTCTTCTAATAATAAGGTGACCTACTTGCATAGATACGACATTACATAAAATCTTGTCATTATTCCTACCCAATTTCAAGGGTATATAACATCATTTCTTAATAAGTATAAATGTTTTATCTATCCATGACATATAATAGGGGTTTTGGGTGTTTTAATAAATAAGCTTCTATTCGCTTAACAGCTTTAGGAGATATTACATTAATGTAACTATTATTATATATGATCATCTTATATAATCATTTCTTAATTTTTATGATGGTGTTAAGGATATTGGTGATCTTCTAGTCATCTTGTAGTTATGGGGCTATAAGGGCACCTAATTATAAAAATTTTCATATTTTTTAATTCTTATTTAGCCTCTTCATTAGACATTATGTTTTCTTTTTATTTTGACTCTTCTTATTTATTAGCACTCTCTATATTCATAGTCATAAATCTCTTTGGATAGTTTACAACTATATATCCATTTTCATGACAAAATAAATAATTCTAGATTTGGTGGGTTAACTTAAAGAAAGTTGTGCAAAAGTTGGTGGTAATGTAGATTTAGGAGGTTTAGAAAACATGGTGAATAGGATAAACAAAGTGCGAGTATGAGTAGGTTGAGAAATTATGGTACACACCTTTAAAAGGTTTAGCTCGTCATTTCTATTAAAATATGAAGTTTTATTTTTTTATATTTCTAGCTATGCAATAAGCTTTCTCTAAGATAATAATATTTCTCAAGCTTAGCTTGTATGTATTTCTTTAAACCTATCTTAAAATAAAAAAAATATTACACACTCAAGTTCATCTATATCACAACAAAGTTTATAATCTTCAAACTTGTTAATGCATTCCTCAACAAATCTTTCATTTTGGGAAAAACCTTTTTGTCATTTATCTAAATACTTTAGTATTATAAGTTATTAGAACAAACCTATTGTACAATCCAACCTTAATATTTCTCTAAATTGGGATACCTCTTCATCATTATTGATATATTATTACTATAACTTTTGAAGAAACCTACAGATAGTACTAGTAAGTTTAGTCTTAATAAATTGATACTTTCTTTACTCACTCATTTAGTGTCAATCAAAGTAATTATCCATACTAGTCTATCAATCTATATAATCCTTATGATAAGAACAACTATCAAAAACTGGGACATCTAGTTTCACATTAAGGATATACAATGTATCTTGATATCCTCTTAGGTCGTTTTGCTTTACTAGACATATCTAAATCATCATTTTTGTTTAACTCATTTGAAAATTTATTTCTTTTTCTATGGTCAACATTTCTCCTATGGATATCTTGGTTGGATTCATCAAAAGAATCATCATGTCTTCTATGATTCTTACTTCCCATAAGGTTTTTTTCTTCTAAATTATTGAGTGTAGAACTTCTTCCTCTATTATCTCTTTCTCTTTTAGGATTTGGTTCACATTGTTCGTCAATAAGGATTTATCCAACTATTTGGGTGAGTTGGCTTATTGATTAAGATATTCCTAGCATGAGATTTTAGTTTAAATTTTTTTCTTTGGTTTTGAATTAATTCTTAACTTTTATTTGTCTTTTAATAAGGTTTATCATATCCAGTAGACTTGTGGAACTAGTGCGACGACAATGAATGTGTGTTTGTGAGCTAATGTTAGATGCTTTTGCATTAATATGTATGATATTTAGTTTCATGTTTTCATTCTTTATATGTTATAATATAAATATTAAAAATTATTTTCTCATTTTCACGATGTAGTTCATATTTTCCCTCTGTAGATTTTACGTAACAACATTATGTGTTAGCTCACAACACACACTCGTTGGAATCGCACAAGTCTCTTTCGAACTCGAAGCTGTATCTGAACAAAATCCTACTTTGATTGGTCATCTTTGACCTTAAGGTTTGACTCCAATACTCTATTATTCCTTATGTTTATTTTTACTATGTTTTCTCTGTTTCATAGAAAAGCAAATTTTGTAAAAATTATGTCATCGTCGACATTGGTTTCCATGCGTGCTTTGCTTGCTATCACCACTCATCCAATCACCTAATCATATACCTCTGATAAGAAGATCAAAACACGAGAAGAGAAGAAAAAAAAAAACAAAATTCACTTGCGATCGAATCATACGACGAGCTCCAAAAATGCGCCCAAATTATGGCAACAGGGTCATTCACCCAATGTGAGTGCCGCAGGCGTCCAACTTCGGATGCAGTCACTATAGGCGCGGTGCATGCACATACCACGGGCCGCTACGTATGTATCTTCGGGAGCTATGCATGTGCCACAAATGTGCCCTATTCAAGCATCACGTGTTATTTCTCGCACAGACGATTTTGCCACAGCACATGCAAAGCACGTGACTGGGCAAATAGAGTAGGAGTGCAAAAGATGTGCACATGCTCGCACTGCTAGGCGCGATGAAGGCATGCGTAAACAGAAGATTCGCGCACAAGCAATGGCCCAATTAACTAAAAAATATGGGTTACTAAATAAATCATTTGGAGGGACAGATGGATGTCTCATCCTCTCATCCGGCTGAATTGGGCATCGTACATTATTTCTTGCACGGATGATTTGCTATGACAAATGTAAGGCACGTGAGTGAGTGAATGGAGCACGCATGCAGAAGATGCATGCACGCTCGCGCTACTATGCATGCAGAAGGCACACATGAACAAGAGATCCACATGGATGCAACGGGCCAGCTGACTAAAAAATTTTGGAATTTGGTAAAGGTAATTTCGTCTTTTTATAATCTAAATATGTATTAAAATATTATATCCAAGTCTTATATGAATATTGATTGAAGAAGAATTTTTGGAGAATTTTATGAGAAAAATTTTTAGAATTTTTTTTGAAGGAGTTATAAGAATCAAAATTTATTATGAAAAGTTAAAATTTTTTTGAAGGGAATATTCTTGAATAAATTATCCTTTTTGTGACAAAATATCTTCATTCTCTTTTTTTTTTGCTCCTAACCATTATACACTTTACTTCTGCTATTATTACTTTAAAAAAGGTCTATCGACGAGGACTTGAGGCAAGAACACCTTCGTGGATAAATCATATTAATTTGGTTTCAAAACCACTTCAATTCTATACCAATGATAGGAGGTAAAAGGAAAGGAGTTAAGAAGTAAACCTCAAATGGAAATCAAGAAGAGGCTTCAATCAAGGTGACTGTGCTGACTACTACTACAACAAATCTAGAGGCACATGTAGCTCTATTAACACAATAAGTATAAGTATTAATAAAAATAATACTAAAATCTCAATCTCTTTCGATGATAGATCCAAAAGACGATCTGTCAAAATAAGATATGCTTAATCAGAAGAATTCTAGATTAAGAAGTACTCCCAAAATAGTTGGAGACGAAGATGAGAATGGCAATAATATTACTTTTTTATGCACGAGAATCGAGAGCATCCTTTCAAGGTAGATACTACCTTATATTTACCAACTTATGATGATACAATTGATATAAAAAATTAGATACTTAGAACAACTGGAGACCTATTTTTCTTTGTACGACTACTTCTCATCTAACAAAGTGGCATATGCTCAACTAAAAATGATGAATCATGTATGAACTTAGTGCAATGGTCATCTCAAAAATGATAGTTACAAAGTGATATAATGCTAATTTAAATAGTAATTTGAGAAGAATTTTACCCCAAGGGTTACATAGAGAAAAGATTAAAAAAGTGACATAATCTACGATACTCACAAAGAGAACGATGCAGGAATATACCACATAATTTTGATAATAAACTGTGAGTTTAGAATATCTATTGAAATATATATATAAATAGGAAAAACTTAAAGATTAAAATACTAAGAAGTCTAAATATAAGTCTAAAAATATGTAGTAAAAAAAGTATTCTCTAACAAATTTTATTATGATTATAACAAATAAAAGCAAGAAGTATCATAGTCACTATAAAGAGATAAGACACATACAAAAAAATACTAAAAATTACACCCCTCATCTTTTTTTAGAAGAATTCAAAAATAACAAAGTACTTATTACAATAGAAATTGAAAATGTACTATAAACTCTTTCACAAATAGATGAAACTACATCTCTTATGATGAATCCAAAAAAAAAGATATCACATGAAGTAAAACTAAAAGAAAAACTTTTCATTATCCAACTTCAAGTGAAGAAAGAGCTTGTTAGTGTTATTATCAACACTAAAAGCAAAAAAAATTAACATCCACTAATCTTATGGAAAGGCTACAATTGGAAACTATATCGCTTCCAAGACTTTATTCTTAAGGATGGATCTATAAGAACTCTAACACAAGAGTTAAAAAATAATATAATGTAAAGTTCGTTATCACTAAAAACTTTATCGATGAGGTTAGAAGTAGTACTTGTAGATGTCTGACTGATTCTTTTGGGAAATCCTACATATGGGATCGAGATGCCTTCTATTATTGATAAACACAATAATATCGATTCATAAAGGATGGATAATATTTATTTCTATAACAAGATAAAGAAGTAATGACAAAAGGTATTGTTAGTGCTAAACAATTGGGGATGCTAGTAAATTCTTGCCAAAAATATAGGTTACTAACAAAATTCAAGAAATCATTTAGTGGGACAGATGAATGTTTCATCCTCCCAAAGAAGACAGCTAAACTTTAGTCCAACAAAGAAGATTCGATGAGACTCGAATCTCCAAAAAGAAAAAAGATGAAATTGTCCTGTGCTTAACGTTGGACAACATGCATTGAAAATGTGCTAGACTTTGGGCAACAAACACTAAAAATAGGCACTTGACTTTGAGCATTGTGCACTCAAAGAAGACACTTGACTTCAGGTGCCACAAAGAGCAGGGCGGGCACCCCACTTGGAGCATTGTGACTACAAGTGTAGTGCACACACCTGTCATCAGACACTATACATGAGCCTGAATTTGTCACAATGCATTATTTCTCGCATGAACAATTTTTCCTTGACACGTGTAGAGCACGTGATCAGGCAGATGAAGTAAGCATGCAGAAGATGCACCCGTGCTTGTGCTACTGGGTGTATAGAAGGCACCAGCAAATGAGAGATCTACACAAGGGCAATGGATCGATCAACTAAAAAATTTTGGAATTTGGTACAAGCAATTTATCTTTTTGTAATTTGAATATGTATTAAAATATAATGTCAAAGCCCCATATAAAAGAATAAGAATGTTGATTGAATGAAGAACATTTGGAGGAAAGCTTCTTTAGAAAAACTTCTAAAAAAAGAAATTTTTTAAGAGTTTTGGTAATCATAATTTATTATAAAATCAAAAAACTTTTGAAGAGAATCTTCTAAGGAAAATTATCTTTTTTGTGACAAAAAGTATCTTCATTCCCATTCTTCCTTTTATCCTAACCATTGCAAGCTTTCACTTCCATAACTACTCTAAAAAGTGTTTATTAACAGGGACACAAAACAAGAACACCCTAGTAAACAAAATTATATCATTTTATATTAAAAGCCACTTAGATTTTACATTGATGATAAGAGGTAAAAACAAAGGAGTTGAGGAGCAAACCTTAAAAGAAAATCAAGAAGAAGCTTCAATCAAGATGATTGCATCAACTACTTCAACATCAAGCCTCGAGGCACATGCAACTCTATTAACAAAATAAGCGTAAATGTTAATAGAAATAGTACTGAAATCTCAATCTCTTTTGACGATGGATATAAAAGACAATTTTTCGATAGAATACATGCTTCATTAGAGGCTTTTTAGATTAAATAGTACTCCCAAAATAGTGACAAGAATGAGAATGACAACAATCTCACTTTTTTGACACATAGAAGTCAGCAATGTCCTTTCAAAGTAGATGCTACCCTAGATTTACCAACTTATGTTGGTATAGTTGATATGAAAAAATTAGATACTTGGTTGGACCAATTTGAGACTTATTTTTCTCTCTATGACTAGTTCTCATCTGACAAAGTGGCCTATATTTATTAAAAATAACAAGTCATGTGTTAGCTTGGTAGAATGCTCACTTAAAAAATGACATAGTTACAAAAGTGACATGGAACTAATTTAAACAACTGATTCAAGAAGAATTTTATCCCATGAATTACATAGAGAAAATTTGAAAAAGTGATATAATCTACAATAATGACAACGAGAAACAGTGCACGAATATACCATAGAATCTAATGATAAGTCGTGAGTTTGAATACCTATTGAAGGAATAAAAATATTATCAAATAATCTTATAGATCTGTATTATCTTATTATTATCAAACTATCACTTTTTCATATTTAGATTTCGAAGCAATCCAATACATTTGTTATGATTATTAAAAAAAGAATTAATACAAAAGAACAAAAATTGGAAGAAAGAATATCAAAAGGTTTGAGTATAAGTCTAAAAATAGATAACAAAAGAAAGAGTATTTTCTAATAAAATCTATTATAGTTATAATAAACAAAACTAAGAAGTACTATGATCATTGCAAAAAGATAGGACATATAAAAAAATAATGGTGGAAATTACACCATGAGCTTCACCCATTGGTTTGATTTGCAAACTTGGAACATTTTTTACATATTATTTGTCAACGAAGTTTGTTTGGTCAATAGATCATGATCATAACACAATACTAGAATGCCATTTTTTTTCACAGCTGTTTAAGAGTTTTGTTATAGTTGACCTATAATTATTAGTTCAATTTGAATTATAAATAATATTTTTTATTTCAAATTTTAGTATTTCAATTTTTAATATGTTAACATATATATTTTTTATAATAAATGAAATTAGTTTACATAAATGTGATTTGTTTTATTATATAATACAAAACTACACCACTTAAGTTTGAGTATGCCTTTATCTTACTTAGATCGTAAGAATAGTCACTTCAAGAGGCTATAGTAGCGATGACTCCGAAGAAGGCTGTGTTTAGTAAGTAGTTGGAAATAAGCAAGTAGTTTATTATGAGGGAGCAAAGTCAACAAGTTGCGCTTGATGTTTTTGTAAGCAACTACCACCAATGTGTGCAACAGAGGCATGAGCGATAACAATAACTAAATTATTAACACTAGCAATCAACAGGGATGTGATTACAAACAACAAGATGTTTAAATAAAAGTGGAGCATATAAACTATCTTTTTAAAGCCAACTCTAGCCTATGATATGTATAAGCAAGGAAGTATAAAAATCATAATATTCTTGGAGTGTCACACAAAAGTCATCTTAAAAAGACAATTCCCAAACATTGATATCAACATTTAATGCTTATTGTCAAGTTTTGAAAGCTTGTGACTATCAAACAAAGTAGCTGATATCTATGTCTGATTTCAAACGTTAGCAAAAACGTACAAGCTAAATAGTCAAGTAATCAAAGAACATCAAATAAGTCATGCTTGAGAAAAATGAGTTAAAAAAGTTGAGAATGTTGTAAAGTGAACAATGTTCGCAACATGATGACAAAATGAATGGATCTTTCCTAATTTATGCAATATTTCTAACATCAAAATTTTAAATACTTAAATTCATAAAATATTAATAATTGTTCAATCTTTAGTAATAATATTAATAATCATTAATTTTTATCCATCTTCAAGTCTAACACAAAATAATAAAAATAAAGAAACATGATTAAGTGTGAATCCTCAATTCACAAAAATTGAGATCAATTTACTAAAATTGCAATAAATAATTACATTCTTTTAATACATACAAATATTTATATATTTAATATGTAATAATATAATATATTTTTTACTTTTTATTATATTTAATTGTTACATAAAAATATTATTCTCTTTGTGAACTTTTCAAGAGACTTAACTCTCTTTTTACTCTTATCATTATATCTTATAATAATATTTTGTTAATTTCATTTGAACCATTCTTATTACATAAAAAACATGAACTTAAATATACCAATACAAAAAATAAGAATGATTGTGATAAATATTTCTATATCATTTATGTAGATTAAAATTATACACTCATATATATTAATACATAGTGCTTAGATAACAATTAAATCAAATATTGTGCTATAGCATGCATGGCATATTGTTAAAACATTCCTCTTTTTTTTTTTGAAAAGGAAAACATTCCTCTTTAAGCCTTGGGTATCGCATAAGACACATGAGCGAACAATAATAGCATGAAACTATGCCCTTGACTCAAGAGGGTTTGGTCACCTAATGTTTAGGCGTTCTTGTGCCTTTGGATGTGATTTGTCCAATTTGCATGTGGCATCAAATGGTGCCTACCAATTAAAAGTGTAAGGAAAGATAATTTATTTATTTATTATTATCTTTTTTGTGTATAAAAAAATAATTTCTTAATTTTTATTTAAGATATTGAAACAAAATAAGGATATATATATATATATTATTTTTTAAACCATTTAATTTCTCTATGATAATTATACAAATAAACAAAATTATCAATACAAGTGTAAAATTCGATGAATAATAGTGAGTCAAGAATAGTCCTTACAATCAACAATTCATCGTGATCGCAAAGAAGACAAGCTCTAAGTAGTCCAAATTTTGTTTTATTGATTAGTTTTAATTATCTCTTAATGTTTGTTGTTATTTTGAATCATTAATTTATTGCTAAGATAAAAAATTAATTATTTCAAGTTCAAAATTTTTAATAATTTTTAATCTGAATTATTTATCATGATCTTTTTTTTTAATTTTCGCTCATCTTATACCCTAATCATTATTTAATAACTCACAATTGTTAAAACTATTTGGATTCTAACGACCTTTAGTCTTTTACATGCATTGGAGTGAATTTAAGGAGGTACAATATCTCATCAATGAGGATTATATGTTAATTATGAGAAAATATTTTATTAATCAATAAGAAATCAATAATGACTTTTATTTTTTATGATTTTATATATTTATGTATAATATTTCACTATTTATTTAAAACTTAATCTTCAAAATACTATTTCATATTTATTTCATAGATTTAAAATAAAATATGTAAAAAATATTGAAAAAGTTTGTATATTTATAAAACAATGTCTAATGTTTCTATAAATAAACCCGTTCAATATGTCTTTTACCAACAAGTGACATATGTTTCATGAAGATAAGTTAATATCTTAAATAAAAATTAAAGTTAATTAATAAGTATTGACTTTATTGGTTAACATGGTTAATATGTCTTAAATTTATTAAGTAACATTAAATTAATTGTGCTTTTATAATGTTGTTTTTATATCACGTAGCTTACTTTTTGCATATTTATTCATAATATTTCTTTGTTAATCTTAAAATGATTTTTTAAAATACCATTTCATATTTATTTTATACAATTGTACTATATTTTGTTACTTAAAATATTTCGTTGGTCTTTTAAATCTATTGGATTTTTTTTTGAAAAGGATATATCATTATATCAAAAGTGGCAAAGCCACACAAGTTTTACCGTTAGATCCTCAAGGGGGATCAAACAGAAAATCAGATAACATAAGTTTGATGAGAGGTTGAGGAAGGGATTCCCCAGGACCCCAAATGAACTCATGAGTGCAGGCTCTACGGGCAGCCCAGTCAGCAGGCTCATTTCCCTCCCTGTGGATATGAGAAAACCGGAGAGCCTCCATGGCCTTAACATACTGCAAAGTAACAGCAAGCACCCCCTCCCCACTGGGTTTGGTAACCATATCCCGAGCCACCTGAAGTGCAGTCATCGAATCAGACTGGAACTCAACTGCACGATACTGGGGAAGAAACTCCCTCAGAAGGTCAAAGGCCATAATGATAGCCTGGACCTCCATCATATCAGCAGCCACTGAGAACATCCTCTTACCGGCCACCATGAGAGGTTTGCCCAAGCAATCTCTAACAACAACACCAAGACCAGCTATGGAGTCACCAATCGTGGCATCACAATTGACCTTAATCCATCCTGTAGGGGGGGAAGCCAACCATGCGTGACAAGCAAATCCGAAGACTTGCCAGGATTCCCGCTGGACAGAGATGAATGGATAAGATGCCTCCTGAGGGTCGTGCTGACCTCGAACCTAACCGTCCGAGACACCAAGCAGAGAGTAGGCACGAAGCCGTTGTGTATAAGCGCATTTCTCCTCGACCAAATGTAGTACAAGGTGGTAGCAATTGTAGCCACAAGCTGTACTGCAACGTCGCGCTGCGCCGCAGGAGAACTCAAGAGCCTGATAAACATCTCCAAAATTCTGAACCCGGACGCTGCACCCGTGGGCCAGCCCAGCTCCGTGAGCACGTGACATGCATGGTTGGTCCCCCACATTTCCCTGGCACGTGGGCAGTCCCACTGCGCGTGCTGCAGGGTCTCCTCCTCCATGCAGCCGAAAGGGCACAGGGGATCGAGGCTAATTCCCCGGCGAGCCTTCCACGTCGCCGTAGGCAAAAATTCGCCGGCAGCCCGCCAAAGGAAGACCCGAACCCTCGGCAACACCTTTAATTTCCAAATTCTCCCCGTAGCTTCATCCCGCCGCCGACCACCGCCCCCAACAGAGGACGACTCGTGTTTGATCTGTGCATAGATTCGACCACTGTGAGCCTTCTCCATCTCCGTATGCGTCTGGACCAAGCAGTCCTGGACGGAATCCCGAGCAAGCGGGAGATGCCTGATTCTGTCAATAAGCTCCTCACCCGCCCAGTTAGAAATCGCCTCAACATCCCAAGCACCGTCGTCCCTGATGCATTCGACAACACTTTCCGGCCATCTTGCGCGAACATTAATGAACGTAGGCCAGCAGCTGATAGGTAGAACCCCAAGCCAATTATCCTCCGTAAATCTCACCCTCCGCCCGTCGCCGATGCGCCACACGAAGCACGAAATAGCCGTCGGCATAGCTCCCAGGATCATCTTGCAAACGGCCGAGGCCTTCCGGGGTGTCTTCATCAACGGGTCGATGAACCCATACTTCCTTCTCATAATCTCCACCCATAATCCCACTTCCCGCCCAAGGATGCGCTTACAATTCCCCATCTGCAAGGCCTGGTGCCAAATACGAAGATCCCGCAGCCCGAGCCCGCCGGCCACCCTCGGCGTAGACACGCAATCCCAGGACGCATAGTGCAGCGTCTGAGCACAACTCGTACCGCCCCAGAGGAATTGTCTGATTCGGCGTTCAATTGCAGCAATGGTTCCCGCCGGCACCAAACAGTGGCGCAGAAGGTGGTTGGGGATAACACACAGAACCGAGGACGCCAACATAGCCCTGCCCGCAAGCGACAATACCCGTCCGCGCCAGCTGATCACTGTATTATCAATTCTTTGGACGAGGGAGCTCAGGTCCTCCTTAGTCAATCGGGCGCAGTAATAGGAACCCCCAAATACACCAAGGATCGGCCAATTGCCATACCAAGTTTCCGTGAAATTATGCTGGACTTCTTCTTGCTGAAGCTATTGCTAAAATAGACATTTGACTTGGAAAAGTTGGCCTTCAATCCAGCACTGTCCTCAAAAGCCCGCAGAATGCGACGGACAGCGCACGCAGCCTCCCTGGAAGCCGGAGCAAAAATCAACACATCGTCCGCGAACAAGAGGTGGGAAACCCGCGGTGTATGCATCCCCGGCCTAAACCCGAGCAGCTGCCGGGATTCATATTCCCGCATCATGCACGACAGGTATTCCATGGACATGACAAAGAGAAAGGGGGATAATGGGCACCCCTGCCGGAGACCACGACGCGCCGACACCCAAGGAAGACGTGCTCCATTAATGAGTACAGTGTACCTAGGACCAGAAATACATGCAGAAATCCAGTTACACCAAGTAACAGGGAATCGCATAGCCTTCATAGTTTCGAGCAAAAAATCCCAGCGAACCCTGTCATAGGCCTGCTCCATGTCGACTTTCACTGCCATAAGGCCGGAAGCAGCGGTACAGGATCGCATTCTCGCTATCATCTCCTGGGCAATATTTATGTTATCCGATATGCTCCTTCCCGGGACAAAGGCCGCCTGTTCCTGAGACACAAGACTAGGCAGCAGTGATTTTAGCCTGCCAACAAGAATTCGAGCCACCAATTTGTAGATTGTGTTGCACAAACTGATCGGCCGGAAGTGCTCCGGTCGGCAAGCACCTTGCTTCTTCGGGATAAGAACAACAAGAGTGTCCTTCCAACTCTCCGGCATTCTACACTCCTCAAAGAAAGCCAAAACAGCCTTGATGATGTCCCGCTGCGTGACTTTCCAATATCCATTGACGAAATCCATTGTAATACCGTCGATGCCCAGGGCGCAATTCCTTTTAATGCCCCGCATAGCCACCAAAATTTCGTCTTCCGTCACCCTCCGGCAAAGGCCAGAACCAGCCTCCTCACTGACGAAACCCGAAAGCGGGGAAATTGGAGGTGATGGCGCCTGGTTGCTGTCGCCCCATTTCCGTTCAAAAAACTCGAAGACCAGCCGCCTAATGTTGTCGGGAGAGTCCACAATGTTACCGTCTACGTCCCTCAAGAATGTAATGCGATTCTCCCTTTTACGAGCCGATGCCGCAATGTGAAAAAACTTCGAATTGCAATCCCCAAGCTGCGCCCAATGCACCTTAGCACGCTGCCACCACCACTGTTCCTCGTGAGCACACCCCCGGTGAAAGGCAGCAACCAAATCACCAAGCCGCTTGTGGTCCTCCTCCGACAGACCATCGCTAGACTCCCTATTATGGAGCTCGTCAATGTCCCGCTCCAACACCTTGTTCCGATCAATAATATTCCCCACCTCCTCACGGCTCCATCTGCGCAACGCCCACATCGACCGCTGAAATTTTGTCATCACAATCTCCATACTGTCGCCCTTAACAGTCCTCCTCCAAGCCTTTTCCACCACCTGGAACGATTGAGGGAAGTCCAGCCACACGCTGTCGAACAGTAGCCTGCTGGAATACTGCCACTGATCTCCACCTCCCACCTTAATCAACAATGGACAATGATCCGAACCCAGCCTACTGAGGTGATGGACCGAACAATTAGGAAATGCAAGCAGCCCCGCCGAGTTCATAAGAGCCCGGTCCAGGCGTTCAAGGATGCGCGCACCCCCTGCTTCCCATTGCTCCAAGTAAACCTGTTGCCGGAAAACCCCAAATCCACAAGTTGAAGCTCCTGCATAAGATCCGCAAGGTCCTGCTGGTCCTTGCCATAAAAGAAACGCCGACCCCCCCGCTTTTCCTCCGGTGCCAAGATCAAATTAAAGTCTCCAGCAACAAGCAAAGGCTCGTTGCCGCCGCAGGAATTTCGGACATCCTCCCAAATGATCCGTCGTCTGTGATGACACTTCAGGCCGTAAACAAAGTAGCAAGTCATCCTGCCATCATGTGAAGATTTGATTGTGCAAACCATAGTATGAGATGAAGCGCCAATGACCATTGGATTGATGCTAAGGAAGCACAATTCTTGAATAAGGATCATAAGTTAATTAATGCCCAAGTACTTAATTAATTAATAAGAAGTTAATAATACTTTTATAATAATCATTTTATTGGTTAATTTAATGTCACATATTCTTTTATGATATTTTATTATTTATTTAAAGTTAATCTTTAAAATACTATTCTATTATGTGTTTTTTTGGATTTATATAAAAACGAATGAAAATAAGAATTGATACATTTAAAAAATGTATAATTTTCCTATAAATAAACTCGAAACATTGATTTAAAAATGATTTAATAGGATTGACAAAATAAATCTTTTTATTGTTATTTTTAAAATATAAACAATTATAATATTTAAAAAAACTTACAATGCTAGTTTTATTATAATTTGTATTCAAACATCTCTTAAAAACCCCTCGAATAATAGCACCATTGCAAATGAAGTTGTTGACTCCAAATGTGAAGCATCGTGGTATGCTGGCTCAAAGTAAATTTCTTCATTTTGATACGATGACCCCCTTTAGTGAATAATGTGACGTAGAAGCGTCTAATGTTAACTCAGAAATATACACTCACTGGCATTTGCATCAGTTCCGTAAGTATGTTGGTACAAAATTTGATCAAAATTTCTTTAAAAATACTTTAAATTGCGTTTTTTTGTTGTATTCATCATTTGCCACTGTCTAAAACTGTCAGCTCTCGTTCTCGCCACCTAAGTTGACCCTCACACCTGCGTAACCTGGTTTTGACTCGAAACCAGATCGATCCGCTCAACCCGTGCATGACACGCAAACTTGGCAGTCCCACTGACATGTTTTGTTTCGTCCAACCTGCGCCTCCACACTAAAATTAGACCAACAGCTTGAAGTGAAAACTAGTGTGTAAATTTTACAATGAGGGTGAATTATGGTCTTAAAATTAATTTTTGTTATTTTTGAATGTATTTATTCCTTAAAAATAATTTTTATATATTATTTTTTAATATGATAAAGAAAAATAAAGATAAAAATTAAAATGAGATACTAAACTTTTTATATAGTTCGGTTCAAATTAGAACAAACATCCACCTCTAACCAATGTGAAGAAAAAAATACCACTGACAAAAGTTTATAACTTAAAATTTTTTTCTTATGATTCATCTCCAACGTACAAGCTTTTTAGGTTCAATTAAAACTCAAACTTTTGTGAGCTCAACCCCAACTCGAATTTTTATAAGATCAAACCAAACTGGACTCGCAAATTTCGTTCCACCCAACCCAAGATAAAAAGAAAAATATTACATGACAAAAAATATTCTGCTATATTTGTATAACTTTCTATACTTGTTGATTAATAGAATAAGACACAATGAGCCTAAATTCAAGAGAAAAAAATGAGAATTTAAAAGATTATACATGTAAAGCTTAGTTGGAAAACTTTAAGGATTTGAGAAGGAGAAGTCATAATTATTACCAGTAGAATTTATGCCATTAGAATATGAAGCAACGCTTTGTTGAGATCTCAAAGATTGATTCACGTTCATTAGTTATTCCATTTATAATGGTTAGATATTTATAAAAAATTTTGATTATAGTCGTTAGAAAGTATAGAAAGATATTTGAAAAGTTATAGCTAAACAACTTTAAAAACATGTTAAAATAATTTTTCAAAATGGCTACACAACCACTAAGTAATTAACTATTAGATGGAATGAAACAAGACTGTTGGATCAATTGGAAGTGATACAGACCATCCGATCTAATGTTGAATAAGCAGATGAGTTATGAAAAATCCAATCAAGACGGATTTGATTTTGGTCATCCGATCATATCGAATGAGATCTGAATTGTTTGATATAACAATGATAAAGTTGAAGTTGATTTTAGCTATAGGATTCAAATAGGATAATTAGGAGCTGCATGATTCAAGAATAAGACAAAAAGAGTTTTAGTTATTCGATAAGTTAGGATGAAGCAGTAGCTGTCAGATCTAGGGATAATTTATAAGAAATTGATGAAATAAGTAATTAACATTAGATATGAGAGATCGAATTAGATGGTAGGATGGATGATCATGATCGATAAATAAAGCGGAGGCATGCTCCACCGTTCGATAGTGAAGACGTGCGATCGGATGGTACTGAGTGCTCTTGAATTTGGATGCAGACAAACACAAAAGATTTAGTCCCACATTGTAGGAAAATATAACAATTTAGACTTTATAATTATTCATATAGATGTATTATATAGAACCAAAATGGGACTAGCTACCCCTTTGTGTGCTCAGCAATTCATCCCCTGAGCGTACTATAACATACAGGTTTACAGGTCAACCCATACAAATAAGTTAGAGTGCTACCTAGCTCAATTCAATGCCTTACCCCATTCGGTTTAGGATTTGCTGTTAGCCTAAACAGGCTTGACCTGATTTTCCTGACCTGAGGCTTACGAGTGCTTATCTGGTTGATCTGACCTAGCCAGAGCTTTTCACTTAGGCTCAAGTTGGGATCTGATAGAATTTTTTTTATTTTAGTTATTAAAATTTTAAAAGAATAATTTTTTAAATTTAATTAAGGTTTGGCAAACAAACTAACATGGAATTTGATAAAGATAAAATTTAGCTAAGAAAATAATTGAATATTCAAAAAAGAAATCTTATTTGTCTGTTAAATCAATAAGTGATTGAATAATTTGATACTTGAATATGATTTGAGATTGATACGAAATAAGAGTGCATTTAAAATAAACAAATTAACATTCTATTTTAAAAAACTTATCAAAGCTTGGTACATGTCTTCAATTCTTGGAACTTATTAAATACTCTAAGGTGCTTTGAAGACTATTAATTTATCATCTTTTAAGGTACATAGCTTATTCATTAAAAACTGTATCTCATTCATGCTAACAAACCTATTAGAATAATATGTTAAACATTTAAGACTTGACTTATTAAGCACAAGGATGACCTAACAATCTCTACCTTATGATGATGACAAGACATAAATGTTTAGATAAAATATAATAAATAAAGAATATTTAAGAAATGATAACAGATATTAAAAATAAAATATATATGCTCTAATTATTACATGCTTCCCTTTATTATATGCTCCCCTCACTTATCTAAATAATAACTATTCTCTCCCTTTGATACAATAAAAAAGGATATATAATTTATATTACACCTAATTTTTGTATTATGATTTGAAATTATTCAGTTGGAAGTGACTTAGTGAATATGTCAACTAATTCTTATTTAGTAGGAATATATTTAAATTCTATTAAGTCTTTAACTACTTGATATTGAATAAAATGATATCTTTCATCAATGTGTTTGGTCCTAAAATGATGAACTTGATTCTTTACAAAGGCTAAAGCACTTATATTATCAATTCAAATGAGAATATATGAGAGATCTAAATCATAATCATGAAGTTGTTATCTTAATTATAATACTTGGGCGACACAACTTTCAGTCGCTACATCTTGACTTTCGTGGTCTATAAAGCTATGCAATTTTGCTTTTTGCTTAATCATGAATTAGATAATTTTCTAGGAATTGACATATATCAAAGGTACTTTTCCTATTTATTTTAGAGCCTACAAATTCTGAATCTATGTAACTTATAAGATCATATTAGGGTATCATAAACTTAAGTTCTTTATACATTTTAAATATTTGAAGAATGATTTAACCATTTTAAATGGCTTTTTCTTGGGATTTGATTAGAATCTTGCACATAAGCCTACACTAAATAATATGTAAAGTCTACTTGCCATGAGATATAGTAATGATCCAATAAGTCTTTTATGAAATTTTTGATCAATGGGTTTCTTAATTTTATCTAAGTCTAAATGGATTGATTGATTCATTAGAATCTTTCTATGTTTCATATTTTTATAAACAAATTTTTTGAATAATTCTCTTAAGTACTTAATTTGAGAAATAAAAATCTCATCTTTTAATTGCTTAATTTGTAATCCTAAGAAAACATTTATCGCATCCATCATACTCATCTCAAACTCTCGTCATTAAGTCATTAAATTTTTTATACATATTTTTATTTGTGCTTTCAAAAGTTATGCCATAAACATAAACTTGTATAAGCAATAAATGATCATTTAAAGATTTTAAGAATAATGTGGTATCCACTTTTCCTTTCCTAAAATCACTTTCAACTAGATAATTACTCAATCTATGATACCATACACGGGGAGCTTGCTTAAGGCCATAAAGTACATTCTTAAGCTTATAGACATAATCACCATGTGTATGGGTCTCAAAACTGGAGGGTTGTTCTACATACACATCTTCTTCTATTATCTCATTTAAAAATATACTTCTTTACATTCATTTGAAATAATTTTAAATTTTTATGACAAGAATATGCTAAGAGAAGTCTAATGGCCTCTAAACTTACTATGGATGCAAATGATTCCTAAAAATCTATATCTTTAATTTTGTTATAATCTTATGTAATAAGTCTAGCTTTGTTTTTAATGATCACTCCATTTTCATCCAATTTATTTTTGAATACCAATTTGGTTCCAATTACTTGTTGATTACCATGCTTAAAAACTAATTCTCAAACTTTGTTTCTCTCAAATTGATCTAATTATTTATTTATTGTTTGAACCCAATAGCCATTGTTAAGTGCATATTCTATAAATACTAGTTTTATGAAAGATATAAATACGTTATGATCAATTTCTTTCATAAAAGCTTTAGTCCTAACTCCTTGATTAACATCTCTTGTTAATAATTCCTTTACATGTGAATCTTGATATCTTTAATCTTTGAGTAATTGATGACTAATCTGTTCTCTTTTTTTTACTTTCAGTATTATTTTTATCCTCTTTCAAATCTAAGTTTTTCAAGTACTTTATCTCTTCATCTAAATTTTTATTATTTGTGTCTTGAATAGACTCATCAAACATTATATACATTGATTTTTTTATCTTTTGAGTATTCATGTTCTAAACTTTATATGTTTTTCTAAGAAAATAATATCCTAAGAAAATTCTTACACTTGTTTTTTCATCAAATTTGTTTAAATTAACTCTTTTATTATAAGAATGGTATATTTATACTAAAAAAATATGAAAGTAGCTAATATTTGATATCTTATATTTAAAAAATTCATAAGAATTTTTCTTAAGTGTTTTCCTTAAATTAATTCTATTTATTATATAACTTGCATTATTTGTCTTGACCCAAAAGTACTTTGATAGATTATATTCGGCCAACATTGTTTTACCTATTCCTATCAAGGTTCTGTTCTTTTTTTTCTACAATCCCATTTTATTGAGGTGTATAAGGACATGTAAATTGATTCCTTATTCCTTGCTCTTATAATAATCAAATAAATCATCATCCTTAAATTTACTATAATTATTATTTTGAATACAAATTAATTTGGGATTAATTTGTCTTTTTATCTCTTTTATCAAATTAACAAAAGTTTTAAGTGTCTCACTTTTACTCTTAAGAAATACAACTTAAGTATTTCTAGAAAAATCATCAATAATTATAAATCCATATTTCTTTTCATCTAAACTCGAGGATTATATGGGTCCAAAAATATCTAAATAAACTATCTCTAAAGGTCTACTAATGTTTAAGTCATTTTTTTATTTAAAAGAATATTTAACTTATTTTTTTGGCATGATTCATACATTTTCAAACTAATTTTGTTTTGTTTAGAAAGACTTCTAACTATATCTTATTTATTTTCTTTAAGATTGAATAACCTACATGACCTAGTGTTTTGTGTCATAAATTATTCTCATTTGAATGTATAATAAGATATTCTATTCTACTAGCTTCTAGTTAATCAAACTTAATTACATGAGTATCACATTTTCTTCTATCAAAAAGTAATACTTGATTATTTTTTAATATCTTACAACATCAAGTATCAACATTAACAAAGTAATTATTATCACATAATTGATTAATACTAATTAAATTAAATTCTAATTCATCAATTAAGAAAATATTTTAAAGTATAAAATTAGGCACACCTATATTTCTAGTTTTAATTATCTTCTTTAAAAGTTATCTTCTAATGTTACCTATCTATTTAGTCCATATTCTATTGAAGCAAACATTTATCAGTCTCTGTCATATGTTTTGAGCATCCACTATCTAACACTTAAGAGCTAGATATTAATTTTTTCTTCATATATGACTGCATAAATTATAAAATTAACTTAGTAATCATAAAATATAACTTTTATTTACTTAATTTTTATGTTTTCTTATACATAAAATTTTTAAGTATATTATTTTTAACTTAAGAATGTTTCCAATATATCATATCTCTACACGACGATTGCGAAGACATCTTATATTAATTTTTCTATTCTCTAACCTCAGGAACTCAAGCAACCTTGGGTTGAGCATTAAATTCACTAAGGGAGCATTCACAATATCATTTTTAATTATCCATTTGAAACAAGATATTGAACTAGAAATATTTTTTCTAATTTTACAATCTTTGATGATATCTTTTTCTACAACAATAAAAACATATAATATTTGAAAATTTTTGCATATATTCAAAAGAAGACATATTCTTATATTTGGAAAATGAACACCATGTGAAGCAATAAAATTTTTTGCATATTCAAGAAATTGAATTTTTGTTTTTAAATTAGTAACTTCTTTCAAGAAAGTATTCTTAATAATCATAGAATTTTTTTTCATCACAAATTTAAAATATTTTTGGTTTCTTATTTCATCTTCTTTTGTAAAAAATCAAGAAGGTCAATTTTTCTTTGTAAAACTTTTTTAATTTTTTTATGTGCTCACATTAAAGAAGTTAAAATTCTAATAACTTCTATATAGTTACTTTCAAGAATATCACGAGACCAAGTGCTTACCTCATTCACTTCTTCTTCCTTACTAGATGTACTCGAATTATCATTTGCCATGAAACATAACATCCCTTCCTTCTCACTATTTGAAGTTATGGAGTCAAAATCTTTTGAAGCACTCCAAGTAGCTTGAAAGGCTTTTTTCTTCTTCTTTCTCTTTTTTTCTCATCTTTTTTTAGTTTATTTGAGTTTGGATAATTTGATCTAATATGGCTTGTTTGATTATAATTGTAATATTATGGTACTTTCATCTTCTCCTTTATTTTCTTATTTTGCCAATTCTTATTTATAAAACTTTTTTCAAATTTTTTGTTAAACCTTTAACATGAAAATTTATCTCTTCCTCCAAATCCATAAAAGAGATGGATGCCGCATCTAAATCTTTCATGCTTACTTCAAATGCCAAAGGTTCCTCTTTTCTTGTTCCATGCTTTGGCTCACAAGTGGAAGCCTCCTTTTCAACTCTTTTATTCATCTCAATTTTGGTTGTTAATAATTCTCCAAGTAGCTCATCCGACATGAGCTTATTTATGTCTTTGACTATCTTTATTTTTGTTGCAATAGTATCATACCCTTTGGGTATAATCTTTGATACTTTTTTTACAAGATCTATATTAAAAAATACTTTTTCAAGGTTTGCTAATCCATTAGTAATATTAGAAAATTACAAAAATTTCTTATTTATAATTTCTCTTGAATTAATTCTAAACAGTTCATAATTATGTGTAAGAAGATTTATTTTTGTTTCTTTAACTTGCCAAGTGCCTTCATAAATAACTTTTGATTTTTTTTTTCCAAACTTCATGTGTGGCATGCAAATTATATCTTGATTAAATTTACTTAGATATATGCCATAATAAGGTACTTGAGTACTCTTGTATTGAGTTGTGCCATTCTCCTTTGATCACTACTAAGTTCACTAAAATACTTGATTTCATTCATGCATGAATATCTACGTAAATCATATGATTTAGCAAGTATTTCTCAAAGTTCTAAATCAATTGATTGAATAAAAATTCTAAATCTATTTTTTCCAATATAAACAAAATTACCCCTAAATAATGATGGACGTACTGAAGAAGATCTTTCATCAAGTGTTGCATCAATATCAATCATGAATGAAGATATACTAAAAACTTAATAAGTAAACTAATAAACACTTATTTTGTAAAGCATGCAAAAATGATAAAAGAGAAATTCAAATCAATGTATAACCAAAATAATAATTAAGAAAGCTAAAAAAATAATTAAAACATACACGACGAATCACCCAAGTAATTTGACTCTCTTTATACAGGGAACCATCTCTGATACCAATTGAAGTGAAAACTAGTGTGCAAATCTCACAAGAAGGGAGTAAATAATGGTCTTAAAAGTAATTTTTGTTATTTTTTAACATATTTATTTCTTAAAAATAATTTTTATATTTTTTAAAAATCTTGATTATATATATATATATATTATGTTTTAATATGATAAAAAAATAAAGATAAAAATTAAAATGAGACACCATAATTTTTAGGTGATCTGATTTAAATTAGATCTTACATCTATCTTTCACTAAGGTGAAAAAATACTACTAACAAAAAGTTATAAATTGAGATTTTTCTTTACAATTCATCTCTAACTTACTTGCCTTTATAGTTTCAACTAAAACATAGAATTTTGTGAGCTCAACCTCAACTCAATTTTTTACGAGATCAAACCAAACTTAACTTTTACAAATATCAGGCCACCCAACCCAAGAGAAAAAATACAATAAGACGAAATTTTTTTGATAAATTCGTATTACTTAAATTCAAGAAGAGAAATGAAGTTAAATTCAATAAGAGGAATGAAAAATTGAGAAATTATGTATAAGACATAATTGGAAAACTTTGATGATTTGAGAATGAGAAGTCATAGTTGTTTCCAATAAAATTTATACCAATAAATTATAGAGAAGTGCTTTGTTGAGATCTCAAAGATTGATTCATATTCATTAATTATTTCATTTACAATGTTTGGTATTTATAAAAAAAATTTGATTATAACTTTTAGAAAGTATAGAAAGCTATTTAAAAAGCTATTTAAAAAGCTATAACCAAACAACTTAAAAAAGCATGTTTAAATAATTTTTCGAAACGACTAAATAATTAGCTATTATACGAGATGAACCAAAGCTATTAGATCCTATTGGAGGTGATACAGATCGTCATATCTAATGTCGAATAAGTAGATGAGTTATAGATGGTCCGATTAAAACGAATTTGATTTTAACAATCCGATCATGTTAGATGAGACCTGGATCATTCAATTTAACAACGATAAAATTGGAGTTAATCTTAGTCATAGGATTCAAATAGGATAATTAAGAGCTGCATGATTTAAGAATAAGATAAAAAGAGTTCTAGTCATCTGATAAGTTATGATGAAGCTACGACCATCAGATGTAGGGATAAATTATAAGAAATAAATGAAATCAGTAATCATCGTTAGATATGAGAGATCGAATCAGATGGTTGGATGGATGATCCTTACTAATAAATAAAGCAGAGGCATGCTTCACCGTTTGATTACAAAGATGTGAGATCGGATGATGTTGAATGCTCCCAAATTTGGATGCAAGCAGACATAATGGATTTAGTCCCACATTGCAAGAAAATATAAGAATTTAGATTTTATAATTATTCACACGGAGGTATTATGCAGAGCAAAATATGGTGACTCTCCTTTGTGTGCTCAGGAATTTATCCCCTGGGTGTACTTGTAACATACATGTTTACGGGTTGATCCATACGTATAAGTTTGAGTTCTATCAAGCTTGATCCGATGCTTTACTCCATCCTATTCAGGATTTGACAATTTGATACTCAAACATGATTTGAGATTAAAAATAGAATCCAATTCTTTTGCTAAATCAAAAGGAGGATTAAACAATTTGATACTCAAACATGATTTGAGATTGATATGAAATGAGAGTGCCTTTAAAATCAACAAGGTAACATTTTATTTAAAAAAAAAACTTTTCAAAGCTTAGCACGTACATATTCAATCATTGGAACTTGTTGAATACTCTAAGGTGTTTTGAAGACCACTAATTCGCCATCTTTTAAGTTGCATAACTTGTTTATTAGAAATTACACTTGATTCATATTAAACAAGCATATTAGAATAACATGATATACATTTAATGCTTGACTCTTCAAATACAAAGGTGATCCAACATAGCATCGCCGCACTGTTTGCCTTCATCCTTTTTCCACCCATCATTTTGCTGCTCATCGGTACCACCACCCAAAATATGCGACTAGTTTGGAAACTACTTAATTCAATTAATTTTACAACTTTTTCTATTTTTCTATTTTTTAAAAAATTACTTATAAATATTTGAAGTCTATAAATAAGGATGCTTAAGAAATTATGAGAGATGAAAAATGATGAAATACAATTTTGTTTATTTGTGTACTTTCATATTTGTGAATAAAGTGTGTGTGTTTGGCTCTAGTTAGAGATATTCTAACTTTTTTATGACAAACAAAGATCGAATGTGAGAGACCTTCCACTAAGAGCCCCGATAACCAAATTCTTTGTGAGAGATAAGAATTGAATGCAAGAGACATTCCACTAGGAGAGTCGATAACCAAACAAATTTTTGTTTACATTAACAGCCCAAGTTTCCTTACTAACCAAAATCACCACCATATCACCTCATTTATCACTTTGGTGCTCCAAATGCTAATGCCTACAAAACTATAAGACATAATCGTCAAAAAAGTATCTAATTTTAATAATTTTTATTTTATAGAGTTGCTTCTTTCTATTAAAGTATTCAATATAGAGCTTATCTTTAATTTTTTTATTTTATATGTGTAAAATTGAATGCAACAAAAAATTATTTTGTAAGATTTTTATTCTTAATATTTAAGGTGTTGTCACTTACTCAACTTAATAATTCATGCTATACCTTTAGAATACCAACCTTTGAACAATTCTAAAATATCACACATGTTACTTAGCTCTTATTTGTGCATAGTATCTTTTAAATTGATTATTGCTGTCTTATCTAATATATATAATTTTATGTGGATTGTACTTATTTGTACTAATGAGTGTAGATTCTTTGTTGTATTAGTTTAATTAAATTTGTCTTGATGTTCTTAAGTTTTGTTGGACTCAATGTTAGTGTTTGTCATCATAGATGTATAATTTGTATTGGCTTGATCAGATGAATGCTTGACAACCAATTGTAAAAGTTTGATAAATCGATTACCGTAGATCAAATTTGTATAATTGGCCATAAAAATGAATGGTACATGCAAAGTTCAAATTGGTTTGATATGTGAATGTATCTTTCTGTTTGAAAGCGTCAACAAATAGTACCTCTTGTGATCATATCACAATAATATTATGCCTTGAGGTTCATAAGTTATGTTGGACTTCCTGCTTATATTGATTATTGTAAGTACACAATTTGTAGTCGTATTGATTCGATCAAATGAGCATTTCATAATCCATCAAAAAATCTTTGAAATATTCAATTATCATAGATCTTTTCATCATTTACATACATGTTTTAAAGCAATGAATTGACATTGTAAATGAAGATTATATATTGATTTATTAGTATTGAATTTGTTAATTAACATCATTAATTAGTGTCAGTTCTATTCATTAGCATGAGATTAATAATAGTTTTATAATTTAAATTAGTCTTGAATATCTATTCATAATATTTCAATTTTAATTTTAAATTTAATTTTTAGAATACTGTTTAATATTTATGTCACACAGTTGCAATGAATTACGTTATTTAAAAAATACATTAAATAAATTTTAAAAAAATGTTTTTTTAATAAAAGCATATAATTGAATTTGCAATCAATTTAATTCATATTATTTAATTGTATCATTCCAAATTTAAAGGTTAATTTGATATTTGATTAAATATTTTTAAACACGTGAAATGCGCGTGCAATTTTATTAGCTAACGTAGGCAGCAGTATTGTAAACAAAAAATCAGGCTTTGCGGTTGGATTACATCTGCATTTTGAACGGGGGAGCTTCGTCTGTCTTTCGATCGTTCAGCTTGTCCATGGAGTGCCCTCAGTGGACACTCCTGCGGCCACCTTATCTGGTCCGCCCCTACTTATACTGCTCTTGGACAAGGTTTCCGCTCTTCTATTCTATCAATTGTACTCCCATGAAAAAGATAGCTCAACCTTCTCTGCACTTCTCAGCGAGTTCTGTGAGCTCATCTCCTCAATCGTTTACGGGCAAGCTTTTTTTTTTTTTGGAAAGCTTATTTTTTGCAATCATGAAAAACTTATCAATGTATAGAAGCCATTGACATGTCCACCGATTTTAAAGCATGGCTTGTTGGGTCTACTGCTGATATTGTATAGGGATCTTCCAGTCTGTAGAACATTTTATTTTGTTTTTAATTTAGTGTAGATGCTATTTTGACATAATTTCAGGGCACTGTCACATTTATCGCGCAAATAGACACCAGCATTATTATTCCGCTGTATGTTTGGCTATTTCTTTATTTCTTCCTAATTTTCTAAGAACTTCAACATCCTTTGACTTCGATGTTTGCAGCATCGTGTCTGATTACTTGGGTAATCCATCATTTCAGGTTCTTTCAATGACATTGCATTGATCCTAGAGTCCAAGTGTGATACCAATGGCCTACAAGAGTAGGGATTTGCCATAGGAATTTATTGAACATTGTGGCTCTCTATTGACTTTTAGGTGAAGTGACACATAGATGAATAGTTTTTCATAGAAATAGAGATACATATAGATACACACGAACATTTCGATGTCTTTATTTTTTCATTATGTCTGTTTTATCTCACGATGTCTTTGAGAACAATATCATGAGATCATTTTGATGCTTTAGGGTTGGATCATTACTTAATGATATTAGAGGTTCCTTCTCTAGGATGATATAGCTTGAGGTTGAAACAAATAGAAATTGGTGATTTTATGACATACGAAGTTATTGCCATGCGATGTTCAAAGGGATTCACTAGGAAATCAGCCGCTCTAAGCAATTTTATAGATATAGCAGCACATGGATAAATAATTAAACTTCAAAAAAGATGGATTTTTAGTGGGTTATATTGTAGAATTATGGCATTAAGGTGTTGAGATGCTGCTAGAGGATTAAATTCTGAGGCTTATTAGGATGATGTGAATTGTATTTGGGTTGGGTTTTCACACCAAGTTTCAATTGTTGAACTCCATTCAACTGCGCTTACAAGTGGTTGGCTATTCAAATTTCTTAATAATAATGCACATGGTCTTGTTAATTTTAATTGTATTGTTAGTGATAATGTCATGTTTCATATATTGTTTTCATGTAGTATTAAGTACATTTGAGGCTATTAGTTGTTTAATATTGAAAGTTGGGCATTGTATTGGAGGATTAATATGCATCTAAGTTGCATTTATTAGTAGCCCTAAAATTTTGAACTAATTAATATCTATTTAAGAATGCATTGAACCACCAACTTTGTTTCACTTGTTGTTTTAACTCTCTTAACAATTGATATTGATCAAATTTTAGTTTGGATCAAATGTTTCATTAGTTCACGACTTTGATGAAATTTGGTTCCCGCTTTATCATTGTGGAGCATAGCTTTTATTAATTCATGTAGTTCCTTTGCATGATGAAATAACCCTTGCAATTAATAAGACTTGATAGTTTTCATTTAATTTTAATACAATATGTCTTAAATTGTGTTTTGGTAATAGTTATGAAAAAGAATAAAAATTGAAAGATTAAAATAAGCATAAATTATAGGAGAGCATTAATCTAGTCATGACATATATGTAAGAAGAGTTTATCTTTAATTGTTATGCATATTATTTTCATAAATAGTTTATATTTTTATCAATTTAATTAAAAGTTTTATTATTATTAAGAGAGAGAGATTATTAAATTGTTGACCTTTACTTATAGTATTTGATTTGATGATAATAAGTCATAAGTATTTTTAATGAATTTGTCTAAGTGAATTTTCAAATTTTATATAATTGATACTTGTGTTCATGAAAGAACTTAAAAAAAAACAAATGTCAACTCTCACGAAAATATCTTGATTGTAAGCTGAACTATCTAAAAATCACTTGTATATACTTTTAAACTTTTTTACCTTTTTATTTTACAATATTTCTAAAAAAATTTATTATTAAAAAATAATCAATGTATTTAAAAATAAAATTAAAATTTATATTAAATCATTTTTAGAGATTTTCTCAAACATTTTAAAAATACATTTAAATTATTTTTTAAAAATAAATTTTTACTAAATTAAATTATTAATTCATATTAATTTATTTCCTTTTATTGAACTATATTTCAATTGATATCATAGTGAATTCTTTTCTAGTGAGAAGAAATTATTTGAGAGAATTATAACTTAAATTGATACTTCAATAAGTTTTGGTGAAGATGTGTTTTCTAATGAATTGTTATTTTTTTAATGATTATTATCTCTATTGAAAGATTAGGATGACAATTTATTTAAAATTGACTGATAGAGAATTGTGGGAACTAATACAAACTCTTTTTTATTTTCATACTAAGAAAAATTTAAAAGATATTTTTTTGCTTAGACTATTTAGTGAAATGAATGAAAAAGAAAAATATAAAATATAATTAAATGATAGAATAATAAATATTTTGTATTGTGGTTTGAATGTTATTAAATTGAATAGAATTATAAATTTAGAAACAACTTATAAAATTTGGCTTGGGTTTGAGTGAACTTATGAAAGATCATTTTAAAAAAATGAAATAAAGAAAAACAAGAAAAAGAAAAAAGTATTAAAAACAACTTTGAGAGTGAAAAGAGAATAGGACAAGTGAAAAAGAAGACAATAATAAAATTTTTTTTTTGCCTGAAGGATAAGGAAGAAGAAGAAGAAATTATATTTTGAAGTAAGAAAAAGGAGAATTACTCAAATAAAAAATTATCTTAACAATTTTTTTATGTTTGTAATAAATATAAATTTTGCATAAAAAATATAAAAAAATTAAAAGAGAAACATTGTGCATGTATGTCTTTTTGATGAAGTTAAAAATAAAGCCAACACTTATTTAGAGAATTTGAATAAAGCTAATGATGATTTAGCACAAAAATTAATAAACATGTATCCTTAGTTAAGGAATTTAATGATTTATAATTCTTGTACTCTATTTGCTCATTTTCAAAATTAAAATCAATTAGCAGATTAATTTTTGTTACAAATACTAGAAAATCTTATATAAAAAGGTATTAAACACAACTTTGAGTGAGTCAAACGAGAATAACACAAGTGAAAAGGAAGAAAATAATGAAGTATTTTTTTTATGATAGCTAAAAAAGATGAAGGAAGTGTATTTTCAAGTGAGAAAAAGATGAATTATTTTAATAAAAAATTAGCTCAATAATTACTTTAAGTTTGTAATAAATATAAAATTTTGTATAAAAAATGTAAAAAAATTAAAAGAGGAACACTGTGTATATGTAAGTCTTTTTGATAAAATTAAAAATAAACCCAACACTTATTTAGATAATTTGAAGAAAGACAATGATGATTTAACACAAAAAATTAATGAGCATGTATCTTTAGTTAAGGAATTTAATGATTTTAAATTCTTATACTCTTCTTACTCATTTTCAAAAATAAAATTAATTAGTAGATAAGTTTTTGTTACAAATATTACAAGGTCTTTTGTGCATATGCTTGTTGATGTTTTACATAGTTATAATAAAAAATTTACATACCAATATTGCATGCAAACTGATCATACTTCACACATTTGTAAGATTAAAGTTAATATTTATTCTAAATTTCTTATTTTTGCATGTATAGTAAAAGAAAATAGTAGCTCAGTTAAACCTAAATTTGTTGGACCTAAAATGGCTTGGGTTATCAAATCTAATAATTAAAATCTAATATGCATGCAAACTTTGATTAATCAATTTTAACCAGTTGAAAAAAATCCTAAACCTTTAAAACTTATTTATGTCCTGAAGAACAAATTATATGTGAATTATAATTGGTGTTAGAATTTGATATTGTCATAATTATTAAGCTTTTTGTAACAAATTTTGAGCTAATCTTTACACAAGATGTCTTCAATAACTGTTGTGTAAAATCATAATAAAAGAATTAAATCAATTTAGAAGGAATTATGTGAGTTGACTCTTAGACCATTAGATAAAAGTGTAATTAAGCCAAAAGAATTTTTTAAAAAAACAGTAGATCAATTGGTCAATAAAAATTACAACATTTTATAATTGTGAATAATTTACAAAATATAGATTGATTCCCTTTAAGTGATAGCAAAAAGAGAAAAAAAATAAAAATTAAAAGAATGAAATAAGCATAAATTAAGAGAAAATATTAATCTAATCATGACATACATAAAAGAGGAGCTAATTTTTAATTATTATGTATACTACTTTTTTTAATAGTTTATATTTTTATCAAGTTTATTAAAGATTTTGTTATTATCGAAAGAGGAAGATTGTTATATTTTTTTATCATAGTCATGATATTTTATTTGATGATAACAAATCTTAAGTATTTTTAATAAATTTGTTTAAGAATTTTCAGATTTTAGATAGTTGATGTTCGTATTTGTGAGAGAACTTAAAAAAGAAAATTAGCAAATGTCAGATTTTATGAAAATTATCTTGGTTAGAGTGATAAATCTCGAAGAGATATATTTTGAATTTAATTTTAGGTATTTCAATTTTAGTTTGATTGGAATATTAAACTTGATTAAAACTTTTCTTATAAAACACACATTTAATTTTATTATATTGATCATCTTAAAAATTTTATTTTGATTATCTTAAGAAATATTTTATTTTATTCATACCTTTGAAAATCTTTATTCATTAATTTATAAAAAGTACATTATAGTAATATTAATTAATCAGTAAAAAATAATAATGTTACTAATAACAAATAAAATAAATAAAAAAATTAGATCTAATTAGCTTACGCCAGTGCTTGAAATTAAGGCAATAATCTTCTTGTGTCAAGGCATAATGCCTAAACCCATTTTGTTGAAATGGTGTCGAAACTTAAGTATCAAACCCATATTTATCAATGTTGGATCGGTGCATTACTTTCGAAATAGTTAACAAAGTTTAAATCCAGTACTAATAGCATGGGTGATTAAATCTCAAAAGAACCAGGGGACAACAAACCCATTATTTAGCTACTTATGAAACATAGAGAATATGTTATATGGAGATAAACAAAAGTCGAATACAACATGTGGGATTAAACTCCTTATATTTGCGCATTTGTACTCAGCATTGCGGGAGTGATTTCCATCGTCCAATCGTGCAATTATACGATCGAATTATCTTAAACTCATTAGCCTTTTAAAAATGCTTACTTAAATCCGCCATTTGATCCCGTAATTTCGTGATCGCACGATGTATGTTTTATTCACATGTAGAATCTAAATGCAATCGTTATATCATAATTCAGATCTAATTATCTAGATCAAATCTTAATTTTTAAACAATGCTTATTTAATCCCAGTTGCTTGATCGCACAATTTTTGCAATTGAATGGTCTAGAAGTCTTCCGATTAAGCGACTCCTACGTGAAGGTTTTTTCAGTTGTTATTTCAGGCCGTTGGGGTTTTTATAATTTATTAATTAAAAACTTATGATGGAATTTTTTAATTAAAATCGTAACAATTAATTGGTTTGTTTGGTAAGTGTTTTTAGTAGTTAAAAATTATCTATAAATAGGTGAATATTTGAACTAAATTGATTAATAAAAGTTTAACACAATCTAAAAAAACTTTTAAGTTATGACATTCAAGTGGTTAGCAACTCGTGCTTATCATTTGTTAAACTCTAATTCTTTTTTTCTTCTTAAATCAGCTAAGTTCGCAATCTTTTTTATTTTTAATTGATTCAAGTAGAATACTTGTGCCTTGTTAAGCATTTTATCAAGCATTAAGACTTTTGTTTGTATTAATTTTGATTTTGTGTCATTGAATTATTTTTTTTATTATTAATTTTATTTCATTGTAAGATTGTAATAACTTATTTTTTTGTTTCATAATTGTGATGATTTAGTTTGTCCATTTTTTGGCAAAAGACTTGTATTGTTTGTGTTGTGTTTTTACTTAGTTTTTGTCGGCGATAGACATAGGCTTGTTTTTAAGTTGATTTATTTAAAAATCATTGGTATACAATTATAATTTTTATTGATTTTTTATTACATAATTTTTATAAAAATTATTATTATAAGAAAATTTGCATGTTGTAAAATAAAATTAAAATTTATACACAATCATTTTTAGAGATTTATTCAATCTTATTAAAATTTATTTTAAAATATTTTATTTAACTATTTCTATGAAACCAAAATTTTTATTATTTATAATTCATCTCTTTCTTACTGAATCATATTTAAGAATGATCATTGGTTATTATGGATTGGCCACAATGATTGAAAGTTGGATATAATATTCAAATTTTAACATAAAATTAAATCTCTACATAGAGTCTTACATTTTTAAGTTTATTGGTGTCTAATGGATATACTTGGTCAACTTTACCCCCAATTGATGTTCTTTCATTAACGTGTGGGTCCCAAGATGTGTCTAATTTTTGCAAAATAGAACTATGTTGATCTAAGAATAAGAGTATTTCCACATATTCCAACCTGTCTTTACATAACTTTATTATTGTGGGTATCATCTATGCCTCATAATAAGGATAAGAACTATTTTCAAGATCTAAAACGAAAACAAAAAATGCTATAATTTTAGATTAGGTTGAGTTAATGTAGATACAAAATGAGAAATAACATAACAAGTGTAGTCATACCATATCTATTTTCTTCATGCTTTGCATAAGCAAATAGGTGAACCTATTCTTCTGAGTTTATTTAGCCATGGTGTGGTATATGTAGTCATTTTGCTTTGGTGTGTTTTTTGAACTAGGAACAAAAGTTGTGTATTTGAACAAAAAAACCATTCTAGTGAGAACTGTTAAGTTGTCATGAAATTCATTGGTATTGGGTTATGTAGGAAATATTTAGGTTTAGAGTTATATTGTTTTTGACATAGGAGCTATTTGGGAGGGTTATTTCTATTTCTACATTAACCTATTATTTGGTTGGTTGTAGCTTGAACATAGATAGCAAGCCCAATTGTAACATGCCATCCTTTGGTTTTTAAAAATGGGAAAGTTGCCCTTATATTTTATATCCAAAATTAAATGGGATAGTTTTTTTGCACATATAAAATATTCAAAAGTAATTCAATAATTTCTTTTAAATAATATTTTATTAAACAATATTTTTTTCTCAAAATAACTCTTTTTCAATTATTCCTTTTTAAATCACAATTGTCACATGGCATGATGGTACATACCAAATGTTTAGCAACCTTCCGTATTGGCATGAATACCATTCAAACATGTTGGACATTTGAAGGCCATATTTGTTTTATTATCATGGAAATCATACATTATTTAAATTATTTTGTTCGTTGTTTTGTGACCCTTTTAGAACATATTTTCTTCCTTTCTTATATAGAGGATGATGATAGTATTTCTTGGTTATAATGTTTTTGTTGGGGTTTGTTTTAGGAACTATGTACACTCTACAAGATGTTGATGATAACACTGTAATTGTTCACTTTGCAAGATAGTTTTGAGTTTTAAGAAATGTTTTTTGCAAAATTATTTAGGATACTCACCATAATAGAACTTATTGAAATATTTGTCTTTGCACCCCAACATTTTTTGTTTATTTAGTATCATTGTCCTTGTTTTATATTTATGAGTGCCTCAATTATTAATATTTTATGAATTTTCTAATCACGCAGCATAACATATGAGACAACCAATTCATATGTGTGCTTGGATGCTGAAGTGTAGAAGATAGAGCATGTCTTTATGGATCACAATGAATACAAGAAGACATGAAGACAAGATAGGAAAAGAGGTCACATTGTAATTATCTTACCATTAAAACCACTTACCACATTGAAGTAATGGTTCAAGATTATAAAGAAGACTTGAGAAGGTCCATACCCTCCAAAACACCTCATTCCTTGATTTAATGTAAGTTCCTTGGGATGACTCTCATATGATATTTCAATAAGTAATCATTATTTATGAATCAGGACATTGCAACTTAAGTAATCATTATTGCCTAGAGATCCACCTTGCTACTATTAGAGGTTTCCATGACATTGTGGTTGTTGTGGATCAAGTTCCACAATTCACACCTAACATGCCACCATAACCTTGTCCCACCAAATAGCTTAGCATATTCATGCCAATGTGAAGTATAAGTTGAATCCTTGATGTATGAAAAATTGCTTTTGATATTAATAGAATCGACATGAGATCACCAAATCCTATTGGAGATTCTTTGAAAATTTCTAATAGTGTCATTTGTTGCCCTCCTCAAAATCTTAATATCTTTTCCCTATTGTAAAGTTCTCAACATTACCTCTATACTTCTTGCTTAGAATGCATAGATTGGCTATAGATATAATGATATTTGCTCGTTCTTAGTTATTTTTAATATAAAATATCATGACTTGGTTTTACCATATTGAAATGTTATCCCTTTTGGTCATCCTATTCAAGATAAAGTAATTTTTATTCCTAAAAACATCTTGCCATCTTAAGATTATGATTTTGCATATATAATCTTGAATTATTCTATCTCTTTCTTATGTGGGATTCTTTCTTTTTCCCCTCAACTAGAAGCTTATTAGGAGCCATATCTTTGATCCAAACTCTTGGTCTGTCATGCCCATTCTTATGGTTCCTTAACTTCAATCCCTTGCTCAATCATTTTATCTCTCTTAGTATGATTAAATCCTTGCTATTTCTCCTCTTCTTAAAGATCTCATTAAAAGATATGTTGATGGAATCACCATGAATAATTCATTAAGAAAAAAACCAAATATATTTAAAATTGTATAAGCCCTCAATTCCTATTTTAACAACATATATCATTGTAATTAAGGGTGCAACTTGGATATCATAGAATCGAGAATAGGTATGATATGGTCAAAAAGTGAAACCAAACTTGGATCCAATGCTACGAGGCTGATTCTAGGTTCCTTAATATTTGGTTGTGTTGGAATCAATAAACTCTTTGGCTATATTACCCATTTTTTGAAAGCACATTTAAATTTTAAAAAAATGGAACTAACTCACCTAAAGAGGTTCTTACTTGGTGCTTGAACACTTGGTTTCATCTTAGATCTGTTTTGGATCTGATTCCTAGATCTTTTTTATGAAGTAACTCGAGTTTTGGATTGAGTGGTAACCAAGTAGATCCCTAATTGCAATGTTGTTGCACCTACTTGATTAAACTTGTATGTATTTAGTTATAAACATGCTCAGATGAAATCGTTTTGAATTTTTAGGCATACTCTGTTATTCAGTCTTTATACTAGGCCCTTAGGTAATTACATCAGCGCTGGTTTTGCAAAGAAGAACTGCGTAATTTTATTATTATCTATTTGAGTCAACTTGAAAAGTATTCAAGTGAGCCATGGTCAGCCTGAACATGACCAGAGATGGCATTTGAGCTCAGAATTCAGCTAAAAAAATGTGGGATTTATTTTTGTGTTGAGACTACTTTTCAAAGGAGATTTAAATTTTGACTACGGTTGCCACCCCTAAATTATCTTTATTTCGATTGATTTCAGCTTCTTATGCCATTCTTCCTTTGTTTTTCCAGTTTTCATTTATTGCCATGAAAGGGCTTCTTAGCATATTATTTTTCTAGTTCAAGTGGATAGACTATTCAGCATGGTCTTCCTTCTTCTTTTGATCCATCATATAACAACACTTTATTGAATGCAGCCCTGAATGCAACCACCAATAGCCAACCAAATGTGGCTAGTTGTGAAACGACTGAGTGGGCCATGCAAGGTACGTCTATTGGTTGACTCCTCTCCCTTTGTCTGGCTTGCTGTTCATCCTTTTTTTTTTCCTTAGTTATTACTGTGATTCTTTATGCTTCCTCCTTTATATGTCATTCTAAGAAGACTCAATGGTTAAGTGCAAGGGCATGTGTTTGAACTGTTTTTTTTTTGGTTTTCTTATATTTTATAGCAGTGAATAATGTTATGAGTTTATTCCTACGTATTTGAGTAGTCGTTCAGAAAGCTTGCAGATTTGTTTTACTGCTAGTTTGAATAAGTATCATAGATTTTAGGCAAGTGCTTATAATCAACATTTTCTTGTGTTCACTTGGGATTTACTAGTGACTTGAATTCACTTCTGTTTTTTGTAATTGCCGCTACTAAAAAGCTTTAGTTTTAGAAAACATCTGAATTAAGTCCTACAATCCAAAAGATTTTCTTTTGATTTTGATGTTCTAATTATAATTAAAGATGCATTGCTTTATCTCACTCCAAGAAATTTAGAGCTTCTCAATAAGTTTTTCCTCCTTTTTTATGTATTACAAAAAAAAGAATTTAGAGAAGTTTATGGTGATTTAGACTGTATATATTTCAAGAAAGTTCATTATTGGAATGTCTCATTTATTTGGTCTTATTGTGCATGGAAAAAGTAACTTTGGTTACTACAGCTAGAATGCCATTTTTTGGGTAATTCTCATTTCTCTAAGTAATTTCTGTTTTTTTGTTTAAACTAAATGAGGTTATGCTCTCACACTAATTCTTAGAAAGAATTTGCTATAATTTGTCATGGGGATTGTCAGCATAATAGTTACTCATGATCTGTCGATTAGGCTCTTAGGTGTGGAAGCAATTAGGCCCTTATGTACCAAAGCAATGCAAGACAAAATTAAAGCAACTCACATCTTGCTAGTTGAAACTTGTAGGAAAAGATGATAATAATAAATCGCTGAAGGTTCATGATGAAGCAAAGTGGGACCTTTTTGACTAGACTAACATGCCTAAACCACACACGTTGTTCCCTCTATAAGCCTGGTGGAGAATAATGTTAATTGTTGTTAAAAGCATTTTTTCTTTGCCTTCTTTTGCTTCCTTTTTTTGTTTTTATACAGGGAAATAAAGAAACCTTTGTCATTGAATTATCTTACAACTTCCCATGCAACTTTTGATGTCAAATTTTGTGGGAATCTTCTTTCATTAATAGAAAATCACCTCTATTACTGCTTTATATTTTTTGTGTAATTGATAATTTAAGTTTTTTATCATTTCATGTAATTAGTTATATCACCATTGTTATGTTATTTGTTAAAATTATTATTTACTGACTGTAAAATTATTATTAATATCCTTATTTTTGTATTTTAATTAAAATTGAATATTACAAATAGTTTAAGAAGCTCTGCTTCATGGATTTTGGCTTTTTGTTTGCTAGTTTGACTAACTCATGCTGTTTTTTGGCCTGTCCTTGTGGATTTGAGCATGTTGTGTTGAAATAGTTCCAATGTTTATTTTAGGGTATTTCATAAAGGTTCCGGCTGCATTACGTCTATTATGTTTTATGTAGATAAGATGCTTTGGTAAAAGGTTGAGCTTTTAAAAACTGAATCTTTCAATTTATTGCCTTTCTAACTGGGTTGTCACTTTGGGCATAGGTTTGCTATCTTGTCTTAGCCCTTTAAATATATTCAAGTGATGTCTAAGCTAACGATACTTTTACTACTCAATCAAATTATTTGTGCTTCCTGCTTTGAAAGAATAGCATTTGTACTGCTTGATCTAACCAGAAATGATAGTAATGTTTTTCTTATTGCGATCATCTTTTGCAGTCTTCTAGTTCATATGGATTCTCTCTTTCTTCCTCCTTACTAGCCACTTTCTTTGATTTTCACTTATTTTCTAATTAATGTTAAACAGTATACTTTGATTTGAATCCGAGGATTTTCACAAGTGTATGTCATTTTTTGATCTCAAATATCTCTTCCATAGTTCGAGAAGTGCTGCCTCTTGATGTATCATGTGGAAAGTAACCTTATGGAACTACAAGCAAATTTTATCCAAGTGCTTTGCCTTGATTCAATTCACCTTTATATAGTGCATGGAAGTAAAGCTATATATTGTATATCATAAAAACTGCAGATTTTTATGGCTTGAGGAAGGATGTTCAAGCTACTGTGGAGCGTGTTGAAGATCTCAGGGCAGCTACCAGTTTGGAAAGGCTAGAAGCTGATCTTATTGCACTGGAGAGTAAGGCCGCAGATACTTCCCTCTGGGATGATCCTCGTAAAGCTCAGGAAACACTTCTTCTCTTAACTGATGTCAAAGATAAGATCAAACTGCTCAATGAATTCAAATCTCAGGTTAGATTTTGGATACTTCTTCCAACAGATGCATAATGTCTCCATATACCGAAAAGCCCATGAAAATTGTTGTGGCTCATGATCTGTATCTGATCAGTATTACATACATATGGGCATGTGCTTCAAACAGAAGTCGTCAATACAAATGTTATTATTGGTCAAATTGTGGAACTTGCATGTGGTCAAATTGATGAGCTAATGATGGAAGCATTTTGTTTTGCCAAAACATTTTAGTAACGTGATTTCTTATGCATTTACTTCGAATTTTTTTCATGGGGACTTCATTCCTTTTTCTTGATTATGATTTTTTTAACATATGAGACAACTTTTTTATCAATCTATTATCAAATTTATAAGTTTGAATTTCTAGTTTGATAGTTTTTTAAAAAATCCAGTTGAACACAGTAAGATGGTGTTCAACCCTTTATCAAAGCAACATAGGTGGATTGCTTGCAATTGCATGCATGAAATATTGGTACATGCAGCCTTTTGCAACGTTTTGCATATGAGCAGGGGAGTTCATATTCTACCGTGTGCATCAATTATTTGGCCAGTTCCATCATTAACTGCTTATGTGAAAATGGAGAAGCTTCCAAGTTTGAATAAGTTGTTATCGAGTTCATATTTACTGAATATTTTTGGGATGGCTGTGCTGTATCATGTTTCCCCTTATTCCAATCGCTACAAGTTTTGAAACTCATCTTATTTTAATTTTCCTTTAAGCATAAAAGTATGTACTTTCATTGATTAGAACTATTAAATTAGCTTGAAAATTAAAGATTGTTTAAAAGTAGGATCTTTTCTTTTCTGAATCTTGCTTTAATTGAAGTGATAGGTGTTGATTATGATCTGGCTTGACTTTGACCAAAGTTTTATAAACTAATCATGAGTGATTGGATCAATTGTGAGATTAGATTGAAGTATCTATTCTTTAGTTTGTAATAATTATTGTTGCGACATGAGACCAATAGGATTAGATACAGTGAATGAGTAGAGTAATAACCAGAGTTTAAGCACACAAAAGAGAATGCCAAACTTTGTGTCTTGTAAATTGTCTATGTTTGTAGGAGACTAGGGGATAAATATACTAAGAAGCAATAAAAATAAGTACAGCATAACCACAAGTAAAAAAATACTCTTTCTTAAAAAACCCCAAGTACAACATCCACACTATATAAGACTCCAAATTTTACTTCTAATCAATATAAATCACTAAAGATTGGTAAGAGATGTAAACAGGTGATGTCTCTAAGTCTATGATTTTTGAATTCACAAGGATGATTACACGCATGAACTGTTGATAGAAGTCGACTTTTTAATTGCTGAGTCAGTTGACTCTACCTTTTTTCTAAGAAGTCATGACCTCTAACAAAAGGTTATTGTTTTTACTTTATTATCACATATTGCCATCCGTAAAGAGATTCCTTTATTCTTTATTGTATGCCCTATTTGTTGTGTTTGTTAGAAGGATGAATTTTTTTGGAACTACCAAGTTATTAAGGCAACTCAACATATCTCAAACATCATATGAAGTTGGGTATCACTCAAGCTATGCATGTCATATTTGCATTATTTTGCCTTGATGATGTTACTGAGGAAACCTTCGAAAAGTAATAGCAATTATGATGTAGTGCATGTATTAATTAATGATTCACATGAGTTAGGGCTTATTTTAGACATAGATTTGGCAAAAGGATGATTTAGATAGTCAAGGCGTGCACAAACATCAAGTGTACAAGTCAGTTACTAGGACTCAGATCAGGAAGTTACAACAGAGTAAGAGAAGAGCTAAGATGTCTTTTTTAGGGGTTTTTTACCTTTATTTATTTATTTATTTAATTTCTATATTTTTGAGTCATATAAAAACTTAATAAAAAGCTATTACAGTTGAAAATTTTTATTCTTTCTTGAGTTAGTTATAATTACTAAATTAGTTATGATGGTTATCGGTTTAGATAATTAATTTGTGATGAAGAATAATTTTTTTTTGAGATATTCATTTTCTTAGAAATCTCACATAAATAAAAAGTTTACATTTTAAATGCCTTATCTTCATAAAGATAAGAATTAGTTGAGTTATTCGTATTTTTTCATGTTATTGGCTTATAAATAGTTTGAAAGTCATGTAATTAAGGAGACTTTTAATGAATTTGAAATGAAGCTTTGAAGAGCTTTGCAGTCTAGAAGAACTTATCTTATACCTAGAATATGATAACCCTACTTAGAAGAGTAGGTTCTATCTCCATCACTTTTTTTGCCTTATTTTCTTATTTTTTCACTTTCACCTCACGACCCGATGGAGTCTAAATCCTTAGTTGAAGACACTCATTGCCTTCCCAACCCTACACTATGAAATTGTTAACAATAATTGCGAATAGATCATCACATGCCTTATGTTATTGCATTGACATTGCATAATTTTGTTGACTAAAAATGAAGGATGATTGGGGAGGGTTTCAATGATGTGATTTAAAGGCTTGGAAATGTCTCATATGAGGTATGAGTTGAGTTTTACAAAGGATTTTTTTGCTGCATAAATAATTTACAGGATGGCAAGATGAAAGAAGGATAATAAAAGCCAAGGTGTTTACATTATGCAATATAATAGATTTCTGTGGTAGAATATTGTTTTATTTCATAATATTTCTTAATTCAATTGATCAACACATGTATTTATGTTTTATATGATCTATTAGAGGTAAACTCTAAATCTTGATTTTACATAGGAAAATGCTTAATAAGGCAAGAATAAAAAGATAAGTTGTCAATTTCTTTAGTAGTATAAATCAATTTATCCATAGAGCTTTATGCAATATGATAGATATTTGTGATAGAAGAATCTTTTTTTATTTCACGATATTTCTTAATTCAATTGATCAGTACATGTATTCATGTTTTATAGGACCTTTAAGACTCTAAATATTGATTTTACAAAGGAAAAATACTTCATAAGGCAAGAATAAAAAATAGGTTAATTCTTTAGGGAACCATATTTCATTTAGTGTTCGAAAAGAGTAGTTGTAGTTTAACTTAAGAATTATTGTAGATTTTTATCATTTTTTATTGCAATGCTCTATATCCCCCTTTAAGTTGTATTTTAGATGTTAGTCATGCCAATTTGGATCTTTAATTCTTCAAATTTGGATCTTAAAGAGCTTTAGTGATGTTGTTTGTGATTTGACGTTGTTGTGATTTGATGTTGTTTGTGATTTATAGATTATTGTGAGCATAAATCTAGGAAATTTCTCCTTCAATCTTTTCTTGGATGAACTATCAATCTATCTTTACGTGTGGCACTGTGCATTTGATTGGTTTACCCAACGAATTGGCAAAATTGATCAGTTCTTGGTTAACCAATCCATATATAAAAAATTATAGTATCCAAAATTAAAGCTTAAACTAAAAAAATGTCAACTTCTTGTTTGAATTTTGGCTGATGCATGAAATAAAGTATCCAAAAGTAAAGCCAAAAGTCATAAAACCAAGCCGTCATAAAACCAAGCCAATGAAACAAAAAATTATAACGTACATGTTAGCTTGATTTTTCAGTTGTTTTGAGTTTGTAGATTAAAAACTTAATCATTAAATGAAAAAATACCAGATTTTGTACATAAAACTAAACCAAAATTTTTGATTCGAACTAACAGAATTTAATGGTTTGATTTTTCAGTTTAAAACAAATAATGCACACCTTTATTCATGTGCTTTGTTTAATCACTAAGAATGAGATTATTTGTAATGAGAGGAGAAGCTTGGTTATCACAAAGCATCTTTTTTAATCCATTTGCTAGAATTTTTAGTTTATCAAATACTCTTTTCAGCAACATTTCTTCACAAATCCCATTGGCAATTGCTCTAAACTTAGCTTTTGTGCTGGTTCTAGCTACCAATGTTTGCTTCTTACTTGTTTCACTTAATAAATATTCCTAAGCTTACGTACATTGATCTCATGTTGATATTTGGTCAATGGTAGAACTTGCCTAATTAGTGCCAGTGAAAATGTCTATGCTTTTTGTAGGTGTTTTGTTGAAATATAGTCTTTCTTTTTGAGACTTCTTTAGAGCACTCTTAATTATATAGACCATTTCAAAATGTTTTCAGTGTGTTTGCTTATGAATTGGCTTGTCGCACTTATTACAAAGCAAGTATAGTGTGGAAATGATAAGTTTCCAAACAATTCTTTCGAAGCGTTCTTTGTTGAATGAAATGCTTTCTTCATTGGACAAGGATTTGTTGTAGCCATCCATTGGAGTTTTAGTCAGTTTGCAACCAAGCATGTCATTCTTCATTTTTGAATCAGGAATATAGTTTTGTTGAGATTTCATGATTCCCTTATTATATTCAGAGACTTTCATTCAAAGAAGTATTTGAGGTTTTGAAAATCCTGACCTTTAAACTCGTGGGAAATAACCTGTTTTAGGTATTTTTATGTCTCCCTCATCATCTCCGATTAGCATTATTTCATCCTCATGTATACTATAAAGATGATTTTTCCTTTATTTGAATGTTTACATTGTGTAATCTTGTTGACAATGCAAGTACTCATATGTCTTTATAGCCTTGGTAAACTGGACAGCCAAGCTCGAGGCACAATTTTAAGCATATGACTTCTTTAGCTTGCATGTTTAATATATGTTTAGTATGGTCTTCAAGTTTGAATGAACTTCCAATAGCACTTCTTCCTTTAGTGTCTGATGCATTGCCAATTGGTGCACATGTCTTTTGATATTCAATTTTGACAGGTTGCGTGAATCCCTTAGCAACCCAGGGGATTTAAATCGATTAATGCGTTCATTAGCGTTATACTTGAAAAACCATTTGCACCCTATTGACTTTTTTCTTTCAGATGGATCATTAAGTTTCCATATCCCATTTTTCAAATCCTACATTTCTTTTATAATGGCTCATCTCCTCAAATATTTTAGATGTTTCATGGAATTTGTTGACAATTTTATGTTTTAAATACAAAATTTGAGTGCTCAAGATGATTTGCTATAATATAATATTTTTGTCATTATTGGAATTTAAAACAAAGAACAACTTTTGTAAGAGATTGTCAACTAAGTTTGTGTTCGATCTAAATCATTTAGCCTATAGATATAGATCTCCAAACTCATCTCATCATTATCAATCGTCTTCTTGAACTTATATCTTGCAAAAGATAGTGTTCAAAGAGACAAAATTAGAAACACAATTTTTTCTAGATGAGTTGATTGATTGATTGTAGATCTAAATCCAACTAAGGACTGTTGTAATAGATTTTGGTGTTTGATCCTAACAAATTATACTTGAATAAGTCCAAATTTGATTATGAACAATCTACAATTCTAACAAAAAATTCATGATAGGGATTGTATTTATGAAATGCAAATGCATCACCTGTCTTGTGGATTAAAGTACCAGAGTTCATAATCCTAGTTTAGATTTTTGCATTACACTATGAGCACTTGAGAAGTGACCTTTTTGAGCTAGATTAATTGTAGGAGTGGATGTGTGCTCTGGTGGGACAACTTCTGCAATACCTCAAGTTGCTTTATGCTAAAACAATTTTGCTCTTTTGGATGTAAGAGAGTTTGGCTTTAAGCCAGACTTGCCAAACGTCATAGAGCCATTTTTGGTTGCCAAAATGATGTTCTTCTAGATCTCTACTCTGCTAACTTCAAAAAAGGCCTTGCATACGAAGGGGAAGATAGAGTGAAGGTGTTGACTCCATTGTGGTGGATGGATTCAAAAGTAGTTCTCTTTTCTGTATTTTCCATGTTGAACTATTCAATGATATAGTTTTTTTGTTTTGCTCTAGTAACAAGAAAATTTTGTGATAGAAGTTTCGTGTCTTCTCTATATTTATTAATTCAATCATTATATATAAATGCATTAAAGAACTTGTAAAAGGAAAACTAATTCTAATTTTATGATGGAAGAATCCCTTGTAAAGGCAAGAATACTATAGTTAGCTTGATCTTTTGTTTTGGAAACCAGGTTACCTTAAAGTAGGTATTGTCACCTAATCAGCTCTAGTCTAGGAAAGGAATTGTAGTATATTTTATTCCAGCGTTCTTTAAATAAATTGCGGTTTATGAAATAAAATATTTCTAATTGTTTATCATAGATGTTGTACACAGTATATTTATAGATATTGTACACAGTATTGAAAAGACTTAAGTACCTGTCCATGTCATCCTATGGTATGATATAAAGTTTATAGCTGCGGTCTGAGAGCTATTCTGTTATTGCTTACATTCCTAAAGCTTATATAGTTATAGAAGTATGTTTTAGTTCGGTTATGCTTTACCTCACATTTATTCCATATTGAGGACCCAATCCTGCATACTTACTGGGAGAAAATAAAGAAAGCATGCATAAGTGACATTTAGATAACTTTGAATACTGTTTGATGGCTGCATCATAGAAAATCCATGATTTCTTGTACTTAAAGTATCCATACAAATCCAAATTTGTAAAAACTTGCACAAGTTATTTACATTAGGGCTTTAGCATGTATATTGGTGACTTTTTCAAACTATGAAGCCTTTTGTGTAGTTGGAGGTTATCATTAGTGATATGATGTCAATTATTTTTCATGATGTCTGTGTTGGATGAACAATTTGCAGCTTCTGTGTTCTAATGTGCACTATGGTTGCAGGTGGAGGAAGCTGAAACGATAATTAAACTGACAGAGGAGTTGGACTCCATTGATACTGGGCTGCTTCAGGAAGCTTCTAAAATCATTAGAGCATTGAACAAGGCACTGGATCGGTATGAGTTTTCTCAGCTTCTTTCTGGTCCTTATGACAAGGAAGGAGCTGTTGTTAGTATTACTGCTGGTGCTGGGGGCACAGACGCCCAGGTATGTGTTAACCTTGCATATTTCACGACCATTAAAAGGGTAAAGTTATGCAAATATTTAGACGTACCTCTGTAGCTAATTCAATGAGGCATGTGTAGTTCTAAACGTTTTTTTATTGGTGACGCATACTAAGCATGGCCATGTGTGACTGGTTTTGACTTTTTCCTTTGTCATGCTAGTCTAGATGGACTAAGCTTGTCAGTCAGGATTGATGGTGTAGCCATGCACGGCTTGTCATTATGAATGGGCAGTTCATGGACTTGCCCACCCGATAAGTTCCTATCCTTCTTCTAATTTGTGGTGTGTGCGCCCTTTATCTGATCCCTCATTCTCTCTGTTTCACTTGAATTCCTGATTTCACTGTGTTACCTCTCAGATATCTTATTTCTCCACCTCTTCTAATCTCAACTTTCTCCACTCATTTCCTCTTCATTTTGTTTCCTCCCTCTTCTAAGTATTGTTAACTTCATACTTTGGCTTTAGTAGGGAGTTCAGTTCATATTCTTCTACTAGTTATTTAGTTTGATATATATGTAATAGCTGGATTGTGCTAGCCTTCAAAATCAGCTACTCGTTGAGAATTGGCTCCCACACATATACTTGTTGATTTCCTGATTTAATTTTTGCATTTATTTGTTTTTGCTCAGAATCTTAAACTGATTGTCTTATACATGTTGTGTACCGTATCTATATGTTTAAGCCAAATTTTCTATCAAGGCAGCATGACAGCTTGAATTACTCTTCAAATTGAAATTTCATGACAATTTTTTCCAGGTGTTAATTCTAGCATAATGAGTGTTCATGTTTTGCTAGCTTGGGGAGCTAGAGATGGTTAATCTGAAGAAATAGAATGTGAACGTGTATTGTAATTTTCCTGTTTGCTAAATTACTTTTGTAATGCTCTTTGCTTCATCTTCAGTGCAGGATTGGGCAGACTTGTTGCTAAGGATGTACATAAGATGGGGGGAGAAACAAGGTTACAGAGGTGAAGTAGTAGAGAAATCTATTGGAGATGAAGCGGGAATCAAGTCTGCCACCATTGAATTTGAAGGACGTTTTGCATACGGCTACCTCTCAGGTGAGAAAGGCACTCACCGGATTGTGCGCCAATCTCCATTTAATGCTAAAGGTCTTCGCCAAGTAAGCTAATCTATCTCATTTTATGCATTAAATGAGTCAATGAAAACAGTTTTTTTATCACCATTGTTAACTCCAGAATTTGCACGTTTGAATTGAATATTTATTGTAGTTGTTCTCTAAACCCCAAAGCTTAACATAGGCCAGGACCAAGCATCCAAAATTAAGGTATGTTGGAGGTAGACCTCCATTGGGGTATGTTGCTTATGGGCACTGAGCGTAATCATGGTTCTATGACCTGAAACTATGGAAACTTCTCCCAAGGCTATATAAATTATTGAACAGAGCATATGACTAAGGTTTATAAATAAGGAATATAATTAACAAATCACCAGGGCCATGGTATATAATTCCTATTAACTTGTATCTTGTTCAAAAGATGAAGGATCCCTTCCAAGGCTTTGTGTGCAACCTTGTAAATTGAGTGGCAATGCTTTTTGTCAATCAATAAAGATCTGGTAATGATGATACTTGATTTGTTCAAGAGTGAGCCATTCCATCCTATAAAAATCATTTCTCTCTTGTATGCAAAAGTTTGAAAAAGAAATAGGTTTGAGCAAGCTATGATGAACATAGTTCCAGGGAAAGCTTGTAAGGACCGTATGTTCTGTTTAACTAGCTATGGATAACAACTTCTTGTTTATGGAGCCAACTTTCAAGTTGTGGAACTTCTTTGGCACATGTTAACTATAAAATTTCTCTTATCATAGATTTTCCATCATAAATCTTGATGCTTCCACTTTTTTTGGTTTATAGCATGCTCTGTGAAATTTCTTTTTTTTTTCATAGAGTTTCCATCATGAATTTTGTCGCTCCCACGTTTCCTAGTTCTTTTCCATTTCGTGACTAGATTATTTGTAGTTGTTTGACTGTGATTTGCTTTTCCTTAATTTTCTACATGTCTTAGGGCCTCCATTGAGATCTGTCTCTTTTCGTTTTCACTCCTTTTTAGGATGGATAGAAGCAATGGTTGTCCAGATAAAACCCATGCAGCAAGAAATGTGGAAGATAATTGTTTGAGCAAGTACCAATTTTTGGTGATTCTCAATCCATTGCAGTAGTGGGTTGAAGCCATTCACATTCATTATGAAAAGTGCCACCAACCTTCCTCTTTTGCAACTTCAATTGTTGCAAAACTAGTGCACTCAACTATGGAAGTAGCCTATTACAGGTCATATTGTTTATTGGAGCAGTTTTTTTAAAGAGTACTAGAGAGCCTAATCGTTGGAAAGGCTTCTGTCAGCTCAAGTATTTTTGCCAGCTTTTATTGTTCAAGTGCCAATAATGGTACCTCTTCAATGATAACTCTCTTCTTAAGCAGTGACAACTTTCAACTCCCAGTTGATGGTTGCTTAGCTAATTGCATTCTTACTAAAGTGGTGTAAAACTATTTTCTCTTGTTTCTAGTAATGGGAAGAATTGTGTCGAATTTTGGGTAGAGTTTCCTCACAATGTTAGCATATGTTTTGCACTCCATTGAACCCCAAAACACTCCTTGCTATTGTTTTAGGGGGAAGATCTTGCCTATAGGGTGGATGAAATTGAAGATGAGTTCTCCTCTTTTTGGTTCCAACTATTCTATCATCAAGAGGCAACACCGAGTAGAACAACAAGCTCTTCAAGATCAAGGAGAGCCTAAGTTCTTGAGGGACCATGTTATTGGATTTAGCTTTGTGATTTTACATATTTGGTTATGTAGTCAAGATGTGTCCAAGTTTTCCTGAGAGAAGATTGACAATCAAGTAGAGATTATAAGACTTAAGATAGCAAGGAAGTTGTCGTTTAGATTCTCTTATCTTTTAGAGTAACCTAAAAGTGTATCCAAAACAAGGAGATGGACTGCTCATGGATCTTGTTTTTGAAGGATGGATCACCCATACTTTATAGAAGAAAAGCTCTTGTATGCTCCAAGAGGAAAAGTAAAAGAAAATTTTCTTTGAGGTCTTAATAGAAGTGCTCATGCTTCAAGGTAACTTGAGCAGCTTGTGTCGAAGTATTGGACTTCGAGTGAGAGGATGATTAAGGAGGGGTCTGTGAGAACTATGCCTATAATGAGTTATGTCCATTGGTTTTGTACCTTTGATAACTTAGTATATGGACATATCACAATGTTAAGTTTAATTCTAATGAATTTCAGAGAGCCAATGTAATGACTCTCTTTAAAGAATATATTGATGTGTTTGAATGAACTCTAATAGATATGTTATGTGTAGTTTAGCAAATGCCCAACATTACCTTAACATATCATATGACACTTGGTTGATAAAGAAAGAGAACCACAACTTTTGTCAAGAGATGCAGAAGATATTAAGTTTGAGATTGAAAAATTTCACCAAGCTAGTTTTATTTAGGACTACTCTAACCAATGTGGTGTTAGTCAAGAAGAATAGTGTAGAGTGGAGAGTATACATGGACTTCATTGTCTTTCATGCACATAGGATTGTTATTTGTTATCTTATTTTAATGCTTTAGTGGATTCAACTATAGGGCTCTTATTGAGGAGCTTTTTAGATGCCTTCTTTGAGTACTATCAAGTTTATATGTCAAAGCATGATGAAAAGAAGACAATGTTTATTATGAATTGTGGTACTTATTTTTGAAAAGGATATTGTTTTTCTAAAGAGTGTGGGGATCACTTATTATTAGATAATTATTTATGTTGTTGGAAGACTCAGTGTGACTGCTATGTCAAAATGTATGCAAGCAACATCTTGGTGAGAAATTGTAGTATGGAGCTATGTATGGCTACTAATGGGAAAACTTTGAGATGTTATGAGAATATAAATTCACTCAAATATACCTTTAGAGCATCTTCTAGGATGATCTTTAGTTACTTGGTGTCCATTTTAGAGATCGAGGCCAACTTGGATAAATCAAGGCTATTCTTTAGATGTCGCCCCCTAAATCAATCAAGGACATGCATGAGTTAATGGACTATATAACCAAATTGAGATGTTTTGATTTGTGCATTTATCAAGGCTTGCAAGAACAAAAAAAAAAATTATTGTAAATTGAAGGCCATGAAGATAATTTTTAGTATTTGAAAAATTATTTAATAATGTCTCCCCTTCTCATTAGCCTCAAGGCAAATGAAGCTCTCTAGTTCTATCTTAGCATTATGAATGAAGCTGTTGGAGCTATGTTAACATGGGAGCACTTGGTTAAGTTGAGTCCCATTAATTTTGTAAGTCATTTCTTGAAGTTCCTAATAATAGATATCTTGTTTTAAAGAAATTGTCCATTGCATGAATAATGGTAACTAGGAAGTTACAGTTGTACATCAGAGATTTTTCAGTGATTGCAAAAATGGATACTTAAGTTGAGTGGTATGATACCGAGTTTAACCAAAAAAAAAAGTTATCAGTCTGGGTGATGGTCAACTTCATCTCATAGCTCACTACTTCTTAACCATATTCCAAGATAGGTCAAAGAGCAGTTCATTGTTGGAGCATCTTTAGATAGACACATCGGACCTGGAATTGTATTGAAGAGCCCAGCCTACACCATCTTGAAGCATGCTCTGAGGTTTGAATTTCATTTACCAAATAATCATACATAGTATGAAAAGCATTAATTATTGGAATATGGTATGCTCGTAGATTTGCATGATCTAGGTGCTCACCGACTCATGGTTGGTCATTAGCTTGGTAAAGGGAGAATTCAAAACCAAATATGAGTCTCTAAAGAAATGTTGTCATATGGTTTGAGTGCTTTTAGTTAATTTTCCTCACACTGAATTCTTTTGAATTGCCAGGGTAAAAGAATGAGTTAGTTACTTTTGATTGCAAGAGTATGGTTAGAAAAAAGGCATCTTGGATGGAAGGCTACCTCATGATGCTATGGATGCTCAAAAGTACATGGGCAGAGCAAAAAAATATGCATTAATTGAAGACCAATTATGTCAAAGATCTTTACTTAAGTTCATGCTTAAGAGTTCGACATTGTTTGAAGCATGGTACTCGATAATTGTTCATGTAAGGGAATTTGGAAGTCACACTCAGAGCCTTGCACTCTCTTGTTTCATTAGAGAAGTGTATTATTGGTTATGTATCGATAAGGACATATCAGATTTTAGTCTTCGTTGCCTTGTGTGCTTGCTTCATGGTGATGTCCTTCATCAAATAGCTTTAGTTTTGAACATTCATAGAGAGGGCTTGTTACCATTCCCAATGTAGGGAAAAGATTTTTTTTGGAACAATTCCTCATGAGGTTAGAATTAGTTGGTTCTTGTGGACTACCGTACTAAATGAATAGAATTCAAGTGATCAGCCACCATAAGGGGTGAAGTTTTTGTGGTTTGTCATCCTTGCAATTGTTGAGTTGTCTTGACAATTATTCCTGACAATTGAAGGTCTTTCAAAATATATTGTGAAACTTTGTTAATAGCACAATGCATCTTTATGGTTTAGCATCAATTATTCATCCTCATTTGAATGAAAAATGTAGAGTGAGAGAATTATGGATATTCTCAAGGTTGTCATTGAATATGCAAAAGGACAATAGACTAACTAGTTACCTGCAATGTGGTAGGCATAATAGCTCCTGGTATGGCTATGAGCAAAACTCGTTCATTCTCATGTAAGGGACTGAAGTTTCAATCCCAATGGAGTTGGTTCATTTCTGGAAGAGGTAAGGTATCAACAAATTTCTTGATGATCGGCTTTACAAGAAGATGAAAGATGGTCAATAAGCTATGAGATTGGATTTGGATTTTTTTGAAGGCTAAAAGATGTCTATTATATAACATGTAGAATGGAGACGACTTATTTAAAGATATTACACCAAAGAAGTATGACAACATCTCTTTAGTAAAGAATATCTTTGTTTGAGGAGCATAGAGTCAATGGATTTCTGCCAAGCGGAGAACTTCAATATTTATTCCCCACTTAACTTTATCATGAACTTCATAATCTTTTCTTTCTTCCTCTTTTTTGGACTTTTCAGTTGTTTTCATCTTTATATTACACACCAAGATTTTATTTTTCTCTGGATATATCAACTTTTTTATTAACTGTCCCCATTTCTTGTCAAAGGGATGATGGTGCTTTCTTGTGCAAACTCTACACATTATCCTCTTATTTTAATTTTTCCTGCATATTTTCCACAGCCTGTGCACCAGTTGAGATGCAACCATGACCTTCCTGGTCTATTTTGATTCTTTCTTCTATTCCTTGGCTTCCTCATCTCGAATTTGACATTCTTTAGTTTCTATTTTAATTTTGCGTTTTCTTTTTCCAACGCTTCATTTTGCAGATCTACTTCTACCATGGTTTTTCTTATGCTATCCATTTGGCTTAATATTTTAAAGTTGTTGGCCTCTTAACATTCTACCCAACTGGCATATGCTTTTGTTCATAAGGATTATGCTAATGTAAATTTGCAATGATATTGCTAAACGTCCATTCCATGATACCTTCATATACAATGGATCATTTATGATAAAACTTGTTCTTTCTTAGTAGGTCAAGGTCACCAATTACCAAAGGCTATCAGATGCGTCTTTAGCATAATTGTTACCTCTCTTGGTTGATGGAGCACTCTTCAAATTACCATGGTTTTGACTAAAGTGTGATATTGCCATTGAAGGCCTTCGTACATACTAAGGGGAATTTTAGAAGATACACGACCTTCTCACCCTTTTGTTGTTCTTACTTGACTAGGTTAGAAAGCAAATGGGATAATAGAATGATTTTTTAAATTCATCTTGATGAGCTGCCCTTCGAACCCCTCAATTAGCCACCATATTAAGTCCATTTGTTGAGCATTTTCGTATGAGATGTGCCGAGTTTTTTGGTCTTATCTTGGTCATAGTCTCCTTGCATATGGGCTCCTTGATTTGCTCTATGATCCCCTTGAGGTGTTCAATTTCTTACAGAGCAGAGAGAGCTTGCTATGGGGCTTCTGTGTCCACATCTCCGTCCAAAATCTTTGTTCTTGAAGCTCCTTGTATCCTGTAGAGAGAGAGCATCGTGTTTTTGATTGTTGAGGACTCGGTCTCAAGAAGATGCCGGTTTTCTCTTGCAAGATGTTTCTTCATTTTCAAGCATCATGCTTCACGTGAATGCACACTCAATTTCACTGTTTCAGCAATTTGGTTTGCTCCTCTTTTGATAGCTACTAATTGGAGTCAGTTTTCCCAATTTCTTCTCTATGTTTCTCTATGTTTAATCATGAAAGGGTCATTATATTCTTGAATCCTACATAGTTTGAGCCATTGTTAATATCCAAACTCGCCATTATCCTTATTGCAATGTGGGTATCCTTATGAGGATAGTGTCTATGTTAGAGGTTCATCATTAATTTGTTGTTTGGGTTGTTTGTTGTACATTCATCTCTCTTCGTTGGCCTCTGTAAAGCCTTTTGCATTTCTGGATTCTTATTGATGAGAGCCAGTTGTTAAATGCTATTCAAGGAAATGAAAAAGTATTTTTTTCTTAAATCTTCTTGCAAATATGTTTGTGGGAAAATATGATTTTGATTTTAGCCTCTTTTAAGCTCATTATTCCTGAATTCTTGTGCCATCAAATTTGAAAAACTCCTTAAAAAGGTTCACACTTCCTAATTTTTGATCTTATCATGAAGTACCATACCAAATTAGGCTAGGGTTTTCTTGAAGAAGTCAAGACTTGAAAGAAGAAGATGGACGAACTTGAACTTTGTGAAGATGCACAACTGATGTTCCTTTGTAAGGTTTAGGTGTTCTTTATCCCTTAGCCTAAGGAATCATAAGGGTTTGATCACCAGGATTAGGGAAGGTCACATGATTAATCGTTTGTTGCTCATGGTACACACATTTTTGACAGCGAATTGCACGAAGTCGTTAGCCAAGATGTTTGGTTTAATCTTCATTGAATCTTGCCATAAAAAAAAAAGAAGCAAGAAAAGGAAAGCCAAATGGGCCTTTATCTTAGTTCAATGAAGGCAAAGGAGGATTCTAAGCTTTATTTGGTTTTTTGTTTTCAAACTTTGTTTCACAGATTTTTTTTTTCAAACTGACAAAGACTTTATTTCCACTTGTATAAAATTCTTTTTTCAAGCTCTCCTTTTTAAACTTAGAACTATCAAACAGTCTCAAATGATGGAAAGGGAAGGCTTCAGCCTCCTCTTTATAGCGAATGGTTATGGCATGGTCTGCAAAGTAGCTTAAGGTCGTATCTAGAAAGACAAGTGTTATTTGCCAACCACTCTTTGGCACGATGATACACCAACCATAGAATTGTTATTCAAAAGAAGTGAGCAAACTTGATCGGAGCATTAAATGTCAAAAAGTAGATAATGATAATTTCTTTTGTCATATTTTTTCTCTATTATCTTTACTCGTGTGAGTATGATGTAAAACTTTTACTATGCTTGGGAATGCTTTCTCTGTTAGCACCTCATTCCATAAAAACTAACTGTATTTTGAGAAAAAATATGGACGTAAAAAAGATAACGTCTTCATTTATGACAATAATATTGCATAAATTCGTCAATATTGAGAGAATCATCAAGGATTGAATCGAACTCTATGAATTAGATTAGCCAGGTTGATATCTTCCTTGTTGTTATTGGGAATGAAGTCATTCTTATTGTTGAGGCTTTGAGAACCATTTTCTAGTATGATTTTGCCTCATATATAGTTTCACTACAATGCAATCAACTTCTGGTTGCTCTCCTCACTGAAGTGCAACAAGACCTTTGATACTTTCAGCCAATTTGAATGAAACATATTTCTATAAATGACATTTCATTAGCAACTATTTTTTTTTTTTTGGATTGCTTTGGTAAACCTTGATTCTGTCAACCTTCCAACTGCTATATTCTTAGCATCTTTAGTCGGTTGGACAAAGTCTTGATGATGTTATTCCACAAAGAACTTGAAGGAATCAATGCAACTCGAGCTTCATGACCACTTCATTGAGCAAAAGTTCTGCATTTTTCTTCTACAAAGCTTTTTCTATTTCCATGAACCTGCTAGAGTTTCTGGTATCTTAGTCAACTTCTATTGTGACTCCTTCAACGATTTTGTAATTCATCATATTTGTTACGAAATTGGACAAACTAAAATAAATGACATAGAGATTTACATGGAAAAATCTAAATGGAAAAAATCACGTGAGATTATGAGCAAAGAAAATTCACTATAATTGAGGGTTACAAAAGAGTTTAGGATGAGAAAAAAAGCTGTCTTAAAACTGCTACTCTTAAGCCAACGTAGCTTATATATATAAATGAGTTTAGGACAAAATGTTAAGGCAGCGAAGAAGTAAGTTGGGGGGTTCGACTGAACTGTCGTTTGGCACGAATGAATTCAAGACAACATCAATAATATTACCTCTTATCGCTGAAGTGTGGCATGGGGCATAGGCCAAGGACGAGCAACAAAGTCTAAGATGCATTTGAGTGAGACTACTTACAGGGCACATGACATGTGAATGTCGAGCATATACAAAGGTCTATGACATGTACTTGCAAAGGCCCCCATATCCTTACTACAGATTCATGGTTGTGGCATAGAGCATATAGTTGAGGGCCATAAAATGAGAAACAAAATTAAAAATGTCAATTGAACCTGGGTACACAAGTATTGATGCTGATAGACAAAGTCATCCAAGGCCTCTAAGTGGCACTCTGTTGCTCATTCTTTAAATCGATCTCAATATAGATGTTCAAGTTGTTTGCAAGCCACTTAGCATGATAAATAACAATCTCTCTCCCACATGCAAATGGTTCTCTGATTCAAATGGTTCTGAGAAGATGCTCAAAGAGAGCAGATAATGAATGTAGTGTTAGAAAAAGCATGTGAGAACTGCAAGCTCTATTCAAGAATATATGGATAAGAGTCACTTTCATGTAATTGTTATTAATCCTCGGTAGAACTTTTCTGTTGCACCTCCAATGCTCTTAGGATTTACGCTATAAATCTCACCTTTCATGCTTGTTCTCAGCTTTCCCTCCTCACTTTATGGATTTTTATGATTTTTGAACTGTGATCCCCATTTTCTACATTTTCCTGCACCAATAGTTCTTATTTATCCGATGTTGCAGATAATCATAGTAATTCTGCCATCTTTTCTGTTCTATTTAGACAAGCTTTGCTGGTATAGAAGTCATGCCTCTTCTTCGTGAAGAATCGATAAATATTAACGTTCCTGAAGAGGATTTAGAGATAAGCTTCTCTCGTGCTGGAGGAAAAGGAGGCCAGAATGTAAATAAGGTGGAAACGGCTGTACGAATCGTACACATTCCCACTGGTGTTACTGTTCGTTGCACAGGTATGTGTTAATGGAAAGTTTCTGTTACACTATATAATACTTAATATTCCTTTTCTATTTATTCAATGAATGAGTTATGGGACTAAAAACGCTTTACAATATAAATACAGTTAAGAAACCTATTCATTAATCTCTATCCATTATATATTCTGTTTAATTAATGTGACAATCCAGACTCCTCTTCCTTGTTATATGCATTAGTTATATTTGTTTATTTTTTGCTTAGTTATTGATAAATCAAAATTATTTCCTTTTTTTCTTTTATTTTTCCTCCCAACATACATGTGATCTTTTTCCTCTAAGACTTGGGGATAATCAATTATTTCCTACTCATTGATGATGACTTCATTACTAGTATTATTTTCTTGGTATTCTTCGCAAAGCATGCAATCTCATTTCCAATATATATATATATATAACTTGGAGATTCAAGTCCCTTCATAGTGCTTGTAGTTGTGTTGAGATTTGCATCTCTCGTTGAAGAATCCTTTCATGACAATCAAGATGATGTCATGTTTGGTCTAATTTTCAAGTAAATCTCTCGTGTTTTAACTATAACTATAAAGATTTATAAATTTTGTAGATATTACAATTAGATCTGTAGGTCAATAACATAAAATTGGTTCTTTTTTTTGGCATTTTTAATTCATGCCATGCGTACATAGAAGATCTCTAACCAAACAATTTGAAACACCTTCAATATATGTAAAAGAACTGATTGTAGTAGCTGTTTTTTGATCAGTGCTTGATTTTACTACCAAGTAATGAAATGAGTAAGCATTAGTTAATTCATTTAAGTGTTTGATAGAGGAGAGATCTCAATTGGCTAACAAGATCAAGGCTCTGAGTCGTCTCAAGGCAAAGTTACTTGTCATAGCCGAGGAACAGCGAGCCACAGAAATCAAACAAATAAGAGGTGATGTGGTGAAGGCAGAGTGGGGGCAGCAGATAAGAAACTATGTTTTTCACCCATACAAGCTTGTGAAGGATGTTAGAACTGGATTTGAAACCTCTGATGTCACTGCTGTAATGGATGGAGATCTGGAGCCCTTCATCAAAGCTTACCTCAAGTACAAGTACAGTGCAACTATGAGCCAGGGGATCCCTAGTTGATGACTGAAGTTCTATTGTTGGAATTACAAAGCTATGACAAGTTATATGTAGAAATCGTGCAAGAAGGTATTAGAAAAAAGCTCATTTGGGTGCTTGATGTTTTGTAAGATGATTGTATTTGTACAATTGTATACAATCGTATCTTAAAGCAATAATACAACTAAAATACATCAGGAGGGTGCCATTCAAGGACTAACCCACCAATAAATAATAATAGCCATCTTAAGCGTAAGTGGCCAAAGCATATCAAAAAGAAGAAAAGAATCGTAGGAGATTATTAGCATTATCTTCGACACTTTTTAGGTTCTCTAAAGGGCATATGTTTGCTAGGTAAGCAACCCTTACTCGAGCTTTTCATGACCTATTGTCTTTGGTTATGCAAATCTCTAAGAATCAGAAGATCCATTATTCAAACCTTTCATCATCATGGTCTACATTGCTAACTTTGAGGTGTGGGAAATCTTCATTGATACTAGAAGTCATGCATATGTCATTTTCATTTATGCTTTTGAAATAATGGATTGAGTGGGACCTCAATACTCCCTTTTGTGGATGCATTGGTCAGTTTCTTTCATGAGATTGCTCGCTTTGAGTTTGGCATCTCCCTATCTTTATCTTTCATGGATAAGGCTCCTTAATGTTAATGACTAAATTTTTGCTCAAGAGCTAGCTTACAATTTCATTATAGGGTTTACAAAATTAGACAACTTCAAAGACATTTTGTCAAGGTTCTGTTTAGTGTTGAGATTTTCAATTTTAGACAAAATTTTCATGTTTTGTGGAGACTTTATCTAGCCAAGGAGTTTCTGCTTAAACACTTTGAAAGAGAGAGAAAAGAGGAAGATAACAAAGGAGTTAGTATGAAAATAAGGATAAGAAAATGTGACTCTTCAGGATATTTCAATTATTGTATTCCTCAATCCTCAGGATCTTGAAAACATGTTAATGCACATCTAAATAAAGAAGAGAGCTATCTTGAATAGCTAGTTGATTTATTTGGATGAAAACCATTAGATATGACCATAAAACATCGTGATGTTGTTGAGCATCTTGTTGATGTCAAAAGTTTCTAGATTTTTGACATGACAAAACACAAGGTCTTCCAACACAAAAAAAGTAAGAGCTAATAATGACCTCTATAGCGAAGTACATAATTACAAGCTTCATTGGGTCTCAAGTTACTATATTCTCATTTTTTATCATTCACAACAAGTTTCTTACTCTTATTGTTCTCTTTATATCAAAATCTCTAAATTCCCTAAAATCAGTGGTCTAGACGCACCGTTTGTCCTCCCGGGCACTGTAGGTTTGGTTCGACATATCATATGTTGTGTTTAATGTATTACTGTGCTCCAGACTCGGGGTAACACTCTATAGCAACTATTCTCTCTGCACTTGACACAAATCTAACTCACTCAAATATGGAGGTAAAACTGAGACTTTAGAGTAAGGGCTAACACATAAAACTTCAATTCACAAGAAAACTAGTTGAATTCAGTAAAACAAAGCATATATATACAACTCTTTGAGTTTTAAGCTCAACTTCCGAGCATAATTTTCTCAACTCTGAAGCACCAATGCAAAACAAGGAGGAAATACAATAACAACTCACCTAATGAAGACCTCAACTCTATATCAGCTCTTCGATCCTCTGATTCCCACATAAGATTTCCCTAAGATCTCTGCTGCATGCTGCTCTTACTATCCTTTCTTCCTCACTTAAATCTTCCAATCTCCTGTTTCTGAAAGCTAAAGGCTGCAGGTTTGGAACGTTTCTAATCCAACTCCTCATGCTCTCCGGCGACTTTGCCGCTGTAGTTTAATCCGGCGACTTTGCTGTAGCAGGCACCCTCCAAAGTAAACCGCAGTTGTCTTCCACCCTTTCAGAATCCACTTAATCCTCTATAAATAGCCTTAGCCAAAACCAAATTAACTTAGCTTGATCACTAATTAAGCTGTTAAACAATCTAGTTAATTCCTTATTAAATCCATTTTAGCTGCTAAAGGGTAATGATAACTATTAAAACTTTTATATAATTTAAATATTTCCTTTTTTTAATAATTCATATTAAACTCATTTTTGTTCCATAATTTAAATACTTAAAGAGTTCTTCTTTATGAACTCTCTTTGAATATATGCTTATTTATAAAATTTAAAATATTTCATAATTGACATGTTTCACGAGATATTGTCAAATGCTGATGTTTTATCTCAACTCAAGTTAACATTCAAATGTTGATTTCTTAAGACAAAGTATGGTACAATACTCTTAACATGTTAAAAAATGTAAAAAACTAAATTTTGAGATGTTATATAAAGTTTTATGTCTTTAAAATGTTTCAAAATGTCTATTTGTACATCTAATAGATTGATTAAGCCTTTGTAACTATTTAATTTATTGAAAATATAGTAGTCAATAATTCATATTAAACTCATTTTTGTTCTAAAACTTATAATTTAAATACCTACGGCTTCTTCTTAATAAGTTTTTTTATATAAAATCTAAAATAATTCATAATTGACATGTTTCACTTGATGTTATCAAACATTAATGTTTTATATCAACTCTAGTCAATATTCAAATATTGATTTTTTAAGATAAAATACCACACAATGCTCTTAACATGTTTAAAGATTGATGAAACTAAATTTTGAGATGTTACACATAAGGTTTTATATGACACCTATGATTTCGTCTTCGAGATGTGTCGAAGTATCTATGTACATCTAATAAATGATTAAGTTTTTATAATTATTTAATTTGTTGAAGATTAAGTGGTCATCTAAAACTCGAAGACAAGTTTTCAAAAGCCAAGATGTAAAGGGAGAATATAAATGATGTCATTAAGGTTGTCCTACCTAATGCTGTATGCTATTCTTTAATCACATAGTGAAACTTTGCCCCCTTTCCTATTTGTTCTTCTTGATTTTTGTAAGCGTTCTTTTATTTTTCCGAAGTTTATTTTTATTATTCCAATTTCTCCCAAACTGAGAAAATGATATTAATTATATTATAATAGTGATGTAATAAAAATTGTATAAAAATAAAAACTTTTTTTATTTAATATTATGATGGTGTTTGACATAATTATGGTTGAATATTAAGTTCATTAATAAAAAATGAGTTTAAAAAAATATTATTATTAAATATGATTAAAAAGTTTTGATAAAGATTTTTTTGAATAGATTTTAATAAAAATAGTTGATATTTGATTTTTTTATAAAAAATACTTTTAATGATATTTGATTTTTTATTTAATTAAAAATATCATTTTAATTATAAAAATGATTAAAGTGATATTTGATTTTTTATAAAAAATATTGTTAATGTTATATTTAAAAGACAAAATTATATGTTATTTTTTATATGCTTTTTTTTAATTAAAAAAATATAATTTGAAATATGATTATGTAAAAACACTTGATCATCTTTTAAAAAAAATTGTAAATAATTGAGTTTGAAAATCATGATCAAATGGGCCTAAGCTGTTTTTAAACATAATTAGTATATAATTTTATATTTTATCAATTTGTGTTGGTAAGGAAAAATGAGCTGTAAAGAAAATGTTTTAATATTATTTTAAAGGAATAATTGTTTTTACTCTTGTTATATTATTTTTAATTAAAAATATTTTAAAACGTGATTAAATAATTTAAAATTGTTTTTAAAAATATTTTTGTAAAAACGTAGTCTTAAAATAATATACCAATGGAGTCTAAAAGATGATAAATTTTTTTCACATACTTATTAAGAATAATTAATAAAAATTGTAACACTTTATAATATTTTATTTTGTTAATTAAAAAAGGATGTACATCAGTATGAATAGGAAATCAAAGATTTATTTTTAGTTAATTTAAAGAAATATTTAATTAGATTTCAGGCTACGAATTAGGCAAATTTTATAAATTTGGATGAAATTGAAACCATATTTAAATTGTAATCTTCTCCCGTTCTCCGACACATCGATGGCGACGAAAACATGCTTGTTTTCGTTCGTCGTGCCTCTCGTCGCCCTTCTTTTTTTCTCGCCAACTGCTACCGTAGGGGATCAGCTTAGCACGAAGGATTGCGATAATCTAGGGTTTACTGGCCTTGCTCTCTGCTCTGATTGCACCACCTTCGCGGAGTATGTCAAGAACGAAGGTCTGCATTCGATCGATCCTTCTATTCTCAAAATTGTGGAGCGTTTTCGCATGCGATCAAGCTGTTTACATAAAACTTGTTAATTCTTTCCACGGTCCCTTCTACAATTCTTCACTTGCTTTCATTTTAACTGGAGCCCGGGGATTGGATTTGTCTGTTTGCTCGTTCCGTTGATTTCTTGCCGATTTTGGTTGTTAAAACTGTTAGATTTAGGGATTGTAGGCTCCTTCCAATTTTGAGATGCGATTGGGGATTACATTTGTTGGTCAGCCTTGGATTGAGTGATATGCTGGCAACTTAAGTTTATGAGCTCACTATTATTGCAGTTATAAGTTTAACTCATTGTATGTGCAATTTAGGCGTCATTTTGATTTGCATTACTCTAAATGATAGCTATTTTGGATGTTTCCATTTAGTTAGCTGGAAAATTGGCCAACTTAGAACACTTTAAAGTATACAATTTTTCCATTCCATGCAAAATAGGTTTGTTAATTACAGGAAGTCAAAGTCGTTACATGACACTACCCGAATTCAAACAATGAAAAATCAAGTAGCCGTATGTTATGGTGGAGACCATATGTTTACGTCAACAGAAAACTAGTGACTTTGTTTGGTTGCTCTTGTAGATTAAACATTGTTTGGACCACTTCTCGTAATGTTTTGTAACGTTTGCTCGAAAAATGTATGGTATTTTCTCTTGCATGAATAAATTTACTGTTCTCTCTCAGAGGAATACATTGCTTTGCTAGATCATTATTTGTTCCCTTGTGTCTACATCAAATGTAGTTTATGTTGTTTTTGTATTGTTGGGCTGTGTTTTATCATGATACATGCAACAAAGCATCATCAAAACTTACATGAGTTGTAAATTTTTTTGATAAATTAATTCTTGGTAATTGTAGACCATGGATTAATGAACTTAATGGTTGATGGAATTTGCATTCATACTTATCCTCTTGAATCTATTAGGAATTGTAAAGCAATACAAAATTGATGATGAATCCAATTAGCCATAAACCTCAGTGATCTGCACAAAATCATGCATAGTGGGTTTGGTTAGGTGTAATGTACTTTCAGACACTGTGTTGGGCTGATCTATCTTGAGTGAATCTTGGGTCACATTTACACACGTAAGAGTCGGGATAACTTTGGTGATTTGCAAGATTTTTTATTTCATATACCAAATGTTAATGTTTTATGAAGCAAAGCGGGTCATAAAAGAGTTAAATCAATATAATATCTGAATGCAGGGGTTTCTTTGAAGCAGTCCAAAACTATCTGTAGTAGTTTAGTCCATTCCCACTTCCTATGTACTTCAGGAAGTCTGACATCTAAAGGCAAAACGTAAATCTGCAATAAGGTGGATCAGGGTATTTAAAGAAATTAGTAGTCTTACTATCAATGCTCACAACTAATCATTTTCAGGGCAAAGAACCTCTTTGATCCCTAATTATCATTACTTTGTTGCATTAAATATCCTTGAAATGGTACTGCAAGAACTGGAAGAAGAACCAAAGAGAGTAGAGTACAATGAGAAAGTTCTATAACCAAATTCAGGTCCTGTTTAAAAATTTACAAAGCCTTGGAGAAAATACTTTTCATATCCGAACCTTAGAAATGCCTAAGCATGATCATGCAAGGTTCTCCTGAGAGTTTGAAAGGTTTTGCTAGAAATCTCTCATAAGATATGTACAAGCAAAGTTCGTGGTCAGCTAGTTATGCGAGTATTTGATTCATGGCTATAAAGCGGCGTTCACATGAATTTAAAGCCACTTTTTATTTTCATACAATAATTAAAGTTGCCAGGTCCGTACAAAAGGCTTTCTTGTATGTCCGTGACTTGCTTTGCATTACCCCATCTTTCTAGAAGATGTGAAACCTTTTAGGAAATGAGTTAAATCTCGAGAACAATCTTTAAGTTAAATATGTATGTTCGATCTGTTCTAAAAACCAGTTTGTTTGATGAAGTTGACTAAAATCACCCACCTTGTGAGGGCTTTAGTCCATTTCTCTGACTTGATTGGTGCTATAAAGTGTAAATTGTGGGGTTTGATTTAAACAATTGCATTGTTTTTAGTGATCTCTTTGGGACATGAATATGATTGATGATACTCACAAGTGACTATATTCTAAATTTTTGCTTGTTTGGTAACTTGCAACCTAGGTTAATTGACAAATGTTCATGGTCTTCAAATTTGTTTGCTTGATATGTTTGTATTTACAAACTGAAAGTTAGACAGGTAAATATGTACTACCCCAAAAATGGCTTAAAAAATTATAGATGGGGTATTAAATGTTTATTTAGTGATTTAGAGTTGATTTGTTTTTTGGCTTTGACCTCATAAAGATCCTATGTAACATCCTAATACTTTTATCATCATGGTAAGGTGAAGGCATGTAAAATAAAATTATAATGATGAAACTTGAAATATACCATTAATTTCCATGAAAATAGAACTTGCATGGTGCAGACTCACTTAAGTTGGTCCGCTCAATCTTCTAATTGAGGTTTTTTTGGGAAGAGTAAGTTCGATATATTATGTTTGCATGATTGTTAAGGATGGCAATGTAGTCTGTTGTTTTATATTTGGTGCACTGAACTACTTGTTTTGATGATGTTAAAAAAGTAGATGGAATAATTAAGAGTTTTTAGAGCACTTATATATAATAAATTGGGCATTAATAGAGTAAATATAGGTCAAATAGATTACCCAATATTGTATAATATTATTAATAATTTTAATTTACTAGCAAAGTCATGCACATTTGTATTCATTTAATCTTCACTAACCTTGCAGGAGAAGTCAAGAAAATTAAAAGATGTGAACAAGAATGAATCGAGGTTATTAGTCTAGCTTGGTCATATTATGTTTTCTTATAATAAATTGGGCATTAATAGAGCAAATATAGGTCAAATAGATTGCCTAATATTATATAATAGCATTAATAATTTCTATTTACTAGCAAAGTCATGTACATTTGTATTCATTTAATCTTCACTAACCTTGCAAGAAAAGTCACGAAAATTAAAAGATGTGAACAAGAATGAATTGAGGTTATTAGTCTAACTTGGTCATATTATGCTTTCTTATATACCCCTTAGTATGGTATACAATCCATGTAAGATGGTTTAAGTTCGCTTGGGGCATTGGATTGTTGGACTCCTGCTTCATTAAAATATCCTATCCTAGATCATAATAGCAAGTTAAAGTTCTTGTTGTGAACCCATATCTCTAAAGTAGACTTCTTTAATGGGCGGGCTTGGCTTAAGCCTATTGTATGTGCCCAATCCCAAGGGAAGCCTAAGGTGTGGTGCCATACCCAATTAATAGTGGCCAAGCACGAATATTCTCTTAGTACTAAAATATGTTAAGCTATTATTTGCAGAACTTAAGAGAATGAAAAACACATTCACTGTGCAAAAAGTTTATCCAAAAAAATGTTTACACAATCACTTAAATTTATGTTGTGCAAAGCTCATTCATAATCCAAAAATGACAGGAATTGGAGAAACCATATCATACTCCTTGGTAATGGAGAAAGTAAATTGGATCAAAGCTCACTGGCAATTAGGGCTTTGCCTTGAAGCAACTAAATGGGGTGATGGGCTCAAAGCTGGATTGGGTAGGATGGGCAATTAAAGCTTGGGAATGAAGGGAAGGAAAATATAGAAATTTAATGGGCCTAGTGGAATTTATAATGGTAAGCTCGTAATTAGTAACTTAAAGTTATAGTATTTAATTAAATATAACTTGGGTTAGGCAAGCTCGTGCTTGTTGGCTTCAAAGCTATGATCATACACAGTCCGGATCGAACTCTTTGGTCTCACTTTCAAACATGAGCTTTTTATGTTTCCTAAGCCCACCAATTTGGGTCAGGCTGGTCGAATGATCAAGTCTCGACTAAAGCATGACAATCTTTAAGTATTTTAATTATCAATGATAAACTAAAGGATCAATTCCTTCTGGAAGACCTTTCTTTTAATGATTACCAATAACTTGTGAGCTTTCCTAACTTTTGGTTAGGTCCTCTACATACTGGACAGATGGTCCCATGGGGCATTGTTTCTCTTGTTCTTGTTTGAAAGATTTTTTTTTTCATTGGTAAATAAGTTCTGTATTGTTTGTTGCTTTTTTGACCTATTGATTGAATTTTCAAGTTCTTATTTAACAGAAGATTATGTTGAATAAGTGTTCAATCTGTGACTTTTGTATCATATATCATGTCCATAGTCATTTAATGTGATAAGTACACATTCAAGGTGTTCATACTTCATTAATGCACTTAGTGTAGTAGGGTACATGAGTATGATTGTCCTTGTTTTCATTTGCAGAATTGGTATCTGATTGCCGCAAGTGCTGCACAGATGATTCTGAAGATTCCTTGAGTAAGGTAAACATTTTTTGTGGTTATTTACCAAGTTTTTTTTTTACTTTGTCAGCATCAAATTATTTACCAATAACTTGATTGATTAGCCAAAAAGGCAGATTATTTGTCACACTTTTTGGTTAGAGATGATTTGATTTATAGCATAGTTTTCCATTTTACTGATTTTTTGACTTTCAAAATGATTGGACAATGTCATTCCCATTTGTAACTGTTTGTGCTTTTTGATCATATTACCCAATTTTGTGGGGCACAGACTAGATCAATTTTAGAGTTACAGCTTCTAAAATTTTGAGCTGATATGTAGCATTGTCTAATGAATAAGGTGATACATTAGTCAAAGCTCTTGGTGCCAGATTGTATTGAAATTGTAAGGGTTGAGGTAAAGCTATCTTTTACTTTAATCATTTCGATTATATTCCTATCTTTAGTTTGTATCAACATATTACTTGCAAATACTAGCATCAATATGTGTAGTATGAAATATTTTACTGCTTTGCTTATCTTGAAGTCAAGAAAGGTATTTTGAACCTGCAATGTTCATTTTTTTGTCATGCCCCAATGTTGCTGCACCCTTTTTTGGTGTGCTTTAGATCAAGATGTCATTTGCTATTTGAGGAAGTTGAAGGTTTGATGATTCTAACATTGTAATTCAAAAAGATGAATTCAGGAAACAATGATGGACATTTTTGTGGCTTTTTTTGATTATTGTTCCACAACAATGTTTTTTGATTAATATTTCCAAAGAATTGTGAACCATGCAATTCTATGGTTGGAGTGTTGTTTGTGTGGTAAAGTCAAATGGTTGGAAACTTATTTGTGTTTGTATATTATGGGTAAATTGTAATTAGGTACCTTAGGCTTTATGTAATATGGAAATTGGTCCGCAATGTTTCATTAATAAACAGTTAGGTTTTTCAAGTTCAATAAAATTACAAATAGGTCTTTAATGACATCATAGAATTATTATGTATGTGAAATCTTAAAATTGCCTCTATGCTTATGTACCTATGAAGATTGTTTTTAGAAGTGCACTGATGTTAAAATATGTATTTATATGGAACTTGTTTTGTGGATTATTATAAGTCGGATTTGTTTTGGGTTTTATACAACGAGTTTTTGGATTTGTTATAGTTTATCACATAGGTTGACAAGAAAACAATGGAAAATTACACATTGCAATAAAAAAAAGTTCAACAAAACAAAAATAAAAATGTTCATATTAATTAATGTTTAGAGTGCAAATAAGGAGAACAAAATAGAGTATGCCAACTTCATTTAATACATCACAAAACCTTAGTATCACGACAGGAAAAATTATTAAACAGTAACTCATTGGAATAAATTGATAATGACAACAATGCAACAATGGCCCTAAGCAACACAATGAGGCCTTGGAAGGAAGATTTCACGTTACCTATGTGTTGCTTCATCATTTGAACCCACAACTTCAACTCCAACAACATGGTTTCGTGATAGCTTGTAATAGCATTGTACTTTGCAATGAGCTTTGTATGTCTTAAAGGTCCTTAGCATAAGGATTGCACAAAGCAATTCCTATCTTGGCAATAGTAGAACAGACAACTCTCTTAAATCTTCAAGCAACATCTCATTTGACATTTGCAATCATGATTCTTGAAAGGTTTTTTGAGTGATGGGCGTGGCGTTACTATAGCTAGAAGCCATTGTTTGTTGTAATTATTGGATTTCATTATATTTGAATGAAATGTAGAGGGGCTAGAGAAGTTCACGACAAATTATGGTAAAATCAAAATGAATAAGAATTGTGCATTGTCTTGCACAAACATTAGCTCTGGTAATATATTTTAAATTTAGGACATATTTATAATTTTATTGCACTTGAGGAACTTAGTAGTCTATTATTGAATTCTTGTGGGCCAATTTGTGCGTTAAATATACCGGAGTAGACTATTTGCAATTTTCTTGCATTTTTTATTGCTTTATATTTCAAGCTGTAGGTCCACCTTGTTCAGCAATAATAATAGTTGGAAAAGTTTAGTAGGAATTTTTGGAAAATTGAGAAAGTGTTTTTAAGAACTGATTGATATTTGTTAAATTATTCTAGGAAGTACTTATTGGATTACTTTGTTATATTTAATGTAGTTCGTATATAAGAATTAGTTTTTTTCCCTTCGATATGAGTTTTGGAGCATATGAGAATTAGTAACTTTACAATAAAGATATAATTTATTGGGCACACCTTTAGAGAAAATGGTTGTTGAAAAGCATTTTTAACGTAGTTCTTGGTAACACTGGACTGCCTTTCAAGCTAAAGCTTTCATTTGTTGTGTTTCCAGTTTTAGTGGCGACGTTTTGGATTTTTTTGCTTTAACAAAGATGCCATCTTGAGTAGTTGAGCCATTTACAGGTAACTTTTTCTGGTGGTATCCTTGAGGTTTGCATGAGAAAGCTAGTTTTCTACCCAGAAGTTGTGGGATTCATTGAGGAAGAAAAAGATCAATTTCCTTCAGTGAAGGTTCAGTACGTTTATGCTTCCCCTCCAAAACTCATAATGCTTGACGAAGCTGGTAATGAAAAGGAAACAATAAGGTTAGTTTCCTTTATTCGTTCTCATCTGTCATATAGTTTTTTCTCCTTGAAGAATTTATTCCATCTTAATTTTTCTGAAATTGTTTTAATTAAGGAATTCTTTGACTGATCCTATCATGTTATCATACTTCTCGTGAATATCATCTAATTAGTGCCTATGAACAAATGTTGCAATTTGTTCTCAAGTTTTCTTTAGGCAAGCAATAGATTCGTGTAATTTTTTAGTTATACTGTTCAATCTGGCATACTCTAAAAATACTTAGAAGTGATTATTATTTGGGCTGTGTTTGTTTTCCTGTATGACTAAAATGCTTTCACTTGCTGATTTTGATTTTTGAAGCACGGTGGGATAAATAGGAATGCATGAATGGCTTAAATATGTACTTGATCGTCTTGGAGATATGTTAAAGACCACCAAATTATAGCAATAACCGAGCTGACTTATGTTAGTCCACATCATCTAATATCCTATAGTTCCTTGGCTTTCTTTAATTATGTTTTGGGGTATTTAATGAGTTGTGTTTTTAATTAATCTGTCTATTTAATTAAAGTTTATCTTAAATAAAATCAGATAAATATAGGTTTAGATGAATAAATTTTCATAAACTCATTCAAGTTTATTTAGATCTTAATCACTAATTAAAACACTGACATATAAAATAAGTTCATTAGTAGTAATGACGTGATTAGATAGTTTCTAGATATTGATGTCTTTAAATAGGTTTAAGTGAGTTATTTATAAAAATCTATCAAACACAATTAGGTGTAACAGATGTATTGAGAAAGTTATATAGAATAATATGGAAGAAAATTGAGGTATAATTTTAGATTAGTGGTTTTGCAGTTTGCTCTTGATTAAAGGTGTTTAATAAGCTATTCAAATTTGTTTAAAACCTATTTTAAAAATCATATATATTTTAGAAAATAAAGGATTATACTAGTCATTAAATGGTTTATATAAACTATCTATTTAGTTCCATTTAAAGGTATCATTAAAAATTACTAATCATCTTATAATTGTTAATAGTTTTTTTTTTTATATATATTTTAGCATTTAGATCATTGATTAAATTCTAAATGAATTTAGATAAATTTGGTATCTATAGGAGAGATCATCCATATAAGGCTATAACCATTTAAGATAGATTATAATTAAAAAAGTTCATGGGATTAATAGGAACTTGAATTCATTTAACTCTCTTATTATCAGTTACAAGAATTAAGTTCATGTGATTAATTCTTAAAATAAGCGATAGAAATTCCTATATGCCAGTTGATGTTACTCTCACAATGTTGGAGAAGCTGGCATTGTTAAAGTGATGCTCCACATTGTAAGCTGTTTGAATAGTTGAACCTCTTAGCTCAAAGCACTGAGAAATATTATTTAAGTGATGCTCTACTGTTGTTCAGGGATATCATTCAGAACACAAAAACCCAGCAAAAATAGCATTAACAACATAAGATACTAGTTTTAGTTTGTGATCTTTTGATTATTTGTAAATCCAACAGTTACAATAATGAGATTTAGCTCCCGTTTGTGACCAAGTTTTTCCCACAATAGATGCAAGTTCATGGTTATGCCTCTTCCTGCTCTTTTTATTTTAAATTTCTAATATTTCTATCCTTAATAATTATTAATTTTTTATTTTCATAAGGGCAATTTATTTCCTTCTGTGGGTTGTGGTATATTATCAAGTGCAGATTAATCTAAAAGTGAATTATTGTTATTATTTTTAAGTTTGTTTTATCTGCAACTCTCTTTCTTTCTAGTTGTTATCAACTCTATTGTGTTTGAAGAAATGTAGCTGGCGTGCGTATTGTTATGTTAGTTATTAACATTCCTTCAACTTATGAATCTTGTTCTTTACAGAATTGATAATTGGAAGCGTGAACACATTAGGCAATTCCTTAAAGAGAAGGTGAACCCTAGTTTGAGAGACACCTGAAATGGCCGTGTCCTCGTGTTTTGTTGCCTGGATAAATTCTTCCGTTTTTCTTATTCAGTACATTATCAGGCTGCAGAAGGCTTTGCCTTTGGTGAACTAATAACAAATTCCATTTTTGTACACAACTTTTACTCTCCATCAATGGTTAAGATTTTATCATATTAGATTTTTTCTGTCCGTCCAAGTTAAATAGATCTCTCCAATTTAAAAATTAAATAAACGTTTTATATGCTCTGTTCGCATCCTATTAACACTTGCCATTTATCATCCATTGGACTATATAGTTGGCACGGGAAAAAATTACCAAACACGAACAATGCATCACCAACTAATCCATTAAGAAGTTCAAAATGATAATGCTTCTTAGAGTGATACAAAACATTTGTATATTGCTTTCTTCATTTAGGAAACAAGATGTGTAACACAACCTATACACACAATAACAGTATAAGACATCTTGAGGAAGGCATCACAAGTGGGCAAAGGGGAAGGAATTAATCAATAATTAAATAGAAAAGTATTAGTCGTGCATGACTTCACTAACCACATGGGAAGCATCGTTGTTTGAGATTCTAATCCACAGCACGGCTCCTGTTCATCCTCATCTACTCGTTTAATAGAGAAGAACCATGGCATTAGCAAGAACGAGACACAGATCATAGTCCGGGCAAAATTCCATATATAAGAATTCATTTCTCTATCCATCTAAAGATTTTATTCATTGGAGTCATAAATATGCATTCTCCATGTAACAAGAATATAGTCAAAAAAAAAAATTCCTCTCCTCACAGAAACCTGCAGAAAAAGGACATTACAATGATTCACCATATAGAAATGAGGCGTGGAAAGCAAACAATGGTTCTATTACGAGCTTTTGGAAGAGCATCAATGAGTACCGTTTTGTTTGGCATGTCACAGTTGTATGAAACAGAAAAGCAACATTGATACAAAACAAATTATTTGTTCATCACATTGATGGAGGTTATGAAGCCAATACTTGCCCAAAAGTCGAGGCCAACCAAACCAAAGCTATGATTGCATTATTTCTTCGATCTATGCATGGGGGAAACTGGATGTGTAGTTGACTTATAGAGCTCTTGCCAACCAACTTAACAAAACACAATGTTCAAGCTTTTCTATATATTGAGTTCACAATCATGTACTCTCACATAAAAAAACAAAACAAGTGGCTATCAAAGAAGTATTACTTGTTCACCAACCAACATGGGCCTGAATGACGTTTCTTTTTTGAAAATAATAAGACAAGCCATATTCCTTTTGTTTAATAGATTAATTTTTGAAAACATGGCATAGAACTCTTCACTATAATAACTATCTCAACTGAGAGATCTCATGCCATATAATCTTATTTACTTAACCAATGATTTCCCATCCACATCCACCACCCAATAAATTCTTTCATTCTCTTTTTGTTTGTTTGTCGAATTAGGAATCAAAAAACACATTATTCATGCCCAATATGCTTCTCTATTGAAATTAATACAAGCATGACAAAATGATTTTTTGAGAAAATCATACACACTTTTACTCTTTACAAAAAAAACATGTAAATATAAAAAGAAATAAAAGTATATGATCGACTATACTCTATATGGTCGCTCTTTTCCTTAGTAGCTGCTCAATCTTTTACATTCTTCTTTTCTTTACATCTTTCCTTAGGATCATTATGCTATTCTTGTATTGTCTAGCTCACTTCCCTATAAGACATTCTAGATGAAACTGTGACAAATCCTCTAATACAGTATTTCATGTTTTAATGATTGAATCATTGCTCTTGTATTATTGTTAAATCCAAAGAAGGGTGATAGACCATAAATGTTAGTTAGCCTGTTTTACAAATGTGTCTTTGAAAATTGTGACGGGAGCGACGGGAGCTAGCGACGGGAGCAACGGGAGACAGTGAAGGAGATCTAAGTCGGGAGACCACGTTGCGAGCCAGCGCCTAGGGTTTGCGATGGGAGGCGCGCTAGGAGTGGTGATGCGGGCCACATCTGGGGGCTTGCACGCTGGTGCCGGCGCCGAAAGTACGGGAGCGGCGATTCGGGCCATCATCACCGTCACTCGGCTCTGGAGGGACGGCGCAATCCGTGGAGCGACACGGTGGAGCGGCGGTCGCAGACAGCGCACAGCGGTCAGGGACCAACGGCTAACAGTCGCACGTGCGAAGGTCACGTGAAACCCTTGATCGTTGCGAATTGTTTACCGGTGGGTCCGAGAAATTCAAATTTGAATCTGGACCCTGCAAGCGTGGGGGTGCTCGAACAGGATTAATAACTTACCTATTCTGCGGAGTACCACACCGCTTCGTCCCCGTGTTTGGTTTGCGCCACCTGCAGCCCTAGCTGAACGGTAGATGGCGGGAAGCAAGACTCGGAGGAGTAATAGGAAGACGCGGACTTCTGGGAGCAATTCCCCAATGCGGGAGTGCTCCTCCACGTCCGGGGGAGGCATGTTGGCTGTTGGTGAAAATTTACCTCCTCCCCAAAAATCCGACGTCGAGGGGGACACACCCTTGGGCCAACGGAGTGCGCAGGATGGGGGGGATGCTCCGGGGATTGTGGCGGAGCTAATTACTTCAGGGTTGTTCCCTGCTCTTCAGACTCAGGGAGTAGCTGCAGTGGTTGACCTGGAAGGCTGTTCAGCGAGTGCAGCTCTGCGAGTGCCACAGGACATGGAGCACAAGGAGGCGGAGCCCGTGGTGTGCAAACTCAGTGAAGGGAAACCAGTGTAAGGGGATGTCGGGAATCGTGCGGCTTTCGCAACCAAGGTGAGCTTCAGAGAAGCCTTAACCGCAAACAATAATACCAACAACAGCAGTCTGGTGACCTCACATGTGCGACCGGCGAATATCGACATCAAGGAGCGTGCCGCGGGCATTCCTGATTACGTGGAGGGAGGCGATGTACTCATGTCATCGGATGCTTGCCAGCGACGTATCGAATTTCATAAATTCGATTTGGTTGGCCGTGTCTACGGGAATACACTTCCCTTTTTCGTCATCGCACTGGTGTTGCTCAAGCAATGGGGCCACTACAAGAACTTCAAGATCTTCGACTTATCATCTAGCTGCTTCTGCTTGCATTTTGAATCCATCAATGATAGGAACGACGTCTGGCTCGGGGGCCCTGACAGATCGCCAGCCAAGCCATGGGGCTCGACATTTGGACGCACGAGTTTGGACCAAATTCTGCCTCCGTGATGCGAGCACCGGTCTAGGTGCGTTTCCCGGGTCTCCCGCTTATCTATTGGGACGTAGACAATATACTACGCATTGCCAAGGCGATTGGAGAACCTTTCCTTCTCGATGGCTGGACTGCCAAAATGGAGCGCTCCTCCTATGCTCGGTTGTGCGTCCGGATGGATCTTTCGAAGCCATTGAAACCGGGCATATGACTCAATGGAGAATTCGGGAGAACCTATCAAAGTTTCGAGTACGAGGGGCTACCGCGGATCTGCTTCACTTGCGGCCAAGTTGGACACTTGGCGAGCCACTGTAACAAGCATGAGGAGGCGGGGGTTACCCGTTCTGGCTTTCCCTCGTCTACGGTCGTGGGTCGGGAACAATGGACGGTGGAGGGGGACACGTCCCTTGGTGAGGATAACCCTACAGAGGCGGGTGGCACCTGTGGCTCTCGGAAGCAGGAAGTGAACTCAAGTGTTACACATGGAGAGGCGCAAGGGCTGGGGCCTTGGATGCTTGTTCATTTTAGGCGCAGGAGACAGGGCCACAAAGGCCCCGCTATCATGGCAAGCCTGCCTCCCCGGAAGGACGCCAACCGCAGAACCCGTGGCCGCGATATTGCCAGCACGTCTCAAGGCACCAGAAGCCCATCCACGGAACGTGGTAGAAGCAAAGCAAAGCGGGTTCCGCAAACTGGGGACAGCAAGGACCGGAAGCAGACAAGCTCGGATAGTCACCCCTTGATGGCTGTGAACACGGGCCATGCGCCTCAAGTAGACGGGCGTAAGGGGTTATTGCCCTTGGTATAGGAGGAACGAGTGGGGGATAAACTCACTAGCCCAAATGGGTATGGCACTAAATAAGAGACGCTCCACGGGCTACGCTTCGTGGGGCGTAGCGGCCATCAAGGAAGTTGATGGCGGAAGTTTGATCCGGAGCTGATGCACGATTGCATGGAAGTACTGATAACTCTGCTCACGTCAAAATGTGGATTATAATCTGGAATATTAGAGGTGCTAAGAAAGGGAAGTCAAGGAGTTATTTGCAACGTCGGGCTCGCTAGGGGAACGCAGCAGTCGTGGTGCTAATGGAAACGAAGGCGCAGTCCTTCTCCCGGCGAGATGCGGACTGGCTACTTGGAAGGGACTAAGAATTCCCGGCCCAACCCTCGGTGGGCATGTCTGCTGGCATGGTCCTCTTGTGGAAGAAGTGGGTTCATCTTTCGATCACGGCGGCCTCGGCACACATGGTGGCGTGCTCGATTACCCCTCGCGCGGACTACAACCTCAACTGCTTTGTTTATGGGCCTAAAGATCACCATAAATGGCGGGATATTTGGGACGCCATCCGGCTCTCTGACGGTGGAAACGACCCCCTCATTGTTGCAGGGGACCTTAACCTGGTCATGGCCCAGGAGGAGAAACGCGGCAGGCGCAGATTCATCTACGGCAGGGATCAGCAAGACTTCGCTAACTTCATGCAGGACCTCCAGCTTGCTGATTTGGGGTTCTCCGGCAACCGCTTCACGTTGGGCAACCGGAAGCAGGGCGGCGCGCGGATCCTGGAGAGGCTTGACCGAGCTCTCATGAATCCTACAGGGATGCTTGCTTTTCCCGAGTGCTTTGTGAATCATCTCAGCCGGCTCGGGTCGGACCACTGCCTGCTACTGGTTAACTTGGGTGGCAGGAACCCGTGGCCAAACTCCAGCAGGCTGCTCTTTGAGAGTGTATGGCTTAACTTCTCACAATCCTTCCAGGTGGTGCACCATGCATGGCAAAGACAGGCGGAGGGAAATCGCATAGAGATTGTCACGACCAAGTTCAAGCGTTCGTTGATGGCGCTGCGTAGATGGAGCCGGGAGGAGGTGAGGAATCTTGTCAACCAGAATAAGGTGCTGAAGCAAGGTATCGATGAGCTTCAGACTAGGGAGTCAAGGGAGGGTCTCACTGAGGAGGACCATGCGCGGCTCGGGAACATGGTAAATGCCTTCCACCGTGGCTGCGCTCATGAGCAATGGTGGTGGCAGTGCGCCAAAGTGCACTGGGCGCATCTTGGGGACGGCAACACGAAATTCTTCCACAATGCGGCTACGGCTCAGGCCCAGATGAATCGGATTACTATGTTGCGGGGCGACGATGACAGGGTGGTGGACTCTCCGAACAGCATTGGTCGGGTTATCCTGGATTACTTCGAACGCAAATGGCGTTGCGGGGACCCTGGGACCTTGCCGCAGATTATCTCGCTTCCTGGCATCGTTGACGCTGAGGCGGCATCCAACCTCGGCTGTAGGGTTACTGAGAACGAAATCATCGCGGCATTGTGGGGAATCAAGAGGAATAGAACCTCGGGCATCGACGGGATCACAGCGGAGTTCCTGCATGGCTATTGGGCCATTACGTGCAGCGACGTTATTAGTGTCGTGCAAGCGTTCTTTGAGGAACGTAAGCTCCCGGAATGCTGGAAGGACACGCTCGTCATTCTCATCCCGAAAAAGCAGGGGTAGTGTAGGCCGGAGCACTACTGGCCGATCAGCCTCTGCAACACCATCTACAAGGTGGGGGCGCGCGTTCGGGACGGGAGGCTGAAGCCGCTAATGCCGAGACTCATCTCGCGTGAGCAAGCCACATTCATCCCTAGGCGCAGCATCTCCGATAACATCAACATTGCGCAGGAAATGGCTGCGAAGATGCGCACCTGCACCACCGCTTTGGGCCTCATGGCCGTGAAGCTTGACATGGAGCAGGCTTACAACAGCGTACACTGGGAATTCCTGCTCGAGATGATGATGGCCATGGGATTCCCTCTTATTTGGCGTGACTGGATTGCTGCGTGCATCACCTGCCCGAGATTCGGGGTCCTCATCAATGGAGCTCGTCTCCCGTGGGTGGTGGCGCAGCGGGGTCTCCGGCAGGGCTGCCCGCTCTAGCCCTATCTCTACGTCCTGGCCACCGAGTACTTTTCATGCTTGGTGAGGAACTATGAGTCAAGGCAACTTCTTGGGTTCAGGCCAGGGCAGCACGCGCCGCGAATTTCGCATCTTCTGTTTGCGGACGATGTCCTGGTCTTTGCTCCCGCCTCCCGCGTGGTTGCGCGCGCTGTCCGCAGCATCATGCGGGTGAGGCCGCTGGGCTGCAGGTCAATCTCGCGAAGTCCAGGGTCTTCTTTAGCCCCAAGTTTAGCAGAAAGAAGTTCAAGCTGATCTTAAGGAAGTTCCGCATGGAGCATGGCCGGACGTTTATGTACCTTGGGATCCCCATCGCCGCGAGGCGCCTGACCAAGGAGGATCTCAGCTTCCTTGTCCAAAGAATGGATGCTATGGTGGTCAACCGGCGCATCCGACCGCTATTGCTTGCGGGCAGGGCCGCCTTGGCCTCCTCTATCCTCAGCGCCATTCCCTGCCATGTCCTGAGACACTGCGTGGTGCCGACGGGGGTCCTCGATGACATGGAGAGGCTCATCAGGAAATTCCTCTGGGGAGGGACCAACTGTGCGAATGCCATGCATTACGCGCCTTGGGATCGCATCACTCTGCCAAAGGCCGAGGGCGGGCTGGCCTCCGTGACCTCCGCGTCTGGCACCGGGTGCTCCAAATGGACAATTGCAAACGTATCCTCAATCATGATGCCAGCCTCTGGGTTGACACCATGAGGAAGTAATCCCTGAGTGACCCGCTAATGAAGGCCCCCCGCAATGCATCCCCTGTGGAAAATGGTGCTGGGGGCGATGCCGGAGGCAATTTCCTTCTTTGTCTGGCGCATCGACGATGGGCGGACGACACGGTTCGCGAAGGACAACTGGCTTGGCGTCCTCCCTCTTTGCTACTGGCCGACCTTCATCAATATGCATTCACATTGGCCGGCCAGCGTCACTGAATGCATCACGGCTGCCGGGAACTGGAATATGGATGTGATCCGCACCTGGGCGAGTGAGGAGCTCACTGATAAGATCTTGCACCTTCCAAGAGCTCAGGAGTCTACCCAGGATGTTCTGCTCCAGACGCACATCGAGAAGGCGCGGGTTGACTACAGCCAGATTTACATGAGCATCGTTTACAATGCTGTGAATTCCGACAAGCGCGGTGGCAGACGGCCCGTGGAGGAGATGAGCGGTATCTGGAAGATTAAAGCTACGCCCAGGGTTCGTATATTCATGTGGAGGGTTGCCAGCGAGTTCCTCCCTACGGCGGCGTGGTTGGCCCGCAGGGGGTTATGCCGGGACTCCATCTGTCAGCTGTACTGTGCGGCGGACCCTGCAGCACGCATTCTAGGATTGCCTGCGTGCCCAAGACCTCTGGGTTGACCACCAGGCACGCAAGGCGTTGACTGTGCTGGGCTAGTCCACGGGCACAGGCACCGGGACACTGCTCATCGACCTGCTCCTCCGGTTCGTCGGCTCACCCAATGCGCATCGCGGTGACGGGGCCAGGCATGCCGCCACGTTAGGCACCACTATGTACTACATCTAGACAACGAGGAACGCTACCAGGCACAACCCGGTGCTTTTGCCGAGCTCGCTGATCCGGACGATCAAGATCGAGGTGAATATTGCACTTAACCGGCATACCTTCTACTTATCCCTGTCCAGTGGGAATCCAGGCAACTCTTCGGACTTGCTTGTAACGCACGGTTGACTTCCCCCCAACAGGATGGATAAAGGTTAATTGCAACGCTGCGGTTGGTGACTCTATAGCTGGTCTTGGCATGATCGTTAGAGACTGCATGGAAAGGCCTCTTCTGGTGGCTGGCAAGAGGATGTTCTCCCAGGCCGTGGACATGGAAGCCCAGGCTATACTACTGGCCCTTAATATGCCGAGGGATTCCCTTCCCCTGTACCGGGCTATGGAATTCCAAACTGACTCGATGACGACGCTCCAGGTGGTGCGCGAGATGATCTCCCACCCCCAGTGGAGGGGGCTTTTGCTGAGACTCTTCAGTTTGCCAGGGGTCTGGACACTGTTCATCGACCGGCTCCTCCGGTTCGTCGGCTCACCCAATGCGCATCGCGGTGATGGGGCCAGGCATGCCGCCACGTTAGCCACCACTATGTACTACATCTAGACAACGAGGAACGCTACCAGGCACAACCCGGTGCCTTTGCCGAGCTCGCTAATCCGGACGATCAAGATCGAGGTGAATATTGCACTTAACCGGCATACCTTCTACTCATCCCTGTCTAGCGGGAATCCAGGCAACTCTTCGGACTTGCTTGTAACGCACGGTTGGCTTCCCCCCAACAGGATGGATAAAGGTTAATTGCGACGCTGCGATTGGTGACTCTATAGCTGGTCTTGGCATGATCATTAGAAACTGCATGGAAAGGCCTCTTCTGGTGGATGGCAAGAGGATGTTCTCCCAGGCCGTAGACATGATGGAAGCCCAGGCTATACTACTGGCCCTTAATATGCTGAGGGATTCCCTTCCCCTGTACCGGGCTGTGGAATTCCAAATTGACTCGATGACGACGCTCCAGGTGGTGCGCGAGATGATCTCCCACCCCTCAATGGAGGGGGCTTTTGCTGAGACTCTTCAGTTTGCCAGGGGTCTGGAGGCTGTCTGGTTCACCCACATCCACAGAGAAAGGAACACGCCAGCTGACTAGGTTGCTCATGCTGCATGTCTCAATGAGTTTGTCTGGGCTCCTAGGGACTCCCTCCCCAAGCCCCTACTTAAGCTTATGTTGTCTGATTTCATGTTCGATCCTCCTTGAGGATCCATCTTGTAACACGTGTATGGCTTGGCCTTTTTTTTGATATAATATAATATTATATCCACTTCAAAAAAAAAATCCAAAGAAGCCTATCATATCCATTAGATCAATGTCAACCCAAATGTAACTCTCATATGTTGACTTCGTTAGTGTCTTTTTAATCTCTAACCTAACCCACACCTAATTTTTTATGTTCGAAGTGGACAAATTAACCCAAAAATACACTAAAATTGGGACCTAGATGGATTGTTTGTCATTGCAACTCAAGCCACCAACTAGATGTAAAGTCATTGAATGAACCTTGTGCTCGAGTACATTATCGTCTTTGATGTTCACTATCTTCCTCACTAATGAAAAACTTTGTCGTCACTTGTCTCCCACGATGAGATCTCATATGTCAGTCAACCTTAGAGTAACAATAATTTCCTATTAGATAGTAGTGAAACAATCAACTTCGACCCCCCAACAAAATTTTCTTGAATCCAACATTTGTGTAAGCATCAACTTGGTATTAGAGTAGATTTCATTGTATTCCATCCATAATGAATGTTCAAAGAAGGCATCACGTCTACTGAAGAATCTCCACCAGCCAATTTTTGGTAGCTCTAGCTTCTCTCCCATACATTTTCATAGTCGCCATCATTATCAACATGCACAAATTAATCTCTCACGCTTTTCACAGAAAATTCATTTTTCTTCTTCTTTGGACAGTATCTATGAAAGTAAATTAGGCTCTTCTAAGAACTTCCCCTGTTTTTGTCAGCCAACAATGTCATCTAATCTAACATCATTTCTCTTGCCACTTTAGTTCTTTGTTCTCAACATCTCCTGTGCCTGATCCACAATGGCAATTGCCTTGAGATTGAGACAATGCCGCCGGCCATCGCCAAAATAATTTGCTTTCAGTGACTAAGTATCGCCTTCCCCATGACAATAGCCTTCTTGAATTCACAAATCCATCAAGTGCCTTAACTTTCGAGGCGTCGTCATTGTTGCGTCCCTTGGATTCTAATCGTTAGCACATCACCTCTTGATGTAGGTGCCCAATAAAAACAGATAACACCCCCACATTCAAGAAACTCTGAACACCACTAATATGTCCAACCTGCAAAGAGGGGGCATGAACAAGTTATTGCCATTCTACACTCGAGACATTCAATAAAATTTCTACAAGTGAAACAACCTACACGATCCCTTAAGACTTCCAAATATGTGCTCATTCAAATCACCTATTTCCCAAAGAGTTTGACATCTTTCTTAGCATTCAAATTTAGTTCATTCTCTATATTAAATTTGATTACATTCTATTCTTTTTGAGCCAAATGTTTTTTGTCTTAACTTCACCCTATTCTTAATAAGAGTGGAAAAAAAGAGAATCCTTTTAACTTCCTTGTTTCCTCAATTTATAGAATAAAAAATTTTCTACTTATTTCATATTACATCTCAACTATAAATTATGTAGTTTTGAATCATCAGCTCCTAATGCTAGTTGTAGCTTATATGTGATACATGTCAAAACAAAGTACAAAAGGCATGATCTCTAAAGAAAAAAGTGTGCTGTCCTATAAGCAGCTCTATGCACAAGAGATTTTGTTATTCAAAAAGAAAAAAGGTAATATAGATGACTTCACCATTAAGTCAAATTTTTCACTAGAAATACTCTTGTGGATAACTACAATAGTAAGAAGAGAGTTACCCTTAACCCATAAGCCACTAGCTTGTGAGGTCTATCCAATAACAAAGGTTGTGGCATCCCAAGTTGCTCACATCTCTCAACTATATGAGGTACAATAGAAACCACTTAGATCATGCTCACATCTCTCAAATGATGATCCTAATGCCAAAAACCATTAACAAGGAAATTATTATTAACTTTAAATGATATTGATATAGGATGCATCACCAATAACTATAATAGTTTGACAATCTAAAGCAATTAGCTAAAATGAACTTTAAAATTGTCTATCAATTTGGCTTCACCTTTATCAAAAATCTTTCAATGACCTCGACCTACACATCAATGACCTTGACTCCATCTCTTTTGTGTGCTATGACATTCTTTTCACTAATACTATCATGCACATCAACATCAATGACTTGCTCCATTCTATGTAGGACAACTTCACCAATTCAAAGTTTTTATAGACAATTGTGTCATACATGTTGAAGACAATGATTATATCCTATTCCATGCATGAAGAGAAGACCTTGATGATGAACACAACAATGAACAAGGATATTTATTTGTGTTGGATCAAATTATACAAAAAACAATAAACACAATTTTTTGTTTACACAATTGTGGTATTTGGTCATACCTTTCTAATATGCTATCCGACTTTAGTAATTCTTGAATTGTTGAAAAGATAAGATAGAGGCCTTGACCTAAATCTAAAAACATCATGGAGAAAGCTTACATCAAAGGTACAAGTTAAAACTAAGTTTTGATGTTTTTCTTAATTTGTTTTCTTTGGCCTTTTATGTTTCAAGTCTTCTCTTTGTGCAGCACATAGGGGAGCCCAATTCTTGCATGGGAGCTCAATAGTGATGGATTTATTTTTTTTTTTTGTTTTTTCAAGATTATTAGACATGTGAAGAGGAGTATAGTCGCATATTACCTAGATTCCTTTGCCATGAAGAGAGTCTACATAAGGCAGGCTAAACAACTTTTGTAAATTTAGTATCAAGTGACTAATTAGGTTTTGAACAAAATTCCAATTTAAATTGAATTTCGTTTTCAAAGCCACATCTCAAGTGATAGAATTTTGAGTTCAATGTGTGAAAGCATGAAAAGAGTCTTAATAGAATAGACCTATTTGGAAATGTTTTTAAAAAAACACTTGAGTAAATTCTTTTTTTCTAGTATTAAGTAATTTTATAATTGCAACAATTGGTAGCACAGTTTGTTATTCCTTCTAATTTGCACATGTGGGCATTTGTGATCCTAGCTTAGAGTTTTTTCCTTTTTTATATGTATCCTAAAGGCTTCTCAAATTAACATGATTAGCATATATGTATGTCCTCTCACTTACCATGATATATTTTTTGAACAAATGCAATTATAGATAGCCATAAGCATAAACCATTATGAAACTATTTATCACAACATTTTGGCATCATACTCATCTAATTACTTGCATGCATTGAACACATCTTCTTACATCATTTGGTAACACGTGTGTCAATAATGATGTAGTAATCAATAGTCTATGAAACCCCCACAATCTTACAAGATTACATGGCCAAATTGGTCTACATGGAGTGTTCAAAACAGGTATTGAGTGCACATATCCATCCACCATTATTATGTGATAGATGAAGTGTAATGTTGATAGAAATAGTACATGCATACATCAAAAAAATGAATAGGTAATACAAGCAATAGTAATCAATTGAGAATCATGGCCCCACGTTGGTTGATGCATCGATTATGTGTATATTTGAGCATTTTATCTCAATATCAATGTCATCTCTTGAGTCAAAGAATGAAATTGGGCCCTTAGCTTTTAGAGTTTCTTGTACAACACTAACATTCAAGTTTTATGAGCCTAATATGCTTGTTAGCCCCACCTCAACTATCCATGACTTGGAGATAGAGCCTGCTTTTACTTCGCATAGTTTGCAGCCCTGTACACATTTGTTTTCTACTCCAAGATCCAATCTCATGACTTTCATATAGGTATAGTATGCATATTATGTCTAACATTTGAAAAATAATTTTAATCTAACACTAGCGATAGAGAGCTTAAGCACATAATGGCCACCATTTTTATATATATGCGCTTATAATGGAGACTCTACATCCCGCGGAAGATACTACAGCTAAATATAAGTACTCCTTTATTTGCCATCAATATCGACTAAAAGGTAAACATTTATAACGGCCCGAATATCACCTTTAGTTTCACTCCCCTATATTACATACCTTCAACGAAAATGATGAATTTTCTTAGATGGGGAAGAGTGGTAAGGCAATATCCAGGATTGGATCCATGTTATCTTTAGTATTTTCCATCAATATCAACTAAAAAGTAGACATTTATGACGGTTCGAATATCACCTTTAGTTTCACTCTCCTATATTACATAGCTTCAAAAAAAATGATGAATTTTCTTAGATGGGGAAGAATGATAGGGCAATATCCACTGTTGGATCCATGTTATCCTTAGTAATAACTTCCACAAATCTTAAAATATTTGGTTCTTTTTGTGCCAATTCAGTCTACTCCAATTTCTATTTTAACTTGGCTAGAATTTCAACAGTTTGAATTAAAACTTTAATTTCCTTTTCAAGTGTTTGTTTTGAGACATTTTCGTGACAAATTGTATGATGATTAGTTCACATGTATTTAGGTTAGTCCTATATTTTTATATTAAGATTTGTATTGATTAGGAAACCTAAGATTTTTAAAGCGCTAATGTGAGCATGTTCTGGAGAACCCTATTTTAATTATGTTTAAGGTTTCATCTTCAAACTCCATATATATGTTAATTTCTTATTCATTTTGTGATAGTTGAAGATGAATAAAACTTATGGGATTATGACTACTTTTATCTTTGACTATGAATCCTACACTCCGAGGTTTCATCTCCCAACCATTCTAAACCAAACGACCCACGTTGTGGAATTCATGCATGAATCACTAATGTTTACCAGCAGCATTGTAGAAAGGGATGCAAATAGAATTCAAGAGTAAAAGTGACTAAATTAAAAAAATATATATTAATAGTAATGGTCCAGCATAAAAAGTAAGGACGTATTCATACATAAGAAATATTCTCACCACCAAAAATCAGGTTGGCAGAAGCGGTTGTCTCTCATCAGCTTCACCACGATGGTTGGACTGAATAAAGGCAACAACATTTTAGTTTAGCAACCTGATATAGCTTAGTCTATTGTATTTAATCTATGATAAACAATCCGCTTACATCCTCATTAGCTCCAGCTGTCATGTTAATAAATGATGCATCCTTTGACCTAAAATATACAGTTCAGCTCCATTTGTTGAGAAAATTAATAGAAGAATTCTGCTAGCTCGAATTAGAAAATGTTGACAAAAAATATAAAATCGGAGAAAGATCAAGAAATGAACTTTATCTGTAGCAGACTAACAGACAAATGTTGTACGCCTCTAAACTAAGCAAACTTATGACTTGACACAAAAAAATCTCAAACTAAAACAAAAATAATGCCCAGCATTAATGTACGCATGAAATACAAACTATTTGGTTCTCTAAACATGAGCACAGAAGTCGACAGAATAAGCAGCTACAGCATGCAGGCCAGAACAATAAAAACAAAATTTAGATTATAAATCATACACAACGTACTAGCTTCCAGCAAAATTCCATGTTCGTTTCTCCTGAATTTGTGCCTCTGACCCAATTCAAGTATTAAGATTTTGCATGTTTCAGCAGTTTTTAGCAAGCGAATTATGGATTTCAGCCAAAACTATCCATTTTGCATTCTGCAAAGTTGAGACGATCTTGGGCATTCTAACAGGCTTTGCATCAAGAAGCAATAGTTATATGTTGTTATGTGTCTATTCAAAAAAAGTGTCCTGTATTACTCTAAAACATATATTTAAATAAATTCTATTTATGCCTCTTTTAAATTTTTACTATTTTACAAAAAACAACCTTATTAATGGCCAAATATTTTGAAACTGTTCTACCGTTGCTTTTCAGCATCCAATGGAACTTATCAAAACCAAAACTTCAACTTAAAGCATAGATTGCAACCATAATGAAAATGTCAACAACAAAAACCATAAGCACAAAATAATAAATCAAACATAAATTCCAATTCACACAAATTTCATCTTTAGTATTTAACAAAGCTTCTAACCTGTGGCTTTGAGCATCCATCATCTCAATAGTTCCAGTATGTCCCTCTTCTTTGACTTTTGCAAGAGGAGAAAAGAACTGATCCAAAACACTCTCAGAAGAATCTGGAAAATAAGCGTAGTTTAATAAAAATGACAAAATTACTTACCTGGTGCATGGATATAAACACAATTGAGATGCCCAAGATAAAGTTCATTGTCAGTGTATGGCCGAATAATGCTGCAGAGGCTATGCCGGTGAAAATGGTTGCAACAGTTGATGAATACTTCTTCAATATCGTGTCTGCACAAATTAATCACGATTAAAAACTTCAGGTTAAGTAGCTAGCTTAATCATTCATAGATGTTTTACTCTGAAAACAGAGCAAGAACTTGAATGTTTAACTCTAGTTCAAATTCTAAAAAATGCTGCAATTTTGGAATTTTGAATGAGGAAGAAGATTGGCAATGACACGATTGGAGGCCCAACTTCAGCTCCAATCCACATGAGTTAACTCAGAAAATAGTGTTCTCTAATCTCTCATTGGCTAACCTGTTCATTTAAACACCTTTTTATTATTGAGTGCAACAGCAATTTTGACGTTTTCCTCATATCTGAATATGTATTCTTGTATTTTTGCTTCTACCATGTACTGCATGTTCTGCTCCTTGGAAGACAAATTAAGTTTATTTTAGCTGAACAATTTTTGTTTTTGGCAAACCAAAGCTTTTTGTATTTCAGATGAATGGTAAATCAAAGCTTTGTTAATTGGCTCAATGTAAACAAAAACTTTGCTCAAGTGGGGTCGTACTTTCCAATGGGTAAAAGCCCCCATAATTCACAACCAATTTGGGAAAGACATAAAGAAATGGAATCAGTAGTAGTGATATGGCTTTTAATATGAATATGTTCATCATGTCAATCATGATCCATAAAGTTTATGCGATTATTTTTTTTATTCATTAAGGATGGAATAGTAGTTCAGTGAAAAAGGACGTGCTCAATTAAGATCTCATGATTTTGTCATCCCAAGCAAATCAATGAACCCATGTTTAATGGATTAGGGGAGCATCTCAACAAAAATCATGGATTTCCTCCTCTAGAGTGTTGCATGCATAGAGAGTGTAAGCAATAGTTATATTAGGATACAACGATATTTGTCTACCAACAGAGTTCATTGGTGGAAGATATTGACCACCTTCTTGTTCAAATCAGTTTGTTGAAAGAAACTTTTGTTTTAGAATAAGTTTTTTTGCTAGTCTTTTTTAGTCCTGTGACTTTCTTTTTTGCTTTTTTGAGCTTTTTCTTTGGCTTTACCAAGTCATGGTTTTTATTGAAGATTTTGGTAGTCTCTTATTGCCTTGTGGTGCTTAAGGCAGGAGTTGTAAAGTGAACAATGTTCTACCGATTAATCCTCCTTTAATGCCCAAATTGGAGCAAATCTATCCATCCAACATAATAATGCTCATAAAGTTAATTGGAGATTCAATCAACAATGAGGTGACAATATCACTTGTGCATATTTTCCCTCTCATTCCCTTGGCCATTAGGTATATAGCTCTATATGTGGCAATAGAATATTACAAGGTGTTGTGCAAAGTCATCCTCACGGCCACTAGAAAATAGACACAAGAATGAGGCTGGTATGTGATATAACAGGTCAAAAATTAACAAAAGAAAGAAAAAAAAAAAAAACAGTTGATGGTCACTCCATCATTGAGGAGATTGGTAGACAATCTCTAAAGATTTGCTAGGGCACAACATTAATTTGGGGTGGGGATAACACCTTGAATTGGTCTATGCATTGAGGGTGCTTTACAAAAAGGTTATACTTCTATAAGACTTTTCTGGAAAAACATTCTTTCTTTGCAAACTAAGGCATACTTAAAATAGAAGTTATTGACTTTAAAATAGCGGACCAGAGCAAATTGCCTTTGGAACCTTCAAAGGCGATCTGAAGGCGATCTGAAGGCGATCTGAAGGCGAAGGCGAAGGTGATCTGTAGACGGTCTCACGACGAAGGCAGGCACTTCGACGACGGAAGTTGGCGCAGGGCGCCAGCGGCGGCGGTCCTGACACTGCTTCGGGTTAGGGAGGGCAATTCTGTCATTCGACTTTTCAAAATTCAAAACCGGATCCCTGGTGTTCTGTTGCCCTGAGCGCGATGGTGTAGGAGCAGGATTAAAGCTTTGGATGCGCCGCGGAACATTTATCTCTTGTCATGCAAAATTAGTTGTTTTGGCTGAAGCTTCCACGTCTCGCTCGCCGGCAGGCCTTCTGCGGGTGAGACAACCCTAGATGGATCATCAGCCAATCCGAAGGTCATTTGCTGAGGTCCTCGGCAAGGTCGAGGAACCTTCCCCTTGCCGGATTCGCAACTCTTCGTTCTACAAGGGAGCTCCGGAGGTGGCTTTCTCGCCTGAGGACGTGGAGAAGCTGGCGGCGCCGCTCAAGCTTTCTCTGGTAGGGAAATTCTCACATGGTAGGCCGCCGGTTGTCGCCATCCGCTCCACCATGTCCAAGTTCGGGTTCCGCCAGGAAGTCCAGGTGGGTCTCCTAAATCAACGCCACGTTCTCCTCCGGTTCGCGACGGAGGAGGACTACCTGCAATGCTGGATGCGGAAGGTTTGGTTCATCCAAGACTTCCCGATGAGACTCCTTAAGTGGTCTCCGACCTTCCGTTATGAGGCTGAGCCGTCTCTGGTTCCGGTTTGGGTCGCCTTCGACCAGCTGCCGATTCACCTGTTCAACAAGGCTTCCCTGTTCTCAATCGCAGCAACGCTCGGAAAACCCCTGAAGGTGGACACGGCTACAGCGACAATGTCCCGGCCCAACGTCGCCAAGGTTTGCGTCGAGATTGACCTCGCTTCCCAACTGCCGGAGCGCATTCGTATTTCCTCCATTCCCGGAGTGAAGGCGGGTGGATTCTGGCAACGAGTGTCTTATGAAAACCTACCCTCTTACTGCTCCAAATGCCTCACCATCGGTCACGACGCTTCCGTGTGCAAGAACAGAGGTGGTCAGAAGAAACCCTTGCTCATCGGCAATAAGGCACAACCCCCCTCGAAGGCTAAGCAGTCGGTGGATAAGGGCAAAGCCCCAGCAACTCAGCAGGACCTTCCGGAGCCTAAGTCCTTTAACGATCCTGGTCAGTGCTCTCATTCTTCCAGCCAGTTGGCGCGGTCTGATGCCCTGCCTTTGGTCTCCCTGCCTCAGCCTCCCCCTGGGCCTTGCGGTGATGGCATTTTGGGGCCGTCTCCGACCCTCCCTCCGGGTGAATGGGCCGATCCTGCCCCGGAAACTATATCACAACCTCCTACGGCCTCTGCGGTCTGCAGGCCAACCCCTGTCCCCTCTCCACTGTTCGAAGAAGGGGAGCTTAAACCCCCAACGGAGCCTTGCTCCGTGCACCGCCCTGGCACTCCACCCAGTTCACTGTCGATAGAACGGGAGGAGATGGTGTCGAAGCTGGACGCTGCTCCCGCCTCCTCCCCCCCCCCTTCGCCGCCTTGCATCCCTCGGGCCATGGATGGAGCTAACAGCGACAATGAGTCGCGGTCCACCTCCTCATTTCCAGACGATCCTCCCTTCTCGGAAGTGCTCTCGAGGAAGAAACGAAAGAAGAAGAGATGGGAGTTCAACCCTGAGCTGCCGACCCCGGTCACCAGGAGCTCCTCGAGCTCGGTCCCTCCTTCCCCCCTCCAATGATCAATTCGCTGACGTGGAATGCCCGAGGGGTGGCGAATAATGCCACCATCGGAAGACTCAAGAAGCTCGTCTCCTCCTTCTCCATCGACGTTCTTATTCTGTTGGAGCCATTCATTAGCGGTGACCAAATCCCATCCATCTGCTGTAAGCTTGGGCTCATGGACGGGATATGCTCTGGCAATGGGAAAATTTGGATTCTTTGGTCGAACCGGTGCCTGGTTCGTTCCATTGGGTCCTCTGCCCAAGCGATTCTTTGCCATCTTTCTGTCGGAGGCATGCCTCCCTCCTTCTTCTCGGCTGTCTACGGTCAACATTCCAGACCCCTCCGGCGACCTCTCTGGGAGGACCTCTTGGCTCACTCTGCGACTGTTGCTTCCAGGCCTTGGTGGATCTGTGGTGACTTTAACGTCACCTTGCACTCCGTCGATGTTTCGCGAACGGCGCGATTTAGCAGTTCCGCGGCCGAAGACTTTCAGCAACTAATCGACAGCACTGGGTTGCTAATCCCGCCGGTCTCGGGCAGCAACTTCACTTGGCAAGGTAAACGCAATGGGAAAGTCATCCTCAAGCGGCTCGACTACTTCCTCTGTAACTCTCGCTGGCTGGACCTCCTGCCGGACGGGCACATCGACATCCTCACCAGAACAGCCTCGGACCATGCCCCGATTCTGTTCCGCGCCTCTGGTGTGCGGAATCGGGTCGCGCGTCCCTTCAGATTCCTTAATGTGTGGCTGACTCACCCGAATTTTCACCATGTGGTTAATAGGTCATGGAGCGACCCAATTGCGGCTTCAGGCCTCTTCAGGTTTTCGGGTAAACTCGCTCGTCTCCGGAAGGACCTGAAACACTGGAATTCGGAGGTCTTCGGCAATATCTTCGTCAACAAGGCGCAGGCAGAGGAGGCGGTTCGCGAGGCAGAGCGCATGCTTGACTCGGCCCTCTCTCCGGACGCAGAGATAGCCCTGAAAGCTGCCAATGAGAACCTCAAGTCTTCTCTCGCCCGGGAAGAGGAATTCTGGAAGCAGAAAGCCGGCCTCCGCTGGCTCCGTGATGGAGATGCAAATACGGCCTTCTTCCACGCCTCCGTCAACGTCAAAAGGCAATCCCTGAAGCTGAACAGACTGCAACTTCCGGACGGTGGTTGGACTGAATCGGAGGATCACCTCTGCGAGACCATCTCCAATCACTTCAACGCCCACTTCAGCGGCCATGGCGGCTCCCAGCAGGCAACGAGAAAACTCCTCCACCTGATCCCTAACCTTGTGTCGGCAGACGACAACTTACACCTTTGTGGCCGGGCAACGATGACGGAAGTAAAGAATGCCATCCAGTCGATGAGAGACTCCAGCGCGGCCGGGCCGGATGGGTTCTCGGTCTTATTCTTCAAATCGTGCTGGGACGTGATCGGCGACGACTTGACGGTAGCCGTAAATGATTTCCTGGAGGGCACGAAACTTCCTCGGTCAGTGGGCGCTGCTTGGTTATGCCTCATCCCGAAAGGTTCCGCGGTTGCATCTCTCGCTGACCTTCGGCCGATAGCCTTGTGCAATGTCGTCGGGAAGCTGCTGTCGAAAATCCTTGCTAACCGCCTCAGACCTCTACTTACAACCCTGATCTCCCCGGAGCAAGCCGCCTTCATTCGTGGCAGGAACATAGCTGACAGTATCCTATTAACGCAAGAGATGATCCACCGCATTGACCGGAAACGGAAAGTGCCCAATGCGCTGTTCAAACTTGATTTCAGATCGGCCTTTGACAAAGTCAGCTGGCGGTTCCTGGGTGAGGTGTTAGAAGCATTTGGTTTCTCTGCACACTTCCGTCGCCTTGTTGGCAACATCCTCGATGCTTCCTGGCTCTCGGTCCTTGTCAACGGCGAACCGAGAGGCTTCTTCAAATCCTCATGTGGGGTCAAACAAGGGGATCCTCTTTCCCCCCTACTATTCCTGCTCTCCATTGACGTCCTGAGTCGCGGAATCGCAGACCTGGTCCGTTTGGGCAAAATGGATAAATTCTCTTCCCCAAGACTTTGCCGACCTGTCTCCCACACGGCCTTCGCAGACGATTTTACTATTTTTTCCTCTGCGAGAAGGGAATCGGTCTCCAATTTCGCTGACCTGCTCAATACATTCCTGGAGGCCTCGTCTCTCTCGCTCAACTTATCTAAATCTCTGGTAATTCATGGGAAGCTCACCCCGAAGGTTCTTGTTCGATCCACGAAATCAATTCTGAGCTTCAAGCGAGCTCAACTCCCGCTTATGCACCTGGGTTGTGCTCTTGATAAGGGAAGACTGAAATCGATTCACTTCCAACCTCTGTTGGAGAAGATGGCTCGCCGCATCGCCTCATGGAAGAACCGGTTGCTATCGAAGGGTGGGAAGAAGGTTCTCATCAATTCCGTTCTTACATCGATGTCGGCGTATGTGTCGGCGGTCCTTCAGCCACCGAGATCCATCGTCAAATCTATTGAGAGGCTCCTATCTAGGTTCTTCTGGGGCGGTAACGACAATTCCGCCCGCCACCACTGGGCTGCGTGGAGGCGGATCGCCAAACCAATCGCGAGCGGAGGCATGGGCATTCGGGACCTGGCCTCTCAGGTCATGGCTCACTCGGCTAAACTCTGGTGGCGCCTCTTCAATGTCAAATCCCCCTGGACCGACTTCATCCGGAGCAGCTACATCGACAACCGGGATGGCATCCGGATCTCCAGCGGGGACTCGCCGGGGTGGCGCCGTTTAGCTTCCTTCCATCTTCGCTGGAAAGCCCTTGCTGCTTGGGACGATGACCCGGGCGAAGGAACTCGGACCAGTGCACTGCTCCACCGCATCCGGTCCAGCTGCTGCACAGTGAACCGGTTTGAACCAAACCGGGCATACATTTTCTTTAACAATATTCTGCTCCCTCCGGTTCAGATCTCCTTCAAGAATGATCTCCTATGGCACCGGCTTATTCCCGAAAAGGTGTCAATTTTCCTTTGGCGCCTCCATCATGACGCTCTCCCCTTCCCGACAACACTCCATCGGATTGGCATCACCTTGGTTTCGAAATGCCCCTTCTGCAACAACCTCGACGACCCGGACCACCTCTTCTGGTCCTGCTCCATATCCCGTCCTATCTGGAGATGGTTTGAAAGCAAACTGGAGATCTCCCCTTCGACATCGCCGTTTGGATTCGCAAAGTGGTGGGCCCTGAAGCCGAAGATTAGTTCCCTTGCTTTCACTATTCCGGCTTATGTCTGCTGGTCAGTTTGGAAGGCATGGAACGCTGCTACTATTGCTGGCCAAACAATCTCGGTTAACGACCTTTTTTGGGAAACACAACTTCTTCTGAGGAGAGCCTATATGACTAGGAACCGCAAAGATAACATGCTGGAAAACTATTCTCTCTACCTTCTGGCCTTGTTTTAAAAAAAAAAAAAAACTTAAATGAAAAAAAAAAAAAAAAAAAAATTATTATTATTAAAAAAAAAAAAAAAAAAAAAAAAAAAAAAAAAAAAAAAAAAAAAAAAGAAAAAAAAAGTTATTGACTTTAAAAGCCAATCAAATATTTGCTATAGCGAGTAGAGCAAAGCCAAACTATGGTATTCCTAAACTGGCACAAATCATTAAACAGTGCCCTATGTTGTTGGGTGTAACCCTACATATTCGCATGTGCTTGCCAACAAATGTCAAGACCATAAGTTGACTTCACACAACTCATGAGTTGTGTTCAGCTAACCTACCAGATCCAATAGGATAAATTCCATAAGCAATAATATGATTGAGTTAACAAAGATGATGCTCCAAAGTTTCAAAAAACAAGGAGAAAAGAGTCCTGGTTTTGTGGTCCTCTCTTTCCATTTCAAAAACCATATATTAAACCAAACATAAAGTTATCAAATGAAATAAAACCTTACTAATAAATAGATCTTAGTTCCAAGAAAATGGAACCATACCATTAAATCAACATCAGTTCGGGGAGAATAATAATGCCAATGGTGATATAAACCTTTCTCAATCCATGAAGTAAAGTCTATAGTGACAATCACTTTTTATAGATAATGTAAACAAGGATGCTCTTCCAAGATTGTTTGCCAATATCATACATTTTTTTGTCAATAAATTAAGGTTCTACGACACGAAAAACGTGTGATCTCAATCTCAAAAAAATAAAAAACATAAAGGCAACAATCCCTCAGTCAATGTTCCCTTGACTAAAAACTAACATAAGGATAAAATCAATGAGGATGTCATGATGTTCTACATTAAGGAGTGATGGAAGTCAACCTCAATTGATTGATGGGAGTTTAAAGATAATGTTCAGAAATAAATCGCCGAAAACCTCAATAAATCTCAAATTCTAAGTTCATATCTGTCACCTCAATGCCTATAAAACACACTAGGGAATTAATTTCCCTTTTAACATATTGTACAATCACCCATTATCTATATGATTTGTATGTTAATGTAGTTGTATCTTATGACCCTCTCCCAAGTAGCACTTCAGAACCAAGGCACTTGTGTCTCCTTCCTTGAGCTTTTAAGGCTAATTAGGGTTGACAAGTGAAGGTGAATGCAATGTTTTGGTAATGAATGAAGGAATCCCTTGTGTACTTTTGATTCCTTCTCCAAATCAATATGAGGGAGTACTTTGAGTAGGAGAGGCAAGAGTTAAGAGGGTGAGAGTTCATATTATATTACTCAAGCTTTCATTGTCCATGTCATCTTGTAGCCACACGATGTTGAGTTTTGTTGTCACTAACAATTTCTTTGCATGCTGCCAAAACATTAAATTTCTTTAGATGTCAAGTTGTGTCCAATCTCAATTTGAATGTTGTCCTCTTATGAGTGATTGCTCCTTGTTTTACACACTCACACAAGATTTTCCCAATCCATCTTTGATCCAATGCGTTCAATATCATTGTGTCTACAGTCCTAAATAGTTAGCAATCTGCCCGTTTTTTCTTGTACCTTTTGGTCATTGTTAAGGTAAATTATTTACTGTTTTCCCCATATTTGTGCTTGGACATGAATGTCCAGAGCACGTACTTTCCTAATCATAGGTATTTTACTACATTTTTAAAACAAAGGAAGTATTCAATAGAAATACCAAAAAGAAAGTGCTAAATAGGCAATACTATTTACCTGCATATTTGAAGAAAAATGAGGACAATATGCCTTGCGCTGCATTGTTGCATATTAAAAACATCGTAGCCCTTGAATGCCCTTGTAAAATGTCAAAGCTTCCAGGTCCTTGTTAAGATCAAATACACGGAATAACATATAATTAGGTAAATTTAATAATTTTGAGTTAAAGACAAATCAACAAACATTATATGAAAATTAGCAATGAACCATAGCCAAAATATTTAATGAAAATTACATCTCATTCTTTGCAAAGACCATAAAATTTTAAGCATGACAAAATCAAAATCTGATTTATGAACTTATTTTCATATTATGTTGCTGTCAACAGAACAAAAGTAATTCAAAATGATAAAAATTATTTACTGAACTACAGCTTGCCACTATTCCTAAATTTCATAAAAGGACACAATCACATCATATAGCACAAACAAAAAGTGCTAACGAGCTAGAACCCCACAACAAAGGCAAAATAAAATAGATGATTAGCAACGGTTCTTTAAGAGTATTTTTTTTCAAATTGACATTTTTTTAATTATCCTATAAATAAGTTGAAAAAAGTACATGAAAGTTTTCATACTCACACCATGCTAACATATCATTATTCAGGCAAACCATACTGGATAATACAATTAACATACACTAGAAATTATTAATGGATAAATCACAAATGGAATTTAACTTTTCCTATGTGAGGACGCCGCATTTCTTATTATGTCAAAATTTGATATAGTAAGGATGCAACATTCTTCTATTTGTTTTATAATTCAGTACAGAAAGCATGAACATTTGTTTTTTGTGTTAAAATTCAACATATAAGATGATAAAAGATATCCAAATCTAGCAACTAGAGGTTGGCCATTCTCTCAGCATTACTGCTAGCAGATCTTTGTAGTCGTACCTTTGACAATAGCAGTTACAAGGATGGCAAGGAAGTTAAATATCGCACCATAGCCATATAAGAATAAGTTCTGCAACAAAAGGGCATCACGTCATGGCAGTGATTATATAATGACTTCAGCAGAAAGCTCACAGAATTTGCTCCCACATGAAAATTTCTCCCAACTATTGGCAAAAGCCCAAGAGAGGTGAGATCAAAACATCTAAATTTAAGTTTGGAGAATTACCTGAAGATAGATGCTTGTATCAAATTGACTTTTCAAAGCATATTCATTGTACACAGAGGCCAGTGATGGAACAGTTACCTACAAATAAAAAAAATAACAGCAATAATTATTTAAGTGCTGACCACTTTATCGGAAAACTCCCCATGCTAGCACAAAATAGACTCCTAATCCTTTTGTGATTACAAAGACCTTTCAGGTCACAAATGTCTCAATGCAAAAAAGGGTAACTGCAATAGATAAGAAACCATTTAAGAAGTTAACTATAAGAAAATATATAAAGGATAATTATGATTACCTGATATATTGCAAACAAAAAATGAATCGCAAGAAAAAAAAATTTCTCCAATATGGCCTAAGGATACAACCTTCATCCACCATTTTCTTGGTTTCCATACTCATCCTCACCTTTAAGATGCTTAAGAAGCGAGGCCTCAACAAATCCAAGATGCATTGAAGATTCATCTCCCATAGGTTCCTAGACCTTATTCCTCCTCTTCCTCTAAATGTGGATGAGGTTGAGTAATTTAGGTCCAAGTCACTATATAGGTGATAGTAACTGACACCATATTTAATATCATATGGACAACATTTATTCTCAGCATATGATCAAGAGATCATTCTCAAGATGACCATATCCCTTGAACTCTCTTGAGACAAAAATTTGAGACATCAATGCCCTTGAGACCACTATAGCTCTGGAGACCATCAAATGAATATAATTGAACTCAAGTAGTATAAGAGTCTTAAAAAGTTGAGTTCATAATTCGTTTGGACCAACTTTTGTTCCAAAGTAATAAAATACTCTGCCCTGACTATATAAACGCATAGGCAGTTAATGCAAAGGATTCAAATGGATATTTGATATTCATCATGATAAGAAAATTGAATCCAAGAAAACATTTCTCACCAAATTCTCTCTTGTTGTTGAGCTCTTTTGTCTCTCCTCATTCCCAAGAGATAACGAGGATCTTTGCTCCACTCAAATAAGTGCAACTAATGATCAAGAAATGGAGACATCAAATAAGTTCTCTAATCCAATAAAGCTACAAAGTTCAACACAATGAACAGCCAAGAACAGGGAAAGCTGGAGATGGGGAAGGTGACATGAAGGAGGACAACAAAAGAATCATGAGCAATAGAATTCACAACTTGCACAAGAAGTGTAGATACTCATGGAGAATGTATTTAATAACCAATCTACTCAGACAATCATGCTGAAAAAGAAACAGAAGATGACAAATTAACAAGGACGCTGTAATCAATAAGGGATATCAACACATTCTAGACTCCAAAAGAAATGATGTCTGACAACAATAACAAAGACGATGTATCACAATGTCAGTGTTCACTAGCCACCAAAGATCATTCAAGGTAGAATCAAAGATCAATTTGTGGACTTTGATGAAGAAGTCAATATCAAAAAGCTTATGTTTCTCTTTACAATTATTCTAAAATAAGAAACCTTCTATCATTTGAAATTATCTCATCATGCCAACACATGATAGAGCAGAATACACACCTATAATCAGCATTCTTGCATAAAATCTCTTGGAATCAATTCAAGAATTTGACTCAAAACAACTCTACACAGTGGGTTATCTGGAAGAAATGATGGTCTTCATCATCAGCAAAGGGAGATCATGCAGAAATATAAACAAAATTTCTTCAACAAGAAATTGCTCTTGTTATTCCTTTAAATAAGATGCAAACTCTAATGAAGAATACAATAAACCTAAGCCAAACTTTGAATCAAACAAGCACATTCGCAATGACAATCGAGAATAACAAGTGTTGTATAAGTCATTCAGATAGATGTCAAAAAACAAAATTCCTAATCAAAGAAGTGGAAGAAAGATGATCCTCAACCGGAGAAAATAATAACTACATTAGTCATTGCCTCATCCTGGACATCAATAGCACCCAAATCCTGCGATAAATTCATCATACACAAGGAAAGTGTTCGAAAGTACATCACAAATTCTTTCCTGAAAAGTACAAGAAAAAGGATAAAGGCAAAGAAGTGGTAGCTACCAAGGCAAGAAAAAACCGACAAAGAGAATTCGTGATGTACCTTCTAACACTTTCCATGTGTATGATAAATTCATTGTAGAATTTTGTTGTTATTGATGAAGAAAGAACCGCTAAATATAAGCATATAATGAAACAAGAAGTCAACGGTGCAATCTTGACACTAGTAGCAATGAGAAGTTGATTTCTTAATGTTTCACAAAAAGATGGAATCTTGAAACAAAACCTACTGTTCGACCCTACTCTTAGAAAGAAAGAATTAGAAACTAAAGTTGAGAAATGAGTGGATTTAAAAACACTAAAAAAGTATATTAATGATGTTCCTCAGTAATGATTTCAATTGGTATAAGCCAAATAATATTGAGTTATCCATACTTATGTGATCAAGATATCGCATTCTATCGACGTACTCAATGGTATCTATTAGTCAATGATGGTAGGAAATATCCAATTAATCAAGACTAAGGATGATACACATCGCATCCAATGACTGCTATCAATGCTTATTAGAGCTATGAACTTGTGCCACCAAAAAACCCAAGAAGAGATATTGAAGAGTTCACAAAGTCAATAACACCACTCGAATAAGAAGTTGACAAAAATCCAACTATATTTGAAGCACAACGAGAATATTGCCAAGACATGCCATGCTGAATGAGATAAGTCTTATGTCAAACACCTCCTTGCCAAAAATTGGCATTGGTAAAGAATGAGAAAATTAAAAATCAAGCAATTAAGTTACTAGAAAATGAACCCACAAGTCAACTAACTCGCCTTATGGTTCTCTTAGGAGTGTAGGCAGGCCAAGCCAACATGTAAGCTAACTCATTATCGAGCTAGCAAGTTGAGTTTATTGATCTACAAGCTTGAGCTCAAGCTCATATTTGAGCTAATGTAGTATATAAGCTTAAGTTTAGGTTTGGTTGGACTCAGCTCAATGATTCATCAATTGACTCTATAAATCAAATTAAAATTTATAAATAAATTTATCATAATATTTTTTCTATTACAATTGTTTGATATTCAATTTAATAGAAAATTTTTATTAGAAGACCTAGTTGTCAAATCGAACATGACCTCACATAAAGTAAAAAAGATGAGTTCAAGCACAATGCGTGAGCTCAAGAGAAATTTGAGCTAGCTAAATACTGCACAAGTCAAGCTCAAGTTAGCTATTACTTGAGCTTTACTTGACTCAATTACACCAACAAGTTCTCTAATAGTGGTGTCATAAAAGAATGATTATTAAAGAACGTGCTTCAAATATCAAACATTGAACAGGATATCACAAACATGCACCTTTGACAAGAATTGATGTATTAAATCAATTCCATCGTAACAATCAAACCTAAACTTGAAATCCAATGAGAATACATGCTATGCAAATCACCATTAACATTCATGATGAAATAATGATTGATATTCTAAGATCCTATATCAAGAACTTCATAATCATGTATTTTGGTGTTAACCATATGCCTATCAAGAACTTGAGGAAACACCTTAAATATGTGTTAATTGTTCTTGAGACTCCAATAGAATCATCTTAAATTTAATGCCAACAAGCATTTAGAGAAAAGACCCTAATCTATTTGGTGTTTAAAGTAATGGAAAAATAAACCTTAACTTAAAATTAAGTCGTACAAGAATGAATGAGAATATATTTGATGTCAGCAGCATCATGGAGCTTCAAAGTATTAGAAAAAAATACATCAAGAGATTCTCCAACATAGTCACACCTCCACATTCATTAATCTTACAAAATCAAAGATTTAAAAGGAATTGTATAAAACTATATTCCTACAACTGAAGGATATCACCAGCAAAATAAATATTCTAGTCTCACCAGACATTCAGTAATCATTCGAGATAAGAATAGATGCTTTTAAACAAGTTATCAATGTTGTCGTCACATTGAAGACAAAACCAGTGGCATACCACAAAGAAATATTTTAAGGGACATTCATGATAATCCAACTCATGAAAAAAGTTGTTAACACTACACCAAACCATAAAGCATTGATGACCTTATGTTCATAAGAAGCAAACTATAATACAACATGACTATCAGTCATAGCAATATTTATACATGCAATCCAAGTTGCAGTAAGCTGAACACATAAAGTGGACGTTAGAGTTGCAACAATTCAACCTAATAATCAAATGTAAGGGAATTTGACTGGCTAAAATGCTCTATTGACTTCCAATAAATGATTTTTGTGTATCGACTATGATGCATTATAACTGGAGGAGTATGAGGAATACTTTACAAAGTATGCTAAGGACCTCAACTTCAATAGTATTATGAAGGCGATTACAGCTGGAAAACAAACCAAAACTACAAAATTTGCAGCAATATGTGCATTATCCCTTAATGTATCCTGATGTTGCAAAATTGACTTGGGAATAAGTGCTATGTTGTATAACCAAATATGCAAATCAAAAGCCCGGACTTAACATGCCTTTACCGAAGCCCTTGTGACATTGCGAGAGCACCTTCATGAACTTCATTAGAGGTTACCAATAACAAGATAGGACCATAATCATATATTTGTACTAGTCAACATATTCTCAAAGAAGGTGATACTAATACCATGTCAAAAAGAAATCACAAATGAGTAAGTTGTCCACATTTTCTTCAAAAATGCAAAGTATGCTTTAGATATCTATATTTTATAGGATCCAATAGGTGTATTAGATGGATACCACATCAAAAAGGAAAACAATCTTCCATCCAAAAAATGAAAGCTAGATGGTGGTCACGACTAGCATTGTCATCCAACTCTTATAAGGTTATATAAATCAAGACATCTAAAAACAGGAGATAGAAGAGTGATATATGTTTACTTGCCCGATATTGAGCATTGTATGGATTGACAAAGAGAAACTCATTTGAAACTTATTTTGGATTCACTCCACAAAATCCATTCGATCTAGAATCCAAGATTGTTGCCACTATAAGTGGTAGAGAGGTACCCTTAATTTTAATTTACCAAAAAATTCTTGCAAAGATTTGAATGATACACATGAAGTCAACAAACAACTAACAAGGTCCCAACAAAAATACAAATAAATACATGATTAAAGTCAAGTTGAGAAGAGGTTTGAAACCATAGAACTTTCCTAGTTACATATCAATAAGGAAACGTTAGAGTGAGCAAGAAAAGACTTCAAAAAATGACCCTTTCTACAACTCGAAGAAGACAATGGCAACACCCATCAACTAGAGTTATCATCCTATATGGAGAAGTATTTGGTAGGAATGTTTAGAACTGGTCACTTCAAAACATCAAATCTCAATAAAAAAATATAATAAAGAACACAAATGAATGATTTCATATTAAGACATGGCAAACTATCCTACAAAGAAGAACAACCATGGGGCATGGAATTAAGTCTTAATACTGTATTAGATAAAAGTGATACAAAATTTTTTGCTTCCAAGTGGCATAAAAGAAACTAAATGTGCTAAAGTTCCCAAATCTCAATTTCAACACACAAGAAAGCCCTCAAAATATAAGAGAATAAAACATGAATTGTAATATTTGGCTGAATTCACATTTCCAAGTGATAGGATTCCATTCCATAGAGGAAGAAAAAAGCTCTGAAAAGCTTGTACCTCAAAAAAAAAACAATAATCAGTGAATAATTCACGAGATGCATATATCCCTCTTACTCGCAAGATCTTACAAATTCTAAGACATTATATACTCTTAAGACCCATGCACTTGAGACCAATATAACCCTCGAAGCAGACTTCTTGAGACCATTGTAGTCTCAAGTCAATCATATGAATATAATTGAACTTATGGAGTGTCTAAGTCTTAAAGGCCCAATTTTAGGTTAATTTGAATATCCTTTTAATTTTAAAAGGATTAAAATATCATTAAGTCTATATAATCTGTGATTAACTAAGAGAATTCAACTAATTTTGGACATTTATCTAGATTTGGAAAATTTAATCCAATTAAATCTTCCCATGAAATTCTCACCCTCTCTTGCCCTTTATCTCTCTCTTTCAAAAAAGATAACAAGAAAAAAAATACTTTATCAAATTGTGTGCCACTAATGATCTAGGAATTTAGCATTTGGATAAGCTCTCCAATTCTACACAAGTTCAAAGTCTAAAGCCAATCTTGAGAGAAAAATTGACACAACACCTGCCACAACCCTTCCATGAAGTCTAACTTTACCATTCTCCTTGGAAAGCTCTTAGTAATCAAAGGAGTGAGGAGAGGGCATAGAACACTTTCATTGCTTGTTCCATATCTTCAATGTCATGCCTTAATCATCATGAAACAAGATAACCTAACAACATCTCATTGTTCAACTATAACATCTAGTTCTCTACTTATCCATCTTTGTTCAGCAAATAGAAGCAAACATAAAACCAGCTTCTCTCCTCTATAGTGGCTTCAATTGAAATTCTCTTTGCAAAATCTAACATTCTACCTCTAAGGATATTAAAGGATGTATGATAAATCAGAAAGATATAGTACAATATTATGATACTAAAGAGACACAACACAATGAAATTAAGCTGAAAAAGTGGCAATAATATAAAATACAATAGACTGATCATATAAGGGGGGCAATATAACCAGAATCTATTGCCAATTAAGTAGTGGGAGAGATTTCACAACCAATGGTAAACAAATGCAAGAATGAGATACATAAGTAATTTAGTAAAAAGAGAGAACTAAAATTTGTAGATAAGGGTAGCATAGCTATAAATTGAGAATAAACCCAGCAGGAAATAAAATATAGTTTCCTATCAAATGTTGAGACTCCACATATTGCATTTGACTCCAATACTTTTGGCAAAAAAATATGCATAATAGCATAGTAATTGTTATAAAGATTTGAAAAAAATTTTGCTTTGTTATTCCTAATATTTTCATAACAAAACCATAATTATGCACAATGTAAGAAATTAATTGCATCCATATCTTCAATGACTCCTTTTTATGTTGAACCATAAGAATTTAGGTGCCAAAACTTTCCATCTAACAGTAAACTGAGTGATGGCTCATAAAATTGCATATTGCTAAACCAGATTGCAATGATTATAGAAAACTCACAAAAATCAGTGTGTACATATATGCACCAGTTGCAACTGGAAGACCCAACACAGAATTACCCTCAGGTAGAGAACGAAGCTGATTAACACTGATCCCTATGAGAAGAAGCGCAAGTGCCTCCCACTGTACAAAACAGAGGAAGAAATTCATTCACAAAATAATAAAAGGACGATCGCCATGATGCAGTATGTGTTTTGGACCTTTAAGCTACCTGTTTTATCAAATATAAGTTAAACAGTTCTCCAAAATAAGCATTCAACAGCAAAATAACATTTAGGCTTCTCAGAAGTCAAAGAGATGGAGTAATATAGGTGTAATAAACTTTAACTTGCCTGAATTACGGAAAATCGCCTCTTCATTATCATCTTTAACAGGAGGGCAATTACCAAGACCTGAAATTAGTTCATTCAACAAGAAAAAAGAAAGAACATCACAATATCGTTTATGTTGCCAAAAGGTTCAGCAATTTTTATACTATTAAAAAAACAACAAATGGTGAAAAACAGGATAAAAGAACAAGCATTGCAAACTCAAGCAAAAGACTTGATGAAAGTTGTACAAATATTTACTAAAGAAAATTGGATATTAAGACTAATAAAATGGATAAGTACCTATTATTCCATAACATTAAGCTTAATAAGTTGGGATCATCTAATTTCATGCCAAGGCTCCAATGCTATGTTCTTCGTATATGAGACTAATTGTATTCTCACTTGTATTGAAATAATCTTTCTCAAAGGAAAGCCTCATCCATATTTCAAACACTGAGAAACTTTGAATCTTCTGACTAAATTGAGTTTATCATATAAAAATCATCACCAAAACTAAACGCCTTATGCAAATTTCCTATGGAGTCACTAATCTTTTCTCATAGATAGCCAATTTATAACTATGTGTAAGTCACTCGGTCCAAAACTTGATCAATTCAAAATAAGTTTTAAAATACCATCAAGTCAACATACTCAAACACATTGAAGCACCCTAAAAGTCACTTAAAACTCTTGAACCTTGTTCAAAATCAAATAAACCACCTAATTCCAACAAAAGCTCACTTGGATAGTACAATGGAATTATTATGATGCCCCATTGTTGAGCCTATCACATCATTGGATAGAAATTCATCAACCATGAGCATAAGCATGAGTAGGAGACAAGTAATAGATATAAAGACTCCAATACTATGCTCATTTTCTAATGTGGATCTAAAATCCTACTCTCTCATACTTAAGCAATCAAATCTTAAATTGAAATAGTTAAAAGACAATTGAATCACTATACGATCAAAGTAACCCTATTAGCTTGATTGCCAAAGATCAATGTTTGCTTCTCAACAAATCAAAATGTATAATAAAAACATATTTGTAGCAAACAAACTACCAACTCTCCACAAAAAAACTCAAAAACACGCTTTTTCTTCCTCATCAATAAGAGATTTTAGCAAGTCACTAGCTAACACTTTGTAAATTTCACCTTTAATAGACCATTTTTCAGTCCCTCAAGCCAACAACACAAACACCAAATTCATTAAAAGCTCATGATTTTTAGTAGACATGTGAGAACTCACAACATAAATTGAAATGACCATTTGGTTATGATGTACCTACCAAACTCAAACACTCACAATCAAATCTTCATAAAATGTTAAAAGAATATCTCCCAATACTGAGGGAGAAAACTTCCATTTTTCAGTCCCTCAACCCAACAAGACAAACACCAAACACATTAAATGCTCATGATTTTTAGTAGACATGTGAGAACTCACAAAATAAACGGAAATGACCATTTGCTTATGATGTATCTACCAAACTCAAACACTCGCAACCAAATCTTCATAAATGGTTAGAAGAATATTTCCCAATAATGAGAGAAAAGACTTCCATTCAAGCTCGACAAGAATATGGAACCTAGTCATGACACATTAGAGCATTAAAGCTTGCCTAAGAGATCATGGGAGAACCTACTATGAATATAAAGATCATGAGGACTTAGCGATAAGAACCAAATTTGTCTCCAATACTAATTTACCAAAATTTGAATCCCCGAAAAATAAGATGCCACGACCTGGACCCATGTAACCAGATGTGAGCCACGATTAGGTGATGAAGTCACAAGGCTTGTAGCGAGAAGTGTGAAAATAATAACCAGATTTTGGAAATCAAATCACAAGATGATTAACGAGAAGAGAAAATTAAACAATTTGATTTCATAATCCAGGAAAAAAGTGATGAAAAAAACCAATCAAAAGATTAAGACTGTATCTAGAATCAAAAGAAAACATAATATGCTTTATAGGCATGACAATGGTGACCATAAGACGAAGCAAGTGAATATCAATTGATCGAACAAGTGAATGAGCAAGTAGATAGTTGTCATTTTTAGAATAGGGTTATTGCAAAAGAAATAATACATCATCACATGCAATTGTTGCAATTCGAGCATTACATCAGAAGATTTGAAATTCAGCAATCCATGGGTTAGCTAGCTCCAATGCTAATCCAATTGGCCAAGCCTAGTAAGGCTGGTTGGTCAGCTAATCACAAATATGTTAAGGCTTGGTGCAAAGTATAATGCTTCTAAAAAGCTTCTTAATAGACTTGCTTAGCTGAAATCTATTCAAGAGTAGAAGAGAAGGAAAAAAAATGGAAGTTTCTATGATGTCAAAGTCAAAAGGGCCTAAGTATAGATAGAGGCCCTTATTGGCCAATGAAATCATTCAAAAATCAAGAATCAGTTATTTAGTATTACTGTTTATACTGTTTATAGCTTAAAACTCTTCTTTCACCTTCCAAAAAGGGTACTTGCTTCACCAACCAAGATGTAGATAATCAAAATCCACTATAGAAGACGAAAAATTTTCCACTATGATGTCACTAAGACTATATAAACCAAGTCTCTAACAAAGATGAAAGAAAGATTTTATCATAAAACCCAAGTCTCTTATAAATTTACTAATCAGTAATCAAGCTAGACTCATATTGGAAATAATATCTAATAAAAAGGATTATTTGATTCATTGTGAGCAATTTGTGATAGTTTTTGAAATAAAATTGATAATGTTATGTTAGTTGAGCTGTTCTCAATTTTCACTTTGCATGTGATTTCATGTTTCTTTGGTTAGACACAAAAGCATATGTCCAACTTACAATATCGTATCTAGATTATTTTATTCATATTTACAATTAAAAAATAACCTTACAATGACAGAATATACACATCCATACTTCGTTAGTGCATTCATCATATAATAGATATGCCTCCTGAGGTCATTGATCCTTCCAAACTAAGCTAAAAACTCATCTCATGTTGATTACTTTTTTTTTTCTAACTCAATTTAATGAGCTCAAGATATTTATGAAGTCATTATTATTGCAATCAGTAGAATAAGAAGAAAAAGAAAAAGAAGTTTAAAAAAATCAAGCTAGTCAAATAGAGTTCATTTGAGCATTACTCCCCATCCAATTCAAACCAGAATTGTGGGAACCTCAACTTGTGCATCTAGTGTTCGCAATAACTCGATTCTAGCTTAAACTATTAAATCCTTTTCAAAAGTGAGAAACTTTCCAACCTGGTTTTGGAGACCTCGCAAGAGAACTACAAGTTACAAATTCTTACTTCCTGTTGATAAATTGCACTCTTTTTAGGTACCCTAAAAATTTTTATTTATAGCTAAGACATCTCAACTCCAAGTGCTTTACTTTTCAATTCGCGTTACTCAGCATTAAGGATTTCAAGTAAAAGGTGATTTATGTGACAAACTTCTTCTCTTATTTTCTTCATATTCTTAACACTTTTAAGAGATTTTACTCTTTAAGAGTTATAACTTGTGCATATCATGAATAATATGCCTCTTAAAATCTATTTTATTTAGATTTGAGGATCACAAGAAAAAATCTTCCAAGTTTTTTCATATTGTTCTATGACGATTGGTTTTCTCACCCAAGCCTAAAGTCTCTTAATACTATGTTAAGAAATATTTAACTCAAAAGTTTAACATTTTATACTACTAACTAAAAAGACAAAGACTTTGCTTGAGGCTAGTTTTTGCATGCATTAATTCTTGATTATATTACCTTTCATACTTGTGCTTTTCCTGTAGCAGCCTTGTAGGTGAATCCATGGTCCATCTCTTGTAATTTGTGCTATATTAAAGTGTTGTATTGCACCCTTATATGTAATGGACAGGGTTATTACAACATTGTAACCTGTAAAATAGCTTAGGACTTGCTCACTGGTGTGGAGTGTAGTACCCCATTGTGTGCATGGCGTTTAATAAGTCAGCCCACATTAAAAAGGACTTCCTTCCTCTTTGTGCTGGCCTAAAGTTCGGTTGGATTCAAAACAAGCTTGTTAGTAGAAAACTTTAGTAGGAGCCAGGTGGAGGAGAGTAGACTAGTTCAAGAGTGAAACCATTATCAATTGTTGTGTACTTTACTAGGACAAGTTTCTTTTTTGCATTACTCTACCAAGCATTTGATTCTACATCTTACATCTTTATCGCCCTTGCTACACCAATTGAAATGCAAAAAACATTAGAGGGTTATTTGTTTTGTTGACCTTTAAAAGTCAATTTTGAGACTTTCACAAGACGTGATGACCTTTTTGAATATTGCTAATGAATAATATTTATCAATTTGGATTGATAATTTTTTGTTGATATTTTATTTTATTGACTAACATGTGAAGCTATCCCACCGTTTAATTGGCCATAGATGACAGTCGATGTCAAAGGTTGACGAAGATGGCAATAGATAGTGATGGACAATAGTGGTTGTCAATTGTAATCAGTGATGGTAGAGGCCAGCAATGGCCAATATTGGCAGTAGTAGACAACGACAATGGTGGCAGTCCATGATGATAGTGGCAATGATTAGCGGCAGATTGCATTCAATGGTGGTTTGTGAAGAGTGAAAATCAATAATGTTCAATGGCTATGGTTAGCTCTAATGATGGTACAGTTGATGGTAGTGGCACTTAACGACAATCAATAAGCAGGTTAGGGATGGCCAATGGTGATCAATGATGGCAGCAATTGAAATTATCAATGGGAATGGTCAGTGACAATGGTGACAATGCACTCGGGATGCGGAGTAATCTGCAGTCAATAGTGGCAACAGTCAACTATCAGTATTGGCAACGATCAATAATAATGGTCAGCAAAAGTGGTGGTCAATGAAGACCATGGTCAGCGAAGGCCACATTTGATGAAGGTTGCAGATGTGGGAGGCAATATTTAAGGGAGACAATGACCAGCAAGGTGGCCATTGATAGCAATGGTCAATGGTAATGGTTAATGGTAATGGAGATTGGAGGCAATTGGCAACTAAGGATAGCGACTATTGTTGCTTGAATTAAGTAGATGTCGCATTCCCAACTCCAATAGTTAACTTTGCTAATTTGCACAAATACTTGTACAAGCAACACAATGACTTACCCATATTTAAATTATTCTAAAATTCAAACCACAAATGGCCAAATTTACCAATGCATATTCTCATAAACGTGCACGTGTGTATGTGTGTGCATATGTGCGTGTGCCTGTTTGTGTGTGTGTGTGTCGAACATTAACATCATCATAATCTTTAAAAAAAATAAATGAATAAAAGCAATCATCAAAAACTACATTAATGGAGCAAAGAATAAAACTGTAATAATTTAGATAAGCTATGTGCAGAATTTGCACAATAAAATAATAAATACATACACCAATGATAATTCTGTTTTAAAAAATAATACCTTGAGGTTGCTCAACATTTTAACAGTTGCAGGATTGAAGTACAACTGTAAAAAATGCCCAGCAGGTTAGTGATACCTTATAGAAATAAAAGGGAAACACATATACACACCAAAATGGGTTGTACGGCAGTAAAGCTAAATAAGGAATAATAAATTGCACCATCTTTAAGTTCTCTACAGACTAAATTTGAAGTGCCTAAAATGCCATAGAATTAATAGGATATATACCTGCATAATGAACTTCAAATAGTTATTGATGGCATATAAAAGAGCTGGAACAGCAAGAAGAGCATTATTTCGAGCTGCCTGAAGAAGAACAAATAATGAGACATGCATTTTATCTGGAACAAACAAAAGTGTTTCAATATTTTAGGTTTATGGCAAGTAAAATGTAACAGATTTTTGACAAAATTTGAAAGAACAAACATTACATCAATATTTTTCATAGAAAGCAATAAATTATAGAAAAAAGTTTCTCGTCACTCAAGATATGTTTAATTAATCTTTTATGGTTCACATGTAAAAAAGTTTAAAAGTTAGCTTATATCTGGCAAATGTTTGATTATAGTTAATACATCATGGATCAGCAATATATGACAAGTGTATATGACTTAATAGTTCATATTGTTATGGTATGAACCCTAAGATTCTAATAAAATGGACAGTAAAATGTCCACATGGCAAATATTACTGAGCATAATTTATGAATACTTTATGTGCATATTATATATGGGAATAAGTGTAGTGTAATACTTACGAAAGAATCAATTGACACTAGTATCATTGCATGTCAAAAATGGGATGATAGGAGATTATGAAAATTAAGGCTTCTAGATGAATCATGCTTTGCATGGACACATGAAAATTATTTGTGGGATTATATAAAAATAAGATTATTTGTGCATAGATAAGATTAAAAAAGTATGTTCATAAAAAATCATATTCTTCTTGTTCTTTTGAAGGTATCATAGAGTATTGCTACAACCACTATAATAGCATTGCTTAGACAAAAGGATGTAACTTCTTTCAAGTTCTAGTGAATATCATTCACAATGTAGTGATTTTTCTTGAACTAGTATTTTCAAGTAAATTTGTCTCTTCTATTCGTCTTATATCATTTTCTTTCGTTTTTTCTGTATGACTACTCTATATTATTGTTTTCTTCAATCCCATGTTGTGTATCCACTTGTTTTTGGGTACATAGTTGTTTACTATGGATAGATAATTGTAAGAGGTCTATCTTTGCAAGTATCTCAAGGAATTCATTCATCTACAACTTAATTCTTGCATTACCAATAGATATTAGAGCATGAAGATCTGTAGGTTTGTGTCATAGGCTTTCTTATTATAAGTTAGTCTTAAGTTGTTTTTTACGGAGAAAAAATGAAATACAACAAAACCAAGATTGAAAGGATTCGAGAACAAGTATTTTGTTTTCGAAAGATGTGGATAGAAAATCTAATCTATCAAAATAATTCATATCTATCACTCTTTTGATAAAAGTCCAAGCACATTAAATGGGAAGAATGGGACTTACTTGATTATCGAGCGCTAAAGTAATGCAACTCACTTTAACCAAGAATGTAGCCTTGAATGTTGACTACTATTGAGAACTTAATGAAAGCTTTTATATGACATTGATAAGTAGCCCTTAGCATCAAAATCTAAGGATAGTGGAGGGAACTCGGTGACAGATCATAATAGTGAGTTTAATGTGACAACTACAAAGTTGAACTCAACAGAGATGGACTTTAAGGACAAAATAAAAGATTTGATCTTGACGTCATCCATGCCTAAAAGTTGCAATGCAACAATTACTGCAGAATGCAGTGCTATTGATCATAAGAAGGTAAAGCTACAAGAGATATAAGACTTAATTCTAGCTAAAGACATGAGTAAAGAGTTAAGAAAATTGTCTAATTCTATCTTAATCACAGAATGCAAATGACATAGTATACAATGTGAATATACAAATATAAATATGCCAAAATTCAAAGTGTCATAGTGTGTCATGACTAACGGAGCTTGTGCGCTAGAATAGAGACCCAAAGAGACATTTGACGGAAAATTGTCAAACTCTAAAAAGAATGGATGGTCAAACCAAGGAAGGTAATGTGTTCATCATAATAAACAAGAATGTAGAAATACTCTAGTGCTAAGTTTTAATAATCTAATTGAACCATGGATTCTTAAATCAAAAGCATCATTTCATTCAAAGTCATGTAAAGAGTTGTTATACCCTATATATGAGAAAATCATAACAAATAGGGCTTTGCTGATAATGAGTCTCTAGATAGTATGGAGAAGGGAGATCTTCAATGGTGCATTGATGGTTACTCATGGTAAAAAGAATGGAACTTTGTATTGAAAATCCCCGTTTGTGGCTTGATCAAGTGAGCAAGATAAGGAGATTTTAGTGCAAAAGGATCATATACTAAATTTAAAGTTTGTAAAGCTCAACATATGGGAGAAATATGTTGTTAAGAAGCAAAGGCGGGTGAGTTTCTCTAACATAAGTTGGGATCTTAATTTAGACATGCTAGATCTTATGCATATAGACAATTGAGAACCTACTTCAATGTCATTATATTAGTCCATAACAAAAGTTTGGATCTACCTTCTAAAGAACAAGTTCGATATCTTCAAGACTTTCAAAAGATTGAAGTATGAAATCAATGAATTCCTCCAACACTAGAAAATTAAGCAAACGTTCACAACAAAATAGTCGTTGAACATATGAATAAAATTCTACGTAAGTGTGCAAGGTGTATGACATTGTATGCCATACTACTCGAGCCATTCTACATAGATTTCTTAATATGATAGCATGCTTGCACAACAAAGGACTCTCAATGGCACTAAATTTTAAGTTATTTGCAAAAGATTGCACATATAAAAAAGTAAAATCAAACCACTTAAAGATGTTTAGATGTCTGCCTTACACATTTATTGAATCGAAACAATAAGACAAGCTTAACACCAATATTGTACAATGCTCTTTAATAGATTTGACAAACATAATTTTTAAAGCTGCTCATGTGATCATGTATGATGTGAAATTATTAAGACATGTGGCTATTTTTTATGAAAAACAACTACACAATAACTTGATAAGAAAATCATTCAAAAAGTAAAGATTAATACACATATGAAGAATTCTCCACTCAAAACATTTAAGGCATTGTTATCCATTGATACAGAAGCAAGGATTCCATATATAAAAAGGAGTCGAGACACAATGACTTCATCTATAACTCCCATGTAGAGGTCCAGCTATTGCTCTAAAGAGATGTATATTGCTTTTCTAAGGCTATAAAAGTTGAAGATTCTCCTAAGTGAGAATTAACAATGAGAGATAAAATTGTATCACTTAAGAAGAATAGTATGAAATAGATGACTATGTTATCAAAAAGAAGAAAAGCCTTTCAAAATACTATCAAATGAGATTAATGAAGTGTAAGTAGTGCTAAGAGCAACTACTAATCAAGGGCTTTTAGTAGAAAAAAGGAAAATGACCACAATAGGATACTCTAATCCAAAATAAAGCTCACATATTTTTGAGCTTAGTACAAGGATGATTTGAAACCTAAGATTTTTTTTCTCTATAATGACTAGGAAGAAAAGATTTAAATGATACGACCAAAAACACTTCCAAATTATAGGAAAAAAATAATATAGTATGTAGTCCCAAGAAGAGTTTTATGGTCTGAAACAAACTCCCAACTAGTGATATATATTATTTTATATGTTCATGCATAGACATAATCATATATGGAGTGGAATGAATCAATATAACATAATTTTGCTCAAGTAATACGCTAATTATGGTCTCAAGCATGGAAAATATCAATGACCTAAAAAAATAGTTATCAAAAGAAATTGAAAAGAAAGATTTATGAAACTCTAAGGTTATCACAACAAAAAATATTCCCAAGCTTATTAAAGGACAATCTAGTAAGTCATTTTGATTTAACCTAAGAACAATCATTGAGTACACAAAAAAGTGGGAGATCATGGCAAAAATGACACTAGTGTGTATTATCGTTAGCACAAGGCTGAACATTGCCAAGCAGTAAAAGTTCTCAGCCCTGATATGGTAAATCTAAGACAAAAGAATTAGAATATAATCAAATGATTTTTCTATTATCTAAAAGAAAAATCAAATATAAACTTATGTTTCAGAAGGAATGATTTAATTTAAAAGGTATATTGATGCTAATCTTGAAGAAGTGTACATAGCCATTAAAAATACCACCCGTTTATTATTATTAAAGGTATAATAACACGTTAGATGTCATGACTTCAGAATAACTCAAAACATACTCTAAATGAAATAAAGGCGCAACATGACTACACCTAATTTAGTAACAACTCAAGTGTTGTATCACAAAGAAACCCTTATTTCATTTAATGAAGTATCATTACATCAAGAATTTGATTGATGACTAGAAAACTCTTGATAAAAAGAGCCAAATAATTATATTAATAAAGGTAACTACCATCGATAAACTAAAACTTTGTTACAACTCAATTAGAATGGGTACAAAATAAAGAAAATGCATGTTGCAATGAATGAGAAAGATTTACTTTTAAAGTACTTCATCTATTAAATATAATACATTTTTAATGAGAGAAATTTATGATATGGAACTTGATCTAGATGTGAAAGTTGACACAAAATGGATGGTGCGATATCCTTATAATCGATTTTATTGGGAATAATTTATGAATGCTCTGTGTGCATATTACGAACAGGTATAAGGGCAACATGACACTACAAGCAACTTCCAAAAAGCGCAAATACTATAAAAAATATTTAATGAAGCACCACATAATAACACTAGCATGACTTTCTAAAAAGTGGGCCAAAAAGCAATTATGTTAGTAGGTATGCGGCGACTAAAGTTTGTCCATAAAGTGTGCTTTGGACAAGTGGCAACAACTTTTGGGGACTATATAAATAAAATTATCTATTTGAAGAAAAAACAAAGAATTGCTTGCACAAGAAAAAACCTCAAATTTCTTCCATTCTCATTAAAGACAAATGTGGAGCATTATCACAACCATTATAAGAGTAAAACTTGAAGAGAAGATTATAACCTACTTTAAGTTTTAAAGAATATCTTCCAAAACACAACCATGGTTTGTCTGAGTTTGGATTTCACAAAAATTTGTGTCCTCGATTCTTTGCATGGTTTTATTTTATTTTCTTTATTTGAATGATTTGTTTTTTTACTCTCTTCAAAATTTGTATCTGCTGATTTTGGATGAAATATGATTTATCGTGTCAACAATCAAGCCAATGATATTCACCTCTATAATGGTAATATTCCAAAAATCTCAACATTTGGTTAAGAAAATATCACTTGATCACTAGCTTATGGTATTTGAATAGTACTAACAATTCAATTTAAATCATCTTTCAAAAATTAACAAAAAAAGTCAATCAAGATAGATGAAAAATTGGGAAAAAGCAAAGCAAGAGAACAGCACATCATAGCCACATGAACTTATTCATGAAAACATCCACCATATTAAAGTACAAAACAAAGTACAATTTAAAATGCAGGGTTAGTCAAAAATCAATCTTACATGGAGTGCCTTACAAGATAATGTTAAACTATTCCCATAGAATGTAAATAGCTAGCATCAATTGGATCTATGCTTCATGCTATATTTTCTTACAATGTCGTTGAAAAAGATAAATATTATGTTCATTATGCAATCTTATTGCAAGACAATGAAACAACCCATCTTATAGTTTCCCTTGGACATTACAAGTGCCAATAATGGTTTCATCTATAAGCTTTATTTGAAGCTATTCAATCATCATTATGAAGAATTCACTAAAACCAAGTGTAATGCCTGAAGAATAATGCAATCCAACAAAAGTGGTATATGGGAAAGATTTTGTCATGTCTAGACTATCTCACAATTAAGGTTAAAAAGCATGCCTCCTCTTTTCCCCATGTTCACTTGTTTATCTTATCCTATCAAAAGTGGAACTGAACAATGTGCTCCACACAAAAAAATACATGTCTAACACCCACCATACAGTCCCTTACTTTCTAAAAAAACCCTAAAACTCTCAATAGCCAAGGGATAAAAAAATCAACAGCATATGTTTCATTCTTATGTTTTACTTCTACAATGGATAAAATGTTTTCAAGGCATCAATTTGTGTTGGAATCAATCCCAAATATATCATAATATTCAATTGGCAAAGCTTTTACAAAGTTGCTTATCCTTATCTGCCTACTTAACACTTGTTTTGATTATGCGGCACAACAATATTTCCAAATGGAACCAACAATTGTACAGGATTAGGTCTTTCTTTTATACATAATCACTATCCTATTCTTTACCTCTTTTATCACATTTTTGTCCACCATTATCCTTATTATATATAAGAGAAAACTATAATCTCACATTGAAGTTAAACATTATTGTTAAATTTTTAATGTGGAATAAAGGTGACTTCTATTTATAGGCTTAAACTTTTGGATTAATAAATATTTACCTAAAGATATATTAAGCATAATTTTAACCCTCACATAAAGTTGCCTCTCTTTACAAATGATTGCAAAGTCAAGTTTGGCTTTGATTAGAGCCACTTGTGGTAAAGAATTAAGTGATTCACATAATCATAACTACCATGGCTCTAGCCTCCTCCATGATGGTTAAGAGCTTTTTTGAGCACCATGCTACCCATACATAGATGAGCATGCACTTTGTATGATACTTCATGCTAGAAAAGTTTATATTTGTCTCTCAAGGAACCCAAGACTTCGAAGGAGAAGCTAATGTTCAACCAACTAAACTCAGTCTAGTGATCGAAGCTTTAGGCTAACGATGGCAAAGTAATTAAAGTGTAATGTACATATAACAAACAAGTGAATTTCGTTGGCATTCATGATATGTTGCATGACACCCATCTTAGTTAGTCAAGACAATATTAGAGTTAAGCAATGATACATAATATGGATGAAACTCTTATTTAAGAAGGAAATTGTTGAGTATAAATAAAGGAAAGGTATAGTCCAACTCTTGATGTTGAACGTAGTACTTATGTCATTATATATAATTAACATAGCCTCTACTCATATGTTTAAGCCTTTGTTCTCTAGCATTTTTCAATAGTATTTGTTATGAGAAACTACACTATAGAATCTAATGTCAACCTAAAAACAACCACCTCACTTGAGTGGAAAATTGTGAAGTAATCAAACAATTTTGTCCCATTGGATGTTGAACATAGCATGTCTTAATATACAAAAAAGATGACCGTCTCTTATAAGCTTAAGTTTCTAAGTTGATAAGTAATCCTTTAAGGGTATGTTTGGTCAATTTTTGAACCCCCATGGAGTTGTTTCACATGACAAATTCCTTGAAATTTAACAGAAACAAAGGCCACACAAAAAACAGCACACAAGTATGATAATAAAGGAAAAAATAAGACAATATCTAAATTTTGCATAGTTCAACAAATGAATTACTACATTCATAGAGCAAGAAGTTTTAAGAACTATTACCAAGATCAAGTACAAATCAAAGCAAACAAAGAAAAAATCAAAATCCTCTACCAATATCCAAAAGACAAAATAAAATTATTTAATAAGACGGAGGTTTTATCTCACATCAAAATTTAATCAAAGTCGCCACTTAATAGCTATCTTCATCTTGCCAATCTATCTATCAAGAATCACAGCCGGAAGCCCATAAATAAAAATCCAAATCATCTTCAAATTAAAGTTCAAAGATCTCCAATTCAAAACTTTCATGTCCATCAAAACTTGGATTATACCTTATTTGTGCAAATCTAGACAAATCCAATTCTATATATTTGGATAATCTTTTGTATGGGAATTTGATCAACTAAATCTTATAATTACCTAAACAAATTAATGGATTATTGATCCATATAACAAATTCCTCAAAACTCTCCTCAATATCTTGGTAGATATTGACCATGACTCGATCAATCTAATTAACTATATTTGCTTTACCAAACCAATATAACTAACTTTTCCTTTTATTTTAAAATTTACTAAAATAATATTAAAAAATTTTATTAGCTTTTTGCTTTTCTCTTGTTTTTCTTCATTAACTTCAAATGATATACATTGGTATCTTTGATATGCGCCTAAGAAATCTATGTGCCAAGGTGCACAAATGCCTTTCCAATCTCTACTCTATCACCAAAAGTTCAAAAGCTAATCACCATTGCAAATTAACCAAAATTTTATCACTTGAGATTATGCATGATTTATAGAAATTTTGATGTCACAACCCAACCTTATTATGTCAATGTATTGCCTTCTTTTGGCCATCCCATACCAGTAAAAGCAAATTTAGTCTTGACAATTTTGTCTGGCATCTTAGGTTCATTATCTTATATAGGATTCAAAATTTTTCCTTCCCTTTTATAAGATTATTTATTCTTATACTTCACCTAAAATCTTACTAGTAACTATATTTTGTCGAATGATTTCTCTTATAGGACATCAATCTACTATTATCCTTGACCTCTTCAATCCCACATATCATAAGAGCACCAATTTTTGTTTAGTTTGTCCTTAAATCTCATCATAAGTAGAAGTTATCTTTTTGATACTACAACATCTTATTATGTAAAGATATTGTCCTACTTTGACTAACAACTTAGCATGTCAACATTTAAATACAATGAATAGTAGACCAATATAAATAAATGTTGCTTTTGATTCAATAGCTACTACACATAAGTGTAAAATCATGTAAATTACATAAAAACATCAACAAAATAAATCAAGGAGTTTTTACCTGTAGAAAACTTGCAAGTGAAAGAAGAGGTTTCTCTCCAATCTTTTGCCTCCTGGCCTATAATATACCATAATTGTTAGAAGGCTATTCATTCTACTACAGACATTTATTAAACAAAATTGAGCAGAAAATCATAAAAAAATAGAACCATTTGCTGTTTTACTTTTAGAGAAGCAGATCAATTTATGAAATTTCCATAATAACTGTGTAACATTTATAGAGAAACTAGCAACAGACCACTTTAGTGATGCAATGAATGGAAATGAATATTGGACAGGTGAGACCAACTTCAACTAAACTTCTCCTTCTGTTACATTCAAAACAATTCTTGCTTATAAACCATCCATGATAAACATTTTTATTATATTTGAAGTAACTTCTAGTAGACTAGATTTATGACCACGGAGCAAGCATGCCATTAATAACAATGAAGAGATAGTGCCACAATACCTTCAACAACATAAAATCTGGTTCAGTATTAATGTATACCATGTCATGAAAATATGCACTACAACTAAAAATTTAAATAGTGAATTTCATAAATTTCAAGCAGAATAAAAGGTAATGGTAACAACCTGGAATAATAGCATGATGATTGCAAATAGGACTTTTGCAGCTTCTGTCAAAAAGTTTACGCTGATGGGACTAAACTTAAAGCTTCCATCCACCTTAGACATGTACACCAGGATAGGCTGGAAGAATTGTCCAAATGATTGTCAACATATGAAAATTAGGTTTGCATGTAAACTTATGCAGGTAGCACAGATAAGACAGATACCTACTTCTTTTTCAGGAAAAGCAGAATTGTACATCAATAATTTTCACAAAATCATGCGCATGAAACAAAAGGGATAAATAATTAAGACAATTCCACAAGACTCTGGCCAATATGCATTCACCAGATGGCTTTGATGAGAATTTGGCAATCCCAAACATGAATTAAAAATTAGAAAGCTACAAAAAAAATTGACTGCATCCTAACACTTTAGCAGCATTTTCCTGACATGTAATCTGGCTTAGCACTTTGCTCTTTAATAAGTTGAACCACAGATCAAAGTATAAGGCCTACAACTGCAACATAATAAGCCCATTAACATCTTAACTGATATTAAAACACATCCAATATATCTAACAGTTAACCATGCTGGGTAGAAAGAAACATTTGAAACATAGAAAATGGCCTTAGAACCTTGATTTTGCTTTATCATAAATACACCAAATTATGTAAAAATAAGATTGTGATATTGGTTATTGATCTTTCATTCAAAAAATGTCATAAGCATTGTTTGAAAGGAGAAACAAACAAAATAGAAATATGGTATTGATTACTCTAACTTCATATAAGCATTAACCACAGAAAATAGTATGTTCAATGCTATTAACAATGAATATGATGACATATGAGGGTTGAGAAAGTTATTTATCGCTTTTACCTGTAAGCCAACCAAGATGCAATCACCAATAACTAGGAGAACATTCAAAGCTCGATGTTTTGAGGACAACTTGCTTCTATGCTTATCATATGCCCTTGACACAGTTCTGGCACTTGGGGAAACCAATTTAGAATGACAAACACTGCATTCCAGCATCCCGTTTTTTGGCATCCTATTCCGCACTTGTCCGTTTAAAACGAACAGTACAACAACTATCCAAGAAAAAGATCTTGTAGCTGCAAAACCAAAATTATAAAAAGCAGAACAATGATTAGTTGAATAAGCAACAGAAACTACAATAAGCAAAAAGTCCACTAAATGGGATCAGCTAAATGATTAGTTGAATAAGCAACAGAAACTACAATAAGCACAAAGTCCACTAAATGGGATCAGCTAAATGAATCCCTTTACACCAACCATAGTGCTGCATCCATTAAAATCCCATTCGTAGTTCATGGTTGATAAAAAAAAAATACAAATCAAGTTGCTGTTCATGAACTGCCAATGGAAAACTTAAATAAATTGTGAGATCCCAAATTTGACTAGTACAAAAGACGGTTCACTTAAGCGAGATCCAATCTTCAAAGCCTAATAATCCCTTGCTCTACAATCAGATATCATCATAAAAATATGGTCGTTCATTTGGCCCACTGGAAACCTAATTCGGACCGGCTTCTTCAGGTAAATAAAAAAGGTGCGGATCTTACAGCAAACACCGTTTATAAGTGTTTGAATCCTCAACAAGCGTTCAATTATCCAAAAGTGTCGCCCTATAGCCTACTCAGAAAGCTTCAAAACGGAACACTTGATTAACACGCTTGCATTTGCCATAACAAAAAAAAAAACGCGGATCCACGGCAGGTCCACAAACTTGATGAAAATTCGGGTAAAGAATTATGGCATTCCTTTCAGTATAATGGAACTGTGTTAAGAAAATGTGCAAAAAGAATCTAGATCGCTCCAAGTGCTTAGAAACCAAACAATTTAATGGAGTTAGACCAAACAGCATACTGATGATGATGAAACATAATGAAAGAAAAAAAACTTGCATATTCGAGATCGAAGTACAAGTAAAAAGCAGATCGGAATCGCAGATATTCTCACCGCTCAGCAGACAGATCCCGAGAAGAAATCTGAATTAACTGTGGCAGATCCAGATTTGAGAAGGAAGCAACAGTATCCTCTGCCAGCGAAACCTTTCTAAGCTACTCTGAGCGCATAAACTTATAGGAAATGAACCAAGAAGGAAGCACAAGAAACAAAGAATTGCAGGCGCAGATAGAGAAATAGAAAGAATAAGAGAGAGAGAGAGAGAAGAGAGAGAGAGAGAAGAGAGAGAGAGAGAGGCAGGGCCGGAATGGGAATATTCGAGCTTCAGGAGAATTGTTAACGTGTTGCAGTTTTTTATAGGTCCTCGCTTGTGCCTGGGGTTTTATAGCTCACCGGACTCGTAAAGCTAAACTCAAAAGGTCAGGTCTTGCTACCAGCCAACCTCGCTTTACCGGAATCTCCCCCACTGGGTTGCCCTCTTCGCCCACAATCTTGCATTTCTTCTCTTCTCAAGCAATTAGTTGGGGGAAAGAGGTTGAAAAAAATATGATGATATATCTTTGTGATTCGTAGTCAATTTCCTTTTATATTAAAAATAATTAAAATTTAATAAAATTGAAAAAACATAAAAGAAAAAAAATGAAATGTCGTATCAAGGCTGGAAACAATAAGAACTTGAATTTTTAAAAGCCATTAAAGCTATTCAGATTTGGGCACCAATATAATAATTTTGGGTTGAAGGATTATTATAGTATTTCAATAATTTGAGATGCTTTGAGGAGTAATGAATCTTAGTAGATATATCATTAGGTTTATATGTCATCAACATCTTTTTCATACTTTCTTATAAAAATTCTAATTACTATCTCACCTTCACTAATAACATCTCCAACATTGAATTTTACATTTTTGTTAGTTAATTTCTCTTTTGGTCATCTCATTGTTAACCTCGATAATGATTATTTTAATAAGATAATTTGTTATTCAAAACAATCTTCTAAAAGTAGATTATTTGTTATCTAAATTAGCATGTCTTTAGAAATACTGTTAAAAGATATATTATTATAACTATTCAAAATAACATTTTTCAAATACATCCAATTTGATTTAATAAATATTAAAAATGTCTAATCTTATATTCAACTTTAAATGAGAAATGAAATGAAAAATGATATGTTAAAAGAGTTAAAAAAAAATTATAAGATTTCTTAAAAAGAATGACATGTTTTTAAATAAATATAAAAAAGATAATATTTATGTTATTATTTATATATTTATTATTTAATACCAATTCAACATATAATACAACCTAATTATGCTTGTTTTATAATCATATTACACACTTTTTTGTCACTATAATAATGATATTTGACTCGACATATTTTATGAGTTAACTTTTCAAATCATGATAACATATAACAAAGAACTTCATGAGAATATTGAAAAAATAGTTCATGGGCTATCTTATCTAACAATTGTTATTTTTCATCATTTTATATGAGTTGTTATGACAATTATTTTATATTTTACTATCATATTTTGTATTAATTGAGAATAACATAACACTTATTTTAGCTTAATATTTTTTGTTGTGATGTAAGAATATTTATTAAAAAGAATTTAGAGTTTTTTTAAATGATTACTTCCATTGTAATTTTTAGGTGATAAAAGTATTGTATCATTTTTGTTGTGTTTTTAAAAATAGTTTTTAAATTTGAGCATGAAATGAAATTTAAAATGATTTTACAATTATTTTGTTTAAAAAATCATTTTAATAATCAAAGGAAAATTGAAAAGAAAGAAATGATGTAGTACTGAACTTAAGAAAAGTGAGTGAGAAGTGACATCGTAGGCAGCTATTATATATCTCAGTTGAGGGGTAAATCGAATTTATATATAATGCTTTTAATTTGGAGCAAAATTGTTTGTTAGTCCTTTAGACGTTACAACGGTTGGTAGTTCCAATGTTAAGCATTATTTTGTTCGTGTACTTGCCTTCCAAATGATGTTGCAACTAATGTTTTTAGCATTGAGCTTTGTTTCCTTGATTTTTATGCCTTCCCAATAATGTTTATGACCAATAGATTTGTCACTAAATAGTAATTCCTTGGTGCTTTCGCGACTAAATGTTGTTTTGATTAATGGAAATGGCATTGAATGATGTTTATCTTATTGGTTTTGTCTTCCAAATTATGTAGTGGTTGAAGTTTTTGGCATTGAATATTATTATCTTATTGTTTATGCCTTTCAAATGAAGTTTTGGTTGACATTTTTATTTTCCTTTTTTCTCAAGTGAACCTTTAAACATTTTACATTAAAAAATTTTTAATTTGAATTGAGTGCATAAATAATAATATCATATTAGCACATCTCGCACATGGACATACCATATAAAGCATGCTTGTAATTGTGTGTTATGTATGATGGACAAAACCCTAATAATGTACATGAAACTAAATTCTAAATGGAATGAAGTTTAAACGTAAAATTGTTTTTAGATGTTTAGGTTGATCATGACTTGTCAAAAGACTCTTAGCTCACACCAAGGGCAAAATGACTATTTATGCTTGTCTGTGTGTTTGCATAAACCAACAATTATCATGCCTTTTGTAAATTTTTCCAACTAGATAGAAGATTAATAAAGTTTTGTAAAATTATAAGGTTAAGAAAAAAAGTTATAAGATTTTTAGACGTAAACAATCCTCCTCAATTGCATATCAAAGACAATAGCTTTTATTCATTCTATGAAGTTGTAGAAGCTATAAACAATACATTTTGCCATGACATTATCTTTCATGACAAACAAGATAAACATAGGAAGTAAAAAAGACTTAACTTAGGTTATTAAAAAGTTGAGTTTCATCCCCTTGGAGTGATTGGTGCAATTGTCTCTGGAATTATCCATTCCACAACATCTTTAATCCAATGTTAGCTGCTGTTTTCTCTGGAAATGCTGTAGTTATAAAGGTACTAGACTTGATCAATTGTTATGCTATCAGTTCTTAATTTTTGTCTTATCAACATGTTATTTATGTTTTCTTTAATTTTCTCAAGGTTTGCTTTGGTAATCTAATGCTCACTGGACTTTATAGTTTCCTTCAGCATATGTCTCAATTCTACTCCTATATGCTACATTCTGATAAGGATATGCCCCTTATGGTGATTAGTCTTGGATCCAGTGATGTTTGTAATGAAAAGATAACAATGAAAAGCTGTTAGTCTCTTGAATTTGCATAAAATAGTCAACATTAGTGTTGTGAGTATAAGAATATGATTGTTATAGTTTGTTATGCTGAATTGTAATCTGATTGCTCAAAATCTTATCAGGGTCTTAATTATGCTTAAGCATATAGGGGTTCACCTTTTGCATGGAGCTCCTGTAAAAGTTGTCTTCAGATTGGTGTACATGGCTTTGCTGATGTATGGGAGTAGTGTTCTTTTTTCAAACAGATCCCACATGGAAATGTGTGAATGCTATAAGCTGAACATTTTTTTATTCATGACTCTCAAGTGCACTTATTGATTAATTTATAAAATTTGACCTTCCTTATTATTTTGGTCATCAATTTTACGCGTGAGGGCCCAGCTTCATATATGCTTTTACTCAAAAGAGATATGAAACAAGATGATTTTTTATTTATATTTAGTTAAGTAAATAAAAATATTTTGATTAATAATCATTCACATCACAAAAACAATGGTCATAAGTATGTTAATACTTAGAACCTCTTAATAACAGTACAAGGCCTTAGACATCTTGTAGCTTCAAGCCACATGCATATTATCGATAAAATAGCCCAAAGAAACTATAGAACCACATATGTAAATTTGATCCATCTAAATTGTTGCAATGGAAAGGAAGATGAATGTGTAATGAAAATCAAATGATAATAAATGATTTCAAAGTAAATAAAAATAGTAGAAATAATATGTAAAAAGACAACCATCTTTCATGACTTCAATAAAAGATATGAATGTGACCATTTGTTGACTTTTTTTATACCAAAGGAGATGGTTCAATTATCTTCTTCCATGAATTCTATGTTCAAGATCAAAATTGTAAAACTTTGCTTTATTGAAAAGCCAAACACTTATCTAAACTAAGAAAAGAGGGAGTGTAAAATAGAAAGGAGAAGACAGAGCCATGAGGTTGGTTGACCTCCTTTAAGGGTTTTTCTTTGATATAGAATGTTGTACCCTCTTTTATTTGATGATGATGGTCATCACATATCTCATTGTAGAGATTTGGAATTTTTTTTCTTACTTGTCATGTTGCATGCATATTTGAATTCTCGCAATACTTGGGGGTTATTTAGATGGATTGCTAGTTGTTTTGACATGTATCAAGATTATATAGAACCTTAGTTTAGGCTATCATAATCTTGATGTCTATGTGGCCCAACATTCATGTCCTACATCAAATGTCATATGAAACATGACACATGAAACGTGTCACATGTCATATGATGCACTATGCATGATGCATGATGCACGACACATGTTGCACGCACATCACATGTCTCACTAAAGATCTCAAATGTACACCTATGTCATGTTCTGTAATTTTGCAACCGCATCAATGTTATCATTATTAATCATATATCAAAATTTAATGAATATCTTATGAAAGGATGAAACTAATGAGAAAGGCATTAGTTTGGTTGATCATGGACATAAAAAATAATATAAAGAGAGAGGGAGAGAAAAAAAGAGATAAAACTATCAGAGAAAAAGGAGACACAATTAGCAAGTCCCATTGATGATGATGGTGGCAAATAAAAGATCACAAAACTATTATAGGATTTGAGGACACGTTGGATTGATGACATTCAATAACAATTAAGACTGCAAAGGATGTGGTAGCAAAGCAAAAGAAGAGATATAATAACTACACTTAGAAGAAGAAAAATATAAAAGAAGGGCCCATATGTGAGCAATTGGTCATTTAATGATGGACCAATAGTTGAGCCCATGTTAGTTTCTAACTCTTTCGCTAAGGTGCCTTTTAGATCACATTTTTCATTACCATTACTTTATTATTAATCATTGACTAATAATTGTCAATTAGTGACTATAGGTTAGCAAAAGCATACAACAAGTAAAATAGTTGCCACAACTAAGAGTATGACAAGAGGGAATAATCGCAAAAAAAGAGATTGAAAGGAGAAGGCTTACAAAATAGTAGAAATCAATCAATGATTCAATGGTTTGGTGGCAAACAAGAGCTTACACAATTGTTTTGATGAACATCAACAATTAGCTAATTTGTGATGACTCTTAGGATAATAATTGACGATGAAATCCTGAGACTCGACAATGCCAGTAATCAGAATGCAAGAGGTGGTGACAAAAAACTAGATCTACAACATGAAGTCATCATAAATGGATGGGTGAGGAAGAAGGGGTAGAACGATTTTAAGTGGTAATATTGCAGTAATTTTTACATGATATTAATTGGCATTTGTATATAATGATAATACAAATCTTTGTTGTTTTGTTTAGGCAAAGATAACAATCTAAACCACTATATGGACATTAATCACAAATTTAGTTTAAATAATAGTTCTTTTTTATAATAATATGTAAACTATTATTAAAAAAAATGTTTAAGTAATTATTGTTCTTTTTATGATACAAAAAGTTGCTCTACTTCTCTACTATTCACAAATTCAAACATTTATCAATCTATGACTCTATTTAAAATATTTTCAATTCAACAAATTTTGTTAGAATATTTTTTATAATATAATTGAATATTTGACCATACTTTAAAAAATAAAACCTTTAATCCAAAAAAATAAATGAATAATATAAAGGACATAAAAAATAATTTTATCCATAAAAATAAATATTAAAAAATATTTTTTATAAAAAATTAAAAATATCATTTTAATCATTTCATAATATCAATCAATTCATTAAGTATTTGTCATCATCATATTAGTCAAATATACTTTTTCTTAATAACTCTTAAAAATAACATTTTTTTAGATTAAATTTTTATAAATAATTTAATGTTCACTAAAACGGATAATATGTAAACTATTATTAAAAAAAATGTTTAAGTAATTATTGTTCTTTTTATGATACAAAAAGTTGCTCTACTTCTCTACTATTCACAAATTCAAACATTTATCAATCTATGACTCTATTTAAAATATTTTCAATTCAACAAATTTTGTTAGAATATTTTTTATAATATATTTGAATATTTGACCATACTTTAAAAAATAAAACCTTTAATCCAAAAAAATAAATGAATAATATAAAGGACATAAAAAATAATTTTATCCATAAAAATAAATATTAAAAAATATTTTTTATAAAAAATTAAAAATATCATTTTAATCATTTCATAATATCAATCAATTCATTAAGTATTTGTCATCATCATATTAGTCAAATATACTTTTTCTTAATAACTCTTAAAAATAACATTTTTTTAGATTAAATTTTTATCAATAATTTAATGTTCACTAAAACGGATAAGATATGTTACCTAATTCTAAATAAAGTAGAGTATTTATGTTAAATTAATTCTCCACGGCATGCCGAATCAACGCTGCCATCTTTTTCCAACCATCAAATCAAAAACCTTTAATCAACTGCCATTTACTTAATTAATAAATCATGTAGACTTCTTAAAGGGCTGTTATACGATCAAACACCAAGCATGCGACGCATACCAGCAAATATTTCCAAAATTCACAATATATTATATATGTCACACAGCCTTCATTTTTTAATTTTTTTATTTTTTTTAAAAAAGGCAAACAACTATACACAACACATCAAGATCGTGAAGTCAGAGCCGTGCTCGCCCTTCCTTCTCCGGTCGACGGAGAAACAGAACCGTCCCCGGTCCAAGATCGTCCGAGTCGAGGATCTGCGGGTTGTCGTCGAGAATCGAAAGGCAGTTGCACTTCACGCTTATGGTCTGCAGAGTTTCTCCTTCCCTCACCACATAGATCTCCTCGCACCGCCCATCGCCGCTTCTCAGCGGCCTGCTAGCTTCGATGCCACAAACGGCGGCCGAGACCAATAGAAACACCGCGAACCAGACCGCCTCTGCCTTGATCCGCATGGTACTCGCCGGGGAGGAAGAGAAGAATAGACGGGACAGGATGAGAGGGGTTTTGCGGGTTTATATGAAGGGGAAGGGGGAAGCCCGGTTCGTGACGATTTGTTGGACGTAGGCAACCGTTGGAATTCAAATTTCGCATGCTTTGACCTTTTAATTTACTGACTTGTTCTTTGGGGTAAGCTCTCTAGAGAGTCCCGACGCGTGTGTTTCCTCTTAGTGGATATCAGACGATGTGACGATGTGACTTCAGAAAATTCTTGGAGTTGGGAGGTGGTTTAACTAACCTTGGAGAACTCGTCGTTCAAAAAATTAGAATATATTTATTTAATAACTTCAAAAAAAAAATAGTGGATAAGTATTGTGAATCACTGCCAATTTGTTCCATGTAAATGAGAAAAAATTCTAATAAATGAATTGCACAATGTTGATGTTAAATCGATGAGACAATAAGCTCAAAAGTAACTTCAAATATTATTTAAAAAAATCTTTTTAAATTTGAAGAATGTATTAATAAATTATAATATGTAAATTTTATAAATATATTTAATAGAAATGTTCTTAATCTGTTTAATTTTTGTAACATAGGAATTTTCTACAAGTTATGATAAAAATTGCTTATAAAATTTGACAATTGTAAAGGAAGAAATATGTTCTTGTAAAAATGCTTTGTTTTTTTTATATTTTTTAGTTATTGTATTGTCCGTTCTAGTATAGTTTTATTAAAATGATTTTTTAAAATTTTAAAATTTAAGAAAAATACTTTATATTAGTAAAAAAACTATAAAAGTTATTCAACATTTTTAGGATTTCTATATTTAATCATAAATAGAAGATCAGTCATTCTTGTCAAAAAATTGGAGAAACCATTTTACATAATATTGTCTAATTATCTATTAAAAATATTTATTTGTTAAAATATGTTATTGGTTCATTTTAAAAATAAAAATCATCGTAAAAATATGCCTAAGTTTGAGGATAGGATGGATGACAACAATCATAATTGGCAATATCTAGCTTCCATCAATGTGCTTTGGAAGGAAAAAAAATAACAATATAATTATAATTGAAGGAGAAAAAAATAAAAAAATACATAAAATAAAAGAATTTTTTACTCATAATAAATCAAAACTCTATATCGATTAGCTTCAGTTACTTTAAACTATGCTTTATCTTGCTCATTCAATATTATTTTGGTTATTTTTAATTTTTAGTTGCAAAAATATAAAAACAAATTCTTTCTTAAAAATTAAAAAAAAAACTTTTAACTGTTCTTGAACAAAAATATCTAAACCTAGTTTGCAAAATTTCAACATTTTTGAAAGTAGAATTAAAAAAATCACTTAGAATATTATTTTATTGTAAGAATATTCCTTCCCATAATAAAAAGACATCATCTAGTAAATCATGTCAATGGAGGCATTCAACAATGAGAGACGATGGTTAGTGGGTGACAATAGTAATGAATAACATCCAATATCCCATTAAATCACAGCAAAGGTGGCCAGCATCCACCAAGCAAGCCAAACAGATGGCTAGTTGTATTGCTTATTGGCCTTTAAGACGAGAAGGGGAAGACTTGAGTTGATATGAAAATTTTGTTATCGAAATTAGTGAAGTGAAAAAAATAATAACCCAATTATATAAGATTAAGTAGCTTTATTTATTTATCATGAACAAAATATCAATATAAAAAATCCCGAGTTATTGCGCACTTTCCATTTCAACTTTTCACTAGCCAAACAAATGCTTAGCTTTGAAAGTTCACAAAAAAATAGGCATGATGCTTTAAACATAGTGTATTCCAAGATTCATATGTATTTTAAAATACATAAATATATAATAATATTAGTAAGATTATAATAATACTTAATATATACCATTTTCGTGAAAATGTTAGCAAGAAAATATACATTTGCTCATTGGTAGTTTGGTTTCAAGCAAAAGAAGAGACAATTAACATATAAATTAGATTCACATAACATATTCCTATCACTTAAGCGTTAGATTTATTGTGGAAGAAATTCCATGAAAAGCAAAAAATTCATAGATAAGATGTCCAATTTTTTATTATTTGATGTTTACAAAAAATCACTACAATGATGTGAATTAATTGTTTCTTCTCTTATAATGATAAATTCTATACAACAATCTTATCCTTCGATTGCTAAATTAAGAACCATTTTTATGATTATAAAACTATTTAATAACATTTAATCTAAGTTTTCAAAGATTAGACAAATAAAGACTCCCTTATATATGATTTGTATTTTAATAATCATATAATTTAATTTCATATCCATAATTGTATACATACTACACAATTATCTAATGTTCAATCAAGTTATTCACAACTCAAAGCAACAATTTAAGTATATACCCTTACTATTCAATATTTATATGCTTTCATGATAGGTCACTCACTTCATCAAAAAATATTTATATATTTCTCTCACCTAAATAAGACACAATCATCTTATTGGTTTTGATTCACATTACTATCTCACTTGCATAATACATGTTCATCACTCATATTGAAAGAACAAAATGTACATGCATTTCATGTAAGTCTTTAATCATTCACATGCTATCAACAATCTACTTAATAAATTAGCAAAAACACATAATGTTTTTCACATAATACACGACATATAAGTATAAGATGCTGAATAATATAACTAGATAATTTCATATAAATCTAGGTCATGCTAACATATCAATTAATTACAACATCAAGCACGTGCATGAATAAAGATATGTTGAGATGCCTATACAAGGCTATGATTATCATGCATTAATAAATTAAATATAAGCAAATATAAATGTATCACATGCCTACCTCAACATTTTCATGTTGTTCTTTTTCACTCCTTTCCTAATTTATGATACTCCTTGTCGACTTTCTCTTCCCATATTCGATCAATTTTTAACTATCAAAATTGATTCTTGATTTTCTCCCTTTGCTTTTTCTCTTATCTTTCTCTTCCTCTCTCTTGAATTAGCTTTCACAAGTGTTGATGCCTTTTTAAGAATAATCGGCTTGCCCCTTCCTTTTCTCTCTCCTCTTTAGCTCCCTCTCACTTTCTCTCTGTCTTAAGTTTTTCGCCTTTATCTCTTCCCTTTATGCTATAATGACATCCCTACCAATGTTCTACCTTGTTAGTAGCTCAATGACTGTACAAACAATCAAATCCTTTAATAGCTACGCTCCTCCACCACATGACAACACCATTGATAAGCATCACAATAGCGAGAGGCACTAAGAGAGAGATCAGGGTTAGTGTTTAACATCTAGACATGAGCGAGAGGGAGCAATCAAATGCAAGATTTGGGTAAATGTGGCATTAAGGACTTTTGGGTGCTTAGAGTTTTATATATAATATTATGTTAATTAAATATTTTATTTATTATTTATTCTCTCAATTTCAATAAGGCATAATAATTGTAACTCTAATAGAAAGGAAACAAGAGCGTGTAGCCTCATATTGATAATCATTATTCAATAATATTTTAATTTTTACATTTTGAAAACTTTATTTTTTTTATTTTTGACATTTTTTGCAAGATATCCAATACACTTATAAATTGAGCTTAAACTATTAATGTATATTAATTATCTTGAAAATTTAAGAATATTAATATCATTCTCTTTTAAAAAAAATTTGTTACTGAAATTTAAAATAACTTGATGCTTTTCAAGCATTTCTTTTAGTTCCTATGTTGCTTCTTTTTTATTTTATGTAGCTAAAATATTTTGATCATAAGAATGGATTTCTTACTCTAATATTTCACTTTTGTAGCCAAAATCCTCTTTAGCTTCTCTACATAGCTTAGATTAAGTTGAATTTCTATAAGACTTAGATCATATGACATAACATGAGAAAGATCTATTATATATCTCCTTAGTGTATACACATGGAATACATCATGTGAAAAAATAGGTGGAAGAGCTACTTGATAAGAAACCTCATTGTTCCTCTTTCTAATTTAGAAAGGTCCAATATATTTTGACCTCAATTTGCCTCCCTTCCCAAATTTATTCACACCTCTAATAAGGTTGATCTTGAGAAATACATACTCTGCTTCTTTAAATTATACATTCTTGTGCTTATTATAAAAGAATTTTTTTGTACATCATAAGCCATCTAAATCTTTCCCTTATCATTTAAACCTCTTGAGTAGTTTTTTAAATTAATTCAAGTCTTATCGCTAAGCTTTCATTTGCATTATATTAACATAATCATGACTGACATTTCTTATCATACAATGCCTCAGATGGTGTCATCTTAATGCTAGACTAATAAATGTTGTTATAAGTAAATTTCACAAGAGTTATATGCTCATCCCAATTACCACCATGATTTATAATACACAACCTTATCATATCTTCTAATGTCTTTATGATTATTTTTGTCTGATCATCACTTTGAGGATAAAATGTTATAATGAATTTTAATTGAGTTCTAAATATTTTGTGAATTATCTTTTAAAAATGAAATATGAATTTTGAGTCCCTATTTAATACAATAGTCTTAGTCACTTTATATGTAATCTTATAATTTAATCTATATATGATCTAGTCAACCTATCTAATAAATATATAGTTCTAATAGTTAAGAAAAGAATAAATTTTATCAACCGATCCAAAATTACTCATACAATATCACAACCCTTGCTAATCTTTGCTAAATCCTAAACTAAAGTCCATTGATATATCTTTTTTATTTCCATATAGGAATTAAAAGTGGTTGTAATAGACCATTGAGTTTTTTAATTCATTTTTCACTTGTTGATATGTTAAATATTTGTTCATGTACTTAATTACATTCTATTTCATAATAAACCATCCATTTTTTTTATTTCAAGTCCTAGTTCATCTTCATCATATCTAGATATATTGCGTTCAATATTCTAATGATCATCATCTCAAATTTAATTCTTTTTATGTAAAAGAATATCTTAAGCTTTGATGATAAGTAAATATTAGTTCTTTATGTTCTATAGATAATGTCTCTTAATCTTTAATGCAAACGCAATAACAAGTAATATATCATAAATTGGATAATCTTTTAATGAGGACTAAGTTTCCTAGAAATAAGTGATTACACTAATAAATCACAACACACACCCTAATCCTTGGAGCAATGCATGATAATACACTTAAAATTCAATAACAATTTAAGTGCATTATTATATCTTATAAGTGTGTTATCAAACAATGCCTCACATAGTGTCATCTTAATGCTAGACTAATAAATGTTGTTATAAGTAAATTTCACAAGAGTTATATGCTCATCCCAATTACCACCACGATCTATAATACACAACCTTATCATATCTTCTAATGTCTTTATGATTATTTTTGTCTGATCATCACTTTGAGGATAAAATGTTATAATGAATTTTAATTGAGTTCTAAATATTTTGTGAATTATCTTTTAAAAATGAAATATGAATTTTGAGTCCCTATTTAATACAATAGTCTTAGTCACTTTATATGTAATCTTATAATTTAATCTATATATGATCTAGTCAACCTATCTAATAAATATATAGTTCTAATAGTTAAGAAAAGAATAAATTTTATCAACCGATCCAAAATTACTCATACAATATCACAACCCTTGCTAATCTTTGCTAAATCCTAAACTAAAGTCCATTGATATATCTTTTTTATTTCCATATAGGAATTAAAAGTGGTTGTAATAGACCATTGAGTTTTTTAATTCATTTTTCACTTGTTGATATGTTAAATATTTGTTCATGTACTTAATTACATTCTATTTCATAATAAACCATCCATTTTTTTTATTTCAAGTCCTAGTTCATCTTCATCATATCTAGATATATTGCGTTCAATATTCTAATGATCATCATCTCAAATTTAATTCTTTTTATGTAAAAGAATATCTTAAGCTTTGATGATAAGTAAATATTAGTTCTTTATGTTCTATAGATAATGTCTCTTAATCTTTAATGCAAACGCAATAACAAGTAATATATCATAAATTGGATAATCTTTTAATGAGGACTAAGTTTCCTAGAAATAAGTGATTACACTAATAAATCACAACACACACCCTAATCCTTGGAGCAATGCATGATAATACACTTAAAATTCAATAACAATTTAAGTGCATTATTATATCTTATAAGTGTGTTATCAAACAATGCCTCACATAGTGTCATCTTAATGCTAGACTAATAAATGTTGTTATAAGTAAATTTCACAAGAGTTATATGCTCATCCCAATTACCACCACGATCTATAATACACAACCTTATCATATCTTCTAATGTCTTTATGATTATTTTTGTCTGATCATCACTTTGAGGATAAAATGTTATAATGAATTTTAATTGAGTTCTAAATATTTTGTGAATTATCTTTTAAAAATGAAATATGAATTTTGAGTCCCTATTTAATACAATAGTCTTAGTCACTTTATATGTAATCTTATAATTTAATCTATATATGATCTAGTCAACCTATCTAATAAATATATAGTTCTAATAGTTAAGAAAAGAATAAATTTTATCAACCGATCCAAAATTACTCATACAATATCACAACCCTTGCTAATCTTTGCTAAATCCTAAACTAAAGTCCATTGATATATCTTTTTTATTTCCATATAGGAATTAAAAGTGGTTGTAATAGACCATTGAGTTTTTTAATTCATTTTTCACTTGTTGATATGTTAAATATTTGTTCATGTACTTAATTACATTCTATTTCATAATAAACCATCCATTTTTTTTATTTCAAGTCCTAGTTCATCTTCATCATATCTAGATATATTGCATATCTAACCCATAATGTTTCTTTCATAATTGTTTGTCTCATTTTTAGTTGAAGGAATTTACATTTTATTTTTGAAGAGTAAGACTCTATCTTCATTCAAGTTGAGGTCAACATCCTTGTCTTCATATATTCTCACTTTGGTTTTCTAAATTTCTTCATCCTTATCAAAGTTGTCTTAAATTTTGTGGCCAATATACTACAATAGCCAATACAAAGGCATTTATTCTATTAACTAATTATATTATATTCATCTTGAATTAATTCATTTTCACGATTAGCATAGCTTCTCCTAACTTTTTATCATGTTACTTTAACTAGCTCTACAACTCAATGTATCAGCTACAACATTGGCCTTATTTAGGCAACATATATTTTTTGTATAATAGTCATTCAATATTCTAATGATCATCATCTCAAATTTAATTCTTTTTATGTAAAAGAATATCTTAAGCTTTGATGATAAGTAAATATTAGTTCTTTATGTTCTATAGATAATGTCTCTTAATCTTTAATGCAAACGCAATAACAAGTAATATATCATAAATTGGATAATCTTTTAATGAGGACTAAGTTTCCTAGAAATAAGTGATTACACTAATAAATCACAACACACACCCTAATCCTTGGAGCAATGCATGATAATACACTTAAAATTCAATAACAATTTAAGTGCATTATTATATCTTCTAAGTGTGTTATCAAACAATGCCTCACATAGTGTCATCTTAATGCTAGACTAATAAATGTTGTTATAAGTAAATTTTACAAGAGTTATATGCTCATCCCAATTACCACCACGATCTATAATACACAACCTTATCATATCTTCTAATGTCTTTATGATTATTTTTGTCTGATCATCACTTTGAGGATAAAATGTTATAATGAATTTTAATTGAGTTCTAAATATTTTGTGAATTATCTTTTAAAAATGAAATATGAATTTTGAGTCCCTATTTAATACAATAGTCTTAGTCACTTTATATGTAATCTTATAATTTAATCTACATATGATCTAATCAACCTATCTAATAAATATATAGTTCTAATAGTTAAGAAAAGAACAAATTTTGTCAACCTATCCAGAATTACTCATATAATGTCACAACCTTTGCTAATCTTTGCTAAACCTAACCTAAAGTCCATTGACAATCTAAGGAATGACAATCTAAGAAAAATTTTTAACAAATTTTTTATAATAATATATCAACCCAAAAAATTTTCTGAATTTCAATAACATCAGCTGCTTTTTGGGGATCTATACTTGTTCCTTCTACATTCACCAAAAGTCTAAGGAATGTTATACTATGCAACCAAAAGCTATACTTAGGTACTTTGGCATATAGCTTACACTTTTAATTTTTGTAATACTTTTCTCAAATGTTCTAAATCATCTCTTTCATCCCTAATCCCTATATTAATATATCATCAACAAAAATAATGATAAATTAGTCCAATCATTACTTGAATACTCTATGCATCAAGTCCATAAATGTTGTTGGAGCATTTGTCAAACCTAAGGATAGCACCAAAAAATCATAATACATTCAACTAGTTTTGAATGTTGTCTTCAAATTATCTTCTTTTCTATTTTTTAACTAATAATGTTCATAACATATAGCAATTTTTTAAAATACATTTACCCTTTATAATTGATCAAAAAATTCAATCCTAGGAAGAGGGTATTCATTCTTTATAGTAATTCTATTCAACTCACGATAATTGATATATATTTTAAAACTATCTTCTTTCTTCTTTACAAATAATATAGGCATATTTCATTGAGATATACTATGTCTAATGAAGCTTTAAATTAGCATTTCTTATAATTATACTTTTTAGTTTTATTAGTATCATCTTATTTGGAGTTTAAGAAATATACTATATATCATATATCATATTTATGTTGAATTTAACGTCTCTATCAGGTGACAATCTTAATAGATCATTGAAAATTCTTTAAAATATTCACACACTATAGGAATTTATTAATAACAAACTTATCTTTGTAGTTATTTATATTGTTAAAAAATATCTACAACTCTTCCATAAGAGTTTCTTCACCTTAACAAACACAATAATTGGTACTTTCTTACCCTCATTGAAGTAAACAATTCTAATATCATCATCTAAGTAGTATTTCAAATTTTTTTCTCAATAGTTAATTATCACTTGAGGAGCATATATAACATCCCAAAAAATGGGAACAATTATTTAAACAATATTTTGAAGAATTCAAACTAATTAGATGCCTAAATGAAAGAAAAATCATAAATTGAGGGTTAATTAGAGACCATATAAGAATAAAACAGATTTGTAACATCCCAAATATAATAAAAATGAGGATTATAATTTTTTGAATAATCTAGATTTTTTTTAAAAGTTTAAAATTTTTAAAAAATTATTTTATAATTCTTCAAAAAATTATATATTACTAAAATAAGATTCAACATCTCAACAGAGAGAATAAATGGAGAAATAAAATACAACATGAAGTTAGTGAAAATAAAAAATTTCTAAACAAAAAAAATGAAAGATTATATAATTAAAAAATATTTATTTAGAAGCTTAAAAAAGTTACAAAATTGATAAAAATATTAAATGAAGTTAGAAACTTACAAAATGTTTATCAACATGTATAAAATGAAAATAAGCTTAGTAAAATTTTCTCAACTTAAAAAAGAAATCGTGACACCACAAAATCAAAACTCAAAGAAGATTTAAGAAAATTTATTAAATAAATTTTATAATTATTTTTTAAGTTTTAAAATTTATCAAAAAACACTAATGTCACAAAAATGTAAAATTTGGTCAATATTTATAGAGCAGATTAAAACAAACTTGTTTGCCAAAATTTTAGAGCCCAAATTGATTGAAAAGAATTAGAAAATTAAATATATCTGAGTTTAATTTATTCTTAATTTTTAAATTAAAAAATCCTTAATTTCTTATCACTAAACAAATAGAGGAGAAACCCATCCCAACAACAAACTTTACATAGAAGAATCTATTAAAAAAGGCAATGTGATGGTTGGGAAGAAGGAAAAGTTAGCAAAGTGAATAGATGAATCCTTTAAATGATTAGTAACAATTAGAGGAATAAGAAAATGTTGGGGAAGGAAGAATGATGCATGAGAACTAGAAAAAGGGATGGATTCTGAGACATGTGGATGTTTTTAGAAAATTTGGGTAGCTAAGTGTATTTAAAGAAGAAGAGAGAGAATAGGAGGTGTTGTGAGAGCTTTGAAAGAAAATCATAGAACAATTGTGTGAGCGATTTGAGGGACTTCTATGAAAAATACTATAATAATAAGAATATTGAAGCTACAATATATTACTTAAAAGAGAAAAAGAAAAATATTATGAAACAACATGAAATTTGAGATCTACTCTAATGCGAGACCACTATAATAAAAAATGAGATAGGTAAACTTTGTACCATTAGTGTATATATTTATTATTATGTTTTTTGTTAATAATAATTACAATAGTGATAATTGAAATAAAAATTTAAAAGATATTTGAGGATGTTTGTATTTTTTATCATTATGATATTGTTGCCATTGATTGAGTTAGCATGATTGTTGTTGTTTTAGATGGTATTTATTAAAATAATTATCAATATGTTGTTTTAATAGCATGTTATTAAAATTAGAAGAAAAAATAAATTAAAAAATGAAGGAAAAATGAATAGAATAAGAACAAGAATTGACTCAAAAGGATTAAGTACGATTTCAAAAAGTAAATAAATGATAGTTGACCAAAGTGGTTCGATCTAAAATCAAGAATAATGTGTGCTAGAAATGAGGCCATTATTCATAAAGACTTTTTTCTAGATGCAATGCTAAAGGAGTTATCATTAAGGTTTTTATTCAAAATAGCATGTTGTCATAAACATGCCTATTTTTTTTTTAAAAATGTGAAAAAACCTAACCCTAAAACTAAAAAAAAAGTAAAAAAAGAAATAAAATAAGAAAATGCAAGTGAAATGAGTTAAAGAAATTTATAAGTTTTTTTAAAATGAATGACTAGTTTTTTTAAAAAAAATTAGGATATTATTTTATTATTTATCACATATTATTTATATGTTTATTGTATGATATAAATCCAGTACATGATATGATCTAAATTTGATTTTTTTATATTCAAATTGTATTATTTTTGTTATTACTTCAATGATAATTAGCTCATCATGTTTTATGATTTAACATTTTAGGTTTGGATGTGACACAACACTAGACTCCAAAAAAATAATGAAAGTGATAACTCATGGTTTATTGTTTAATAGTTCAATTTCTTTAATATCATGTTAGATAAGCTATTACATTAGCTCTTTATGTATTTGATTTATTATATACATGATTTAGTATTCGATTGTGACGTATGAACAAATTATTATAAAAGAATTTTGAAGATTTTAATTCACTTTCAGTATAATTTTAAATATGTAAGAGTTATATATTTGCTTCTATTATGGTTTCAAAATATGATCAAACATGAAAAGGTAAGAGTGCATCAACTTCTTTTAAATTAATCAAGATTAAGTAGGACTCAATTGTTTTTCATTGATCTCTACACCTTGCTCTCTGCATTAGACATATCTTATAATAAAAGTATCTAACATTTTTAATGCTTCCTTATAGCTATCTTGTCAACTCTTACATTTCTAAACTTTCATCTACCACACTCGAAACTTTGAACTCCAAGCATAGATTGAGTAACAAATATAGTGACATAATCATAACATATATAAAAACACAATATTGGAGTCATTCACATACGAGGTTAGGATGCCTATCTCAACGTACCATGTTGTTCTTTCTCTCTCCTACGTTTTCATGCTTAATTTTTAATATTTGTTGTCAACTTCCTCCTATGATTCAACCAATCTTTCACCATTATAAGTGATTCTTGATTACCACTTTTACAATCTCTCCTCTTTCTCCTCTCTTAAATCAAATATCACAAGCCATAATTTTGTTTTGGGAATTGCTAACTCTCCTCTTCTTTTCTCTCTCCTCCTTGACTCTTTTTCTGTTACTATATCTCTCCAAATCCTTCTTTCCTCTCTCCCCTATTCTTTATTTCCTTTGACCTCACTATTGATGCCCTTTCTCCTTAGCAACTTAGCAATGACACGAAAGGTCATATCCTCCTCTAGTCGAGCACCTCCAACGTTAGCCCATCATCGAGTGTCATAATGGCAATAGGTAATGAAGGAGAGACTTAAGTTAGGATTCGCATTAAGTAGTGACATACCTAAGCAAGAGAGAGAAATATCAAATGTAAGATTTGGAAAAATGTAATCTTAGATATTTAAGGATGTTTAAGGTTTTATGTATAATATTATATTAATTAAATATTTCACTTTTTATTTAATCTCTTGATTTAAAAAATATATAATAGTCCCAAAAAAATTCCATTTGACATGGAACAAAAGTCCATTAAGCTCATTTTGTTTAACTCTATACAATAATATTTTTATTTTTGCATTTTAAACTATTTTATTTTTTAGTCAATTATAACATGTTTTATGAGATATTGAATATACTCATAAATCAACCTCAAAATATTAATACAACTTAATTATCTTGAAAACATAAAGATGCTATACTTTTATCTCTTTTATTGTCTTTCTTCAAAATCCCTTTAACATGATGTGATATAGGCCAGGATGATGACCACATTGAGTGGAAGAAAATCTAACCCAAATCGTAAAGAAAAAAGAGAGAACAAATTTACTAGAACAATGGATTAAGCTTAGGATATGATGAAAATTAAAATTTGAACTAGCAAAGTTACGAATTTTTGAAAAAGTTTCAACTTGTTTTGAGTTAAGTTCATATAGATAAAGCAATAACTACTAGATTAATAATCTTTATTTCTTGGTTAGCTCAAAGTATGGTTCACAAATGAAAACATATAAATTTACTCAAGGAAATATAAAGCATTAAAGATTTTAAGAACTAAATAAATATCAAGATTCAAAATTTTATAAATTTAGGATATTATTTAATAGATCAAAACCATGAAAAAACAACAAAGTAGAGAATTGGTGATTTTTTTCATAGCTTGAAAAAGGAGAAGTATTTGTTCTACATTCTTCTCCAAATTTATTGTGAATTGCACATACAAAACAATAATGTCTTTTATGATTTTTTTTAAATAAATGAATGATTATGAAGTGAAAGAAAATATAAACAAGCAAAAAAAAATTTGAGAATGAAAATCAAAGAAAATTAATGAGAAAACATAATAAATAACTCAAGATTGATCTTTGCTAATATCATAATGACATGCCACTAGCATTAGAAATTTTCAATTATGAGTCTTCATATATTATTTAAGTTAATTATATATGATACAATTTTCTTATGTATAATTAATATTTCTTTAGAATGCTATTAGTGTAAGGGTAGAAAAAAGTTTTAAAAATATTTTCTTAAAAAAAATTATTTGAAAAGAAATAAAATTTTCATAAAAATTATTGAACTCATTTACAAAATGACTTTTGAGCTTATTTGCCAAAAATTCCTTTTTTCCAAAACAAAAAAATAAAAATTATAAAAAATAACAAAAAAATATTTTTTGTCATACAATTCTCTTTTCTAAAAACTCATTTTCAAAATATTTCCCTCAAAAAAGTCACTATCCCACACAAACAAAACCTTAATAACAAAACGAGTGCTTGCGGAGAAGAAATTGCTTACAACGGAGTTCTATGTTTTAAAAAAAAAACTCTAAAAATTAGGTTTTAAAAAATTAATAAAATGATATTAATATGAATAAAAATACTATTTTTGTTAAAAGCTGATTTCGGAAACAAAATTAAAAAAGATTGATTTGAAACTTTATTAATAAATAAAATTTAAATAAATATCAAAATATTATCTACATATATAGATTGTTACCTAACAGCTAGTATTAAAACGTAGTCAACTTGTAAATTCTAAAATCTGGCTTTCAATGCCGTACTCCCCTAGTGTTAGAATATTGAATGACTAAATGCAAGTTTTGCAAGTAACAATTGATTCTGTTAAAATTCGAAGTTCCCAAAAAAGGTAACATGCATTATTAAAAATATAAAACTTATTTTCTGAATTTGTAGTTAATAATTTGAAAATCACTTGAAACATAAATATGATATAACATTTTTTGAAAAAGAAAACTCTTTTGAAAAGTACTGTATTTTCACTGAAAAAAATAATAAAATTTATTATTTCTATATTTCAGATATAATTCAAGCTATTTATTTTGTTTTAAAATTTATCAATAAGCATATTAGGACACAAATTCCCTCCCAGCAGCTTAGGTGTAGTGAATAGCGACAGGACTTCTGACACTGTGGACCCCATCGTTCCAAGTCAGCGACCCAGACAAAATGTACGGCGGCCGCCCTAACACCGGCGCCACGCTCACCTCCAAAACAAATACCATCTTCTGCCCCGGCTGAGCGAACTGCAACCTCTCCGGCTTTACAACTATATCCACTCCTTTGGGGGACTCCACGCTAGCCTTGTACACTGCCGGGCCATCGCCAACGTTCTTTACGATGCGGCGGAAAAATGCCTTGGACGGCCGAGTGGACTCCGGCACAACGTAGTGGAAGCTTGGGTAGTTGAGGCCGTCGTATCCCTCGGCCCTCGCGAACGGGCGGCAGTCGAAGGAGCGGGTACCGGTGAGGATGGAAACGGCGGTTGTGTTAGGGTGCTTGGTGCAGAGGAAGCGGAGGTACGAGCCCTCGTCGGCGTCGTAAACCAGGCCGGGGTCGACGGCTCGAGAAGGGTTTATCAGGCCGGCGCCGTAGGCGTACTCGAGGTCCTTGTTTCTTGTGGCGTTTGGGCTGACGATGGCGCCGGCTGTGGTCATGAGGGCGGAGCGGATGGTGGCGGGGGACCACTTAGGGTGAAAGGACTTGACGTAGGCGGCGGCGGCTGTGACATGAGGGGTCGCCATGGAGGTGCCGGACATGAGTTGGAAGCGGGAGCGGCGAGGGTCGGTCGGGTCGTTGGTGAAAGGGAGGTAGGTAGGGTAGGCGGCCAAGATGTTCATTCCGGGAGCCACCAAGTCCGGCTGCCGTCCACCATTTTACATTTGCTCATCAAGCTCTGTTTTTTAACATCTAAAGACGTCTACTTGACAGCATTCTTACCTTGAGAATTTCAGAGTAGAGCGGGTTCGGACCTCGAGAGGAGAAGGACGCGACGAAGGTGCCGTTTGGGGTAAAGGCGTGAGACTTCTCAATCCTCGCCACAGGCTTGCTGCTCCATAAAAGGAACAGCGATGAACAAAAGAGCAATAAAGTGTATGAGAGTTATAAGTATATATGGAAAAAAAATTACCCGCCGGAATTTTTGATGTAATCGTCGACAATGACGCCGTCATCTTTGGATATCGTCGTGGAGGGAATCTTGAAGGCCTCCGCGCGGTCGACGGGCATGGTCATCTGGACCACCAATCCCTCTCCACCGGCTTCCTTTACGACGGAATCGGCCACGCCTGCTCCTCCGGTGATCTTGCACAGTACGATCGCCCCCTTCACCATCTCTGGATTCAGAGAACCCGGCCCGCACATCCTGCAAACATTCATCGCCACAATTTGTTCCATTGATGAAGCGCTACTTGGAAAGGTGCAATGTGTACTTACTGTCCGAGGAAGGACATGCCAGTGTTGGCTGCCTCGAAGCCGAGAACGAGCGGCCGGAACTTACCACTCGATTCGAATGTGTTGACAGAGACGCCGGTGACCCTCTTCCCGTTGCCAAGCACGAGATCGGTCCCAAACTGCCGGTCAATTGAACTGGCGCCAACGGTGAGCATCCATGGTGAATAGTTCACCACGGTGCGGTGCATCGGTCCCTGGTTACCTGCCGAAGAAACCGTAAGGACCCTGCGCCGCATTGCGTGGTACGCCCCCACGGCGAGTGTATCGGTGAACGATTTCCCGGGATCCTCTCCCAGGGAGAGGTTAATGACGTCAACGCCGTCGGCGATCGCGGCGTCGAAGGCTGCCAGGATATCCTCGTCGTTGCAGATGTCGTCCGCGTAGCAGATCTTGTAGGAGGCTATGCGAGCAGAGGGGACGCCACCACGGGCAGTGCCTACGGCCATACCAAAAACTCCGGCGCCAGGGACGGCGATGCCAGCTGCGGTGGATGCGACGTGGGTGCCGTGGCCCTTGTGGTCCTCTGGGCCGAGGACGTCGTTGGCCGGCACCTTGCGGTCGAGCCGGAACCATCTCGCTCCGATTACTTTGCTGCAGTACACCAAACTCTCTATCTCTCGTTAAAAATCCCCACACGTACACAAGGTTTTGTTTAAAAGATAAAATTTTACTTGTTGCATCTGAGCTTGCCGGAGAAGGCGCAGCGTCCCCGCCAGTTCGCCGGCGGTGGACCGTATCCTTTGTCATCGAAGCTCTCCGACGTCGGGTCGATCCCTGCGAATCCCATAACCATCAAACTCATAAGATACACAAATAAGTTGCAAGTCGGCGAAACAGAGCTGATACTGATGCAACTCACCGGAATCCAATATCGCAACAATGACGTTGCTCTCGGTGAGATTTCTGGGTGCGGAGACAGGGAAGCCGACGAAGTCCCATGCTCTTGTAGTGTGTAGCCTCCGGGGGCGGCTTGGGAAGACGGAGACGACACCATCGAGTTGCGCCACCCTGCCGGCCTCCTCGTCGGTGAGCCTCGCGGCGAATGCGTTCATGCTCAGTGTGTAGCTGTGGAAAATAGACTCCCTGGCAGCCTCATGGCTTCGTGTTCACATAAATTCCGTGTCGACTCGTTAGCTATATTTCGAATATACGAGGAGGAAATGAATGCAGAGCAGACCAACCTTCCAAGGATCTCTGAGAGAAGGCGATGATGATGACCGACGGCGTCGAAGCTGGGATGAGGCTGGTCGCCAAGGTAAACTATATACTTCTGCTGATTCATACATTATTCATCAAATTAGTAGTCGACTGGGGGAATGGATCGAATAAATAAGAAATTAAATGACCTTCGTTTCTCCGGCGGAGTAAAGAGAAGCCGTAGCAAGGAGGAGGAAACAGAGGAGCAAGGAGGCCATGTATGGTGTTGGATAAGAGAGTTAATGGATTAACAGGGTGGAGATGGTTGATATATGGACGCTGGATTTGAGGGTTTGTTTGGGTCGTTTCGGGTTTCATGGTGTGGGAAGAGGCCGTCGGGGAGCTGGGGAGGCGGGTGGTGATAGTTTTCAGCAGTTTGTTGGAAGAGAGCAGCTGTTTCGGGGGATAGGCGCGTTTATTTGGTCGTTTGCTGATAATATTTTGGGTAAGCATTACATAGATTAGAAGATTTGACGAATAAATAATAATATCAAAAGGTGCACTTATGCTTTCTCTTCCTCTAAAAAAATTCTTTTATATCCTAAAGAAGCATTTGTGAATTATAGTTTTTATAATTAAAATGTTCATAATAATTATAATTATTAATAATATTTAATAATGAAAGATTCAATATTTGAGCCAATTTTTATTGATTATCTCTTTGCTATTTTTTACTTTCTTTTATTATCCATATTACTACATTTCAATGTTTTCATGACTTACGAGAGTCAAAGTATATATAGATAATTGTATATTCAAAACTTAAGTTATAAAACACAGAATAATATGAAAGTATATGTTGTGTATATGTGCTTACATATCTTATGTATTATTGAACCAAAATGTTGATACCACCTTTTCATGTTCTTACATTTTCATATACTTAATCATTAATATATTGGATAAAATGCAGATAAAACTCATGTGAAGGATAAGAAGGGTAAGAATTTAATAGTAAGATAATTTTTTCTAAACTATAACTAAGCAAAAACATAAGAATAAAAGTAAATATTTTTAAAAATTTGATAAAAGAAAATAACTCTATCACTAAAATTATCATATCATCAACATTAAATAAAATCCTTCTCATTCTCACATCTCAAGAGTAAAGTATCCTCCAATTATATCAAAATCCCTAACTCTTAATATAATAAATGAATAACTTGTAATGTAACAAAATTTGAGATAATAATATCAACAAATAAATCAAATATTATAATAAAATATAAAAATATATCATAGAAAAATATATCAATGTAAGTATAACAATAAATTGTATCAAAAGGCACATTATAATTGATGCATATAACATAAAAAATAATATACAATATAAAATTATCAATCTTTTTTAGTTTCTTATGAATTATGTTGTTATTGTATCTAATTCTTTTTAAATTATTATTCTCTTTAGATCCATATTATAATTATAGTTATCAATGATTTATTGTTAGTATCTATTTATAATAAAGTTATATAAAACTCTAGACAAGTATGATCCAAAGATTTATATCACATGGTCTATCATTGGGTCTTATATCATTGCATATAACATAAGGTCATAATATACACATATAGTAGTAACATTTTTAATCCAAAAATCAATATCTTAGGCTTTATAGTTAGGCTTAATATTGAGAATAATATCTCAAAAAATTTATGTTCAAATTTTAATTTTTGTACATCTCTCAATCATGTTATTATGTTAATCCATATATCTTTTTCATAGCCAATATTCGTTTCTTTTTATTTTTAATTATTCATTATATTGTCACATAATAAAGAAGATCATGTATCGATAAAGTCATAAAAGATATGTAACAAATATCTAGTAATCTATGCAAGGAGAATAGTAATAAAATGTATTCAATAAAAATAGTATTAAAATAATATTATTATGCAATATTATTGGTTATTATATTTATCTATGTTTTAAAAAACTATTTATTTAAAAAAATATATATATATATAAAATATTAAATAAAATAAAATTAAAATAATATTATTATGTTATAGCACAAATTATATGATTTATTTACATAAATCTGAGAGTTGTCTTCCTTTCTCGATTTTTATCTTTTTCAATTTTCTATAATGTCATATATGTGCAAAGGTCAACATATATCTTATATGTGAAATATTTAGTTAGCAATTAAAATCATATTAATTGTTTTTAAAACCTTAAGTTATTACCTAAAATTGTAATGATATAATTCCTTAATCATATTGTATGATCATCCATAAACTAAGAATTGTTTATTATTTGTACCAATATAATCCATGATACCTATATTATCCTATCCATTTATCATATATGTGAAATTGAAGTAAAATATAGTGTGCGAAACTCATAAAAGGGAGGTGAATTGTAAGTTTTAAAAATAGTTTTTGTTATTTTTATTTCTTAAAAATAATTTTATGTTTGTAAAAAACTTTAATCATATGTATATATTATCTTTGATATGATAAAAAAATAAAGATAAAAATTAAAATAAGATATCAGAATTTTTAGATAGTTCAATCCAAATTAGAACCTACGTCTACCTTTAATCTAGGTTAGGAAAAACACTACTAACAAATGGTTACAACTTGAAGTTTTTCTTTACATTTCACCTCTAACCTACTGGCTTTTGCAAGTTCAACTAAACTCCAGGCTTTTGCAAGCTCAACCCAACTTGGTTTTTTACGAAATCAAACTGAACTCAAGCTTTTACAAAAGTTAGGCCACCCAACTCAGGAGAAAAAAGTAAAATATAGCAAAATGAAAATTTTTTTGATAAAGTTAACAATTTTGTATATTTATTGATTAATGTAACAAGGTACAAATGAGTTAAATTCAAGAAGAGAAATAAGAATTTGAAAAATCAGACATGCAAGGCTTAACTCGAAAACTTTGATGATTTGAGAAGGATAAGTCATAGTTGGTGCTAGTAGAATTTACATCATTAGATATGAAATAGCACTTTGCTGAGATCTCCAATATTGATTCACGTCTACTAGATTTTCATTTACAATGGTTAGGTATTTATAAAAAAAATTTTTGATTATGACCATTAGAAAATGTAGAAAGCTATTTGAAAAAGGGTATTTAATCTTCAAAAAATAATATATCTATCATATACATATAAATACAAATTTTTTTATTTTATATTTTTTGAGTAAGGTCATACTATAAATCAAATTATTGAAATTTCACATTTTTTATTTTCTCATTCTTACAATACCAACCATATGTTTCCTTCCAACTCTTAGAAACATCTTTTTTTAACATTCTAATATCTTTGGTCAAAGCTAAACTACTATGAACTTTTATCAAAAGCCCTTTCTAATTTTGGCCTCCCCTTTATATACACTTTCGATGTCTCATACCATTCATGATCTTTCATTTCCTTCCTATGACCATATTTATCAATTGATGGCTATCCACTTTATTGCTTTCTTAAAATCATCAATCAATCTTGATTTAGTATTTTTTCAATACCCAATAAATTTAAAACTTTCAAAATAATTTGTCATTATTTTTTGTATGTTACAACCACTAACTATAACTAATACTGTCGATTACCATATTTAGTAACACTTCTGATCATGCCCATTTGTTGGACATATCTTCAATAAGCATAACTCTAGCAAACCTTCGTCACTATCTTCCTCTACTAATTAGTAAATTGCCATCACTATAGACCATGATTGGTTAACATCCTTTGTTGTTATTATTGATTATGATTGAAGTACATCATACCAATTGAGTTAACAAAAAGATTAAACATGCTGTTAAATTCCACAAATTTAAATTAGGGATCAAATCAAATTTTCTATATAACCGTTTCATCATTCTTTGAGCTATACTATAAATCCCATTTCAAAATTGGGTTATATTTTCTTTGCTTCCGTGATCAAAATTATGAGTCGAGCTTAACTGAGGACGCTACAGTGAGAAAAACCCTTTATCCACGGTGTGCTTCCAACCTCTCACCGGGGAAGCGCGGTGTTCCTAATCGATATCTACGTATCGCGAGGTCGAGCTTCAAGCACTGATCAGAATCCCCGGTGATTTCTCAGTTGGCGAGTTCGAAGTAGATGGCGGTTTCTTTGGGCGCCTCCAGTTACTCATGCTTGAGCGCTGCCCCAGGCAGCAAGGATCCGCCTTTTAAACTAAGGTATAGTTTTGCATCTCTAGAGAGATTCATACCGCATCCTTACGTTCTTCTTCTAAAAGGCCGTTCCTTCGATAACTTGCAGTTGCAAATTCAAGGTTTGTAATGGTTTAAAGTCCCAAACTGTCGGTAAACTCCTGTCCATTGTTTGTTGGTTTTCTTTTTTCTTTGCTTATACTTCAAATTTATTCAATTTAGTGGCTGTTTTCAGGCACTTTCTGCGTAACGCAGCTGAATGCTAATGCTATTTTTCACGCTAGGGTTCTTAAGGGCCTATCAGCCAGGTAGTATTAATCGATGCAGTTGGTTAATAAGGTTACTTTTCAATTTCTAGCCTTTTTCACATTTAAGAGCTACAAATTATGTTTTTTTTTTCAGTTTCAAGTTTATGGGGTAAACCTAAATAACTTAAATTGCCAAGATTATTCCGCCAATTATGATTTTACCCTACCCCAGTTTTGCACTTACTATACACCATTATCTTTGGCATAGTACCCCCACCAATCCTACTATCTCTGCAAAAACTTAGCCTATCCCACCTTCTCTGTGACCCTTACTCTAGCTTTTGTAACACGTTTTCTAACAGGGCATAAAGGTTCTGATGTTAGGAGAGCCAAACAAAATCGTCATTTTTTTAATATAAGTTAACAATTAATATAAATTTCAATTATTCCACTTGTTTTGTTGAAAAATGATTAATGGTAAGTTTGGCATGTCATTGTTAACATTAAATTGTTTAATGAAAATTAGTTTGAAAGGTGTTGTTGTTAAGTATTATTGAAAAATTGTGCATTTGATAATTTTAAGAGCATCCATTTTAAAGAATTTGATTAAACTATCTGTTGTCCTTTTAATTGAAAAAAGAATAAAAAATAATAATTGCATTTGGTGAGGATGAAAAGGTTTTTTGAGTTGTTGAATAGTTCAATGAAAGTATACAGGTGGTCTTTGACTAGTTGAAAAATGCATAGAATTTGTTAAAATGTTTGACACGATTTAAAATAAAAATTTTTATTATTATAAGTACTTAATTTAAGCTGTGCTAAACTAATCCCAAGAAAAAAGAATTACAAGAGCATAATAGGATACAATATATGTATTGTTAAATGTAAATATTTAAACATGCAACAAAATTGGTACAACTATCATGTGGAATAGTGTTTGGAGGGATGAAAATCCTATCATGAGACAATTATAGTGTTTGGGCTTGGAAACCAAATATGGGAAAAAAGTTTAGATGCTATTGTATCATGAAATATAAAGAGATAGAAGGGAATAAAACAAACAAGACATATTCTTATAGCTCTATAAAGTAAAATCTAGAAATGTTTAAAGGTTCTACATTTCTTAGCAAGGGGAGATTACTAGAAATACTTTGAAGAAATTGATTGTGGCGATTGGTAGCAATGATTTTGGTTTGATGAATAAGTTTTTTTAGTTTTTTATGCATGGAACCTAATAAAAAAGTTAGAAAAGATATCCTAATAAGGTATAGGAGTTGAACGCATAAGGAAAGGAGAATCGCAAAATATGAGGCTTGGAGCCTTATGTGATTGTAGTTAGGAGGTGTGTTGGTCCACATGCAAGGTTGCTACTGATTTAATCCTGATTTGATTCAATCATGGCTTAGGGCGGTTTGAAGGCCTCAATTGAATTTAGACTTGATCCAAGCTTTGGATAAGAGTAGTTTGATGGACTATTTAGTTGTTAGTTTGGGCTCAAGCTGTGTTAGAACAAATTCTATTTTCAATTAGGGTTCTTTGCTTCAATCAAATTCTTAGAAATATATCAATTTCTACTTTAAATTTTATTAGATATATCAATATTAAAAGAGTAGCCAGATGTTACAAAGGTCTTGCATGAGCAAGGTCTGAAAAAGGGTTGGACATGCATGGATGTATATACTCTTACCTTAAATTTTTAAAAGAATCATTCCATGACTCTTAAAAAATATTAGGTCTATGTCTGTTTTATGTATAGATATATTTTATATACCTGTTCATTTATTTATATGCATTAGTTGAAAAATAAATGCATAAAATTATGTGTAAGAGAATTTTTATTCCAATCTTATTTTGATTTTAGTCAAATTTGATATAGGTTGGTTCATGATTGGACTTTAAATCTTCAATTTGAGCTAAGTCATCTCATAAGCAATTCATCTATTCTCAATTTGATCACAAATTTAACCAAAAACTGGTTTGTTGTTTTAGAAGTACTTCAATGTTTAACTAGATTTACATACTTGCATAATTTGAAAAATTCAGTCTGATGATACAAAGCTCTCATGTATAGGTAAGAGTCAAACCAAAAAAATCTGAATGTATGCAACCTTGCCCTGCATTTTTGTATGAGATTGTTTACACTAGTCAAACTCGTAACCTTTAAATTGCATGATATATTTTATCGTTTTGTCAAGGCTGCTTCCCTAATAATCTATTGGTGTCATGATACACTGCTGCTGATAAAGTTAGCAAAATGAAAATACAAGAGTGATGCTTTAATACTATATCGAAGTTAGACTTGGATTATTTTCTTTGAGTGTAATCACTCTCATTTTATATCAAGAGTTGACTTGGTTGTTTTCAAAAATGGCTCAAAAGATGGCGACTTTTGTGGAATCGTAATTATGCTTAATTTTGTGGATATTATTTCTTTATGAGAATTTTGTGGGTACTCATTCTAGCCATGATCTATAAATTAAAAACATGATTTATAAGCTCATCATAAAATTAGTTTCCTTAACTTATTTAACATTTAAAAATTACTTGAAACATAGCAGTCTTTTAAGACATTGGATGTTTATCTATTGAATGATAAACAAGTGAATTTTAGAACCCTTTGGGTTAAACCTTTCCCAAACCCTTTGCATGTGGGAGCTTTGTTAGTTGCCTTTTATGCTTGTTATTTTGCAACTTTAATTGTCCAAGTGATAGATAACTAGTTTTGAATAAATTCGTTATCCTCTAGTCTCTTTTTTTCTTGTCTTAACCATATTTATCTATTTATTTGTACAAACTTTATGTCTACTAATTCTTCTTAAACTTTAGTGAAATAATAAATTAAAGGAATATTCTTCATTTCTAGTGCATTTGGTGGTAGCTGGATTTGTTGTTGATGAAAAACTGGTTTGGAGTGATGTAATTCTGAACCCAAAGGATGATTCCAGTTGAATTCTATGTTGTATGGATGGAAGATATATTATATAGGTTGCTATGTGTGCTACCTTAGTTGAAGAAGTATGGTATGCTAAGGCTGTAGTACCCTACAATATGCCTTTCCTAAAAGCATATTGTTTGCTAAACACTTTAAAACCCTAATTTTAGGTGATAGATTTGATTCTATTTTGAATATAAAACTATTGTAAGTTGATTTATACATGATTATTAAATATAAAAAAGTCTAGAAAATATGGAGGAACTTTACGAATAACCCCTTTAGCCATGGTTTTTTGATAAAAACATTTTGTGGTTACACTCTGTCGCTTCATAGTGGTTGTAAATATTCGTTGCCAAGATAGAGTGAACATCCAATGTAGGATGGAGTAAGTAGCCCCAAGAAATGAGTAGCCTAAATCATTATCTTTGTCAATTATCAGTGTCATCTACCTCAGTAATTCACATCCATCCAAAACTTTGCTTTTCTTTGTTGTGATCTTTACCATGAATTTACCTTTTGTTAAAATTCTTATGCAAGTGTCACGTGTTTCCTTTGGTTCCAAAGTTTGTTTGTACTTTAGTGAATGTTTACTTTCTCTAAATCGTAATAATGTTTTTGGAATTCAAAAGTATCACCTGTTTTGAACCCTTGCCTATGATTTGTGTAAGTTGTTTCCTACTACTAATGCAAATTGTACAATACAATTTGGAATTGTATCATTTTATTTGCAAGAATTTTTTGTTTAATGTTCTTTGAGTCCTTTAATTTGAACATGTAAAAGCCATGCTTATGATATTCCTAAGCACTTTTTTTTAATGTTTTCTTTAATTTGATGCTTTTTCCTTGAATTTTATCGCTTTAGTTTTGTGGAAAATTATTGTTTTGTGCTCCTTAACTATAGTAGCATACCTTCAAACATCCTAAATGGGTCAGGATGATGTACTTGTTACATGTGTAATGTATTAACATGTTTTTGATTTTGTATGAGCATTTCTTTTTGCATCATTTTCTTTTTTTACACAAAACTTCATACTTTTTGATAAAAAGATCGCAATGCCTTTATGTAGCTTGTTTTATATCATTTAGGAATTGTAATAAGAGATATGCAAGGTTATGCATTACTATGATGCCTATTGGTACGCCAAGAGTGCCTTACAAAACACCAGGTGAACGAAGTTGGCAATTGATTGATCTTTGGAATGCTCTTGTAAGATTAATTTATTTTTATGGTCTAAAGCAAGATTTCATTTCTCGAGACTTGTATTGTGATGTTTTCTACCACAACTTATTGTAATTTCTTTGATTTGCAGTATCGGGAGCGAGTAATTTTTATTGGACAACACATTACTGAAGAGTCTAGTAATCAAATATTGACAAGTATGCTATACCTCGATAGCATTGAGTCAAAAAAGATGCATTTGTATATCAATAGCCCAGGTGGTGATGTGAGTTGTTAGTATTGTCTTATTTTGAAAAAAAATTACTTTTGCAAGTCTTGGTAGAAAACTATCTTAGTCCAATGATAATTTTGAGTATTCTATCTCTCAAGTATGCGCTGTTAGCTAGATATCTAAGTTTACTCCTATAGTTGAAATCTTATGAATGTCACTTATCAAGTTAAAAATTTGGCAATTAATATAAGACTTTCACTCTACATTTGATGCTAATTCAAATATCATCATTTTCTAATAGATGAAAGAAAAATTTGAGATGTGGAAAAGAACCATTTCCTACATGTCTTTGAAGAACTTTTTAAGCAGTTCTCCTTACCTTAGGGATCAATATGCTTTTTGCATAGTATGATATTATTGATTGTAAACAGTGTGACAATAGGCCATAAAAGGCCATAAAAGCTTCCAAATAAACCTAGAGTTTTTGTGTTTATGATTATGATATAGCTTCCCATAGATCCACAATTGTTAATAACTAGTTAGAGTGGTTCTTAAGTTTGTGATGGATTTCAATCGAATAGGCTGGTCTTTTGGGTTGGATTATTCTATTAAGCTTGATGTCTTTCATTGGTGGCCTTGTTGAGAGGTCAAAGCACAACAGACAACTTTGAAAAGTGCTTACATTAAGGTGATTTAGGCAATGAAAGAGACTTGTAAAAGGGCTATCATTAGGGTTGGTGAGGACCTTGTTAAAATTTGGCAACCTCAACATTGGTAACTAGGTCAACTTAGCTTTTGTGGTCTCAAAAGCTTGATTAACTTGCAGAGTTTGTTGAAAATTCCCTTTCCTAAGACATCATGTGATGGTAACAACAATGGTAAGTTTCAAATAAGCCTAGGTTGAATGTAGCAAGTCTATAGAAACTAGGATATCATGAATATTGATGTAGGTTTCAAGCACTCTTGGTTAGTACTAATTTTCTCAAAGTCTTAAGCATTGTACTTGACTCATTTATCGAGAAAATTATCAATCATAATTTTCTTTACTTCTCATCAAGCCATATTCAATAGGTTTATAGCTAGCTCAACTCGCATAACCTATGCATAACTGGAAAGTCTTATACACTTAAGCAACATGATAAGGGCATGGGTGCACTTTTGGCGTTAATTTCATCCAACTGATTGCAAATATAGTGACAACATTCATGCAAAACCCACTATCTATAACAAGGTTGCACTTCTTATCATTATACTCAAAATAAGCATGAAAGATTGCTACCCTTCTCCAGTCTAGGTCAACTTTTTGGGTTGGCTATCATGGGATGATTCATGGTCTCCAATATCTTATCAACATCAATGGCATCATCATAGTGGTTCACTTTCATTGAGTCCTCTTGGTCATCTTAATGCTTCTCTCTCTGCTCTTCGTCCAAAGGTTTAATTATTAGGTTTTTTTTGTGGACATTGATTTATTTGGTGTCCTTATTTCCATTTAATGAAACAAGTGAACCAATAGGTTTAGACATAAAAGTTTCTCACATAACTTTCTTTCCTATGTGAATAATTGTATTAGTATTACTTGCCATCACAACACTCATCAATTGTATTTGTCTTTTTAATGGTAACCTTCTTGAACCAATCCATCATCGAGGTGTTGGTATCAGTTATTGCTTGAGTTTGAGGGTCTTTTGGAAAGCTCTCTTAATGCTATAAACCTGATGAATTAATGTTTTTCACCTCAAATCAAGTTTTAGATTTGTCTTAAAACAGGCTATAGTGTAGTGTGAGTCCTCCAACTATCGCATCGAACTATACGCTTTTCAAAACTCATATTGTTTAATACACTCGTTTAAAAGTCATTTTGATAGGTAAGGGGAAGGTACTTAGCTCTCATAATTTCCTTCTCTTAGCTCAACACCAAAGGTTGTCTTGACGTAGAAATTGCCTCAGCTGATTTTCCTAGAATGTGTTAGCATGCCCAATCAATTTCATATAGGCAAATTGAATCGTTTTATTATCAAACATAGGCTGTCAATCAAATTATTAGTCCATGTCTATCCCTAATTAACAAATATTTTTGGTTCCAATTGACCATCAAATGTCGGTAGGTCGATCTTCACCCTCTTCATATCGCAATATCTAGATCCTTCTATTCTCTTCTCTAATAATCTTTGATTGTTAGGATGTCGATATCCTGCAGGACCTCATGTAAGATTGGGATAACCATGCTGTTGTAGAGCAACTATTTACGACAGGAGTAATATTGACAGAGAAGGGCTGGGGTAACTCCTGCAGCTAGATTTCAAGCAAGCTTTGAGAGTAAATGGTGTAGGATCATTCATGGGTAGTTAGGTGCTAACATGACAAAGGGTTGGGCAGATGTGAAGACATAGTGGATGTGGGAACGGCTATTTCACGGGGCAAGGTAGATGTGTGTGCACGTGAGCACGCTTCACACAGCTTAAGAGGCTAGGAATGGGGTTGATGGCAGCAACCAAATGTGGTATGGTGAAGGAAACTAGTGGCACAAAATCCGAGGCAAACCTTTTTTTCAGGAAACTTGATAGTGGAAAAAGTGACAGCAATTGAAAGGACTAAAGATGATGGAATCGTAAAAATTGAGAAAATCAAAATAGCACGGATTAACAGAAGAAATGATGATAATGACAATAGAGGGTAGATTTGAATCACAATTTGGATATCTTGGGACCACAATCTAAAAGAATATAAATCGTAACTTAGGGATGTGGATGCATGCGTATAAAATAAATTGCATTTTCAATCAATGTCAAGCCAAAATCTTCATTTCTTTTTCATTTAATAATATGAATTTAAATAGACATGACCATTTGTTTTCAACTCCTTACTAGAGAGGCCTTGTCATCTATAATGGTGTTGAGAGGCGGCCTCTGCTTTGGGGGAGCATGTTGGTGGCCTCGCTTATGATGAATTCTCCTTGCTTCTTTAGACCTTATGGTGGCAAGGTGAGGTGTGATGTCCCAATGGCCATAGCATGCACTCAAGTTCATGGCTTCCCAATTTACTTGTTGGTTACATCGAATAATCTTTCATTTAGTCCTAGAGTCAAAGGACAATCACCTCTTTTTGTTGGTTTGTCAATATGTCCTGATATGATGGACCACTCCTTGTAGCCATAATAATATCAAATGAAGCCAAACTTTTGTTTTTGATAGCTTATCACTCGTAGAAAGATGGGCAAACAAAATTTTTAGTAAGAGCTTGGGAGACTTGTTGGGATATCTTGTTGAAGAGTATGTTATCAACTATGATGATGTCTTATCTATTAGAGAATTTGTTTATAATAATTCAACAAGTCTATGAGTAAGATTCTTTTTATGTTTGTTATTGGATATGACTTAGTTGTGTTAACAGTGTCTTATAGGACTAGTGAGTTTGTATCATCTTTTGCATAGCATTTGCACGAACTACATGTGAATATTCAATGAAAGGTAGCTTGAGTCATGCCAAGCAGAAATTAGTTGCAAATTCTATTACATGATTAATGGAATATCCTATGGGTGATCATACTATGGTTCATGCTCATCATAATAGATTTCTCGTTGGGACGTTTAAGAAATTGGCAACTACAAAAATAGGACCATACTAAGTGTTTGTGAAGATCAACTCTTATGTATATGAATTATAGAGTTACGTGAGAGCAATTATTTGTGACAAACCTCATTCAATTCTATGAGCATATTCTTGAGTCTCATATGTCATACACGTCATCTAAGACATGTCCATCCACTCTATTCACTGGCCTTACTCATGACAACTTTACAATAAACATTTCTTCAAATACATCTCTTTTAATAATGACATATTATCTTGCTCCATCACCACCATTATTACAACTTATCATTGAGGATATTTTCTTGATGAGTAGGTAGTTTTATTTTGAACCAAACCAATTTATGGTAAGTAGAGAGAATTATATCCATTTGAGTATTCGTTGTTCACATTAGAGGACATATATGGACTTCATCCTAGCCTACGTGAGGAGTACATTCATTCACCTTAATGGAGTTGAGCTCTTCGAGGCTTGGGAGGATTGATGCATAAGATTTTGACAAATTATTGAACACCCACTACTACACTTTGCTTCCATTGGTCAAGACTGTGCTTGATTTCTTATTTTACATAGTTGTCAAGTTTGTGTGTTCGAACTTTATTATCACTTCATTTTTTGTCTTTTGGACCAGTTTTATGTTTATATGCATCTGTTGCTCATTGTAATTTGGGTGAGGATGCCTGCCACTAGGTTAAATAGCAGATTTCATTATTTGGTGGACTCATTTGATGGTGTACCCATTGTTTAATATCTTGATTTATGCTCCAACAGAACACATTGAGCTGTAATGCATCGAAATTATGCTTTGGCACGTTTAATTTCCCTTTGGCACATTCAATTTTTCCTCAACATGTTTGATTGGGCATTTGGAGCTTTGAGGTGCACCCAATTGCACCATGCTGCAATTTGATTTATTTGGGTGCCCCTGGTTGGGCTGAACTGCAATAAGTTTTACCTAGGTATGCCTGTAGTTCCTAGGTGGAAGCGTGACCTGGTCAAGGCACTTGGGTGATGTGCCCACATGCCATATGCAAAATCACGTGCATAAAGGGCTTATGGTGGACAATAAATAGACATGACCATTTGTTTTCAACTTTCTGCAATAAAGTTTTTCTATCTAAGTTTCTTTTTCAACCTGGTAATGGCACTTTTTGCTCACAAGTTTTTCTTGAAACCTAAAAGAGCTTACACTAGCCATTAGAGAGGATTTTCAGCACAGTTGTTTCTTTGATAGCTGTCCCTGGGACAGGTTTTGTCTAATACGAGTTTGCAACTTTTTTGAGTTTTCATGTTCCTTGTCATTTTCTCATTGTTTTCCTGTTGTTTTGGTTTTGATTTGTGTTCTAGTCCACATTCTAGTCTAGTTGCCCATATATTTGTATGATTTTTGCACCATTTTTTCCAATTCTACCATCTTTGCAGATTTTATTTCTAACAAAAAGGAAAGAAAGCTTTCATTTTACTATCTACAAATTTCAATCATTATCATAGTTTCCTCGAGTCTCTTAAAACCCATAATTTCATTGTGTAGACATATTTTGCATATTTATAATACGTGTAATTCATTAGCATGAGCATTCTCAAATTACTCGTGTTCTTTCTGTGGCATGTTGAACGTCAAAATTGCGTGAATTATCTGATTATTCGTGTGCATGACAAGGCATGAACTTTTGGGATAGACATTATTGAATCACATTTTAGTTTTTTATAAAAAAAATAAAAATAAGATTTCGATATTTTTTTTTCATATTTTCTCTTTTTAAATGAATTAATTTGAAAAGAAAAAGATAATTAATTAGCTATCTTTATTTGGTAGAGATTTTAAAATTATTGAGTGACTCGAGTTCTATATTATATTAGTAATCCACTTTCACTATCATGCTGTTGGGATTTTGCCTCTACCCATTTGTCCCTATCTAAAGTTGAATGCAATGCTTATGTGTGAGGCAAGCATTATTGGTCAGTCTTTCTTAACTCGTTCTTGTTTTCCTTGTTAAGTTCGTTCATTCAGAAATATTGGGACTTGGTACAGTGTCAACTCACTTAAAGTTTTAATATTTGTTACGTTTATTTATGTTAATTTTGAGATCAATTTTGGAATTTTCTTTTAAACCTTCAACCCAGATTCCCTATCTGTATTTCAAGCATTTTATTAAGAAATAAAGTTCACTTTTCCACATTTAAAAACTCCCCATTGTAACAGTGCTCTTGATTTTGTTTGAATCCATTTTAATCTTTTTACACCATACACCTGATTATGGGCCCATATACATTTCAATAAAATGCTCTGCTAAATGGAGTCATCATCATCTCCTTGAGTTGCTCAAATTCTATTGTTTGATATGAATGTGCATTGTGATTTTACAATGATGAAATAACTACATGTTAACTAATTAATTGTATCACCTCTCAATCCTTGGAAATTTTAACTTATTGTTTTTGTTATATCTTAGCAAAACTCATTCATTCTTATTCTCAGAATTAGGTTCTTTTACTCTTAGGATTTTAGTTGCATTTTCCATGTTTACTCTCATTCTAGCACCCCATTTATATGTTGCATTATTTTTGAGATTGGATATATATGTTATGACTCTGTCATCCAATTTATTAAATTTCATAGGAATTATTATTTTATTGTCATTCTCTCAAGGCCTACACTTTCTTAGTTACACTTACTATGGTTGCTTTGCCAAACAAACCTCTCACAATAATATACTTAAGGGTGTTACACATTGCCTTACTCTATATTATGCCTAATTCGTATAGGCTTTCTTTTAGTGATGAAGATCCGTATCTTTGTTTCCCTATATCATGGAAGAAGCACCAAAATTGTTCATCCCATTCAGCTATGCTTATTTTTTTCTCGACTCTTTGTTAGCTATTAATGTTTTTCCTTTTCCTATTACATGCTTCTATATTGAAGTCTCAATTATGCCATGAAGCATTGCAAGATCTTAAGTGAAAATCTACAATGGACATTGAAATGACTCTCCAAGATCTACACATAATTGAATTGACTTTACTTCCTAGAGTCCAAATTGTTAAATTTTATCTTGTTGATGTTTTCCATTTCTAACCCATTGGCATTACTGATAGATATCAAACCTATATCTTATTGCCAAAGTGTTCACTTGGGTCTACCACATCGACTAATTTGACGTCTCACTTGTTTCTAGACTTAATTTTATTTGCATTCTTCTCTCTATGGCAATCAACTAGAAATAAACAATATTACATATGAATGTTTGCAATGATTTCATTCATGGAGATCTCAAAGCTATCTGTATGTGTGAATCACTAGGGTAAGTCGGGGACTAACAAGTGGGACACTAAAACACAAACTCAAGAATGCAATCTGTAGACAAAGAAAGTTCGAAAACATTGCTTGACAAATTCCGCAAAGTCTTTCTTGAAAGTCCCATTCATAATAGCAAATTTGATCATTTTATCTAAATTAAACATATATCAATTGTATCTATTATATGGTCCATGTTTTTGACATGCTTTTTATTAGAAATGATCGTCAAGGGATTTTTTGAAGTAAAACAATATTCACAAAAAGCTTTCTTAGAAGCTTATCAACGTCACCTTTATCTATCATATTGGTAATATATGCTATTAATATTCTTTCTAGTGGAAATAATCAACAAGGGATTTACAAAATATATCTTCAAAAGCTTTCTTAGAACCCTATGACTTCATTTAACAACAAAACTCGAAGAAGACCTCGCATTTCAGATATCCAAGCTATTCAACCTTGTTTGGCAACAAGCGAGCAGCTGTTCACATTGCCTACACTCCTATAGTTTATGAACTGGCCATGCATTGAATCGTGCTCCAAATGCATCAAATTTTGATGAAATAGTTGACATTTCTGGTCTCACATCATCTATCAAGATCTACTGAATAAAGACATAAGTTTCAATGTTGCAAAAGCCTGTTTACTTCCCTGTATGGTGATTATAAATTGGTATAGTTACCTCATTGCTGCACTGATATATGAAAACCTTCATTGCAGATCACTCCTAGTATGTCCATATATGACACAATGCTAAGTTTGAGTTGTCCAATTACCACACATTGTTTTGGTCATGCTTATAACATGGCAGCTTTTCTCCTTGCAGCTGGACAAAAGGTTCGTCTGCAGTAAGCTTGTTTCTTTATGTTTGAATTTGTCATTTGTTCTCAATTTCTTTCTCTTTGTTTTGTGTTTTCAAGGGGACCCGAACGACCATGCCTCTTTCCATCATTTCTCTTCAACAACCAGCTGGTGCTGCACGCGGTCAGGTTCGATCGCGGTCGAGCTTTTGCTTTGTGATTGTTCCCATTTCTTCACAAATAAGTTTTCTTTTAATTACTTCAACAGGCCGATGATATGCTCATCGAAGCAAATGAGCTGCTTCGCATCAGGCATTACCTCTATGGTGAATTGGCGAAACAAACTGGTCAACCGGTTGAGAAGGTACACTTCAATGGTAGTTGCCTTGGGTTCTAAATGTGTGTTTCTAAGTGATACTGCCTCCTGAAACCTGAGAAAGTTGGAACTAAGATTGAATTGAATTTAGTAATGTATTTCCAAGATTTGTTTAACGAATATTGTTCATACAGATCTATGAAGATTTGGCTCATACGAAACATTTCAAATCTAAAGAAGCTTACGAATATGGCCTGGTCGATCGGATCCTAAGACCAATTCAGATCAAGCGTGCTCTTAAGAAGGATGAACAGATCTGGGAAGAAGGAACAGGTCTTGGCTCATAAATTGTGTGCATTTTGCTCAGGGCTCAGTCAAAGACCCATGACTTAAGACACCAGCTTCTGTGTGCTTGTTTAGTATGTGCAATTTGATTGAGCCTTATAAGAATGGCTTCTGCAAGAACAACATGCCAAACTAATGCTTGAGAAACGTGACCTTTTCATGAATTTTCTGCAGTTACTATGGACTGGGAGTCATGATAGTATTCGTTCCTGTATGCCTACTATGCATTAATGTTAAAAAAGGAGCAGATAAGTGGATTCTTTAACGTCTACTATGGAATATGTGATTCTGCATCAAAATACATGTTACAACAAACAAATCATTGTAAAATGTTTCTTGTGATTTTTTAGATCTAAGGTCTGTTTTGTATTGATTTCTAATTTCAAATGATCTACTAAATTAGGAATCTCATACAAAAATTTTAATTTGAATAACATTCACATCTATTTTACATATAGATCTGTCAAACTATACTCAAAACTGTCATATAACAAATTGTTACAGCTTACATTGTAACAAGCGAAAAAGCTATAATTGCACGCTAAACATGAAACATATTGCTCGAGGTTCACGTTCATCTAGTTCTCAAATGTCTTCATCTGACGTTCCATCGGATTCAGTGCCATTAATTGGCTCGTTTTCCAAGTTCATAAGATCATCTAATATACTATAGTCAAAATCTAGTTCATCTTCTTCCTCTTCCTTTTCCTCTTCGTCTTCCTCCATCTCCTTGGTCGCATTCTTCATGCGATCTTCATGACGTATGCGTTGCTTGATGCACTCCTCGTAGGACATGTGATACCAAACTTTACCATTTCCAACGATGGATTTGTTGTGGTTATCAGCTATTCTTTGCTTTCGACTATTCTCGGAGTTCTTGGGTTCTCCCCAGTAGTCGTAGCGATATAGAGGATTCTCAGGATCATAACGGTTCTTCCAGAATTTGGTATTAACATCATATCTTCCAGGCTCCTCTAATGGCAGACCAAGAGCCTTCCGGCTGCAAAAACCCAACCAATGTTAATAAATATTACTCTTGCAATCAACCATAACAAACAAAATTGATAAAACAAAAAGATTTGCTTGGGGCTTGAGAAGGGAAAGATCATGAAGAATATTATGGAAGAAAGTGGCTTTACGAGAGAAAGGAACTTCCAACATCAAGACGTACGTTCTAGTATCTAAAAGTAACACCAAAAGCAACTTCTACAAGGGTAATCAAACACAAAAGGAGTGTGTGAAGATCACATACTATAATATACAGGTAGATTATGCTTACAACTAAAGGACTATGAGCATCAAAGAATAGGACTTTTCGTCAATAATTATCAAACTGCTTACACCACAAAAATGTAAGCATCAAACAAGACAGTAAAAAAAAAAAAAAAAAGATTCATAGTTGATTTGAGCTGAATGTGTACTCATCCTATCCACCCAAAGGCGAGTAATTCAAAAGTCACTACACACAAGTAGAAATCAGCACTTTTTGTTACTTTTTTGTATAACAAACCAAAATGAATATAAATGAAAACAATAACAAAACAATTCTTAACATGACAGGTCCCATAGCAATTTGGCTTTTCGATTTCAGTATTTAATCCCAAGCTGTAAAACTGATAAAACACTTTGAACTTTAATATTTCACTGGTATGCAGGGAAGACGTATGTATAAAAGAACAAATTTAGTAAGGCAAATCGGTTATAGTTAAATCATACAAAAGTTAGATGTGCGTTGGATGGTCAATTTCTTGCTAAAACAATTTGTGATTTTAACATATAGATAAGACTATTAGAAGAAAATTAAAGAAAGAGGAATACGTACACACTAATATCTCTAATCAAAGCTTCTTTCTCCTCCAATGACCGACGCCAATGCATTAAGTCGTACTCATCCATTTCTACATTTCGTAGCAACTTGGCAGCTTTAAATTCTTCTCCTTTCTCTTCAGCTTCCTTCTTTAATTGTCTGTTTAGCTGCATGAATAAGTTATATACAGTAAAGAACTAGTAAAAATGTGCTACAAATCAAACTATAAGCATAGCATGAAGAATAAGGAACAAGCAAAAAGATCATTCAGCAGAGAAAACCCTGACAAAGAACAGAGGTCAGTAGTAGTTAGTCACCAAAGTGCCTTCTCTAGCTGCTTTTCCCATGATTAAATTTTCAAGTTAGTCAACTCCCCAACAATGTTTCTTCTAGAAGTAGGCATGCTTCGTTTTGAGAATCATAAAAGATAAGAATATATTAGACATCAACAATGAGCATAAATTTCTAAGCGACCTGAATAGGAAGATATCCAGCTTGGTCCATCCAAAGTTACCTATTGTGGTACAAACCATGTTAAAATCATTCTACAAACAAAGGATCAGTAAAATAATAATGAGAAAGAAGAAAAGGTAAATTTTCCTCTTTTAATGTCTTTCATGGCATCCTGAAAAGGCTTGTTTTCTTCAAGAATCACCAATCTGATTACTTAAGGCAATGCTTGGTTCAACTTGCTTTTCTATCACAATTTCATAAAAAAGGAAAGAACAAGAAATTGCTAATCTATCACAATTTCATTCTTGTTTTTTGACTAAAATGAACTCATGAAGAGTTTTCATTATCAAAGAAATTGAAAAATAAAGTTTCTTTCAACAAATTCTAGTTTAAAGATTTTGAATAAAAAAGACTTCAACCTACAAACCATTTGAAGTACAATATCGACGGGTTTTCATCAAAAAAGGTAAGAGTTATGTCAAAATTTAAATCTTGGATATCTCCCTCGAAGGACAAGACTAATATCACATAAACTCATTGACCTTCACTTATTAAATCAAACTTATATATTAAGATAAAAATAAATCCTTATCACCTTTTCATCTCAACTAAACACACAAGACAAACTTCATTTGACAACCATGACATTTTCAATTTCTATTTCCGTTAAGCTTTTGTTCTTTAATTTCCCTTGAACCAACCATGAATAATTAAAGGCATATGAAGGGTAGGTAATTAAGCAATCATATGTTTATTTCCAGATTTCAAATTACACATCTCAACCACTTAACAGACATGACACGAAAAATCTGGCCGTCCACAACAAAATAAGAAAACATTAGCACTAACTTTAGAGGAAATGAGTGCTTAAGTTTAAGAAAATGAATCCAATAAAACAATTTTTTGATCATCAAAGCAACATTTAGCAAACTCTTTGACCTCTAAAGAAAACTTGCTTTCTTTTAGCAAAAATATCTCTTTCATTGCATCCTGAAAAGGCTTGTTTTCTTCAAGAATCACCAATCTGATTACCTTAAGGCAATGCTTGGTTTCAACTTGCTTTTCTATCACAATTTCATAAAAAAGGGAAGAACAAGAAATTGCTAATCTATCATAATTTCATTCTTGTTTTTTGACTAAAATGAACTCATGAAGAGTTTTCATTATCAAAGAAATTGAAAAATAAATTTTCTTTCAACAAATTCTAGTTTAAAGATTTTAAATAAAAAAGACTTCTATCTACAAACCATGTAGAAGTACGATATCGACAATTTTTCATCAAAAAAAATGTAAGAGTTATGTCAAAATTTAAACCTTGGATATTTCTCTCGAAAGACAAGACTAATATCACATAAACTCATTGACCTTCACTTATTAAATCAAACTTATATATTAAGATAAAAACAAATCCGTATTACGTTTTCATGTCAACCAAACACACAAAACAAACTTTATTTGACAACCATTACATTTTCAATTTCCATTTCCTTTATGCTTTTGTCTTTTATTTCACTTGAACCAACCATGCATAATTAAAGGCATATGAGGGATGGGTAATAATGTTTGTTTCCAAATTTCAAATCACACATCTCATCCGGCTTAACAGACATCACAAAAAAAATCTGGCACCCGCAGCAAAATAAGAAAACATCATCACTAACTTTAGAGGATATGAATTCTTAGATTTAAGAAAATGAATCCAATAAAATAAGTTTTTGATGATCAAAGCAACATTTAGAAAACTCTTTGACCTCTAAAAGAAAACCCATTTGAAGAAAAATTAAGGAAAAAATCTTTGGTAGCAAATGAGATACTGAAATTTATGCAGACGTCACTAATTTTGTGGCAGTTAATGTTAGAAGTTGAATTTTTTCCCAAATTATTTTTGAACTTTGAAAGGAATCAATTACGTGATTTCTTTTGAAAATTTTAGTGAAATGCAATTAAAAATACTAAATAACAATTTTTGGTTCAATGTTTTTGTTAATTGATAATATTGGTATTAATCCAAAAAAAATGACGTGTATCATCCTCATCATTCAAATGTCAGAAGTTCACTTGGATTGTTTAATAAATCATTTATTACCAAAATCAATATTTTGGTTAGCACACATGTACGAGGAATAATTGAACGTATGAATTTAGGTGCATTGAGGGTATGATCATCATAAAAGATGGTATCAAAATAACCAATTAAGGCCACCATTATGACTTAACTAACCAATACAAGTGATAACCAAACTTGACACAAGAACCAAATATGTTAGCTTATTTTATATTGCAGGAAAGGATATTTCATGATAAGATGGATTTAATCAACTTATTTTGGAGCAAATGGATTAAGAGTGGAATGTTTTGCTTGCAAAAATGACAATCAAAATGAAGGATTCCTATAAGTTCCAAGAGATTTGGCTTGACTACCCTAAGAGACAAAGGGAGAGCTTAGTGGACAATTTCGATTGTATTGTTCTGTGTAATTTTTAATCTTATTATGTTAGTTTTCTTCTATTATGGGGAAGTACAGTTACCGTAAAAAATACCTTGAATCTGAGCAATTGCCATGAATGTGTGTTTTTTTTTTTTAAGTTTTCCAAGTTCATCAAGTGTTTAATAAAGATATGATTATGGTACCTATAAAAAAAACCCAAACTTAGCATGGATATTTGTAGGTGCAAAACCAATGTAGGTTTACAACGATACTTTAAAAGCTTTTTTTCAACTTTTCTAAGAGATGGCTGGAAGTACGGGTCATCATAAAGAAAGTCACACGGGGGACTGCAATGCAACTCACATTAACATATAGATTGATTTAATACAATTCTCGAAAAGATGGAGCAGCTCACCAAAGTGGTTCAAACTCATGTAGATCACACATGGACTCCATAACATGCTTCGATTTAGCCAATAACTGCACAACATCCTCTGCGAGTGGGTTATTATGTCCAACTTCAAACTCTACTTGTGTTTCTAGTCCTCGTGTATCAATTGCAGTTTTTTTGCTAGGTTGTCTCATCCACCTCCTGTTGATGATTCTTCACCAATACTAGTGGAGCCCACTTTATTACCCCAGGTTCGTTCATATTTGACAATCCCATCTACTTTTTAATTTAATTTGATCAAAATTCCACCAACTGTTTATAGAAAGACAAAAAAATATTATTCCGAATCCAATCATGGAGAAGAGCATGCCCAAGGGCATGCAAAATATCTCCGCATTATCATCATGAATACCATCTTGCAATATTTTATCAACACAAATACACTAGAAATGTTGTTTGAAAGAAGTTTTAGGGAGAAAATCCCGATGGAGGAGTTGATGACTTCTCCCTTTTTTTCAACAAAATTACCTAATTAGTGATGTCTCCATCTTAGTGACCACCTCTCAATAGTTACAATGGGAAAACAAATCCAAAAGACCAAATCATTTGTCTTTGAGCATGACTTGAGAATTCATTCATAGCTTTCCAAAGTGCACAAAATGTGAGATTATTCTCTTCAACTCAAAAACTTTATGCAAGAGTGGTTCTTGGAATTCCCCGATTCTATCACCCTGTTTTAGTTTAGAAAAGAACTCATTTCTAGTTTTGCTATTGCAAGAAAACCACAATGGGTAATCCATAATCTCTTCAAAACTAAGCAAGGATCGATTGAGTCTTTGAGAGATTACCAATGCTTTTGCTAAAATTTCCCAGAGATTTAGGCATGCATGTATGACATTGCAAAGTCTACCTCAAGAGGATTGCATTAAAGAGCGGAATTCAAAGCCAAACAACAAGGAAGCCATCATCAACTTCAACTATTAGTCAAGCTCAAAAACACATTCAAAGCAAAGAAGCTGTTATGCCCTTAGCTTCAAAGGATTAGAAGGAAATTCCATAAATGTGGCCATTGTTCTTTGATCAACGGTTGAAGTTAAAGAATTGTTGCTTAGCGATGGATTGGGCAACCATCTACTATTTACAATGTTATAAATTGTTGTAAAAGGAATTCCAAGGAACCAACAATGTATTTGTGTGCATCTCCTGTCTTGTGCGTTGCTTCCATAGTGAAATCCAGCGAAAGAAAATTGTTTGCCAAACCCTAATCTTACCTATTTTGTATTTTGGTGTTTTGGTATGGCTAAACTAAGGATTGGAATTCCTAGTGGCCACATAAGAGGTGATTTGTTACAATTTCTGAATTTGTGACAAGCGCCTCCATGACAGTTGGTATCAAAGTCCTGTTTGTTGAGAAGGTCGAAGGAGTCAACAAACTCAAAGAAAGAATTTCACGAGTTGAAGTTCTTGGTGCCACACCTGATGTGGATGGTTCGTGTCATTTCGGAGCATCTTGCAAATTTAAGAGTTGGTTGTGGAATGCCTCCAGTGAACCATTGTTGAGGATTCCAAGCGAATTTGCCCTGATAAGGACCGACTATATTGTGAGTTGGCCATGATAAACAGGGCAACTGGAAGCACAAATTTTCAACAAGAGAATAGACACTCTGTGAGGATTTCTGAACCAAAGTACTTTAATGGCACCAGGAATGCTAAGTTGGAAAACTTCCTATGGGACATGAGACAATACTTTACCATTGTTGGTGTGTCAGATGTGAAGAATATCATGTATCTCACAGGAGATGCAAAATTGTGGTAGAAACTACAAAGCATTGATAATACAAAAGTTAGAAGGACAAAAATTGATACATGGAAAAGATTCAACAAAGAAATGAAAGATCACTCCCTTGGAATGCTTGGGTAGCTTAGGAAGCTTTGAAGAAGTTGAAACACAATGAAGCTGTGTAAGGATATGTCAAGGAATTCAATTCTTCGATGCTCTTGTGGACTTGAGAGTTTTCAAGGCTCCGAACGTCCCTTAAAAATCTAAAGAGAAAGGCAAACAAAATAGAGAATGGAAGCCGGATGCAAGGAAGCATAGTGGGGGTAAGAAGAATAATAAAGGCAAGCATAAGCAAGAGCTATATTCCTTCCAATGTACGAATAATCCAATCAATCAGTAAGGTTGTTTCTAGTGCAAAAACCTCATCATGCTAAAAATTGCCTCAAGTGTAGTTGGAATTGGATTGGAGAAGAGTTGGTAGAATATCTTTAGAAGTGTGGACATTTCTACAAGGGAAGGCAATTGTTAACCAATTTTTAGCAAGGAGGCATTTAACCTCAAATGTCCTTTCATATTACGTTAGCAAAGAGCAGTGCAAAAGAGCTTTGAGGGATTGGACGTTGATGAAGTTGGCATTGGATTGGAGAAGACTGTTTGAATATCTATGAATATTTTTCATTGAATTCTCACGAAAGCATAAAGTTGACTTTTCTTAATTTCTTATTTATATTCCATACACTTATTACAAAGAGCCATAGCATTAACGACACTTTCTACAATGATTATCCAAGTCCCACAAGTGTACTAGATTATTTAATAAATCATTTACTACAAAACTCAACATACTAACTAGCAAGTACATAAAAAGAGAAAAAACTATGCATTTGGTTTCGAGCAAGTTACGAGCTAGAGCAACTTTGTTATAAAATTATAGATGCAAAACTTATAACATCAAGGAAAGTTATAACTCAATCAAATTACAAACTACTGTCATAATAAGAGAAGATAAGCCACATTTAATGCTACGATCATAATAAATATCTTATGATTACAATTATGATAAAACCAATACAAGTGATAATTAATAAGAGCAAAAAAATAGAAAATATATTTATCTTATTTTATCTCGTAGGAAAAGATGCTTTGTGATTTATAGAGTTTGGTCAACTCATCATGGACTATATGTCTTAAGGAGGGATGTTTCTTTCATGCTTGCAAAAGTAGCAATTGAAGCGAACTATTGGCTCGATAGACATTACTTTTTTTGTCCTATTTGGCAAAGAGAGTCTAAACAAAACTTGATATATTTTTAGAAAATCATCTCATGTGTAATTTTTTATTTCAATATTTTTCTCCTACAAAAGAGAATATCAACTATTGTAAAAGGATCTTAAATCCTAAGGGCTTAGCTTATGAATATTATTTTTGTTTTCTTACTTTATCAATTATCAAAACAAACTAATCCTTGTATTTGTAAAAATAACCCTAAACTAGTACAAATCTTTGAAGGCCACACACTAATTTTATTTTTCTCAATTCAATGGCCTCACCATGATAAAAGCCTCTCTCCCAATTTGTCTTATTTTCTGCATATTTCATTGATCATGAGTTGGTCACTTCCCCAAACAATTTTTGTATTAAAAAATAAATAAAATACCTCATTATAAACTGGATTATTACAATAACACTCTTTTGGGTAATTGTAGATAAGTTCCATATACTTTTCTATTTGTGCAAATAGTTTCCTTAACACTCTTTTGAGTAATTGTAGATAAGTTCCATATACTTTTCTATTTGTGCAAATAGTTTCCTTAGGTTTCAAAAATGGCCAAATGTCTTTGTAGTTTCATAAATACAGCAACCAAGTCCTTAATTTATTTTCTTTCCTAACAGGCCATTCCATACAAACACATACTTAAAAAATTTTACAGAACATAATGATCTAAGAGCATATTTGTAAAAGATAGTTTAGAAACAAAAAAATGCTATGGACCTTATTGCAATAATTACCGAACTACAAATGCTTATCTAGCCATTTTGGGAAATTTGAAGAGCCTACTTTTAAATCTTGCAAACCCGTGAAACCTATCTATAACAAACATTTTTTGTTCAAATACAATTCATAAATTGTTCGTCATCTAACACAAAAGTAACAAGTGCTTTCATTTATATCAATTCATAAACTTTCTTTCATATCAAACGGAAGAAATTGTGCTTTAAGGGACACTGAATCTAAAACATGAAACCAAGTTTCCCACAAAACAAATGAATCCTCTTGAATGCTTGTACAAAAAAATATAATACTTGATTATGTTATAAATGATGCCATTGACCACTCTTTGGGTGTCACTGGGCTACTGCTGTTTGAATAATTGCTTTTCTGAACAAAAAGCTTCTGCTATGATCATAGACATAAACAAGCCAAATGTTGCACATGATACTACATTTGTAAAGTACGCATTTATAATCTGAGAATTAGTGCTCTTTCGGTGCTGCTGGGTTGTTACTTGACTCTTAGATGCTTTAAAAAAAACTATCTTTACTTTACAGGTGTTCAAAGTAGCTAAACAAATTCGATTGTCATCAATAAGTTTATGAGTTAGGTACCTGACGCTCTGCACGAGCAGCATCCAGGTCAAGTTCTTTTACATTTGTATTCTGACAACATTATTCAATCAAAAGAGAGTGAATTAACAGACAAAACAAAAATACAGCAAAAGGAAATCCGAGAAGCAATTAAGAAATCTGATAAATGTATTTTAGCGTACCAAAATTTTCTTTGGTAGCAAAGCTCTCCCACAGTATGCTTTTGTGTACTGAACACTCGTGCTTTCATCAAAGGAAGAGTTCTCGATGAATTTATTATCCTTGTACTTCTCAGGGTTTTCCTCTTCATCATCTAGGATCATTTGTTCAGCAACATGTAGCTGCCACAACTGTAGGACAAAAAAAAAAAAAATGCAACATTACCAAAAAGGTAAATTTAGATCTTGCAGTATAGCATGCATGGTTTGAGTAAATTCTATCAATAATTAGTAAATATAACTCTATACAATGCATTATAGACTATTAAGCTCCAGTTCACAAAAAATAAGACTGAGAACCAGTATCCTAATGCAACCATTGCAGTATCCAACGAACAGACAAACAGAAGAACACTTGCACAAAGACAATATCAAGCACAGTAATGGTTTATAAGATAAAGTACCCATTCGACATAAGGGTGATCTGACAACAAAGGCTGGTCTTCCATTTTGACTTCTGGTCTTTTCCTAGGAATGGGCATCCGTCCAGTCTCCCTCTGTTAAAAGAAACAATAAGAACATAAAACTTAAGAAGATAACTGAAATCTTTCAAAAAAATGATCTGCAATCTCCACAAGTCACATTAATAACAGCCTTAGTTAGAATTTTAATCCATATGTTTATTCTTATTAGTATATTATCAGCTAATACCAACAGCTTCATGCAAGCAATGTAATAAAATTTTTAGCAAGTATCTTAACAATGCTTAACTCTATAAAAATTATCCAACATCTTTGTAGAATTCTAGTTTCCACTTTAAAAAAAAATCACAACTCTGAAAATCATAAATATAATCAAGAGTTTAAAAGTATATAGACAAAATACCACTAGATAATGTCAGGGATTCATTTCATAGCCTCAATTTTGGAAAAAGTTCAGCTTCATATAGCATGGAACTATTTCAGCCGAAATCATGATCCATTGCACTCAAATCTTCATGTCAGTAAAGGAATTGATGTAGATTAACTATCTTACCCCAACATGAAAGACAATATTCCTACAGATGGAAACTGTTATTTCATCATCCTCAGGGAACTAAAGTGACTAAAGTACCCAGGCAATTCATTAGATAACCAATAATTACATGGTAAAAACAACAAAACTAGTTTATCATATAACAGCCAAATAATATAATAGTTACCCATAATTGCTCTGGATTTGTGTCTTCATCACGATGAAAAATTGGAGGAAAATCAAACCTTTTGAATCTGCAACGTGATAGGACTAACAATAAACAATAGGATGAAAGTAACAATAATGGACATGCCCATGTAACAAAGAACTAAATGATTAACAAGTACATCCAAAATAGAATTCAACAAAAATACGCCCATCTACTGAAAAAAAAATAAAAAAAAATGGTGCATACATTAGGTGATCAATGTTGGGATCAAGAAAACGTAATTCAATAGGAAATCGGAAACGATAGGGGTCTCTTTTAGCCTGCAAAGAAGCTAAAAGACATTGTTATTAGAAAATAAAAATACATGAACAGAGGGAAATATTAAACTAAAATGATGGTAAAGCTTTTGGACAGAGAAATGTAGAGAAATTTTCAGAGAAAAATAAAAACAGACCTTGCATGTCATAAACTTACTAACAAGGATATAAAACTAAAGAGTGCCATGTTACACAGTAAATTCAGATTAAGGATTGTTTTCAAGTAAAGCATAACTTATGATGGGCAATGTTTCACAACTTTGCACAACTGGTATATTGAAGTAGTCACTCACCAGCACTTCCACAAAGACATACATGCCCACTTTAATGTGGTGTCTAATCCAATACCAGTCATTTCCCTTGATGGGAACCCATCTAGCACATAAAGCAAAAAAAATATTAGCAAGTAAAGTGGAGAAGCACACGGTTCAAGTTTACGTCAGTATACAAAAGCATTCACCAAAAAAATATTCAATAGTATAGATAAATTAAGGTCTAATAGCAAAAATTACACCCATGAGAATTGCTATAACTCACTTCTAAGTATACCAAATAAGTGCTTTACTAGTATGACCCAAAGTTGAATGCTGTGGCATGCAAATGTCAAAAAATGCATCAAACCAGTAAGAAGGTACTGGCTTGGCTGAATAATAAATAACAACGTGCTTTGACCAAGATAAAGAAGCATGGACGAATAGGAAAAAAAAAATTGTGCAGGTAACTATTGGCATTATCAAAAACACCATTTCCTTACAAAAAACAAGCAGCAGAACCACTTGAATAACTTGACTCCCAACCAATCAAATATTTTTAGCCCAACATGTTTCAAGCCATTAATAAGATAAGTTTAGATGACATGATCTGAACTTAGCTTCTTAGACATAATTATCCCTTTTCAATCAAGCCCTTGGAAGGATGCAATCAAGCCCTTTTCAATTAAGCAGACTTCACAGCAAATTTCCATCAAATAGAAGTAAAATAAATATAAAAAAAAATTGAACAGCTTGTCCGAATTCTTCTCCTGCAAAATTTACAAGCACGATCATAGTATGTATATACTTCAGAACACAAATTTACCCATCATGAACACATCCAATGTCAACAAATGCACCCTGATGGAGGTGTAAGGTTACCACCTGCCCTCTACAAATCTGCATAGCAGAGTCTTTCACAAAGTGATTTACAACACAGATGGAGATAAAAATTATAAGCAAGCAAAATAAAACACTTGTTAGCCTTGAATCAAAGGAATTACCTGCCCAGGAAAAATATAAGGAAGCTCCAACTACATACAACATTTCCAATTAACATTGTCAAAAAAATAAGCACAAAGAAAATCCAACTAAACAATAAACTTAAATAGGAAAAATCTACACTGCATACCAAGTCATCTTTGTAGTCTTTACCACGTTTCCTCCTGCCCGGGTAGTAATCCTGGTCAAACTGAAGCAACAAGAAAGCACAAATGATTTACTGAAAGATAATCCACCAGTTAAACACTTTGCCTTGAATTCACAGATTTGATAAATAAAAATAAAATCTACATGACTTAATAAATAGGGGTAAAATTTTTACCAAAGATCAAAGACTGCCACATGTTTGGATCGAATTTTATTTTGAATCAAAGTGATTGAGCCAAGCTATGAGCCAAAAAATCAGCTTGAACTATATTTTGAGCTTATATTGAGTCATGGTCAAATCAACTCAACATGGCTCAAAATTGCATCATGTGTGTCAATGTGTGTCTGAATATAAATGTATCTATAAAAACCTAATACCATTATATATAACAAAAATAAATTTGCATATTTATTTATGATTAAGAATTTAAATAAAAACTTAAAAATTAATTGAAAATCACACCATTTTTTACTCAAATCAAACTCAACTAATAACAAATAAACCAAAGTTAGCTTGAATCAAGATCGGACCTATCCTAAACTTTAGTCAAATCAACATCAAAATGGAGCATCTTTGTCAATCCATAAATAGCTAGGTAATAAAGAAAATGAAAAGCTTTATGAATTTGTTGTGAAAATTATTGAACTTTAAGCCTTAAAGTATGCACGCATGACCTCGGGACTATGAATTAGTTAAGATTGAAAAGGAAATGAAAATTAAGGTATGTTGGAGAAGAAAAGAGTTTATTCTAAAGAAAAACATCATACAGGATGTTATTAAATGAATGCTTCTTGACAATTTAAAGATTTTATCTATAAATATGCACAATCTTTAATACCATTTCATGGCTCGACATAAAACCAATGCCAATCATGCCTAGCATCATATGCTAGAGTTCATTACATATCATAAAATCATGGAAACAAATTCAGGAAAAGTTTACCTTCTATTCACTTTTCTTTTGTAGCAGGGTATTTAACTTTACTATCTTTATCTCATATCATATCATATATTTATCTTTTGTCTTTTTTTTATTGTATTTTATAAAACATTAGAATATACAAATTATATATCATAGATGTCATGCCATGTTGAAAGAATCATACATATTTATATTATTATTTACTAAATACTACATTTTACATTTTGACGCAATGAAACTAGTTTGAATATTAAGATAATTCTATTTATTATTTTGTGATTCTCATCTATAGTGACTCTATGTTCTTACATTATGTTGCGATGTCCTAATTGTTACTATACTATTAGTCAATAATTATAGCAAATGATAAGCGGGACGTGACAATACCCTAAATAAAAATAACTCATGTTTGGTACTTTTATAGGTACTAAAACTCTTCTATCATAATGCTAGCCCATTGCTTAGCACATTTTTCTTTCATAGTTGTCACATACGTAGATGGTTCTTCATATCCATTGAACTCTATCACAAGTAAATCAAAAGTAATCATATTTGAGCAAGATGAATAATCAAAATCATACTTTTAAGGTGCATTCTTAATCCTTCAAAAGCAAGTTTTATTGTTATTATCATTGTAGTAGTACCCCCTCATCATGATCTACCATCATAGGCTATTGTGCTCACCATTTAACTCCTTATAATCAAATTATAATAAACCATTGCGATGATATAACATCCTCAATCATAAAATTAGATACGAATCGAAATGCCTCGTAAAACATATCAAAATCATAAAAAATAAAGTATTCCAAAATATAAAAATGAAAATAAAATTGGATATAGCTCATCGATACTAGTCTAACGATGTTTGTTTTCAGCTCGACCGAAGATTATTTAGAATTTCTGTGAATTATTAAAGTTAATAAGTATAAATATATATATTCCCTGTTTTTAGTTTTTTCGAACAAAAAATTTATTCTCCGATTCCCATGCCCAACGCATCCCTATGCCTAACGAAACCTAAGGGTTTTCATGTGACCGTCAGAAGCTTCGTCGAAACTCATTCCACCGGTGTCAAAAGACTGCGAGAATCATTGAAACATCAACAGAAAACAAAGAGTTTCATGCGGCGATAAGGGCTCGTGAGTTTTGAACCCGCCATTCATGCTTCTTGCTTTCGATGCTGAATTTCAACTATATACTGATGCATGTTAACAAAGACTTGGGTGTGTATTAATATAAAATGACAAAGTTATAGCATATGTTTCAAGGTAACTACGACATCATGAAAGAAATTATCTTATATATGATCTTAAGCTCGTTACAATTATGCTTGCATTAAAGATTTGGAGACACTATCTTTATAGTGTGAAAAATTATTTATTTACTGATCACCAAAGTTTGAAGTATATTTTCACACAAAAAGAGTTAAATTAAAGACAACAAATATGGTTAAAACTACTTAAAGATTATGACACAGAGATTTCTTATCATCCAAGTAAAGCTAATGTTATAGCTAATGTGTTGAGCTAGAGGGCTAATTTCTATAGCATGATATCAAGTTCGGAAGAAGCACAAGTAATAGTTGAAATGAATCAATTCAAATTAAATGTAATATCAATAGCTGTTAGAAAAAACATTTCTCAATTAGCTATTGCAACCGTTGTTGCAAGATTTGATAGTTGCTCAAGATGTAGATAAAGATATCCAACAAATCATGGACAAACTTACTAAAGGAAACTAATTTTAATTTAAATGAAAGAGTTTTGTTTTATAAGAACAGAATATGTATTATTACAAGTACATAAAAACAAACTTTATTGAAAGAGAGACATGAAACAAGGTATACAATTAATCAAAGAATCATAAAAATATACCATTACTTGAAAGAGAGAAATTAATGAAACAGTATAAAGAAAGTTGTTCATGATTATATGAACAAATATATGACATGTAAACAAATAAAAGAGGAGCAACAGAGACCAAATGGGTTGTTGCAACCATTTTAAAAATGAGAAGAAATATCAATAGATTTTGTAGTTAGATTGTCAAAAACCAACCAATGATAAGATATTATATAGGTAATTATTGATAGATTAAAAAAATCAACCAATTTTCTACCCATAAGAATTTATTCAACTAAAAAATTAACACAAATTTATGTTGATCAAATTGTGAAATTACATAGATTGTCAAAGAAAATTATATCTGATCAATATTCTAAATTCATCTTATATTTCTAAAAAAAAGTATATAGAACACTTGATACTCAATTAAGATTTAGCACAACTTTTCATCTTTAAACAATGGACAAATTAAAAAAATTATAAAGACTTTGTAGGATACGTTGAGACTAAGAATTTTAGATTTTAGTAGAAGTTGAGATACTCGTGTGGCATTGATTGAATTCACTTACAATAATAATTATTAATTCAACATCGAAATGGTGCTGTATGAGGCACTGTATGACAAAAAATATTAATCACCATTGTTAGTATGAAGTAGGTGACAAAACTCAATTGGGACCAAAATTAATAGATAAAATAACTCAGAAGATTCAAACAATTCGTGAGAAAATATAGAAAGCACAAGATTGTCAAAGAAATACTTCGACATAAAACACAGAAAGGTAGAGTTCCAAGAAGGAGATTATGTATGTTTAAAAGTGAGTCTAATGAAGGGTGTAACTCGATTTCAAAAATATGGAAAACTAAAGCCAAAGTAAATTGGACCTTTCCAGATACTGAAAAGAGTATGGAGGTTGCATACAAGGTAACATTACCTCCAACATTGATAGGCCGTGCATAATATATTTCACATTTCTGCTCTAAAAAAATGCATTGTTGATCCATCCCATATAATGCAATATAATACAAACACTATAAAAGTTCAATCAAATCTAAGTTGTGAAAAAAGCCTATGAGAATATTAACTAAAGAAATCAAATAATTCAGAAAAAAAGCAACTCCAATGGTTAAAGTACAATGACAATCAAATAGAACATGAAACTACCTGGGAACTCAAGGATGAGATGAGAAAAAAAATATCCTTAGCTATTCTGAATTTCAAGGAAGAAATTCTTACGAGGGGAGAATTTGTAAAATCCTCGATCATCAAATTATGTACAAATCAAAATGAATTATAAAGCATGCCAAAATCATAGAAAATAAAATATTCCAAAATATAAAATTGTATAAGGCTCGTCAATACGAGTCTAACGATTTTTGTTTCCGCTCGATCGAAGTTCATTTGGAATTTCTATGAATCATCAAAGTTAATAAAGTATTCCTGTTTTTAGTTTTTCCAAAAACAAGGTTTATACTCTCATTCCCATGCTTAAGTAAACCCTGGTTTTCACGCAACCGTCGAAAGCTTCACTGAAGCTCATTCCACTGGTAGCAAAGACTACGAGAATTGTTGAAACATCGACGAAAAGCAAAGAATTTGGTGCGGTGACAAGGATTCGTGAGTTGCGAACCAGCCATTCGTGCTTCTTGCTTTGATTTCTTTTATTTTCGACATAATCCAGAATGTGGTTCTAATCAAGATCCTATTTGGTTATTTGTTGATGGCATGCAAAATCCCTTAAATTTCGTAAGTTAGGGTTTTGAAAAAAAGGGAAAGAGTAAAAAAGAAATTGTTTGAAGAGAGACAAGAAAATCCATTGATTTGAAGTTTTTGCAATGGAAAAGTTATAAATTCTTGTTAAATTTAAATTTTGTAATTTTTCTATTAAATTGAAAAACATTTGTTCGATAGGCTAAAATTTGAGAAATAAAGAACTTAACTGACAACGACGAGCACAAAAAATAATGAATTTTTGAGATAAGCACTCTAACATAAATATTATATGTGAATGCCTGACGTGTTGTTGATTACTAAAATTAAAATCTTACATTTGAATATTGTATAGAGCATATGATACTGATATTATGTTATCATATAAAATTTCATAAAAATTTACACTTGAAGAATGATGTGTGCTTTCTCTAATGTTAATAAACTGTTATATAAAATTATTTAGCATGATTAATTATACAAATATGAATTTTGATAAGTTGATGCAAAAAATACTATGTATAATAAAGATTTTTTATGTAAAAAATACATTAAATGATTAAATGACATAAATGAATAGTGAATTCCCTAAAAAATAATGTTTTGTTCTTTGCAAGTGGGCCACAATATTAAGGTATTATTATCGTGAAGTGACTAGTGGCCAAACAAATCACAAGATTAAGATATGATATTATCATAATGAGATGACTAATGACTAAACAGGCCACAAGATTGAGATATTATCACGTGAGGTGGCAAATGGCCAAGCAGAACACAAGATTGAGATATTATCACCGTGAGATGACTAGCGGCCAAACAGGCCACAAAATTAAAATATTACCACCATAAAGTGGCTAATGGCTAAGTGAGCAACAAGATTGAGGTATTTACCACTATGGGATAGCTAATGGTCAAGCAAATCACAAGATTGAGATATTACTATCATGAGATAGCTAGTAGCCAAGTGAGTCACAATATTGAGATATTATCACCGTGAGGTGACTAATAGCCCAGTGAGCCATTAAGATTTATTACAAAGATATGTACATTGAAAATATGACAAGACTGAACATGATCGTGTATAAAAAAATGATATAATAAATTAATAGATGAGATTTTTAATGTAACTAAATAAACTAAAAAATGGTTAGCACATAAATTTTACTTAAGTGAAAACAAACGCAGACATCAATAAGCAAGATCACATTTAGAAAAAAAAAAGAGATTGAAAATAAAATAAAAAACTATATATACTTGTTATTTCTTTTAGATATCATAGCATGCTTTTCTTTGACAGTATAACATATTTTCTTTTTTCTATTCTAACATGAATGAGACTTTGCATACATCTTATGATTGATGTTTATGATTAAACCTTACAAATAATTGTCCTAAATTATTACTTATTTTGTATATTTATTTATTATTAAAAATAATTTAATAAGCCAATGATGATTGGCTTAACCTTTCTTTGATACTAACATTTCAGGTATAATGAAATCCCAACAAAAATGAGATTACTCATAAGAACAATATTTACGAAAAAAAAGAATTAAAACAGCAAAGATTTTTATCATAAAAGTTGTGTTAAATAATTTATTAATAATGTGATAAAATTAATACTATAATTGTATGTGAAAACTGATGTAATACAATAAAAAATTATGAAAACTATGACATGTAGATGTGGTGATAGTTTCAGTTATTTATAGTTATTAGATTCAGATGTTTATAATTAATAGCTGTTGATATAAACTACTTAGTTATTATATTGTGGATATAAATATTATATTCTTGTACTTGTAAATTGAAAAACAGATAAAATCTAAGAAATATTTTGTCTATTTAAATTCTGAGATTTGAGAGAAAAGAAATAAAGTTTTGTAACAAGAAAAAAAAAATAGAGACGTCACAGATAGGCTTTTAATTTGATCCAAATCAATAGAAGTCTAACAACTTGCTACAATTTCTACCTTCTTCAAAACTATAAATTTTTATGACTTTTTAAAGCATGATTGATTCATCAAATTATGCATCTTTATTAACAAAAGCATATCTTAGAAAGATAATTCTTGGCTTATAGATCTAGCTTACCCTTTTATGTATATGCATAAACTAAACACCAACCTCCTAAGCACCAAACAATCTACAAGATGCTCAAACCAAAGTTTTTCTGAAGTCTTCAGTTTAATAGCGATTGCCAAACCTATCCAGCAAATAACAAGTAGAATGGAACCTTTACACAAAAATCCTACCTATAGCAACATTAATGACATACTCCTCTCTCAAGGAGTGGCCGTTTCACCTTTTTCGATAATTCATTCTTATGATTTACTATAGTTGTTTTATGTCAAATAATGCCTTTTTCTAACAAAATTTCTCAAACTTTGGAAAACATATCTTCATGCTATAATTACTCAAACTATTGATTTTTTTTATCTTTCCACTTCTTAAATATTTCAACTACATCACTTCTTTGCTTGAACATGTATACCAATACTATTCCAGAGTAAGTACTAATAAGTGCTATAACTAATATTAATAAACCCCCATAAATTAGATTACACAAATCATAATACTATTAGTCATATGAATTACTATATAAAACTTAATCCTATAATGCTTACCAATAACATGTGCTCACAAAAGTCCAACATAAAAATCCACTATCCACAAATAAAGCTATGTTACTAAACCTTAAAAAGTTAAGCTCTATGTGTTCAAGTCTTATGTGTCATAAAATGGTTGCATCATCAAGAAACTAAAATTGGACCTAAAATTACCATCTTGTAGGATGAATACTTCTTGGCTTTAAACATAACCAATGATAACCCAAAAAACATAAACCACTTTCTCATTTGATCCCAAACAAGTTAAATGAAAACATTTTTCTTTGATATTGAACACGAATGGCCTCTCCCAACATATTTGGATGCTATGAGTACTAATCTAACCTATATGCATCTCAACTACCTTACAAGTCGAATCATTGCTTGCAAGGACATTTCACTTGTAAATAATGATCCTACCTTATGAAATGTTATATAAAAGAAACAACAAAAACAAAAAATCAACTCTTTTGTAAAAGAGGCATAAGAATCTATAACAATCAAAATTGTATTGCATTCAAATAAATGCACTTCAATAATTGGAAGTTCCTTAAAGCTCAATTTTCCTATGCTTTCACTTGTTGCTTGCAAAAGTCTTACACTCAAATTTTCAACCTCCTAACTTTTGAAATAGAGGCATTTGCCCTTTCTCTTTGATTTAACCTTCGATCAACCTATCTCTTGATTGATTTTTCATTGTTTCAACTTGTTTTGACAAATAAGTCCTCATTAAGAGTCTCATTTTGAACTTTAACATATGATAAACCTTCACATTTTACAAACTACCATCTCTTTTATAAAATAATATTGTTGTCAAATGCTATAAAGATTGATATGATGGGTATATCAAAATCAAAATCTTATCTTCAACAATTTCTGCATCAATATTGGAAAAATCCAAGAATATCTTGTTATTAACATTCATTCATTTGAAAAAATAACCATTATTTCAAGTACAATCAATTTGTGAATAGCTTTGTCATATATAAAGCTTTCAACTTTTCCCACAAAACCTTTATAGATTTCTTATCAGTGATATTCTAGTAAACTTCAACTCTAACAAACAATCGAATCGACCAAAAAGGCCTTTTAATCAGTCTCCTCTTTCTTATTATATGTTTCACAAAGTTGCTATTTGCCTTTTAAGAACTAACAAAACCTCCACTAGTTAAACATGTTCATTTTTCATTCTTCAAACATTAAAATAATTATTGAAATTAATTTTCTCAAGGTCGTATTCTATTGTACTAAGATTTTTTTAATGAAATTACTACAAAAGGTTTTATCATCCCTTAGATTTCACAAGTAATAGTTTTGATTATCAATTTTCTAAAACAAAAGTTCTTATAAAACAACAAGCTACACAAGATATAAATGTAAAAATAATCAAATACACCACACAATTATTATAATAGAAAATAAAATAAAATGACACCAAAATTTATGCATAACTCAAATAGGAAATAGAGATAACCCAAAGGGTACAATAACAATTGCTAGAGATATTGCAAGACACATCTTAGAAACAATTTGAACATCTTTTTGGCACAAAACAAGTCTAGATTATTAATTTGTATCAATATAGACCAAAAATGATCCAAAACTAATGCAAGAGCTCAACTTCAAGAAGTTTCAGCCAATTTTGCACAAAACCATACAATTCCAATATTTTCAAAACAACCTTTTTGTATTTTTAAGGAATTTATATGTTAAATTAATGTCACAGTGCTGCAGCATAATTGGTATAACAGAGATCAACCTTAACTTGAGAGGTATTAGCTCTTGAGGAAGGTCTATTAGCCTTTGTAATTTGAGGGACAACATAAGCCCTTCAAGGCCAAAGAAATAGTTGACATGTCAACTTATAACGCAAAGATAAATGCCAACAAATTGGGCACAAATTGACCAATTTGAGAGATATGACACTCCAAAAAAATTATTCTATATGCAAGGAAGTCTTATTCAATGACTTACTCATCACGATGCCCTGGCTTGGTGGAAAGCCCATTTGAAAAGAAACAGTGCCCAAGAAGTATCATGGAGCAATTTCAAGAAGATGATACAGTAAGAGTTCTACTCCATGTGATGCATCAAACAAAATGACATAAATGCCATAATCTGTGATATTTTCAACGACAATTAATGCAACAACATACCACCAAATTTCATTGACAAACCATGATATTTAGAATAGTAGACGATATGTTTACAATGATAAAGTGCATCATGGAAATTAAATTACCTGATCGCAACCAAACTTGGGTTGCTTCTCTTTACAACTCTTAATCAAGACAGTTCTTATGCTATGATGATCAAGAAGAACAAAGTAATCGGAGAAAGTCTTGGTAACAACTCCCAAGAAACAGGGTATAATTAAGAAGTGGGAAAAGAGAAGACCGAAAGACAACAACATGAAAGATCTGGAAAAAGACCAAACCACAAATACCTCTAACTTGACCTTAATAATCCTATAATCATTGCCAAATAAAGTGGTCACAGTGAAGAGAAGTGTAAGAGGTTACACCTAGAGTTGTTTTGTAAGAGGAAGAAAGGATACAAAAGCAAGGGGGTGTTTACTATAGAAGGCTATGTAGATTGCTAATCCACATCTCACCTTGATAGCAAAACCAGCCAAAACCAATGAAGAGAAGAAGAAAGTGCTTAAGAGAAATTATTTGCTATCCAATTAAAAGTGAATGAGGAAATAGTTAGAGTCATCATCAACACTAGCAATCAGAAGAATTTTATCTTGACTAACCTAATGCAATGATTGAACTCACGATCACTCCTCTCCCCCAAACGTATTCCATTAGATGAATACAAAAAGATGTTGAAAAGATTGGTTGACAACATTCAGTGAATTTTGCCATTTCTAAAGACTATCAACAAAGTAATATTTAAAGTCATACAACTTGATATTTGTCAAATTATACTCAAGACACCCTCATTGTAGGTTAATGGTGTTGTGTTCTATCATCAAACATAACAGTATCAATTTACAAATGATAGAAAGAAGTAACCTATGTGCAAAGGTTAAGAACTCCAATATGTGGATTTCGTAACTACAAAACAAGTGAAGAGATTAGCATAAGAAAGTTTCATGTTACTGATAGTTTGACTTGCCAAATGACCAAGGCATTTGGTTATCAAGAGAAAAAGAAAATAAACTCAATGCATGCATTTGAAAGTATTTTGACTTATTCAAAGAGCCATGTAGAATACCCCTAAGAATGAACCTTGAATATGAAATTAACCTTGCGTTAGATGCACCTTGGTCAAATACAACACCTTAATAAGATTAAGATCAAGAATGAACCTTGAATATGAAATTACCCTTGCGTCAGATGCACCTTGGTCGAATACAACACCCTTAATAAGGTTAAGATCAAGAATCAACATTCACTCTTAGATTGATAATATTCTATCCCAAATTAACCATGCATGAAATTACATTAAGCTAGATTTGAAGTTGGGATATCACCATGTTTGGATTAATGAGAAAGATAAATGGAAAATTGTTTCCAATGCTTGACAAGGATTGTACGGGTCTCCTTTTAAGCCATTCAAACCTTGCAAATGCATTAGCTAGCATTATCGGTTGATGAACGATTGTCAACAACCCTATATCGATCGCTTCATTAAGATGCATCTCGATGAAATCTTAATCCACAATAATATTTTTGTTGAGCATAAAACATATATGCAATGGAAGTTGAACTTGTAGAAATCAATATCGACATAGACAAAGCAAGAGCAATTCATGACTGGCCAAAACCAACAAACCCCAAAAATTAAGAGTTTCGTAGGAACATGCCAACATTTGACAAAATTCATCTAAAATTTCTCCAAGATAATAGCATCATTACAAGTCATCAAATAATCTTACTAAAGCCAACAAGAAGTTTGAGTGAAAGGAGGTACATGAGTGAGCTTCCCTCTCTTTGAAGCAATTCACAAACTCATTCCCAAATGAAACAAATCTGGTTTCTAAAGTGGATGGCCTACTTTCCACAATACAAGTTGGTTGGCCACAAAGCATAGGGAGCCCTCAACAAACTTGTTAACATGCTATCAAGACCATCGGTAACAATCTATGTTCGTCTTCAATCATAAAAATCTAACTAAAAGAGCATCAACAACATATCTAGAGATGTGCTAAGAACTTGATTACCAAGGCATTGTAGAGGAATTGAAGGTTAAGAAACCTTCAAAATTTATCCTATGAGATGAATTATTCTATTGTACACATCAACTTTGTACACCACAAGAGAAAAATAGATTTAAGTGGATATGATAACCTATACACCAAAAGTACCAAGGCAGTTTGGCATTACAAAGACAGCATTGAAGTTATAGAGACATGTATATTGGCTGAAAAACAAATCCAATTTAAAGAAGTTCGTTTGAGGTTTAGCACACTATAGAATAACGAAACCTATAAACCAAATTTATGGTTTGTATATATCACTATCAACACCCAGTCAACCTTGGAAAACATCTTAATGTTTTTTGGCAGACCCGCCAACAATACCATGAAGTCGTAACTACTTATTCATGGGTTTAAATAGATTATCTAAGATGCTGAGCCCACAACATGTAGGAAAAAGATTAAAAGTCAAAATTTAGCTTCAAGAATGTAAAGGTACATCATGGATTGCCAACCAGCATTATATCTAATCAGGATGCTCATTTTAAGCACATTTTGACAAATTCTTTGAGTAATGTTGAATGGAAAACAACAAAGAAAACTACCTTTCATCCATAAGATGGAAAAACAAATAGAGGTTGTTAACCCAATGATAGCATATCTATTAAAAGGATATAACATGTGCCTCCCAAAGACATGGGACAAGAGTTTACCATATATACAATTCCATTATAATCAAGTTGTTCATAGTTCAACCAGTTGGATCCCATTTGAAGTGTGTTTGGAATATCTAATGCAAAGTCCATTTGGCTTGGAGTTTCAAATCAACATATCTAAGATAGTAAAAGAAACTACCCAACAAAAA